>CM043019.1:73730749-74380670 GCA_023690525.1 Holotrichia oblita | reverse complement strand
TCTTTGTTCCTTTTCTTTTCGATTTGATTTTCGTATTTTCTAGTTTTCTTCGAACATCCAATAGATGATTAAAAATTGTCGTTAAAGTGAGTGAATATTGTTATTCATAGCCACTTACGAAACCAGCTAAAGCATTGCGAGACCTACGTTTTTCTATTTTCGTTGAAATTTATAATACTGTTATATATTTATCGTTTTATAAAGGAGTACATTAGTGCTTTCTTCACTAAAAACAACCAAAATAATCACTGCAACGTACATACAAATTCAAAATATTGCTATGGATACGACAAGAATATCGAATCGATAGACCGAAGTTTTATGAAATTTTATTTATACACAAGGTATAACTATTATGTTTCTGGTTTTTGAACAAACAGTTCTAACTGTTGAAGCGGACTGTGTACCTGAGCTATTATATTGTATTAAATATGTAAGTTAAACAATGTGTCATTGTATCCTTTTATAAAATGATGAATATGACGATGACTGTTAATATCGCAGTCAAGTGTTCTAGTGATTTAAAAAAATATAAGGAAAAGATTAAAGACTATACTTATCCAACCTACCCCACCACTAAAGGACGGTTTGGGTTCTTTGTTGTAATACCTATAGAAAAAGCTGATGTAGATCGTCTCAGAAAAGACCAGACTCAGTGTCAATATATTGAACTACTTCGTCTATATACTGCAGTTTAATGCAGATGTTCAGAGTAATTCCAATATAATATATGTATGTATGATAATACTATATAATAGATTCAATTAAATTTTTAGGTTATTTAGTCAGATAATCGGCTGTATATTTAATGTTCAGTGATTATAACAAGTATACCACAACTAATGTTAGATAGTTTATTACCATTTCCTGTATTATTCGAACACTTCATTGAAATTTGGTAGTACTAACCAAGTATAGCCTAGACACACTGAGGAGAAAGATACAGACAGCATTGCTGGGCCGGAAAGCATTGATAAGGATGACATGGTCCCGGAGCTGCATCTATCAGAGTAACACGACAAGATATGAAGTCTATCAGGCCTTGTATAGTATGTGGAGAGTTGGTAAACTGGGAGAACCAAATAACCTTGAAGTCCCTGACCGTTCCAGAGATATCCAATCGAAGTGAATATCTAAAACGAGCTGACATGGGCAGTGCACATCTATACTACTGCTCCATACAAGTCCGCATTATATAAGCCAAATGTGGTTATGGTCTACATAACAGCGACTCATCATATCCGTTCTGCATATATTTCCCTCATACGTCCACCATATGCAGTAGCACCCCATACCATTATGTCCTGCTTCCGGCAGAGAACGCGTGATTTAATGCACACATCGATTAAGTGCTCGTCAAGTTTTCTAGAAACCAAGATTTCTGTGTTATCCATATCCAGCGTGAATTGTGATTTGTCAGTAAACAAGATTTGCTCGTATTCAACACGTTGTCTAGCATTGTCGTACTCACTCTGTATACAACGGTGTTGTGGAGTTAACGACACGTTTGCAATTTATTATCTACTAAACGCCACTGTGCAGTTTACTACTCGCAGACCATACTTACCGAGAATAAGTACACGACGCTATCGCAACATGAACAAACGCGCCGTCCTCACATTCCATGGTAATGTTTTTTAATTGTGGTGGATGTTTAGCAGCGGATTATATATGTATATGTATTCTGTATTTTTGTGCTACTATCATTACGAGAGCTAAACCGTACCTACGGATCATTGTAGCTGTAAATAATACAGGAAATATACAGCGTGATTGGTGAGAATGTCCCATTAAAAGTATTATAAACACGGAACGGTATTTTAAAACAAAATTTTGCAGTTGGACATGGTTGAATATTCACGTGAAAATATTTTTCAATAAATATCACTTCCGTTTAACCGGAAGTGGGCATCAACCTCGATTTTTTAAATAGCCTGCTATAAAATAAATTACAAATTCAGCTTCTATGAGAAATTTTACACATGTTTCGTGTATCATACCCTATACCTAAATACCATCCCTTCTGAGTTATTCGCAATTAAAAAAAAATAGTGACAGATAGCGATCTTACTTTATAGTGATATTACGTCACGTAGGAGTAAAAGCGACGAATAAAATTTTGCATACGCACAACTGATATTATGTAGTTACACAACATTTAAAGTTCTTCTCTGTAACATTATACAGCCTGTTTAAAAGCTTATAAATAAGTTCAATCTTCGCAAAGTAGATTTTTTTAATGGAAAGGTATATATTTTATTAGATATTCTGATTATACAAAATATTCTCTTTTAATCTGTATTAGGTATTCCTATACCTAAAATGGAAGGTGAATAAGTTATAACGATTTAATTAGCCTCCGTATCTAAACTGCAAAATTTACTGAAGCAAGAGTGCTTCGCTTATTTGTTCTAGATAGTTACTTGGCACATATTTTAACGTCGCTCATTTTAATTACTTGTTCTCGCGTACACTGAGAGAAATAGATCTGTACCAGTACAATAACTAGGGTAAACAATGAGAGTATTTACTCTACAACAAAAAATTGTTGGATTTGTTACCAAACATATTGTAATCTTAGTATGTTTTTACAATTTTCATTGTTTTTACCGGTAATAAGCATTGTTTTCGCATCTGTACAAATTATCCATTATAACACTAACATTTACAACCAATGATCAGAAAAATGTAAGATATAAAAATTTTATAATGGATTAGCATTGAGAATACATCCAATCGTATTTGAATAATCATAAAGTAAATTTATTTAGTATGCAAAGTGAATGTTGCCTATCCTCCCAAACGCCAATTAAATAAAAATATATTTAATTTAATTAGCGTCATTACAACATCTCGTTCAAAAATGTTGCATATATTCGTGAAGATTATTAGTGCTGTCGAAGCCACCCGGTGCCGCAACGTTGTATATAAAAGTAAGTATATAAAACAAATGAGCTAAGCACCCTTGCTTCAGTAGTAAATTGACATATTTGAGCATCTTAGGTACGGAGGCTAATTAAATTGTTATAGCTTATTCACCTTCCATTTCAGGTATACGAACACCTAATACGGATTAAAATAGAATCTTTTGTAGAATCAGAATATCTAATAAAATAAATATCTTTCCATTTAAAAAAATCTACTTTCCGCAGATTGAACTTATTTATAAGCAACTAAGTTTTTATACATCCTGTATAATGTTACAGAGAAGAACTTCAAATGCTGTGTAGCTACGCAAATTCAGCTGTGCGTATGCAAAGTTTCATTCGTCTCTTTTATTTCTAAATATCACTTACTTCGTAATATCACTATAAAGTAAGATCGGTATCTGTCACTTTTTTCATTAATTGCGATAACTCAGAAGGAATGGTATTTAGGTGTAGGGTATGGTACATGAAATATGTGTAAAATTTATCATAGAAACTGAATTTGTAATTTATTTTGTAGCATGCTATTTAAAAAATCGAAGTTGATGCCAACTTCCGGTTAACCGGAAGTGATATTTATTCAAAAATATTGTCACGTAATAGTTCATATTCAACCATATTCAACAGCAAAATTTTGTTTTAAAATTCCGTTCCGTTTGTATAATACTTTTAATAGGCCATTCTCGCCAATCATCTATCACTTTTCATGTGTCATTTATTAAGATATCGCGTTTTCAATTTTCAATTTTATTGACTGAAACAACATTTTAGGTGTTGATTATTAATAATGATGTGCAAGCTTGTCCGCAATCACAAGAAAATAGGCCAAGGTTGAGGTTCCGGTCTTATGAATCCCTAGAAAATATCACAATATTTAGCGACTTTCTTATAGAGTATCACCTTAAAATGATCCCGAATTAGAAAAATCATTTAATAGGATCACACGTATTACGAAACAGGTTATGTTGGTACGGATACTAACTCGAATAAATTAATATGTCTTAAAGTTCATGTACATACATACAAGTTATTTTCAATTCCCAAGGCACTGTCGGGATCATTCTTATTATAAAAGATACATGATAGGCTTGAATTTGGCATACTTGTTCAATTTTGACTGAATAATAATCTAACAATAAATCTTGGGAAGGTTTAAGGCCTACTCAGTTATGAAAAAATAATAATTTCTGAGTTAAGTATATTATAAATTCTTCTAAGATCTGATGACTTAAATTATTGTTGATTTGTCAATACCCATTGTATGTTAAATCGTTAAAATCAGAAAAAATAATTTGAAAAGACAATAGAAAATATGTTTCTAGTTACAGCGTTCCCGGAACGTTGAAATTTTACAGCACATTTTGCCCAGGTAGTTAATCATAAAAAAGTGCTTTTTATTTTTCTAAATTTTCAAAAGTAGAATATAAGTAAAAATAAATATTTTGTTATTATTGGCAATTTACCTACATTAACTGACACGCCACTACGCGGTAATTTTTTAGAACCAGCGTTGGAGGCATATAGTTGTATTTCTGCTTGTATATATTGTTTATTGGGTTTTGTTATGTGGCCTTTATCTTTTTCGGTATTTAACACTTTCGGTACTGTTTAATGGCAGATTTGTCTTTATAAAAACAATACAAATATCAGTTTTTAGTAAAGATATTTTAAACAATATAGAAGATGTACAATTTTATGTGAATATAAGCAACATGTTGTACCTTATAATAGATTATAATAACATAACAACGTTCCTAGTTAAACTGATTTATTATTATTCTTAATGGATTTTATATACATAAATATAGACTACATCAATAAACATAGCAATAATTAATAAATATAGTATACATTGGGATAGAATCAGCATTCTGGATATCCAAGTCAGTGGACAACAAGTCTCCTTATTTGGCATATGTCGTGAAAATTCAATGTAGTATAAGTAAAGCTCCAACAATGATATATGTACATACATATATATAGTTGAAAAGACCGAACAGCCAATTCACCGAATCAGCCAATTTTAGGTTGATTGATCTATCAATTTGTACCGACTTGTGTGTTTGTGAGAATACCATAGTAATGAGACAGCTATCACGTTATGATTATAATAAACTATTAAATACAGCATATAACTATAAAAAGGCACTACATTTTTACCTGGCAATATGTTTATGTATGTAATCACTTTTCTGAAAATATAAGGAACACACACGCATATATTGGGTTGTTGGTTTTCTCATCATCAACTTCAATTTCCATACTTTTTCCTGTCCACTTTTTCCAGAGTTCCCAATTTATTTGTTATATACACTAAACTACTTCTTTCTTTTGCAAAGCGGGTAAAGCTTAGAGAATTATTTCTACTCTTTTTCGTGTGACAACCGTAAACGTAGCGGTTTATATTAGATTTTTCCTTTGGCTTCTTACATATTTGAGTAGGCAGATTAACTAAATCTTAAAAAAAAAGTCGTGGAAGCCGTATGAAGAAATTGAAGTCAACATAAAATTAAACTGGCAAATGTATGAAACGTTATATGACACTATATAAACAAAACTACACAGGTATACCTCCATTCGACGCCATTTTGGCATCGATTGTGGCGCCACCAACGGTAATGTTAATTGCCAATTGTTATTCAGATAAAACTAATAGATGAGATCGCTATTTTGCTCTATGAATTCGAAACAGCTTTTATCAGGTATTTCACAATATAATAGTCTAAACGCATTCTTTTCTTGAACAGTTCATTTTGTTGAAATATCTTATTTAAAACGGGTCGATAGCCACAGTGGTTAAGCGGCTGACTATCGTTGTGGCGGAACGATTGGAGCCGGGTTTCAATTCACCAGAGAGACGGTGACATTTTTTCGGAGAGTTGAAAATCCGGATTGACTTATTACTATTCGCTGTTGGGAACAAAGTAATTATAAAAGGCAGTATCATGCTGTCAGAAAGCCATTTGAACACAATTTACACGCAAAATTACTCCGTGAGAACTGCAGTAATAGCTAGACAAGTAATACAGCTTACGGAGTGAGTGCAAATAAACACCCATCATACACAAAAAAATGCAAATAAAACAGCCGCTCAAAAATATTCATTGGTTTTTCAAAATTCCGATTAAAAAAGTTTACAAAAACAAAAATAATTTTGAGATGCTTGTAATTGTATTAAATAGCTACTTATGTATATTTATATTTGACCGAATTCATGGCGAGAAAGAATAATCAACAAACATAAATATAACATAATCCATACTGTCCAAGATATCGTTAACAAAATTTGCCAAGGTTTAAACCTTGTATGAAATCAAATAACTAAACTAATAGCAATTTTTACTTCCAAACCTTTCATCAAGTAAGTTAAATAAAGAATGAATAGTACTTATGGGTGGCTCTAACATTCCAGGTGCGGATTTTTGAAGTATGATAAAATAAAAATAAAAATTTATTAGTATACTGTATATAGGTACATACATATGTACAACGCCATCAATGACATCGGAAAAAATTAAATATATATTTTTTTCGCGTTTAAAGCTGGAGCATCGCAAAAATATTTGTATAACGCTCTATGTTTTATATTGAATTATTTTAATTTGAGATAATGTGTAATCCGATTGACTTACGATTATATGTATGTACATAATTGATATTTTAAGACTTAGACTAGTATAATAAACTGTATATATTTGTACAAATTACCAGGCATCTCAATATTTATAATTTCAAATCTTGTACCATTAGTAGGATACCGTACTGCCGGCTGATATACTATCCAGCAGTACACAGTAGGTCCACCACGAGTTATGTTTATGTCTGATACGTTGAAACGACGAAAAAAAGAAAACTAAAACTACAACCGCAATGGTGAAATAATAAAAATAAAAGGATAAAGGCGACAGCAACGAACGTGAGCTCCGTGGTACATGCTGGAGGGAAAAAGTTTTCTGCTAAAAAAGGAAAGAGAAGAAAAAATGTAAGTTAGTAAGCCTAGTGGTGAAGGCGTGGAATATGGGGCGCTAGAGTGCTATTCTAGGTAGGATTCGGAGAGTGCGCTTTCCTTCGCTTCTCATCAGTTCTTCGCCGTTCGTCGTCACTTGGAGGTTGTCAGCCGTCGGAACAGATCTGTTGCTGGTGTTCATGGAAAATACATCGCAAGCTTATTATTTAACCGACTGTTAATTTCCGCGATTATTAAAGGGAAGATTATACATGTATATACATATATTTTCTATTCTTAGAAACATATGTAATTAGTTTATTATTTTCTATGCTTTTTCTTTTGAAAGATTTGTCGACCTTGAATACGACCAGGTAAAAATATTTTGTTACATTATTGGAAGTCGTGATAAAATTAAATTTGAAATTTTCTTACTCAGATATAAGGACAGTAACGTTTCAACTACGGACAAAATATAATATCTCACTATAGTTCGAAACTCGTTAGATTACAATAGAGTTCAAGTGAATTATGCATATTTTTTTGTCGTAATAATAAAAACAAAAAGGAAGAATAATTGTTAACACAGTTAGAATATATAGTTTTTACACATTAGTTAATTAGATTACCGAAAAGATTAGTTAAATTTGCTAAACTGCTTAGTCGCGGACATAATGGCGCACTAGCAATGTTACATAATCTAGTTTTGTATACTTAGCCAATCATGTATTTTCTTGTGGTGATATTTTTGTTCTTATTTTCCTATGCGCAATAGCTGATCAGGTATGAGGTGTTTTCAAAAACATTAGGTTTCTTGCTAGTCTATCGGGTTTCTCCGGAATAAAGAGCGTCTTCGCTACAAACAACAGACACAATTTTGCTGGCAAAATCCTACGGCTTCTAGACATATAGTATGTATGTATTCCAAAATATTCTAAACTTCATCTGTGATTATATTGAATATACTGATTAATGTAATTTTCTTTATATAATCAATCAAATATTTTTCATTACTAAAATTTTTGAATAACAGGCACAGGAACCGTTTCATGTTGAATACGTGGGTTACTTTTGTTGAAATCATTGCTGTGCTCCTTCAAGTAATGGTAGATCATGTTAGTTAAATGAAAGTGGATAAGCACACTCAAAACAACTGTTAACATTAAAAATCGCTCGAATATTGTCGCTCGCTTTTAATCATTCGCCAGCGTAACCTTAGTCTTAGAAAACTTCAGTAGTTTACGATGAGAAAAGTATTTGTTTTCTGTTTTACATTTAGCGATCTTGTTTCATGCTCTTACATAACATAAATAATATAAATGCAATATTGTTAGATTTGTGAGTTCAAGGAACTAATTTTAGAAATACATTGCATGATTGCATTCTTAAACCTTACGAGAGTAGTGTTATTTTATAAGGAAACACAGTCTTTCTTAATATGTTTCTGAAAAAAAAACGATATAATTAAATTCCAAAACATCATAACGGGTATTAAATAGAAATGCAGGCAAGCTTGATGACATAGTCGAGTGACCGAGTATTCGAGTAAAGTTCAACACCAAGTGATAGTAAACTTTGTGTAAAGTTTGGCGAGACTAGGACAGAAGTAAACGACTTTATTATGAAATACAAGATAATGTTTGTAATACGTAGTAAAATATACGTTTCCTGTAATTTATTATTATATAAAATTGTTTGGAAACAATTTAAAAACGCACTTTGCTATTTAGTTTGTCTATTCTTGTTTCAATCTCAGTTTAAAGTTCATCTCAATTACTTGATCGCATATGCTTCGACAACGATTTAAAATACTATTCACTACTTCATAAAGTAGTGAGTAGTATTTTTTCGTTCGCATTTTTCGTTCCACAGTCTAATACAATTTAAATACAATGTAAGCTCTCGTGGAGGAGGAAAAGTTATAAAACTAATTTTACTTTGATTCATGTTAAAAAACAAAATAATTAGACCACAAATATTAATGTTCTACTTTGAGAACGAATATGAGTTCTTTGAGTAGCACATGTATATAACGCCGCGAACCCTTACAAAAGCACACAGATTTTCTCACACACATTCGCGTAGAGACGCAAATCTCTGTACTCCTTTAGTTACGTCATAAATGGAGAGTCTCAGTCGTTGTACGGCGTAGTTATACGCTGTGCGGATAATGAAGAAGAAGCCTAACTCTTTGGAATACGTCGCCTGCGACCGGCGCTTTCAGTTTTAGCCAACGAACGGACAGACGATGGCTTCATTGGGATTTAATCCTCTTAATAGATTCTGTCCAAGGCGCATATGATGATGATGGCCAACCCTTTCGGCTTAGCTTTGTTAACACAAGATCCAATAAGTCAAAGACTGTCGCTCCGCTTCTCTCACACTGTTCTCGCTGTTGAATTACTGCGAAAAAGTCAACTGGGAATATATTAGGATTAAGTATTAGCCAGTCAATTTAATACGCGCTAGCTCGGGATTTAGATTGCATAAGAAGCAATATAGAAATATCTACGAATCTATGTTTGTTAGGAATGACGAAATATAGAATGCTTTTGACTAATGTGACGTAATTAACAGTTAAGAAACTTACACAAAAGAAAAATACAGTTAAGGTAATGTTAGACACATGATATTCACAATATATTGATAAGGTTGGGTTAAATTAGAAACATAAGTGAGAGAGACATAAGTGACTGGATGTTTCGAGTCTCCCGTGAGAATCTTCAGAAGAAGAAAACAGAACACCGAGCAAGCTCGGCGGCTCGACTCGTAAACCAATATAGAGACAAGCGCTCTATATACAAGGTGATTCAGGTTTTTTGGCGAAACTTAAGTACTTTATCCTGCCAATCAAACTGAGCTACAAATTTTTATACCAAGTGACTATAAATGTTTGTAACAAATATTTACTTTGGCAACACTTCTGAAAAATTGGCTTGCCTGGTTATTCGCATATAGGTACAACTTTGTAGGTTATGTCATTTGTATCATATGGATGCGTTATGCATGTTTGTTTACTGATACCAGAAGGAAGATTTATAGAAAACGAGTTTTTTGAACACATATTTTAAACGAGTAAACTAAAATTATTCAAAGAATATGCTCAAAGTGTCGACCTTCCACTGCTAAACAACACTGCACTCGTCGTGATAAATTGTTAAATACATTAGTTAACATTTCAGGTCCTATATTTGCTATTGCCACCTCAATAGCGTTCCGTAACTGTTTTAAATTCTGTATTTGATTCCGGTATATTGTGTTTTTCAAATAAGGGAACAAAAAGAATTCTAGCAGCGTCAAATCGGGAGATCTACTTGACCACAAACCTACACTAATCAAATGGTCTGGAAAGAATTGGTGTAAATAATTAATTGTTATTTGTGCAGTGTCTGCTGTAGCTGAATCTTGCTCAAAATAACCACTCGTTAACTCTATGTCATCCAACTGATTTATAAATGATTCCAAAATAATGGTTTTGTAGCGTTGAGCATTAATCGTTTCTTGAAAGAATATCGGACCAATAATTCTTTGTCGTGACATTGCCAGCCAAACACCAATTTTAACTAGATGCAATGGCACTTGGACTAAGTTCTGCGGATTCTCTGCCTACCAAGTTCTGAAGTTCTGGGAATTAACATAACCAGACAGATGAAACCAAGCCTCAGATTGTTATTATACCAGTAAGAAAACTGTGTTCGTAATACGAAATCAGGAGGATGAAGTTGCTGAACAATTGTAAATTTATACGGATGTAAATGTAGGTAAATGCTTTTTTAGAATCTTACGAATAGATTCACAGGAGAGTTCTGGAAAGGACGTAAAAAAGGTTAAAAGAAAATAATAATAATTGATAATGGGGCTTTACTTATTTGTTGAGATAAACTACGTACTGAAATATGAGGATTTTCTGCAACACGTTCATTAACATTATTCAAAACATCAGGTGTAGCAACAGTGGGACGGCCAGTAGATTTACCTTTAGTCACATTACCGGTGTTCAAAAACTTTTCAACAATTCTTGTAGTGTGTATAGTAAAGCTACGGTAATCAACTTCGTCCTCTGGATACATTGCAACAAATTGCTCAAAAGTTGATTGCAGCGAATATATCCAATTACCGTCATCATTTTGTAAGCCGCTTCGAAAATAAGCCATTACAATAAATGTGTTTTGCTCAATAATAAATACCATTGTTAAAATGAAATTGAGTGGTTTTATTCGTATAACTTTTGCTTTGACAAATATGACAAATTTAAATTTAAAAATCAGGTGTGCTAACATAAAATTACAGAAGTGTTGCCAACTTAAGTCGAAAATTACAATCATTTATAGTCGCATTGTAATAGAAAAATACACTAAAGCAAAATTAGTCATTTATTAACTAAGCAAATTGTTAAATGCTACTGTTGCATTTTTTTTATTAAAGAAGATGTTGCTTCGGTGTATTTTCTACAACGTTAAACCAGTGAATCAATCACCCCGAATATTTGTACTGGATGTCATCTCATTTGATTAGAAGCTCCAAATGTTCTCTTGTATTGACAAGTGTCCAATATATTTGGTCTTTGAAAAAAAAACGCAAATAAAGATTAAATGATGTTAGATCTGGCGATCTCGAAGATCACAGCTCTCATATTAAACGTCCAATCCATCGTTGTGGATAATGAGTCATACTGTTAATCCAAAATGTGCTGGTGCACCATCCAATTGGATTCAGCTGCTACTTCTCCAGTAAACAAATACATTGGCAGCAAATCGTTACAGTTAACTGCAAGAAATTCCAGAAAAAACCTTTAACAAACAGGAGCTCGAAATGAAGAACTTTCGGATATATGTTTGTATGTCTTTTCTTCTTCAAGTTTCACTATTTAAGTTTCTCAAAAGAAACCTGAATCACCCCGCATATACAGCTAAAGATTGTGATTGTATGAATAAGAAGTGCAGTATAACAAACCGCGTAAAGTGGATTTCTGGATTGTGAACAGAAAATACCTGTCATTCTTATTGATACTATTCCTGTTTTAGGCAGACTTAGCGCTTCACTTAGTTTCCAGTCTCCTCAGAACTAGGAATGAATTTTAAACGCATAAGATAGCAGCATATTTTCCGTATATTTGCAGTCACCGTAGTACCGTAGTCTTTAAACCTGTAAAATAGCAAACATTGTTCCCTCGTTTTAGACTTACCTCAATGGATGTCATTTATTTAAAGCTATTTATGCAATGTGATGTTTCTGCAGTTTGCTATGTCTTGTAGAAAGTACCTCTAGATACACAGTACCGGTAGAATTATTACAAATTGTTACGCGAGTATATTATGAAGATTTGCTTTTTGCGCTCGAACAGCTAATAACAACGAATAATGCAATAATAACGTGAGTTCATTCTGAATCATCTAATTCTGTTGTCGAGTGCACACCACTGCCTTCAAGTGCAGAGGACAAGCTTTAATTATTAAATCATTGCGAAGAGCTCTAGTAAATACGTATTCGGAAATTTTTATTTCTTGATAATCCTAAACCACCTAAGATGGTATGCGTACGTTTGAAGATTCATTGTAATAAGATTTTGGTATAACTGATTTGGGATACTTTTATATATTACCTATTATGTTATACATATACACGCTAAACTTGTCAAGCATTTCATTACAATTTTGTAAAATATTCGATATCGAAGATATGCTCTATTGCCTATTTATGTTCTATTATGCAGTTATTGCATACAAAATATAAATAAAGCATGTGTTATAATCTTCATCAAGTTTACACTTTCTGTCTTCTAGTTTTAAGGATTGCGTACTAATTTAGATTGTGTTTTAGTTGAATTAGTCCTTGACAGGGAGTTAAGAGGAGGGAGGGGGCAAGAACTCGATAAAATGAAGACCTTTTTTGCACCTTCTTTTGAAATTCCAAAATGTTAGCTGTTTCTGATTGCAAGATAATCTGCGATCTACTACTACTTTTTTGATTATTTCTAAAGTATATTTCTGTTCCCAGTCAATATGGATTTTAACCGTTCCATAGAATAGGTCATTCAACTAAGTTTTCCCGATTTATTCAATGAATTGTCAATATGAACTCCATTCTAAACTGTATGTGAGGATTTCCCAGATTCAACTGCAACAGCTATGATAAATTTAAATTATCTTGTGACAATTCAATTAAGACTTAAACTCTGGAGCTGCATCCAATTAACCGTTCCTATACAATGCAACTATTTATTAACTCGATTAATTTAATTATTGCGGTGCTTCTATACTGTCAATCTAGAAGATCTGGTTTCCAGTTGCAGGTCACTGAAATACTTTCATGATAACTATAGAAAACTAAAAGAAGCTCCCGAAGTTGTATTGCTAAGTATACCTTTTACAGCTTTTGTTCTGTAAATTGTGTATGTAAATGTATTTTCATGGCTTTGTTACAGTATTAGCTTGCCGTAAATAATGCTGTGCTGTTAATTATATTAAAATAGCGAATGGCAGCTCAACTGGGCTACCAATCTTTCGGAACGTAGCCACAAGCGTCATTGATAAGATTCTAACTCTACATCCCACTCATGGCCAAAAGTAATTATTTTATTTAAGCCACAGAAGTAACACAATCAAGATGTTGTAATTACCTGGATAGTTTAAATTGCTCTGCTTGTATTCGGTATAACAACTGACGTACCATTTAACAGACGCAGATGTTATTGTTGTACATTCATGTGCGCAGTAATATGGTCATCCTGTAGTAGTGGCTATGTTTCAGCATTCATTGGTTAAAATCGTATTTAATATTGATGATAAACCTTCAGTGATCGTAAGTGTTTCTATGTTTGCAAGAAAGTGCTAATGAAAACTTTATGTATTTCTTATTCAACCCGATTCCTTTCGTTGTAGCAGTTGAACCAAGAAATTGCTTACGTGAGATAAGGGATGTGAATGCAAGTTCATGTAAAATCAGACGAAAGCTTTATGAAGCACAAAGTAGAGCTAAAAGACCGGCTGGAAATTGCTCAGACATCATCCCGTTCTAAAACCATTTTCTCTTCATATGAATCGGAAAATGTTAACAGTAAATTTAAATTAAAGTTATTTTATGTGTTAAGGAATACCTGTACAAGATTGAAATTTAAGCAATTCCGAGATTGCTTCTAAACTTTAACACTAATCTCACTGAACATTTATCAGGAGAACCTCAACCTTTGAAGAGCTTAAAAATGCCAGCAAAAAAGATAGGATCTTATACCTCAAGCTTATATGTAACATCTAATCGTTTAAATCAAGTAGGAAGAAGTAAGTAGTAGTAGAAGAAATAATATATACTATCACGGAAATATATCACGGAAAGTATTCAGACAATACGGATCATTCCAAAATACACAAATTTTATAGTGTGCACTATTATTTCTAGCCGTCAGTGTATGTTATGCAGTTCATATTAATTTTTATGTGATCTATCAAAATCAAGAATATGGAGCAATCAAAATTACACATTTAGTTAAGTTTCCAAACAAATTACTCAATTTAGAATACTAAAATCTAATCGATATATCCAATGCACTTCCTAGTCACAGTCAATCCACTTAGTATCAAATCAATTTTCTCAACTTTCCGTTTACTATGCATTAAAGCCATATGCAACTGGACTGATTAAAATTTAATATGAATTAAATTTAAATGGCCATGATAAACCGTAACTTCTGTTCAGAAATTTAAACTAAGCGCTGAGTATTAAATGTCACAATATGTCAGTCACTTCGAAGCCAACTCGAAATTAAAACTTAATACCTAGAACAATGCAGCTGCACATGAATACCTTATATGAGACAGGGGAATTAGAGTTCTGTAAATATATAAATAGCTGCCATCGATAATAATTAAAATTTCTGCTTGATCACATTAGCAATATTGATATTTTACTACTCTACTAATATAGCCGTTTCTGTTAGGCGTTCATATGCTAAAATCGCACGTTCTATTTTATATTATGGAAAATAAATTGACTCATTTGTAATTTTAGAAAATCTAAAAGCAATAAAAACAGCAAGGCGTTTACAATTATTATTTTAATTTTAAAACCTATTCTTGTGTTTAAGGCCAAAAATACAAATTATTGAGGTGCAGGTTAACCTCCCACCTGTATATGCAAATTGAAAGAGTAATAAAATTAACCAAATTGAATATCAAATAGTTTAAGCAACTCGTCTCTCTACTATCTTTGGTAAGGCAAGAAACATTAATTGATATTCGACGGCGTAGTTATAATATCAAGTTGATAATGAAACTAATAAATAGGCTATATGTGCAAAACACTACGATTCTGGCTTCGAGAATAAATCCCATTAACTGACACAAGTTTAATGCCTTGAATTCCTAAAACTATAGAAATAAAGATCTATCTATAAAGTTTGTCATAATGGTAAAAGTAGGACAAAGCATTATAATTTGTAAATGAGAGATCTCTAGAACGATATATTTTTGTTACTAAATTGGTTTCATTTTGGAAACTCAAACATTATTGCCTCTTTTTACAATCTATACAATACGAAACATCTATTCACAACGTCGTATACAGTCCTCTTAAGTATTTACACCTTTCCTATTTTCGAAGTTGTTTTAAGAACTGAGTTTTGCTTTATTTACAGGTGCCTTTTTACAGAGCTGCATAAGAACAATTGTTTTATCATGGTAACATGATGTTTCTGGAAATTTCATCTAACTTTCTCAAGATCTAATTTCTACGCAAATATTGAATAAGACTCTAATACAAAATTAGTAAATGTAAAATATAAGAAAGCAAGAAAATCATATACATGTATGTAGCTGTATAGATGTGGACCATACGGGCTCATATACAGAACAACGGCCACAACAATCCCGTCCGGTGTGGTAGTGCAAGCACATATAGAAAGCAGGAGGCAATGGAGAGTGCACTCATACCGTTCGTCGGCGCTGCCGTCTTCTTCTACTCGCCTCCTCACTGAAAAGCCCCCCCAAAACACACGCCGAAATCGATCGGTAGTCCTGGACCGCCGGTGTAACGACGGTGATGGTGGTGTGGTCCTTGTCTCTCGACTAAGGCGGGCCGCTCCTGCGTCCACCCCAAAAACGTCTCTTCGGGAGCGAGTCCGCAAAGTGCGCTCAACTTCTGCGGCGACTAGACGTGCAGCACCACCCACTCGGCCCACTTCGGCCGTTATCGGTTTTCTAAACTGACGCCCGTTTACTTCTTCTTCCTCTTCTTCTTCGCCATCACCGTCAACATCGTCGGCAACGGCGTTCTGAACTCCAGCCATCGTCACCAAGTCGTTACAACAGTTCTAGGTGAGCGTTTCGAAGACGTTATGAAGATATCCCCCGTTTGATCACCAGGTAGGCCTAAAACTACCGCTTCATATTTTATTTCCACTTGTTTTCTGTGCACATAACACTCGAAATAAGGCGAGATTCTCGCTTCGCTTTTTTCCTGGCGATTTATTTAGATTCGTACCTTTCTCTTTACGACCCCGCCACTTTTAAAAACTTTTTAAGTATTTAAGTTCATGCTGGATCGATGCGGTACGCCGTTTCTTGTGCACATACACTCTCGCACGAGTTTATGACAGTTCGCGAGAAGTTTGCTTACTTTTTTGTTCTTTTCTTTACGTTTTCGGCGAAAGCGCCGCCTCGCTTGAGGCCCACTTCTCCCACTTTTGGGGTTATCTTCTATCCAAAACGCTGCGCAACTGGACCTTGCCCGAGGGTATCCTTCTGCACCATCTCAAGGATCAGTGACAATTCTTTAGGTGACGTTTGATCGTCTTTCGGTAGCAAGTTTGTTGATTAATAAACAAGTCGAAACATGTTGCGGCGAATACGATTCATCCATTTTTGTTGGTTAACGGGAGCGTTACAGTGATATAAAAAATTAAAACGAAAATCGGTGAAAACTAACGGAATTATCTAAGGATCACTGTATGAATTGAAGTAAATCTAAAATTTAGAAATTGTTGCAAAGACTTTATTTAAGTAGACTTTTTCGAAAAAGAAATTAAAAAATTAATGTGTTTAACTTAAACATCGGCAACGTTTATGTGCATTAGATATGTAAATGTTACTAAAGCTTTAAGCAAGTGCTTCGTTATCAGTATTTCTGATATCCAAAAAATATTCGATAAAATTTATTTCATTTGTGTAACGGAAATTCCAATTATAGAAGGTAAATTGTAGTTGAATCTTGAAGTACAACGATTGTCCTATTATAGTATATACACACACCTACTTAGGTACAGTAATTACTTTCAGAAAAACTCTACCTGAATTTTGTTATTAAATATTTACACCGCCTGAATTAGTTCTGTACTTAAACTTGATTATTAAAAGAGCACCAGTAATGAATCTTTATGGTTGCTCTGGTTGTACACAACTTCATTTGTTTTACCAATTTCAGAATATTATTCAATGATGCGAAATTTTATTATTTAAATAGTTTGTCCTTGTATAATAATAATTTTTATATAAAATCATTAAATAAGGCATTCCATTATTTATGTATTTATGGGAAAAAGTTCTTTAAAACGGTAAAAAAATATGTTTGTGTAAAAAGTTTTGTTGTGCCAGTAATTAATTTTAAACTAAAACATTTATGTATTGGGGAAAATGGATGCTGTTTTGTTGTTAGTATTTATCCTCGGCAAGTTTGATTTTCAACTTATAAGTGGTAATAAATGTCTTCAAAGTTACTACTTAATTAATTAACGTTAGCATTTTAGAATACCATTTAAAATTTAAAATTGCTTTTGACTAACGTCATCACGGCGTAATAAAAAATTCATATGTTTCAGAGGACCTAGTAATTGATGTTGAGTAGTAATTCTTCTACTTTAATTATGTAGCACTATTTCTTTGACTGCATTTAATAATGTTGCTTTTTGGACCAGGCACGTTAGATCTAATATGTCAAAAAATGAAAATTTTTTCGGCAAGGTTCTTCTTCGCGGTATGACTACACGCCTCTCATTGTATCAAAGTGAATGAAATACATGGAAAGTTCCAGAAAATAGTCTATAAAATCGTTTTCTCGAACTATCCTTTAACAAAAAGTAATGATTAGTAATGTGTTTAGCCTTTAGGCTTATTAGATTATTTCTAAATATTGATAGTTACTAAATACTAACCTCAGAAGTAGTAAGCATTGTGTTTAATTGATGAGTTAATTATAACTGCTTTTAATTATTTATCCTGATATAATAAATTAGGCCACATGGTTAATTAAATGATGCCATAATTTACCACTCAAATCTCGAATATTTTGTTAATAGTATACCAAACTCAATCCTAATATTTCTTATCAATACATATTATTACATCAGCAACTTAACACTACAAGTTTCCTAGAAAATTGGTTTCTCAAAATCGTTTCGTTACCATAGAAAACATTGATTGCTAATTTAGGAATCTTCCCCTACTACTTGCAACCTCGCAGTCATCTGTTGGATGAAACTGTCCAATAACTTGTTTGTACAAAAATTAGCAATAGATATCAGCTTCCGCTGGAAACGCATAAATATATCGTTTTTATCAGCGTTCTTCAACACTATCCCGATATAATATTCAAATTTCTGTATTTTTCATGTAGGATATACAAAAGTTGATTCATTTCCATATTTTACTTGAGTAGCAGCAATTTGTGCTAACGATGTGTTAATTTCTTTATCAGATTCAACTGATCTTGCATCCTTGCTCAATGCAAAAAATTCATTATCGTTATATTTTGTATCATCTGGTAAGTATGGATCGTTATTATCTTCAATTTCAATTTCGTCTTCATCCCAAAAAATCTGCTCCAAATACACTTTTACCAGCTTCCACATCAGCCTTTTTCCGTGTCTTTCGTGGTGTAATCTGCTTACTTTAGGGATTTCAGAATACTTAAAATTATATTGTTCACATTTTCTTCATCTTGTTTTATATTTTCAGCTGGTATAATCGGGAAGTCTATTTACAACTCGCTTGTGGTCTAAAGTGTAAATTCCATATACTCTAGAGCCAGAATTGATATCTTTTTTTTTGATTCGGTTCAGTATTTTCCATTAATTTTTTGATAAAAACGGAAATCGATCTTTTGATAAAGTGTCCTTCGTCCCTCACTTATCTTCCAAAGGAATGTTTCGTTCAGGAATGGAAAGAAAGCTAGGTCAGTTACATGATTCGATTTCAATCTTAGAAAAATCGAAGGAAATATTGCGTTATAGGCTTTCATCAACAGTCTTAGAAGACAAATAACAGGCTAGCACCTCTCCGAATTTTTTCTCTCTGTAAGTTTTTAACTCTGCAATGACTACCCTCTAAATCCAGTCGTCACAGCTAATAACATCGAACCAGCCGCTAGCATTTCAGTTGTATCTAACACTTAATTCGCCTGCCTGTGATTCGCAACTGTTCTGGGCGTTGTACACTATATACAGAGCTAACACTTATCAGTAGTCGCTACATATAACAGACGTGTAGCTTTTGGAACACACTCATTTGGGATAGAGACATCATCTCTTTCTAATAATTCGTTTCTTTTCAGGTTGCCCGAAAAAGTTTTTCGTTAGATTTAGGCTTGTTTTTGCACGACTAGCTACGTATTTTTCATCATTACTCTTAGGTCATATTTATCTAGGGTATAGTCTCAATCAGGACACGTTATCAGTTGCTTGAGAATGACTTTTTCTCCTAGCTTCTTTAATGGAGTATGTCTTCTTGTTCTTTTTTGTGTTGTTTTTTTTTTGTGGTGTCTGTAGAGCACCGAATAATCTATATGACATTACATGTCTTATGTCAATTAAAACCTGTTCAATAAACTCCCTGTTTAATTTCTTATATTCTTCAGATCTTAGATCGTGCATCTAGTCGCGTGGCATCGTTGGTCTGCAACTGAAATCAACAGAATCGGTAGTACTTATCTACATGCTTATTCATTACAACAGCAATTGATTTAAATATACTGTAAATGAAAGCAATATGGGTGATAATAACACGCGATGAAGGGTAACAGTAGGTGAAAAAGTGTGTGATCTTAAGACCTTTGAGGAAAATTCATTATTCGATTATGAAAAAACTCTTTCAAACGAGCTGATTGATATAGAGTTCTAATAAATCATTTCGATATCACTCAGCATTTATTGTTCTATTAAAAAATATAGTGGTATTTCTACAGACTCATGAGGATTTTTGGTCGATCATATTTTGATTGTATAAACACCCCGAAGGATGAAACTAGACCTCATCGGTAAAGAAACACTTATTAAGAACATTATCATTATTCAAGTTATTCAAAAACCATTAGCAGTACTCGGTTCTACTACTGTAATCAGCTGGACCTAGTTCAAGAACACATTTAATTTTATATGGATATAATATAATTTTTTTTAATAGCAGAGTGGCATGTTCCAACTGATAACCGAAATTCTTGCGAGAGGTTTGCAATGGCCCGAATTTAGGAAATACTTTCACTGTTTTACGAAACCTGTCAACACAATCGTGAATTTAATTAGCCAGCAGATGCAGCAGTTTATACGCGATTGCAAGATAAGGAAATGTTGTCGAAAATTTGGTACACATTGATTAATTGCATAAACCCACTCTCCATTTACTAATCTATCTGTTCTAAAATAACTTCCAACAATAATAAGAATTTAACTTTCGAAACACATTACTGTTCCACAGTGTTCGTAAACTAATATCGAAACCATAAATGAAAATTTAATTGATGGCATGGTACTTGCTATATTAGAATTTTTCATGCCATTACATTAATGAGACATATTAAGGTTTGGTAGGGATCGCGCATGTGTTGCTGAAAGTAGATCAGTAAAATCCATTGTCATGTTGACAATTTAGGTAATTTATGTTGCTTATTTTTTTTTCTATTCGCTACGTAGTTTCTATTCACCCCCATTTACGGTACCAGACAATTTCTTATAAATTAATGTAATATCGCTTCATTCGCGTCTCTTGCATTCGTTGAATTTAATCTCACAAATTGTTAATGTCAATCAATTTTTTTAATTTTTAAAATAGATTCGCCATTCCACGAAACTACAGAAAATATCAGAAAATGTTTATAGTAGCGTATAGTATTTTATATTGAGCGTATATAACAAATATAAGGGATATCAAGGGGTAGGTATAAAAACTCATCGAAGTGTGTTGCGCATACGGACATATGCGTGCTCCGTCATCTGTAACGGTGCGTGAGCTACGGGACACCGATCGTCGACTTCGGCGACGACAGCGAAACGACCTCGAATAAAATAAATCGTGCGTTTATCAGTAGCATCCCGATGCTCTGCGTCTACTACATACATATATAATCCGCGAAGAACCAATTCGTCGTTGTAAAGATAACTCGGATACGCAGCTAACATAGGATGCACGCATCATGTGTTCGATCAAGTCAGCGCCGTTAATATGACATGCGATTGTTTATCACGGCTGTCTTGATTAGATTCCCTTGTTTTTCATGTTCTACCGTCGCGTTGCGCCGGCTATGGAAGTTTTGCCGTCGCTGCGAGGTAATAAATGTCTGCTAATTCCGTTAATAAGTCCGATGGTATATAAATCCGGACGGAGAACCTTGTTTTTGACGTAATTTTACGATCTTTCCCTCCGGCGTGTTCCAGTTTTTCATCTTATTACGCTACTACTTTACTGCTGTTCCGACGTTGTTATATGGTGGTTCCTCCCATATTCTGCGTTCTGTTATTCGGCACGAAACTAATAGTACGTGATTATTGTTATTGTTATGAGGGTGACTTATGCCAGATTATCTTTAAATTATAGCTACTCCTTTTTATAAAAATAGTACGCATATGTTATTTTAGTTGCGATCTTTAGTTTTATGATGAAAATATTCTTATTGTATCACTGTCTGGTACAATAATACAAAGTGACGATTTATGTCATTTTGATTTACAGTTTTAATTTTTCTGTTAATTAAATCGAAAGTGGGTTACTATTTATCAGATACTTCTCACCATCTTAATAAACGCTGCAAGGCTATATTACACGAATAGGAAATGAAATAAGCACAGTATGGTGCCGACGGCTTCCACGGTCCGAGTCTCTGTTATGAGGGCTTCCGTGTTTTGTCCGCGTCATAGTAAAGTAAATATATACAATACAAAAATAAAATAAAAATACAAAAACTCATATTTATTATTTTATTATATCAAACTCAAGCTTGAGTAAGTTGTTATTTTTGCCTCATAACAAGCACATTATATTGTAAATGACATTCCTACCATGCTCAAAAATATATCTAGGCTCTACCTCGCTCATTATCAGATCGATTCTCTAAGAGAGTTACAAATAATAGTAGCTTACTGACACTTACTTTTAGCAACTCTTTTAGTAACTCGATCTTGTTTCTGGATTCTGTAATATGTATTATACAAAAGGCAGCTTGCTAAATTTATCTAGTTAATCATGATGGCTTACTAGAGCATGAAGTACGCGCGTTCACATACATGTGAAATACGATATTGTTTGGTAGTTTATACATTTTTTGCAAGCAATCTTAATGTTTATTATGTACTCACACTTCTATTCTTACTACGTCATCTTGCTGATGTGATCTTTAAAACTTAAGTGAAAAAATGGGGTGTACACCCTGTACATATAGAATATTGAATATCTTTTAGCTTAATATAAACTCCTGTTTAAATTAATGCACCACTATAAATTTTGTAATTATGTCTTTGTGTCTGCACTCTTTATTTAGTTTAGAGTTAGCATAATATAAATAAAGGTAATTAGACAATCTTGCACCACAACACATTTATTTCTAATTAAAGTTCGAAGAATCATACAAAATTTGGTGATCAGGTACAAAAACTAAAAAAATATAAAAATCTACTAAACTTTACAAAAAAGAGAATTTCTAATTTACAAAAAAATGAACTTTAATGGTTGCTCGAGGAATTTTTTCCCATTCCAAGATAACGCGCTCTAACTCTTGCAGGCTCATTGAGGCAGATACACGATGTCGAACTAATCTCTTTGAAACATCCCAAAGGTGCTCTATTGGATTTAAGTTAGGGCTACGCGGTGGTTACTCTAAGATCTGCATGTCGATTTCATTTAAAATCCAAAACAGTCCTTGCAATGGGAGACTTTGCATTATAGTGCATGAAAATGAAGGTATCCCCTATAAATTGCGCAAACGGCATGCCGTAATCTTGAATAATGTTTTCCAGATAAAATTCTGCATTCATAGACCGCGGACGAATAGGAACCAGCTCAAAACATATCTCACCCTTAGAACATTTTTGAACCACCACCAAATGGCTCCTTTGGAGAGATAGCACGATCAAATAATGTTTCTCCAGGTCTGCGCCATACTCTACCACGATCATCCGGAGATTTTAGGTTCACTCGAGTTTCATTTGTGAACTATACTCTCTTCCAGTTATTGGCAGTCCACTGTGCATAATCTCTAGCGAATCTGTGATCTAGGTAGCGGTGCAGTAGCAGGCCTTCTACTAGCCAATCCGGCTTCTTTTAATCCTCTCCTAACAGTTAAGGTAGAAATCCTGACATTTCTAACAGTTTTGATTTGATTACTTAGCTCTCTACTAGTACACTTTCTGTTTCGTAATTCCTGTTGTCAGAGAAAGCGCTCGATTTGACTTGTAGCAGGGGCCTAGCCAGGATTTATGGAAGAGGGGGGGCGAATGGAGTTGTAAGAATAATTTTGTATAAGTTTGCTCTTGGGAGTCTGGAGAATACTTCGTAGATAAGTGAGGGGTTCGGGGGTTCTCCCCGAGGAAATTTTCAAGCAGATTATGCCTCAAAACGCATTTTCCGGATATCTGAAAACCCCTAAGTTATTTTCCAAAACCTGAAATTCTTAGATAAAAATTGCCACTTATGAAAGGTAGATTCTTACACTAGTAGTGTTTCTGATTATGTCCTCCTACGTGTTTAAAGATAGGGCTAGTCGCACTCTCTAGTTTTGCAGTGCATATTCAGTGGCAATAAATGGAGCAATACTTTAGTTATTTTAAGCTGGTTAATGAGGTGCGTTATCATTGAAAAAAAAGAAAACAATGAAATAACATGACTTTAATAAAATTAAAGTAATTAACATTAAATGACAGAAAACCAATCTGAAACTATTATGATAAAACAAACATATATTAACCCTTTGTCACATCTATACCAAAGTTAATTTTCTAGAATTGACTGAACACCTTTTTAAAATATGTTCAAAATAATCTTTATTTTCTTTGATAGTTTTCCTATGGACACTCATAAGACACAATCCATTCAGACGTTGACCTGTCATTGTGGATCCAAGCCACGATTTTACTCTTCTGAGAGTGCTGAATGATCGCTCTACAGTGCATGTTGTACATGGAAGAGAAATGCCAATGAGAAGTGCCTTCTTCGTTGCAGGATAAAACATTTCCGTCTCTTTCACTAGTTCAACATGCTTTTAGAATTCGGTAGATATGATGGCTTAATCGGTAGAACAGTAGAAATGTAAAAAAAATTGCTAAATGTTTGCCTTGACACGTCTATATTTCTAAAATAATCAAAATTTGACTAAAGTCTGGTCCTAGAGGTCCCCATACCTGGCTACGCCCTTGACTTGTAGCCCTTTTCCTGCCTTGTCCACGTTTTCTATGCTGTGTTCCGGTTTCCCTAAATCTTCTAACCATTCGACTAATTGTTGAATGATTAACACTGCTCGGGCTCGATTCATCTTTTTTTAACGAAATTGTTAAATATTGACATAGCGAACTAATCCATACAAAAGAATAACTAATATTCAAACAGCAACTTTAAATAATACACTTATCAAACTGAAAAAAATGAAGTGAACGAAGAACTTAACTTTTTTGACTTACTTAAAGGACATATAGTTAAAAAACAGTACAAAACTAGCAAAAACAACTACTTGACATAAGCCGCCTAAGTTTTCTGACAGTAAACGCTAATATTTGGGCGATATTTTTTTAATAACAAAAATAAGTCAGAAAATATAAGTGGTGCGTTAATTTTGAACAGGAGTTTATAAACATAACAATTCAATCTAGTATGTAATCATGATAAATTTTATTTACATTTAATTTTAATTTCATTTCAAAAACGCTATATTTATCTAATTTGTAATATCACTAAAGAAATTTAAAAAGCATTATCCAACAAATCTTTTTTTTAATATTTTCAATATTTGAAGGGAAAATTAAAATTTTTTTGTAACAATTGCGTTTATTATCCTTCACATATCACCTAAATAATTCGTCCCTATAGTACCATAAATAGAAATACAAATATAAATAATATATTAATTCAACACAGTAAAGCTACAAAACTATTCTAGTGCAACTAATCAGCATGATCGGATCATGGAGTGGAATTGCCGTAGAGTTATATACATATGAGTAGAAAAAATTCTCCCAAAAAATATTCAAATAAAAATGGAAATCAACTTTGAATGCTAAAGTTGGGAGAAGAATTAAAACAAATTATAAATTTAAAATCGGTTATTTTAGCTCTTAAATTTCATTGTTACCATCACCACCTGCCCAAGCCAATGTAGCATTGAATGAACAGTGTGCAGAGAATGCTTTCTCTTTAATATTTATGATGGTTCTTAATGAGCTTCGCGGTTTAAGCGCGGCTATCTAGCGTGTTAAATGCGAGAATCACAGCCGCTCTTTCGACCATCACCCGTTTTAATAAAAACACGCACACGTACCACATACCCATCCATATAGTACGTACAAGAGCGGAAAATACACATATTCGAGTGTTAATTTGAGTTGATGCACCCTTTTATTTTGCGGATTACGGAGTTGTTAGTTAAAAGGTTGATATTGTTATACGCGCACGGTGTTTATCTTCCAGTAAAGCGGATATGTTACGCTGCTTTACGTTTCCTTTATACATTTTATGTAGAAATTACAGTTAAAAGTGTATTATGATTAAAGCAAATTATTTTATATATGAATACGGTCGTGGGAAAAAATAATAATAATAATTTAATGGTGGATAATAATAAAGATTATGCAAAATCTTTTAGAATGAATTAGGCAATGAAAGTTACTTAGTAACGCAAATATTTGTGGATGTAACTATTGCGGCAGTCCTTATAGAAGGTCATTGATTCATAAATATGGTTTAAAGAATATTTATTCGAAACGTTCAGTTTGGCATAAAGTAACTAACTTAAAATATTAATTCTTCGAAATATAATGCTTTTGTTATGGAGTCACATTTTCCTGTGAAAGTGTTCATATTTTTGTAAAGCTTTTAGAACATATTAAGCGATGAATAAATAACGAAAATGTAGCTAGGAGACTGAATATTTAAAAGAAATGAACTCGGTTTCCAGAATATAGAAGAATTAGACATTTTGTAACAGATTTACGAAAAAATTACCCAAAATTACGATTATTACCCACATTTATTTAATTATATGAATACAACTTTTTACTTTTTAATATTATTGACGTTTCGATGATGTCCTTTTTGTATATACTTGTGAATACTATGTTATCAATTCAAATATGAAATTAAACTTCTATGAGCATTTGCCCACATGTGTCGTTTCCGATATACATATATACAGGGTGTCTCAGCGAGACAGTTCATTAGAAGTTTATGGCGTTCTGGTCAAACTATAAATTTGAAAACTTAGAATTATATATAGTCAATTATGTTCTCTTCAATGAAAATATTATTAGATTTCTAGCGCTTCCGGTTATACCGGAAGTCGCTATATACTTTATTATTTTGTATGGAACACCCTGTATATTTTTACACATTTGGATTCACCTATTTTTAGGCTTTATGAATATCTTTACTTTTTGCAATTTGATTCTGGCGTTTGGCAGTTATTCGATTTTTTCTAAAAAAATTTGCTCTAGCAGGCATTTATTCAAAAAATCAGAGGACACTCGATTTTTCGGATATCAATTTAAAATTCGTAATATACTTAAACAACATGTTGAAGTATATTTTAGCGCCGATAACGGCTGCCTACATTGCGTGGTTATTTTACTATGGCACGTTAACTCTTCGAAATTTTGAAGAACCATAACTTCATTTTTTCAAATGGCACTCCCCATATTTTATAACTTAGTCGTCTTTGGGGTCCAATTCTACATCTTTTATGTCCCACATGTACTTTACCTAAAATTAATACTTTAGAAGACAATTAGATTTTTTGAAAAATTCCCCACGTAACTCATTGATACTTATCCAGTGTGCCATGGAAAATAAACGTTCTCAAAAATTTATCGTCTAAGTCTAACTTCAAAATCACTCTTCGTCGTTTGATACTTGTGAATTAATAATTACGCGTTAAATATGCGATTACATTATTGCAATAAGGAGTTAAAATGGATAACAATAACGAAAACAATATTTACACCTTAATATTCGAAAACAGCTGAGTAAGTCGGTTAGGAATTGGCCGGTAAGATCTCCAGATATGACACCTGTGGACTTTTTCCATTTTGAATGATGTACATTTTTGTAAAAAAATGACAACTACGCACTATTATGACCTTATTTTTTAAAAATTTATACATGTACACATTTAAACTTTTAAATAATTTCAGGCAATTGTTGTAAAATATTATTGAATCATCTCTCGAAAACATCTGCATCCATTTTATCGTGGTAATCAGCTGTTTTCTTCCTTCAAATACCACCAACGAGCCATCGTCAACAAAACCATTTTTCGAAACAATATGTTAAATAATCGTCTACCTTTACCAACAGGATTTTTAAGACCCGTTGTTACACCATCTATAAATGCTTGTCTGCGTGTTGTAACATTAATATCTACTCACACTTTTGCTTTTGTGTGTTCGTCATTAAGCCAAGTTTCATCTAAGTAATATATTGGACATTGGTCAGTTCTATATTTTTTAATCGAAGATAAATATCTTCGTCTCCATAAAACAATGTCTTCACGTGTAAGTAGCATACTTTTGCGATTACATCTTCAAAACCTATAAATAAATAGTATATATAACATTTTCATAATTTAATACCAAAACTTACTTAAAATTAAGCATTCTCATTAATTTAGATAAAGTAGAATGACTCATTTGAGATATATTTTCATCTTCCCTTAATTTCTTGTTTAATGTAGGAAGTTCTCTGTCACAAAATCACCGTACTCCACGTCTTATCAAGTATTTAACAGTATCGTCAAATGTAGATAGCACTGATTTTCTCCTTAATCGTTTTGATGGTGGTGAAATTAGCCCTTTGGTTTTATATTAATGAATTATTCGATAAACACTTGTTCTTGAAACACCTATTCTTATTATGGAATATAAATACACAGAAGTTTATATACACATATTTAAGTATACTACGTAAAGTGTTTGATATTTGTAGCGCTATCTGTGTCCTCTTTTTTCTAGCATTACCACCAATAATTTTCTTATACATCTTTAATATAGCTTGCTTTTCCTGTACCGACAAATATCCACGTCCCAAGGTAGCACGGTTTTTTGGAGGCGTTGTTAATAATCCACGTGTACTTGGTTGTGAATCCATTATCACAAGGAAATAGTTTCTTAAAAAAACTAATTTTATTGCTTGAATACCATAGGAACAACAAATAAAAATGGGAAAATACTTTTTTTACAAAGATATTTACTCAGCTGTGTTTGCAATGTGGCGGCAGTAAAATTGGCAAATTTGAGCAGTGTAAACATGACTGGCAACTAAGCAATCATAAGCCTATATTTTGGCGGGCGATTTTAAATTTTGTCCCTCTTAATAAAAAAACAAGGTATAGTGCTGTAATAAGGTCTATTACACTAGTTGCTTAATAAAACTGGAACATTTGAGCAGATTTAGTTGCTGACATTGCAGCAGTAATGGAAATGGAAATGCCAATGTGACATTTTAATGTTGTTAAATTAATAACATTTTCATATGTGTATAAGACTTTTCCGGAAGTAAATTAGTAACTGAATGTTCAGAAATTTGCCGTATTTCTGGTGGACTACATCAAAAATATGTACAACTCATTTTGAAATAACAATGAAATGTCAATTATTTGTCAATTCAATCTACATATTTGAATTTTATGCCAAACTAATGCGCATGTTACAAACCGCAGCAAAATTTTCCTATATTATCAAATTTTTCTCTTTTTGTTCTCACAAAGAAGAGAAAATAAAAAAACTAATTGCAAAAACTAGCATAAAAAACACGTTTGTCGTTTTGACGTAAATGTCGTTACAAATGTGTCAAAATCGCGTGCTCAAGTACGAACACAACCTCAAGTACGAACACAATCTCAAGTACGAACTATAAATATGAACCTTGAATTCGTACTTTGAAATATCATTATGAAATTTATGTTTTAATATAAACTGCTGTTCAATTGAAGTGGTCCACTAATGAAAAATAATATAAATCAACTTTTTTTCCAAAATAAATTAACAAAGAAGCAAAAGGCGGCAGGAATATAACAAAATATGTATCTTTTAACTATTAAAAACCATTTAAGCACTTACTTAACGATAAGAATTAATAAATTGTTAAAAAATAAACTTAAGTGATAATTCAAAAAAATAATGTTTTAACTGAACATTTTTTACATAAAAAACCACTTTAAATGTGGCAACTTCAATTTTAATACCCCCCTCGAGCTCGTGACACAGCTAAGCATCGTCTTGGCATGTTTTCTATTAGCGTATTGATGAATTCTTGCGGTATTATTTCCCATTCTTCTCGCACCGCTTCCGTGAGATCAAGTTTGTCCCAAACATGCTCGATGCAATTGCAATCTGGAGAATTAGGGAGCCATATCATTCTTTCAATATTATTGGTAATAATGACATCCTCGACGATGTGGGCTCGGTGGGACGAGCATTATCGTCCACAAATATAAAATTTCTTCCAAAATTTCTGGCAAATAGTACAACTATTGGCAAAATACATAAGTCCCTATACCTCTCTGCATTCATGGATTGATTTCTCAAAACCACCAGCTCGGTGCGACCGTTAAATCTTATGCCACTCCAAACCGTAACACCCCCATCTCCAAATGGCACACGTGGGGCCATGTTCCTTTCAAGATACCGTTCTCCACTCCTCCTCCACACTAAAACTCCACTCTCAGAATGTTGTAAAGTGAATCTTGCCTCGTCAGAGAAAAAGCATCTTCTCCAGTCGCGGACCTCCCATGGTAAGTGATTTGCAGCCTTCTGCCTCCTAGCGATCTTATGTTGCCTGGTCAACAGTGGGCATATGGCCCTTCTTATAGCCCTTAAATCAAACTCGTGCAGCCTTCTTCTAACTGTTAGATTAGATATAACGACTTCTGTAGCCGCACGAAGATATTCAACGTCCTAGACGACTGAACTCCATTTCGTCTGACCTGGAGTCTTAAATACTGATCTTGTGCAGGAGTTACTCCTCCGATGGCCTCCCCTATGAGTAAATCTTACACTACCACTTCTATGAAATCGTATTGCAACTCTATTAATGACACTGTGAGATACATTATAAATTCTAGCCACTTCTCTGTTGGAATATCCATTTTGTATTAATCTTAGGGTATTGTTCATAATATCTTCACTAAGACGCGGCATTTTTATTAATTTAAGATACTTAACCCTCGTTTTAAGTCAGCAACAAACTGACAGATATAAACTAATATCCAAAAGTCAATGCCAGCCTAACATTTTGTGTGAAACTATTCTCCCAACAGCGAATGGCAAGTCGATCCGGGATAAACTCTCTGAAAAAATGTCACCGTCCCTCCAGAAATTGAACCCCGGCACCTATCGTCCTCTCAACAATTCAAAACATCGATTTCATATTAGATTTTATGCGATAAATTAATAAAGTATCATAAGTTAAAATTTTAACAAAACGAACATTATATTAGACTTGCTGCGTTAAATAAACTATAAAATATTAAAATTTGTCATGCTATGCATTGCTCATTACTTAGACTAAGAGTAACATCAAACTTTTAATAGTGGACCAGTTCAATTGAACAGCAGTTTACTATTTCAATATATTCAATTTAACCCGTAGTTAGCATAGGGTGGAAGAACTTATGTACTTATATTACCAATATCAGTCCCAAATATCTAGTATACATTTCATAAGTAATAAAATATTACTCAAATTTTGACCTACAAGTTTTAGCCATCGGATCGTTTGTGTGTACCAAGGTATTAAACGCTCATTACGAAACACTGGATAGAAATCGGATGATGATGACGATATAACGATGACGACCTTCATGGCACATACATAGTTGAAAAGAAGGCTTGCTCTTGATTCTCGCTAATGAATCCCCGAGTAATTGGGATGAGACTTAAATGATGGGACGTTCCGATGAAACACATAAAAGCCAGCCGATGGCTGACGTTGTTTCGCATCTCGACAACCCATCAACCCCCTATAACGGTGTAAATAACGGCCAGAATAATAATAGTACTCATATTCCGTCGATCTGTTCCTCTAATTAACCATGTAGAACATATTGAACGGTGGTAGTGTGTGGATGTTAGACGTGTACTCAGGGATTACAACTCGTGGAGGACCCCGAAGGATTACTAAATAGAGCGAGAGGGATGGTATGAAATGAAGGGACGACGGGTAGTGAGGTAGCGGGAAAGGGTACTGCAAGGTGGAAGAGAACCAAGCCATTACGTGTAGTAGTACTAAGAGGAAAGAGAGACTAGGAAAAGAGAAAGACGGATGTCATATTTCATTATGCGAAGATTCATCTGTGCGCTGTACTCTTCGACTGAGGAATACTAGTCGTGCCATCGTCTAATGGGGAAGTCGTTTTCTGATTAATAATGCCGTGTGGTCGTTCGCGAAAATTATCTACCCTACTTCGCTGTCAACGTCGTCGTCAAAACGATTTTCTTTCTTGGGTTTGAGTTTTGTTTTGTGTCGCCCGGGAGAAATTCGTGGCCTCGATCTTATTGGTAATTATCTTCCTAATGGAAAGGGGTCGACGTTGTTAAAATCTCTCTTTGCATAGAATCATGGAGTTGTAAATGATAGATAAATATATTTACTGGTATTTTATAAGCTTTTCTAGTCCAATGGGTTAATTATTGATTGAAATGGATACATATGCAATCAAACATTTGTACTGATGTAGATTTTGTAAACTATCTGTGGATTTTTCTATATCATAAGTAGGTAAGCAGAATTAATAAGCCAGTGCATATGTAATGGCTCACGCCATGTTGAGAAACTTTATTTAGATAACAAAGAAATATAAATAAAAGGCACACAGTTTCATCTTAGGAAAAAGAAGAGATTAAAGGAAACAAAATACATTTCGTCCATGCTAAAGTAGACAAAAGTTAGCGTAACTCTTTTTACTTGATATTACTTTTAGAGCGCTATGTCAACAACACATGACCCATTCTCAAAGCTCACTGATTTAGTTTACTTAGCCTAGTTGTGCAAATTTTATAATGTCAATAGGTTTTATTCAAAAACAAATTGAAATAATACTAAATATTCACTAATAGAAATGCCTACTACTTTTTGTTTCTTTTAATAAAAATATTTATATTTATTTGTCGAAAAAATCAATATAAAAAATTAAGCCCATTTTATTTATAAGGCTCCATATCTAAGACATACCATTTTGAAAATACTACTACTAACTACTAATTTACAAAAGTATTGTTTAAAGAAAACGCGAACTTTTGGCTTAAATAATTAAATATTAATTACCGGTATAAGTTTAACATTTTGTAATTGTGTTGTAGGTATTTAATAAGTTTATCTCTATTTACGATTTAATAGCTTTCTACTGTCATTTTTTCATTGCCAATTTAACAACTTACCATTATTTTGAAAAAGCTCACCTTTCATTAAGAACATATTAAATATCTCAGAAATTAACGATTTTAGATATAGGGAGTGGTTAATAAAAATTAAAGTGCATACAGTGTCTTTCCCTGTCTTAATATAAAATACAGACATTTAAATAAGATGAGAAAATAATACATCTGTGTTTTGAATCGCCCTTCGCAATATTAGCAAAATATTACTTTGCTATAAAACTTTAACAATGTAAAAAAGTGACTCCAATACAAAAAGAATTTCAAGTTGTTTCATGTGGAATACGCACGACGCTAAACACCCAATAATTTGCAGACAAAATTGACCATAGCTTCTTAAATACTCGATATAACTCTATGAAACTTTATATCGAAAGAATGCTTAATCCAAATTTGAAATAATATCTAGTATGTCCCACTAAAAAAAAAAAATTATGTTTGGTTCACCCTGGCAATGTGAAACATCCTGTATATACGAAAATAATTTTAAAATATGTAGCTTAAGACTGTCTATAATTTTTGTACGTAACGTTTTGTGATATCTTTAATATGGATATATTGAGCTTTGGCGCACTAATGCCTCACTCTGTATACACACTCAGAAAAAATCATGCATTGATTTAACAAAACGTTTTTTGTTATTTTATTTTATTTGAACCAAATACATATTCAGTGGTTCCAACAGATATTCAGTTATTAAATCAACATGCAAGTTGTGTTAATATTTTAATGTTGCTGCAACATAAAAATTACGTTGGAAATAGAAAAACTGTTGGAGCAAATAATATTTTGTGTTGGATATAGTCTTAACACCAAATGGAGCGTTTACCTACTTCAAGCTAATTTTACTTTTGAACTAACAGAAATAACGTAACATTAATTTTTATGTTCGTTCAAACAAACAAAAAACCTCTTCGCCGTATTTAAACGAAAATTGTTCTTGGATTTACCATTTTTTTGTCGAATCAATACGTGAATTTTTAAAAAACTATGAATACTGATAATCAAAGTTTGCAGTTGTGCAGGCATGATCTGTGTATAGATATAGTGATAGTGCCTGTAGCTATCGTAACAATTATTTTGGTTCATTTGTCACCTGTCACATTATGTGTCATTAACTTGATTTGCCGTAAATGTGGAGCAATAGCGTAATATTACTTCTATTATATATACATTTAATTTTATTTGCAAATTTAGAATGGGGAGAAACTTGTAACCAGATATTCCGTAGAACAAAACTATTAAACCCAGCGACATGCAATTTTTCATACGAATGTAAATATTATTATATTTGCATGAACGACACATGTATACGTTTGCCGGAAATACACTGGTAGATCGTTCAAATACCTTCATCTCCTGCATACCTATTACATTTGTATAAACTTCAATTAAAAATAAAATGTAAGTACTGTAGTTGGCAATAGCGATGTTCTTTATGTTTGTATAATTACATGACATTTTCGACAAATTGAAAAGAGTGTTTCTAATAAATTTATCTATGCTGAATAAAAATTCATAGGAAACGCGGTATTAAAATCAAATGGATCGATGTTTATGATGAATACATTTAGTCGGTATTAAACTACAAAATCTTCACCATTGTTTCTTGAATGAATTGTATGTGAGCTTTCCAATTTTGGAACGACATTAAGAAAGAAATTCTCCAGTGAAGTGTTAGGATATCACTATATGTTTCTAATAAATTTATCTATGCTGAATAAAGATTCATAGGAAACGCGGTATTAAAATCGAATGGATCGATGTTTATGATGAATACATTTAGTCGGTATTAAACTACAAAATCTTCACCATTAATGACATTTATTATTTGACATTTTATTGTAACCAAATTTATAACCTCAAATTAAATGTCAAGGAATAAATGTCATTATGTGAAAGTGGCTAAAGTAACAATCCATTCACATAGCCTACTCTAATTACGATTTTTTTTTGATGTGTCTATATATATTATATAGATATATATCATATATTCGAGTAAAACTAATTGTAATGGGTAATTCGGAATTACCCATTACAATTAGTTTTACTCTAACGAAGTCCGGTCGATATTTCCATTACTTATCGTATATTCTATATAATATATAGAATACGTATATCTGTAGAAAAATATTAAGATGGTTGTTCTGTATCCCGGAATCGGAAAATTTGTCCTCTAGAAATATATAAAATGTAGTTACGTCAAAGTACTTTTTCAGTATGTGAATTTTATTCGGAATTTTGGGGTAATAGAATGGTAAAGGTACCTAATGTATAAAAATGAAGACATTACAAAATAATCGATTCTAATCTTCATCTCTGTTGTACCAATAAATAATTAAATAAAAAAGTCTGACTACCAGTACAGCGCACATTCCATCAATAAAACATTGGTCGAAACAATGTAAGGGGGTTAGGGAGGTTAAGGAGGTACGCCATGTAAATGTAGTATTTTCATTATGCAAATGTATAAAGTAAATGAGTTCGGTTAAATATTTGCACCATCTTGTATGTTTCATTAGTTCACCGTGTTCACTGTGAGGTATAAATGTATGGTATGGTATGCAAAGAACAGCCACCGGACATCTAATGATGAAACACTTTCATAACTGAATTAATATTTGTTGCGAGTTAATGGTTCGGTAGACCTACTATTACTAACACTAGCCAGCTAACGTTTACAATTGCATATCTGGTATATAAATTAAAAAATTGCAAAAATTTATAAGTCACGATAACACTATCGCCATGTGTACCTATTGACTATACTTTCCTATTCATTTTTTTTTACTGAAAAAAATAACTTTTCTTGTTAATGTGTAGGAGATGTCTCATTGACAATAAAAATTTCATGATATATTTTACAGTTGTGTCACTAAAAAACTACTATTATGCAGGATATCGAAGTAAGTGTTGTGGTGCTTATGTTGCTTTGGTATGGAGGCCAAAAGCAACACAGAATACTGTACAACAACAGCTTCAATAAATCCAAAGACTTACTTGTTTAAATGTCACAGGCTTAATGCGGACGTGTCCCACTGCAGCTCTAGAAGTACTGCTGGGAATCACGCCACTGCACATTTACATCCAAAAACAGGCTATATCAAGTGTTAGAGGACACCTTAAAGTGCTTGAAAATCCCAACATTAACTACCTGATTTACATTGCAAAGAACAAGATTCCTATCCAATAGAACTTCGACCAACTCTACAAAGTGGTCATCGAAAGCCGTGCAAAGTGGGCATCCGGTGACTCTCAACGCAAAAGAGGAACTCTGGCATTGTACACGGACGGCTCTAGAATAGAAGGAGTGGGGACAGGTATTGGGGTCAGTGGGCCTAACCAGTATCTCAAAGTGTCGATGGGACTCCGCTCCAACATCTTACCAGCGGAGATTTCTGCTATAAACCTATGCGCCGTAAAGAACCTCAAATTAGGGGCACGAGGCGCAACAATTAGTATATCAACTGACAGTCAAGTGACGTTAAAGGCTATGAGTGCCTACACATACGAGTCCTGGTGTTGCATGAATGTGTATGCAATTTAAGGTAATTGGAACACAATAACCACTACTCTTCAGTAGGCCAAGCCACCAAGGGATCGAAGGAAACGAAAAGGCAGATAAGCTTGCCAAAGAAGCAACAAAAAAGCCTTTTATTGGACCTGATCCCTGTTGTGAACTGCAAAAGAGCCACCTAAAACAAGCAATTAACAAATGGAAGGACAACAGAAAGGCCTCTCACTGGCAGAATACACCAGAACAAAAGCAGATGAAGGCACTGTTATCAGGATCATCTAAGACAGCAAAGACGTTGCTATCTTTCAGCAAAGAGGACATTGGACTGCTGGCAAAGTTTTTGACAGGTCATGTGGCCTTGAAATACCACCTACATAAACTCGGAAAAGCTGAAGATCAAATCTACCGTCTATGCCAAGAAAATCTAGAAACGGCAGAACACATTTTGTGTAAATGTGTTGCTGCTAGTCATACTCGACGTCAGCACTTCAGCAGGCCATTCCTAGCGCCTACTGACATCCAGGACGAAAATCCCAGACTAATTCTAAGGTCAAAAGCCTCCAATTAGTCTAACAATCAGAAAGGCAATGTTACAATAGATCCATGTAGGTCGCGGTGACTAAAGGCAGCAGTACCACTACCCTGATATCTTATCTAATCTAAGTGTTGTGCTTTATATTGCTATCAAGAGAAAACGCGATCTATTTTATTATAGAAATGAGTACACCAACCGTTAACTTTCTTTGAATACTGGATATTTGTTAAAAAAGTATGGATTGTTATTTCTCCGGTAATGACTATTTCTGGAGGACACTCAACTGTTGAAAAGTTTAGTTATCGAAAAAATATAGAGGGTGCCTGTTTTGGTATCAGTTGTGGTAAGTATTTTCTTATTATAATTCTACACTACTTTATTAACTAAAATTGTGTGGTATTATTCATTACCACTACTTTATAATAACGATTACAACAATGTGTGATTGGTTTCTCTAGAAACTTCGTATATGAAGTGCTAAAATTTGGCATTATATTAATGTTAATGAGGGCCATTTGCCAAAATTATTTTCAAAATGGCGATACTACGAGGTATACCGAAAGTAGTTACCAACTCCCTAATTTTAAATAGAATAGGCTGTATATTGCCACATGTTTGGATGTAGAATTTTAAGTAATATCTAAAATGTGTCAATATATGTATATGGTATTCTGTTTAAAACTAAGAAGTTAGTGACCACTTTCGGTACATCCCGAAGTGGAGACACCTCTAAATATTTTAGTTGAATGATCCCTGTCGACTTTAGTGTAAGTACCAAATTTTCAGATGATTGCTAGCTACAGGTTTTTCGCAACCGATCAATTAAGTTTCCGGGAGACCACCTCGTATATATACAGCTTAGAAAAATATACACAGTTCTTGAAGAAAACGAAATTGCTAATAATTTAATTTAATCCAAAACTCCATATTGGAAGCAAGTCATTTTTCTAATAAACCAACGTAAAGTTAATTTGCCTTACAGTACTTTAAGTTAAAAAAAAAACATGGTCCATACAACACACGATAAGTGTCAGAACCATCTTTTCACTGCTACTAATAACTGTCATTGTTGTAAATCAACCTCACCAGAGCTGTATTCTACTACACAAAATAAATATTACCGGCGCTCCTAAATTAAATATAATACATTTAAAAGTTCCCAGACTGACAGCACAACAGAGGTGGCACAGGCGTTGCAACAAAACTCACACGATACTCAGATTCGCTCCCTGTTCTCAAAACTAGCGTTCTACACCCCTTCCACTACACCTTTACTCTACGCTACCAGCACTTTCTGCATTTTCCTCTTTATTCGCACAAACATTAGGTATCTTCACTATAGGTAGCCTCTCTACTATGTAAAATATACAGCATCACGGCTGAGACGCTGGTATTGTCTGGATGCCCTTCTCGATTTCTTGTTCGTCGGCCTCACGTTGTCGGAACCTGTCTTTCATAATTACAAACTTTTGTCGCTTATTTCGTAATACGCCAAGCGACGATCTACAGTAGACTTGACAACGTCTTAGAGCGAATTCGTCCGGTCTTAGATACGACTGCGGTATTATGAATTGTTAATTCTTTGCCCGCGTAATTATGATGTGACGTCGAGCGCTATTCGTATAGAATTTTGCTTGTTTAAATATAGAATAATGATAAAGGAATGTCATGTAACTTGAGGAATAGTTTCTAAAATACAATGGAGAAACTAGGTACAATTTCGGGATAAGAAATACTTACACGCAATAAATATATCTCATTTAAATTAACATAAACATATTAGTACTCGCATATCAAATTGGTTTAAATGAGGTAGCCCACTCTTGTAAACTTCCCCTGTCAATTGTTTTGGTATATTATAGATATTGCTCAATATTGCAATAAAACACACCTGCCGTTATAAAAATTAATTTTTTTATTATAAATCTATATAATTTAATAATATTTTTAAGTGATATTCGCCAAAACTTGAAATGAATGATGATGAATAATTTTATACAAGAATATTCAAATTATAAAAATAAGACAATTTGTAAGAGTAGAGGATATCCCGTCATCCCCCGAATTGAATAATGTATTCGAACATTCACTTTCAGCATCTATACACACTTTGAAACAACTATTGTTTTACGTATTCTTTCTATTGAAGTTTTGGCCGCAGTTTCAAGAATATTTCTTTTTAAAAACTAGGTATGACTGACGCTTATGAACTATATTTTTTCGAACATGCCATAATAAACTATGAGCTACCATTCAAGATTCTACTTCCGAGCCGTGAGAAATGGCGCTCTATTGGACCTAAATTTGAAAATGGATCGCTTGTCTGGTACACAGATCCGTCTGACAAAAAAGGGGTAAGGGTTGGGATTTATGGACCTAACAGCAAACTCTTTAGAGCCCTAGGGTAATCGCCAGGCAGAAATACACGCCATAGACCTTTGCGTCAGGGAAAACTTAAACAAGAAACCGAGAGGCGCAAACATCTATATAAGCAGCGATAATCAGGCCGCTTTAAAAGCTCCTCTCATAGCTTTGAATCTAAATTGGTCTGGGATTGTCGAATTAATGTTATAAAACTAGTCACAAGAAACAGGGTACCAGGGTTGTGGGTACCTGGCCACTCTAATACCAAAGGAAATGATATGGAGGATGAACTTGCAAAGCAAGGCACTGACTTGCATTTCATTGGACCGGAACCTTTTTTGGCGTTCCAAAAAGCCAGCTAAAGAAAGAAGTTCAAGAATGGGAGTCAAATGACATGTGGTTTTGCACTGGAAGAAAACACCTGGACAAACACAAGAGAAGCAATTTACTAATTCCTTGCGAGTGCGAAACATTAAGCCGGCAAAGGTTTCAGTATCTAAGACAGGCGATCTTAACACTTGAACAGATCAAAGCCTTGGCACCCAAACTAATCCTGAGGTTCATGAAGAATATTGGAATGGAAGGGTACTGATGGGATAGGATAATCACAATAGATCAAGAGGTCGCAGTGAGGAGAGGTGCTTGTAACCTGTACGACCTGCCAACAGTACAACAAATGAAAATATTTTATTTGAATTGAACACAGTAATTTGATACTAATCACAAATAAATTATTTATTTGAAAATATTTTTTGACGTTAATAAATTATGTTTATTCCAAAGAAACGTTTATTATGTTATAACCTAAGAATCTATAAAAATAGAATATTAATGACATTAAATATCTTTTCTAGTAGATCTACCATTTATGATTAGATAGCGCTCCAAATAATATCATCGGTGGATACCTAACTACTATTACATAAGCTTTATGACTTTTTAGTGATCGAATGCGTGTCGTCACAAGAACCATTCTGGAAGCAGACACTTCATAGTCACCGTGACTGGATCTCGGGATGAATACGATCTATATAACATTTAATTTGTAAACTTTAAGGTTAAATCACAATATCAGAGTTTAAAACATTAAAGGACTTCTAGATCCAGCCTTTGGAAAAATCGAAGACCTTGGAACGATTGAACTTACAAAAAAATTGGAAAACCATTACAAGTAGTTTCCAAAAATATACATATTTCTCTATTACAACTTACAGTAATTATCTGCATGGTCGATATTTACTGATGCTTATATATTAGCTGCTTTAGTTTCAATAAATATATTTGTGTTTTTAATAATATCAATTTAGTTACCATTAATACATGATGTTGAATAAAATAAATATATCTTTGAGCCAAACATTGATTTGATTGAATTTTTCTGTGGCATAAAGAAACAAGTCATCTTCATTAAAATAGATGTCTTTGACATGTATGTAGAAACATATATTTTAACCCAAATAGATATTAATTAAGTTATATATTTTGTTGGTTGAAGAAATTATTTTTACTGTTCCTCCGAATGTACGAAAAGTTCTGAATATTATTGTATCGAAAGCTTTCCTCCATTTCCCTTCAAATTCACAAAGTTACGCTACTCGGTTTCTTACTATGCACAAAAGGTAATAATCCACAATTTATATCTGAATCTCAGATTATCACCGGCGGAGTTATCTAATTGAAGGAATATTATCTGCAAAATTAAATCAGCTAGAGCCATCCACATTGTACGAACGGCTTATTTTTGGTTGTTTCCTGTGGTGTCTGATAGCAATTTCTCGTTGCTGGTAACGTCAGCAGATGTTGTAAGAACACAAGTTGCTAGTGAAGTGTGTAATTAATCCGAAAATGCAGGTAATTTATGCGAGGAATGTTTATTGCAGCCGTGGAGCTAATTTACAGCCCGTCACCGCACGAACGGACGATCCGGGAAAGTCCGGGGTAGAGACGAAGGTAGGATGGGTGGCGGTTACTGTTGTACACACCGTTAGCCCGGAATGGCTTCTTATAATTACAGGAGTAAGGTGATCCATATTTTATCCGGGCGTACATTAAAAAGACTCGTATTTCATCTCGTTTGCGCAAATCGCGGGCCCGCCAACCTTTCAGGCATCGGGCGGAGGTTTCAGGCAGCAACGGTGTGTGTGTGTTGAAATGCGTGTGTACACGTGAAATACGCGCGCGTAGACATTTGCCTTTGAATTTTAAATGAAACGTCTTAATGTACGGGTGCGGATATTAGAGTCGTTTGTAACGTTTAATTACTGGTTCGAGAATACGGTCGCGCCCATGGTTTATGAAAATGACGATAAATTTTAGAGCAGCGACAGATCAAACATTGTACGATGCCTAGATTACAACTGTTACTCTCCGAATAATTTATAAGACTATAAAAATATAACTTTCTGTTTAGTACAATGTCCAAAAAATATTTAGCAGATATAGTAAACATGTTTAAATTTTGTAGCAGGTATCGAACTAGTAAATTGATAGTTAATTATAGTTCCTGCAGTTTGTTTTGGTATTTATGGAGATATTAGTAAACTTGATAATTAATACATTCGTGGATAATCATATTTTCTATCCGTATGTTTTTATAAAAGCATTTTTCAGTTGTGAAACTAATGCACATACTTAGTTCTTTGTTTTATATCTCTGGCAAAATTAAAACTGCACTTTTACTCGTGAGTTTTACCAATGAGAAAAACTATTTTAACTAACACTGCTTTAGGGACTTTTTGCTTCATTTTATGTCTTTCAAAGATTTATCTACTTTAGAGATAACTTTGAATGAAAAATGTTACAAAAATGTTTGAAATCGTTCAAAATTCAAAGTATATTATAATCATTACTGGACCTACTAAAGCTAGCCGCAAGCCATAATACATTGAAACTGAAAAAACAACAAAAAAATTGGAATAAATATGAATGATCTAACTGCTAGGACGATTTGACGCAACTAAAATATTTTCGAAGAAAAAGAGCGACAATTCTTAAGTTTATTAAAAATATTTATAGTCAAGTCAAATATGCAGTTAAAAGTAAATGTTTGTCCAACGAAATTCAATAAGTTAGGAATGTTTTCCGACATAGCCCAAGGTGCAATCAGCTTGAAAATATTTCTTCGAATAACACGTGAATCAGCATGCTTATCCTAAAATTTTCCAGTGAGTCGGCACGTTGTTGGCAAATTTTAAGGTCATCACATCGACTAATAATTTTCCGCTTTTTGTTGGTACATCAAACAAAATCTTACAATAACTTTCATTGTTTATTTTGAACTTTACTAATCAGCGTTACATCAAAAACTATAGTTCTTATCTATATGTATATACGGCTCGATAGCCGCAGCGATTACGCAACTGTTAAGTATTGTGAGAGATCGCTGGGACCGGCATTCGATTCTCTGAAAAGACAGGGACTTTTTTGGAGAATTGTATCTAGATCTTTCTATTATTCGCTTGAGAAGCAAAGTGATTAAAAGCGCTTACTTATAAACTTCGAGATAATACTGTAACAAGGCTATTGAACACATGAATACTCACACAAATTACACGGCACGAGTTGCAGCGATAGTCAGACAGGCAATACAGCTCAGAAAACCAATGAAAGAAAGCTCCCACCACAAATATAGAAAACTAGATAGTGGATTTCCAAACTCAGCGAGCTAATCGTTGTACTATAAAGTACGACAACAAGAACAACCTGATTAAAATAAACATTAATAAGAGCTATAGATTTAGAAGGAAGTTTTTACTAGCTTAAACTTGAATATTATACCATTAATATTTCCATTAAAATGCAGGTTCTAAGTCTTTTAGAACTTTTGTATTTATTTCGGCAATCACAGAGGTTTTCATTGATATTGCTCCCTTATAAATTTCTTAACTGGGAAAGGCAACAGAAAAATAATTGCAACCAAACTTCTACGAATTCTAAATGCACATTCACATGTATGCGAGATGACATCATCTATAACGTTTATGCTCCAAATTACAATAATCGGTAAGTCAATCATTTCTCTTGGATGGAGAAAATTGTCGCGCATTTCGCCAAAAAGAATTTTACATTAGTGGCACCATTTTCTTTACACTTCGGTGTTGCTTAGGAACTATTTATTAAACTAGCGTTATATACAATATCATTTATTAGGTAATATTACAATGTCCAACGATGTATTTATTACATCTAGTAATCTATTAATTCTAACTAGAGCCGCATTTTAAAATTCTTGTATTGATTCGAGCAACCAAGATATCGCCAACGTGTTTTGAGTGTATAAATCTATTAACTTCATCAACATTGTATTTTTAATATTTCATTCACTTTCAGAATTTAATTACAATATAATGGAAATAATTAAGAACGTATTAGCATACTTAGCACTAAACTATAGTTTTCTTTAGGCTCTTCAAAGCTGTACATGGTTTTTAATCAAGCATTGCGTCACGTATGTACAGACAAATACACAGTATATTCTTTACGCTTTTATAAATTATACAAACAATAACTAAATTCATTTTTATTACTTACTTATTTGTTCATTATACAAATTAAAATCTCTTATCTTAGTGTTTTGCGAAATAACATGAACAAATTAAGACAAAAAGCATCTATGCTAAGTTTTCAGATTGATTCAGATGACATTATTGCAGATCCATCAATCAATAACGATCATAACCTGAAAGAAATCTTCGAAACATCCAGTTTCAATAAGATTGTTAACATCTTAAGGAATCGAGATATTTGTTGTTTACGGTTAACTAAAACGCTAACAGAAATCTAAATGGCTTTCATAATTTTTCGGAACAAGTAGCGCGTTGCACTCAATATTGAATAATATATATTACTGACATAAACGTGAATATTTACCAAAATTAGAATATTATTACACCTGCTTTCTTATTAAAATACATCGTCGAATAATATAATCTATATGGATTTCTCATTTATCGCGCGTCCCTTAATCCGAATGCTTTCTCCTGCGTACGGGTAAGATGGGGTCGTCGTTAATTGATCTTTGTGCCTTTCAACCCTGACAGAGTCGCCACGTTTCAAACCACGTCCCCTTCCTGCGTTTATGCCCAGTAGTTTAAACCGCGTCTAACGTTAGCATGCTATACCAAACTCATATATACGTGAAGTTTCCGCTTATAGCGCCAATATCAAAATTGATATCTTATAAGGGGTGGCTCGCGTTCTGCCGCCTGTTTCTTTTTTAGGAACTCACCCATACCACGGAGACTTCTCCCTAATCACCGATGAAATTATCGGCTAATTGCAAATGTTTGCACATTATGCGCTACTGTCGTCATATTTAGTGTAGGTTCATGCGTTTTTCGATGTGATTGTACGATTGAAGGGTGAGCAACTCAAGATGATTTGAATCGCGTCTATGAAGGTTTCGGGTAATTGTCTGCTAAGATTCAAACTAATTATAAATTTTCAGGCATTAGTATTACACCAGAAAACCCATACGGAAATAACAATAACTATATATTTTAATGAACAGCCGTTACATAAGTATTCATTTTCTCTTCACGTGTACATCCGTGTTTATATATTCATTGAATAAGGTGAGTTCAGCAAACGCCCCTCTTTGTTTCTTTTAATTAGAGAATTTCTATTATTTTTTTGTACTGTCGATATTTGTTCGTTATAAGAGACTTATAAATTTTATTACTAATGTTTTACGAAAATATTTAAAGGAGTGATTTCAAGAACTATGTGCTCGTAATAAACAGATATAACATTGTAGATCACCAAACGCCACAACTTTGATTGAAAATGCGTGTTTCGAGAACTACAAAAGTTCACATCGATGATTCGGTATTGTTGATGATGAGAACGTAACGTTTCTCGAAACACGGTCCTAAGTTATTAACATGGTTACCGATGAATATCTGTTTGAAAATATTGTTGATATAAAAAAGCTTGTAATTCTCGCTCTAGCAACAATATGTGGAAATACTAACAAAAATATTACATATAGTACATATTCAAATTAATCCTACTTCAGCCTTGAAAGTTAACATCACGAAGTAATTCAAACACGCGCGTGAAGCTTTTTCCTCCTATTATCTGTCATATTGTCGTTCTATAATTATTGTTCGCTTAAACATTGCTTTGTCATGTTACGTACTAAATGCGTTATTTGAGTTACTTATTCTTCGTCCACAAGTTCTTCTGAACAAAGATTGTCGTAAACCAAATCTACCTATTTCAAATATTCCACCAGCAACTGAAAGTAGTTTAGTTTTGGCAGCACAATTTTAGCCTAGACATATTTATCTAATCTTACTTCTTAAACAAAAGACAGCTGCTTGTCGTGTATATACATATGTCTATCTGGAGAAACTAGAAGAAAAATTAATTCATATTATCTGTTCTAAATTCCAGGAATTCAACGTCGATTACGGTACATTTACAAGAATTTAACCTGAATAGAACAGATTTAGGTTAAAATCTAATTAAAAAGAGCTGTCTAGATCATCACAATAGAATCTGTTCGAGCTATGCAGAAATTTTATTTTGTTTTATTTTATGCTGTAGACGCCACTTTTATAGAAACCTTAAATTTATCGCCGGGGCATCATTCTCCAACGTTAGAGTTTTGGGTTGTGATACATGTTGCAGTAGCGATACTTCTTGTGTAATTGAGTAATTATAAACACACAAGTCATTCACGAAAAATCTGTCTATTCACAAAAAATGACGGTGCCCTTGTAGTTTGAACCTACAGCTTACAATATCGATCCTAAGAAACAATATCACATTGCGAAAACAAACCACCTTAAGTATAAATGTCATCATGGAGTTATTTTCCATCTGTGTAAACACCATATATGTGGATACTAAGTTCTAGCAACAAAACATCGGAATGAAAATAAGTATTTACCTTGATACCCTTTATACTGAGCAACATAATATATACATGGAGGAGTTCGAAAACAGAACCCATGTTGTGGTTAAAATCTGTAGATGATACTTTTGTAAAATGAACAAATGATGATAGCAATTAAATGGATTTCTACATCTAAACAACATTGAAGAATTCATCAAATTTACCATGGAAAAGTAAGTTGGCTACAAAATTCCCTCTCTGGATGTCCCAGTGAACACAAATAGGTAGCTATGATTAAAGATCATTGTGTACAGAAAAGCTACATATCTGCACTTCGACTCTAATCATCCACACAATACCAAAACTGAAATACTCAGATGTCTGTACGACAGGGTTCAAACCGTATGCTCTGGAGATAGTACCACCTCTGCTACACTGTACAGAAACCAAACAGATCCTATCAAGGTATAGCCATAGTACTAAAAGAAAAGTTGAAGAAAGATGACCTTCACATCTAACCCCGTTCGCACAGCGAGCCCTAAAATCGAAAACGTTAGTAATTATAAGAAAGAGTATTACATATAGTTGACGGGCTTGGAAATCTCAACTTCAACCATGTTTAAGTCACGCAGTTGTCGATGATTGTTAAAGAGTAACTGTCATATCTTATTAAGATCTTATTAAGATATAACTTGAGAATCGCAGTAGAATACACAGCCACGACGTCGATGTATATCACATTTACTTCAAAACATGGACATAGTCCAAAACAATGGAAATCGCCCAATCAATAACCTAAATTCAAATCTATCGTCTTTAATTAAAAAAAAATTAATTGTCACGAGTTAGTAAATAGAGACTTAAGTAGAATGAAAAACAGCGCACTGAAGACAAGTAATTTATATGTTCGCTTTTTTATATTAGTGGGGAGACGAAATTCTATGTGCGAATCTCCTAAACACTGTAAAGATCAGAGCATGAATTAAATAAATGTTAAATTCGTGATAAATAAAAATTAAATACTGAAATTATGGCAGTATGTAAGTCCTAATTGGGCCTAAAACTTATTGAAAAAGCACCACGTGTTGCTATTGCCGTTAATAGGGGTCAATGTAATAAAGCGAGTTCTCAGCATTTGATTGGTAAACTCTCGTAAAACTAATAATATCTCAGTGATAATAAATTTTCAAACAGCTGAATTATAAAGATACAATTCTATTGTGTGGCTACTTGTATATTATTTGTAAATATAAGCAAGGTATCGCTAAAAACTATTTTTTTTTGTTCATATTGCTATGCTTTTATAACCTACGTGACCTTATGTAAGCGCCGTTGTGGAACTTGGTGTTAATTATATCCCAGCAACAAAACTATGTTGCATAAGTTTAATTTTCATCTGAATCACCAGAAATATAAGTCACCTTAAGATTGACATTTAGTGGAGATTTTTCTATGACAGCAGCATAACAATTTATCACTTTACCACCTTCTGATTATTATTCTGTTATTTTTAATATGATAATTTATTCAATTTTTCATCTACGTTTATATGTTTATTGCAAAGCAATATTTTCTTAGTCCCCATAGTACTTTTACTTTTAGGTCAATGTCTAAACAATAACAAAGCATATTGACCTCATAATACTTCAAACTTAACAAGAAAATGTAGCTGTTACGAGATTTAAGTTACGAAGGAACATTTATTTCTCAAGAGCAAAACGAAAGGCCACATCAGATGCAAGAGTTTGTCCTTCAAAGGGTTCGGCGGTAGAACTATGTTTGGGATAAAGTTCTGTATATGCATGTGTACGGCGGGGGGCAAAACCGACCGCAAACCACATCACAGCTTCTTGTGTTTGCCGAAAATGGGTCCGTTACGTAGCAGAGAAGTAAACGCGAGGGGAAGGAATTGATTTGCTTAGGTCCCGGCCAACCTACGAAATTAATTAAACGCGATGATGAGAAAAAAGGTAATCTATTTTACGAGGGTACACTGAAGCTTGAAACTTTTTCGGGCAATTAAATTAGTTTTGAAAGTTAGCTAAAGCTTAAAAATGAATACCAGAAAATATCTACGTGCATCCGGATATTAATGTTATATCGTTTCATATTGCCATACCGACAATTAAGAAACGGTGAAAAATTATTTGAATTTCTTAATCGATTCAGGGAAACGAGGTGTGCACGCTTTTCTTTCAAATTACAAGGTACGAAGTCATGAACGGAAATTCTGAATTTTAATGGTCGTTGTACTGCCTACTTGCGCTACTAGCAAGTAGGTAATATGATTTTATCGACAAAACTTATGCACGCTCTCCAAGATATTCGCGTTGTTAATGCACGGCGTAGGGTGCATTCAAAACGTTTCGTGCAGCTAGCAAATTCACTCAAATTAGCTAACAAACTGTAGAAACCTGCAATGTTCTTCGCTTTGCTTATAAGGTCAAGATCAACTTTGTTTACAAATGGACATCAATAAAACTTGACCAAAGAAAATAAACTAATATTTAAATGGAAGCTAATTTTCATTCCATTCCAAACTCTGTCAAATTAAATAGATTATATAACATTATTACGTCGTTATGATTGTGGTAAAATGAGTTCGTAAAAGCAGGAAATTTCACAATCCATGCACACTCATGTTTGGTGAATTTGGTAATTGCTCAGCAATTTTTTTCGTTCTGATGAATATTGACTATGATTCTCTCTACAGACCATCTACACCACAACATGTTAGAGAACACGAAGTCAAAATTAACGAACTCGTTAGAAATACTTCTAAAAACGTTTATGGAATTATTTATTAAACACTAAATGAATAATTCTATGAACCTTGTTTTGCTAGTCCTGGATTTATTTTTATTTAGCTACATAAATATTGTCAGATTAAAGCTACTTCCACTTAAATTTTGATTTATTTACTCCACAGGAATAACTTCCATTTGACTATTTAAAGTTGAAAGGTATCAATACTAAATATAAAGAACGTCAAAGATAATAACAGCGAATTAGATAAATTACTAAGTTTTGGTACTGAAATGGATTATATCTTAATCTGGGTAGATATCAATAACTAATCGAGTTTCACTTAAAATCACAGGTCTCAAGGATTTCCCTTTAATTATGTTTTCAAGTAATCAATGTTACGCTACTTTAGTACTTTTATTCTAAGAATTCTTTTCTCATGATATCGTCCCACAATCATAGCTGTGCGTGTGGTAAGCGATATAACAACCCTTCGTCATGCCAGTAAACGAACAGTCAAGTAATTTTCAGAGACGGAAAAACAACAAGTCGTTCAGTAATCTCGACATTCTGCAAGTATTATTACTGTTATTACAGGTTCACATATCACACGAAAGAAACGATATGCGTTGATACACCTTTTTTGATATTTGTAACATGAACTATTCGTTATAGAAAGAAAGCGAGAAAAATAGAAATAATAATTCATAAAACTACTCTAATTTGTTTAGTAATAGGGATCGACACAATCGAGAGCCTAACATTAACGCAGAAGATATCAAAGAATTCTCGAAGTTAGTAATTATATCTTGAACAAGTAACTGTACCATTAACATCTGGTACTGCGTTTTAACGAGTATTAGCTTCATGTTTGTTTGTAAGATTATTTAATTATGAGCAATTGGCTTCAAAAGTGATTATCGAGATATCTGTAGTAAAGAGTCTCTAATCGTTTGGGTTGTGATGCTGAACTATTGCCTCTATTTTTTTTTTTTTATGTGGTGGGTGCTTAGTTGCAGTGACTCCGTAAACTGTATTGCTTGTCTGGCTATCACTGCAACTCTCGCGGTGTAGTTTTTGTGTGTGTATGTTGTGTTCAATTGGCTTTGTGACAGCATCATATCGCCTTTTATGATGCCGCGCTGTTAATCACTTTGCTCCCAACAGCGAATGGCAAGTCGATCCGGGATTAAACTCTCTGAAAAAATGTCACCGTCCATCCAGAGAATTGAACCCCGGCGCCTATCGTCCTCTCACAACAATAGTCAGCCGCCTAACCACTGCGGCCATCGACCCGTTATTAAGAATCTAAATGTTGCAATTCTTGCTGCCTACTATGAAATATGTAGATACTTGTACCTCTGTCTAAGACTTCCATCTTATGGCACTTGAAGCAACAAGTATGAGTTTCCACGATTTCACATTTCAGACCAAGTTATTTACATCTGACTAATTTGTTTTATTTGGAGCTTCCATCATGCCAACAAAGTTAATGTACAATTCCCTGTTTTCTTGATGCTGAAAGTAATCGACTGGATTCTTCTTGGAGTACATCTGGTGAGAGTGATACAATAAGGTATATAGCATCATAGATAGATGAAGTATTATTGCGTACAAAAAGTTTTGATATTTTGCTTTAGTTCTTGAGTTATTTGATATGTTAGCGGTTTTGATAGTACCACAGTAACAGTTTGAGTAACAGGAAACGTCATGGGACGAGATGTTCCATTTATCCAGCCAAGAAATTGCGAAATACCTCTCATGAAGATCTCTTTTGTTAAGTAGTTGTAGTAAACTCCAAAGGACTCTTTGCAAATGTAATTGGCGTACTTACTTCGTAAAACTACTCTAATTTGTTTAAAAATACGGATCGAGACAATCGAATGCCTAAGATTAACACAAAAGATATCAAAGCACTGTCAAATTTAGTAATTATATTTTGAACATGTTATATGCCTTTCCAATTGACCTGTTTTCTAAGTAACCATATTGTTTGCCACAAAATAGAGTAACATAGAAGTTGAGCAAATAATAGTATAAATAGTTTACTTACATTGCTGGATAATTATTTACGTAAAAAGTATGAAACACCAAGATATAGCAATTTGCAATATAGCCAATGTTTAGCTTATGATTTCTTTACATGTCTCCAATACTTGTTAACTTTAGAACGTTGGCCTTATATATAAGAAATCATATAAAATATCCAATTTCTTATACAAATCTAGTACATATATTTTTTGAATCACTCATTATAATTTAAATTCAGGCAGACGAACTATCTATATTCAAAAAGGCATCTACCGTCTACTAGATACATTAAGAGAATATTAATCTTCGTTTTTACACCAGCCCCACCTAATTCATAATTATGAATGATCTGATTACAATTTCATTAAATTATAACCGTAAACACGTATATTTCTTGCGCTTCAGCTTCGACTGGGACTGGGCTCTAAGTATAATAATTACTGCGTACGAAGGAGCAGAATAATCGGCAAATGGAGTCCATAGCGTTAGCATGGGTTCTTAAGCCCTAGCAAACACATTCGCGTAAAGTGATGGAAACGAAACAACTTAATAAATTCTTAATAATAAACGTCTGAACAGATTATTAAATGTATTTCTACTGCAATGGTTGCCGCCAACGCCGTCACTACCATTCTCTACTCGGTTTTCGGCGCCCATATAAATCACTGCGGTTAAAGCTTTCCGATAAGGAATTACGTGGAAATTTCGTTAAATCTGTCCTTTTCTTCCTCATTAAAAGCGTTAATTTATTGAGATATTTCAAGATTATCTGCAGTCTCATTCTTAATTGATTAGTTTTTGAATATTCTAAAGCTATTAACTTACCACTAAATGTAGTCAAAAGAGAACGATTGATCTTGTATTAAGTATTACCTCGATATTGCAATATATTTTTTGATTACATTTTTAGTTTTACAAGGAAGTAGTACAAATTCCATAAATCAATTACAATCATCTCGATATTACATACAATCTATTAAATGCAATAATTCAAAGTACTTTAATTTACATTCAAATAATTATGTCTCTAAAGCACGCAAGCTTATGTTGAACCATGTCTAACTGCATCAAGAAATTTGCAAAATCTAGGCGCCGCTTGTAATTTTTCATATTATTTAATAAAACATCTGCAGTACATGTTTCGTGCCTCGCTGCGATCGTCTTCAGGTTATGAATATCGCGAAAGGAAACTGGTAATTAATATAGGGTGTGCGTGAGTGCATGACCAGCACAAGCTGTCACAGCGGGTCTCGACAATTATCGGTTTCGTTGCTGTAGGTTTATAAAAGGGTAAACCTGACACGCATGAAAAATGAAAATTCAAAAATGCAAATTTTACCGTTTAAGTGTAGATTGTTCATAATACAGGAAGTTAAACGTCCACGTGTGTGAAATGTATTGTTTGTGACGTATGCAGTGTGTTTAATTTGAAGTCTCCTGCCTTGACGATTCTAATTTTAACATGTTAACACTATGTATGATAATTGGAAAACATGTTTTTTTTTTAATTTCGTTAAAATTCGTTTAAATTCGTAATTATTGCTGACAAATATTAAAAAAGTAAGGTTAGTTTTGACTTGAAGAAATATATATATACAGGGTCATTCACGGAACTGGTTCGTTAGAACTTTTTGATGTTCTTGAAATTCAACATTTCTGAAAACTTGTAATTATAACTGATATCATCTGAACTCATCAGCAAAATTATTTACGTCATTGTACCACTTCCGGTGTACCGGAAGTTATCGTCAACTTTCTTAATTTAAATGGCATGGCATATTTTTAATGAGTTTTTTGTATCGGGCATACAATTCTGCATCAAAACTTACTAAGACACCCTCTGTCAAAAATCAGCAGTTTCTGTATTTCTGAAGGCATTGCAGCTAAAGATCTCATATTTGGCATATTATTAGCCGAAATAGCATACATCAAATTTACGTCCTAAAATTTATCATAATTGATACAGGGTCGTCCAAAATTAATGTTCATTTCAACTAAGTTCACATCGACGAAAGTCACTTTTTTTAATGGAACACCCTATATATTATTGCATTTTTGAATACAATTAAGAATTCTCTCTATTTCCTTATTAAACATATTAGCTTGTATTCTTTACGGTTTCCGTACTTTTCGGGTGAAAGTCCGAAAAATATGCTTTTTAATGGGTTTAAAATCTTAGTAATCCTTGATGATGATTTAGATGTTTCAGTGTTTAACATCAAGCGAAACTGAAACACCCGAAATCCCTTATAAATCTACTAACACAGAATAATTTCTGTGCAATATCAAAACAAACATGAGATTTAATAATTTTTTTACTTCTTTTACTAGATCTATGATCGTTTGTTTCTGAAACTACAACAGGTAGTAATTTTTATTCATATTCGAACGCCTTCCGCAATGATCCTTAATGATTCCAATATTAAGTAATATACTTTTATAGCCTTTATATGATTTTGTTTAGTTAGGTGACACTTCTCGGGAGTTTTGCCGTATGATTCTGATGAACAACATCACTGTCCATGCTCCCAGCTTCTACAACACCTGCAATACTTTTGGATACTTTTTCCCCTACATCTTTGTGACTTCGCAGTAGTTCGTCAACCAGCTGTTTACAGTTCTGGCATCTTAGTTCACGCTAGTTTCTTGATTCGGGGCTCTAAAAGTACTTCCTCTACTATTTTAGCTTCGAGTATTCTAAGAGACTTGCTTTTTAAATGTCTATAGAAAATGTTAGTGTGACTACATATAGCTTTTCATCCATCGCATTTTTTGCCAAGGTGTGGGGGCAGATTTGTTTCTAAATTAAAGACATGTTCAAATGATATTCTTTAAGACTTTTGGTGTGGTTGCTTATTATATCTTTATGTAATTATTTTTTCTGTCCCTATCCGCGTAACTGTACCATTGACATCTGGTACTGCGTTTTAACTAGTACTAGCTTCATGATTGGTTGCAGGATTATTTCATCATGAGCAATTGGAATATTTTCATTATACAAGGCTTTAAGACTGATTTTCTCTAGTAAAAAGTCTCGAATCGTTTGGGTTGTGATGCTGAAATACTGTCTCTATTAAGAACCTACATATTGCAATTCTTGCTGCCTACTATGAAATATGTATAAATATACTTGTACCGTGTACCTTAACTAGACTAAGTTATGTACATCTGACTAATTTGTTTTATGTGAAGCTTCCACCATGTCAATAAAGTTAATGTACAATTCCCTGTTTTCTTGGTGCTGAAATTAATCGAGTGGGTTCGTCTTGGAATCCAGAGTTCGTAAGTCTGATAACAGTGGTATAGGAAGATCTAAATATTGCGCAGCACTAGTCTTATAGCGTCAGAAAATTTTGGATATTGTGCTTTAGTTCTTGAGTTATTTGATATGTTAACCATTTTAATAGTTCTAAAGTGACAGTTTGAGTAATGGTCACTTGGCCCTCTCCATATAATTGGAACTGGAAACATCATGGGACGAGATTTTCCATTTATCCAGCCAAGAAACTGCGATATACTTCTCATGAAGATCTCTTATGTCAACTCCAAAGTACTCTTTATATCTTTCTTAGTCGCATGGTGTATTTCATTTTTAAGGTTTGAAATTTACTTCAACCCCACACATAACACAATCTATGATGACTGTTAGCAGCTCGTTGAAAGGTTAAAAAATTAAATTATATGAAACTGGAGTGTTTCACAAAATAGATTAGCTCTGGAGAGAGATGTAGAGTATTTACATGCACTTCGTAAACGGCAGTAAAGAACTGTGTAATTTGAAACCTAAAGCGTTTTTTCGTTGCAACTAAAGCAATCCAAAGATTTATTTCAATTTTGCCGACTGGGCTTATAGACAGACTGCGACGAGACTAAGAGTGGGGTCAGAACCCGGCCAGGCTTGAAATTCTTTTCTTATATAAATTTTTATTTGCTAGCACAAATTTTGTTTGACCTTTAAATAAATGATAATAATTGGTAATAAAATCTCAAAAGACATACCTCTAAATCTATAATTAATTACCTACAGTAATGCATTCTCCACTGAAAACCTGCCTTATTGATAGTTTCTGACACATTCATATTTGTTTTCAGCATTATCAACAGTTGATGATACACTCTACATTTCTTGTTTCTGTGATGAAATGCTTCTTCTTCTTTTCCTTCAGTATTGCCAAACCAATTACTTTGTAGTTTTAAGTAGTACTCTGTGACATATACAAATATAGTTTTCGGTGATTGAGTAATCGAAGAAAATTTTAAGTTTCAGTTTTCTAAATATCTATATTAGGAATATACATATGTATGATGTAGAGATTAATTTTAAGTATCATACATTTTTACTGCATTTAAATTTCTACTCGATTAATTACTTTTTATCTTTTAATAAATTTGTTTTAAGCGTTAATAGTATACATACATGATTTTGAATTATGTCAAATATCATTTTAGCACTAAAATATATCAAATTTCATATATTCATCTATCTAAAGGATCTGGTTACAGACGTACCCCACATGTATATCAGACGGAAGTATAATTACGAAACTTTTATATTTAAAAACGTAATTTCCAATTAAGCAACGCGCCCAATGGCACTGCGCTTCCACGCAAGGGAACGGAAAGGCGCGGTGCTACAGAAGCAGAAAGAGAAGGAGTTATCGCAGCACAAGCACACGGCCGCACACACAAAAGCACATGCAACAAAACGCCAACGCTAACGACACTAATATGCATGACCGTCTTGAATTATGTACAATATGAATATGAAAGTTTCCTCTAGTAGTAGTACTACAACGGCGTTATAGTAGAGCTGAGGTCTCCGCAGTGTCTAACGTGATCTAGGGAGTGTTTTGCATTATTCAGGTGGCACGCATGCTACGTTGCCGTCGCCCGAGCCACCCCCAGGCGCTGTGGCTCTCATTTCGAACTGGGCGGAGTTCCCGGAGAACTTCAGATTTTTTCCCACGCGCCTGCATATTTTATAAAGATGCCATTGTCCGTGCGCGACGGACATTTCTGCATACAAATACTCGGAAATTAACTGTTGTAATAAACGGTATGCTCCAAATGGCAACGTTTCAAAATGACAACGTTTTTAATTTTGTTATACATTATAATGATATACTATATTATACTTTTGATTACCATCAATTCGGTTTTAGAATATCTATATTTGAGGACTAAGGACCCTTCATTACACACATGATCACAATCTGATTTTATACTGTACTTTTCCGAATATTTCCAATTTCATACTTCCTGCTTAATTGATTTCAATAACGATTTATTGCTCAGCTATTGCCATATATTCAGCATTAGAAGCTTATCAGCTTAAATATCTTGTAGTAAAATTTGGAAGTTTTCATCTGGTATGTTTCGTTGGCTTGCTGGCGTAACTTGACCAATTTAGATTATATCATAAAGCCGCCCATAAGATCGCGTGGAAATTATAGGAGTCGCTATGCTTCTAGGGCAACTTTATACTACACTTGGTGGTCTAATCAGAAGTAAAATGTCTCCCTACCGATATAGATAAAAGCGAGTAGCAGCAAAGTCTGCACGCCTAAACCAAAGGGAAGAGTTTTTTGGATACTGTGAACGTCATATTGATATGCCTTCAGACCGCTTTCTAAGCAAGAATATCAATCACCATCCGTGTCTGAATAGAGAATACACAACACTACAGCATTATCCTAGAATGTGTGCATGATCATTCAAAAGGCAACAACATTGTCGACTGTCTAATAAGAGGAGCTAGGGAAAGGTTATTTATAGGACTGAAACTGTGTGAGATTTTCTTATCAAACATCAAACCGTTTGTCAGAACTGGCAGAATTATTTGTGAAAATCAAAATAAAATGATCGCTTCCATATACTAATTCAGAACAAACAGTATCGGAAGCCGATGAAGCTACTATTGCTGACTTGGATACTCTTATACATTTAATCAGACAACATACAGCACTTATTTTTTATCAAGAACTAGGTGGAACACTAAACACTTTAACCCACTAAACACCAAACAAGTTTTAACTAAAACACCGACGCGTTTCAACAGCAATACTGTCATTATGAAGGCGATAACAAAACTAGTTTTATTATAGCGATTATTTGCGATAATAAAACTAGTTTTATTATCGCCTTGGTAATGACAGCATTGCTGTTGAAATGCGTCGGTGTTTTAGTTAAAACTTTTTTGGTGTTTAGTGGGTTAAAGTGTTTAGTGTTCTACTTTTGCACCAAGAGATCCAGTGAAGAACTAAGAACTAAGTGGTTAAAGCATAAACCAGACTTACCCCGAAGTGTTTACGTTCATATAATTTATTAACCTAGCCTCCTTGTAAAAAGCCCCAAAATCCATTAGATAGTTGAAAATTGTTTTTCCATGATTAGGTTATTTATGAAATTGTATGTTGGACGAAACAATTACGAGCTCAATTACAGGAGTCAAATCAGAGCGATAGAGACTGTCAACCAGCTGAAGGTAGACCTCTTTGGTAGCCTAACGATGCTACTAGTGTCGTGAGGAAGCTGATATCTGCTGATGTTCTGTTGGTCAATAATAAACTTACATTAGTTGGCACACTATGCAAAAATAAATGTGAAATTCCATCAGAGTGTGTCAATACGAAACACTGGCAAATCAATTCTAGTATGTTTGCTTGCAGTAAAGATCAAAACAATTGTCTTCTTCTTTCATACATTCCGAGCGTTGTAATGCTTTCAATCTTCCATACTGTCGCCATAATTGATCTAACTAGGAACAAAACAAACAAACTTGAAGTTGTTACTTTTTATATCTTGATTAAAGTTAACGTGGATGTGGCGGATCAATTGAAGTGTTAATATTTTGTTAGACGAAATAGCAATCGCTGGCTATAGACTGAAATTCACACTCTCAATATATCAGTTAACTAAATAGTTCCTTTTTAATTAAAGTAAAAATACGGAATTATAAATCAATTTAGTTTTGATCAAATCTAACACGCGATCAAAACGTACTTTTTACGCGACCTATTTATACACTTTCCAACGTAGGTTGTCTTTTCTTAGGTCCTATACTATCAAAATTATCGATAATATTATATTTTATGCTAACAATGATATATAATTGTTTGCATGCGTTTACAAAACGAAGAAATTTTGCAGAATAATATCGAAAAGTAATAATGATAATTCAATTTTAGTTATCATATTTTACAATACACATACAAATATATAAGATATCGATACTAATTATCTTGTACTATGCAAACGACATGGATGACAAAATTCTTACGACGTATTTAATGCACATAACTAAATTATAACAATTTTCCACTCATGATGACAGACTGATGACAGAGACGAAATATCCCCGAAACTCCAGTCAACCCGACTAGATTCCTAAATAATGCACAACGTAACAGAGTTATGATAATATGTCAATATGAGTGTCTGCGAATGCATGATTTATGAGTTATTAGACGGTGATTATGCCAAATTAGTGGGAGGGCTGTGTAATAGATTGTAATTTAGACTGCGAACGCTCTTTAATGTAACACATCCCACGCTATTTCGACTAGTACTTCCGGCGTATGGTTCTGCAAAGTTAACGATTTTTAAGGTAGTAAACATTAAATATTCAACCGCTAGTAATAGAATATGCTTATGTCAAGCATGTGATACACTAACGGAAATATTTTTATGTTTGGTACTACGAATATTAAAGCAAATGAATATATACAGGTATTCACAACGAAAATGAATGTTTGTAGTATGATTTTGACTTCCCTTTTTACTAAAATGGCAGCATTTTTTTTGTTTTAAGTACAGTAATTATTTGTTCGTTATACGTTCACTCTAAAAAATATTTTAAAGCACTTATGACTTTTGAGGGTTCTTCATTCTGCATAGATGAAACCAAAATCCCAGGTTGTAATTTCATCAGTTTAAAAAATTAGAACAAATACGTTGTTCTGAATTTTGCTAGAATCTTTCAATTTACCTAGCACGAGGATTCAATGTCTGGACGAAATGGTAACACTTTTTTATATATTAAATTCTTTAGTCTTTATTGGAATGCGAATTATTTAATTTTGCTTTGCGATCTCTTACGCGCCAATTACTCAACCGGAAATTACACGCTAATGAAGTAATGACCGTCAGGGGGAAACCGATGAACAGTGATTTCTACAACCCTATTTTTTGTCAAAACCTGTTAAATTCATTACAATCGAAAAGTGAACGTTTAAAATATTTTTCGATGATTGCAGTAAGTACTTGATGCTGTTTATGTGACTTAGTTGGTAGTTAGAGGCGATAGCGAAGGAGAAATGAGAGTGACAAAACAAAATTCTTTAAATTTTACTGTATTTGTTTGATACTGACTTGATAGGCATATTAAAATGGTTCAAAGTTTTTTAATTAATTCCTTGCCAATGTCTGCTATTCGCGTTTCCATATTCACTTGATTTTTTTTGCTTTGTCAACGTGTTGACTAATTTTCTTCCAGAAACGTTGCTGTATTAACATCTTTTACTCAAAGAAGATATCTGTAAGCCAAATATAAGATATATTCGACGAAGTGAATCCAACACTACTTACTCACAACTTATTATAGACCAAATTGTTACTTGAGTACTGTTGCTTAAACTGTCAGATATTGTTTAAATTAAAGCGATCTATAATACTATTATTTATATTGTTCTAACTTCAACCACCTAGTTTAAGACAAGTAATGCCACTAAAAATCGTCGAAACCTACGTTCAATTGGAGACAAGATAAACGACGGTATATGTTCGTTACACGCATAAGGAACGCGAAATATAATTAAGCAAATCGTTAACAAATTGCGACTTACATCTATTTACATTTCAGATAGCTGACACAGAATATATTAACAATTTCAGGTACATTTAGCTTTCCGAATAATAATTGACTCAAATTATATTTGTTAATCTACTAATACAGGTTGTAAATTTCGTACACTATTAATTACAAGGCGTTCCTTCTCATTCTCTCCTAAGCAGGAGTAGACATCCTCATTCCTTTCGTTGTGCCCCTGTCTGGCGTTCTCTGATTCCCTTAACCTCCGTTCCAAATAAATACACGAACCACTACGCCAGGGTACCATATTCATCTGGGAAACTATACAAAGATAGAGATAGAAAGACACACATTTCCTCATACAGACACACACAAACACATACACGACCAATGGCACACAGTAGTAGCATTAGGGTCTAATTATAAATCGATACTTTTCATCGGTTGCTTACTTGCCTCCTTCGGAAAGTATGGCAAGGACTAAACCCAGTCATTTTCCCTCTATTAATATTCAGTAATTAATTTCGGGAGAGTGCGGGTAATTTTGGCTTGCGTGTACCGAGATAGCGGACTGTGCGGTCTTTATGCCTTTTAATAAGTGGTTATCAGGAGGATCGACTGATCAAATACACTTACCGATTTATAATTCAACGTTGGTTGGGTACTGGTGCCGTATATTACGTTTACCGTTGCTCCCCAATCGTCCCGGCGTTCGTTGCGCTTTAATGACAATATTTACCGGACTTTTCAGAGTATTTTTGGCTTTAGAGGCTGCGCAACTTCTAACGAACTAATTTTTGTATTGAAATAAATTTCTTGAAGGAGGTTGTAGAATTTTTTAAAAGATAAATGACTTTCCTCGAACCTCATTTTCAGAATATATTGGATTTTTTTTTCTGCCCCATTTGCACAAAGCACATTCAAGCAAAATTCAAGGAAGATTAACATTCAACCCTTCACCTTGACTTCACAGATAAAAGCAATCTTTTGATTGTTTATAGAACAATGTTACAGTGTTGTTGAGATTTCGCTTTGCAGATTCTACAAAGACTGCACTTTTTAAGAAGAACTGTATGCATTATATGTTAAAAAGAGCATATACATATGTAACTCTTTTTGTGGAAGCAAAATTACTTGCGCCTCCTCACCATGTAAGTAATTTATTGTGTCTCGTTGTGAAAACGGCCAATGTATGTAAGTTGCAAATCGCGGTTACAGCATCCAAAATGATCTCACGTGGCAACATTTTCAAAACTTGTTCAGTATTAATGACGATAGACTGGCAAAACAAAACACCACGTTGAGACAACTCATTTGCTATTGAAAGAGTGGAGAAACACGCAAGGAGCCGACCAATATCACTGCAAGTTCCAACTGAGATTTGCCGACACCACTGTTCTGCAACAAGCAAAAAGTTTCCCATAGGAATTGAATCTTATAGCTTCTACTCATCAGACAATGTGGTAACCACCTACACCACTGGATACAGTAGAAGTTTAATTCATAAATACTTGTAACTGTGATCAAATATTGAAAGAAACAAGCTCGTAATTAGAGGTCGAGTTGCCGTACTCTCTTGAAATACAGTTGACAACAGAACATCAGTTACAGCGGGTAATGTTATAACAATGCCGTAGAACACTATATACACACTAAATTACACAACAGGAACTTCTGATAAGTCTTGATAAACATTTCGACGTAGAAGGCTGCTACAGATACACTCACCACAAAACAAGAATATGTGTGCTTAATTATGGACTTATTTCCAATAATCTGCTTTGAATTAAATTGAACAAAAAACAGTAGATTGAATCCTTAAACGTACGATCCTTTGTTTATGAATTAAACAAAAAAGCGCATTTATGAATGTTGATGTTAATCGTAAAGTAACGTATATTAATATTATTGCGCATGGAAATATTATGGAATTGTATAAGAATTTTAGTAATGTTACAGTAATAAGTAGTAGATGGAGTAGCTTTAATACAACATAATCTAAAAGTAAAACCTAACTGTGGTATATGTACTATAAACTTCGATGCCTTGCATCGATTTTTATAGTTTTAGTGAGTAAATGACTCCTAAAGAATGAATTGTAATGATTGTACATACAATAGTATGAAAAAGGTTTCTATCAACTTTGATCTAGAAATGCTTCTTAAGGGAGCGCACTTTAGAGATGATGTCACAATACGAATTTTGGTCAATTAGTTTTATAGTTATATATGTAATTTACAATTCAAGTTCATAAAAACATTGTTTCATACTTTTGTATGTACAGTCACCTCTTTCATTGTTAGGGATTGTTCGTGGACACGCTGTATAACAAATACTACTGGAAATTATTTATTACAAACAGTTTTATTAAATTCGTTCCTAACAGTTTCTACCGAACTAATTAATCTCATTATTAAATCACGGAAAATATCTCCACTATCACTTCATTCCATTATTCTCGTACATAACGTCCTACTATAATAGTTTTAATGACAGTTTGCATCTTTTAGTATCGGTAATTGATGGAAAATACTTCAGAAGTTCGATTTAATTACACCTTCCGATCAACGTAATACAATTTATGTTGTTTTGTAGCCGTTAAAATGTTTACTTTCCGTTGATTACTTTTTATGTTGCTAAATTATTGAATACCGAGTCATCAAACAGAATATACCTTCACGAAAAAGTTAGATTGTCTGCGTGTACTTAATAGATCGTTTGGCGTTGAAGACATTACACATACATATGTATTAGTAATACTATTGCAGGTATATTGACACTCGAAAACATTTCGGACTAAACGATAACGGGAACTTAATGCGAGTAAGCCTTACTTTCTAAGGCTAAAAGGTCAATTACAGCTTTAACAAAAAAAATATGTTACCAAGTTTATTAAAAAAAAGTGAATCTCAATCAGTTCATCAGTTTAGTTTTCATTATTTTATTAACGGGTCGATGGTCGCCATATTACTCGGATACCCAATAATGTGATAGATCGCTGCAGTTCGGAATTCTCCGAGGAGACAGCGACATTTTTCTCGGAAAACTGTAACCCGATCGATCTACCATTTGCTGTTGGGAATCAAGTAATTTATATTACAGTATTATAAATGACTAGATAATTCTGTAATAATGCCATTGAACACATTTACACACTCACACACAAGCTACACAGCAAGAGTTCTCACTACAAGTAAACATAAAGTTCGTAGTCTTTAGGTAAAACTAACAACAACAACAACACCTACAGAGTTTTCTTAGTTGCTGAGTTTTAGTTTATCCTATAAATATATTGATGTTGCGATTTATTTTTTTTTCGTCAGCTCGTTCTTAATATAATGTATATGTAGATCATACTGCCGCAATCATATCATACATCCATCATACTGCCGCAGAGAGCCATATTCCAAAATCTAACAGACATTTCATACGCAACCTTTTATTCCTAGCAAATGCAGCAACCTTGAATTGCAAATTAGTACTCAATCGTGTTATATATAAATATGCGGTCGGAGAGCTCGCTTAACCGTCTCTTATGCATTTTTTCTTATAATTTAACTTAAATGCAAAATTGCATGCGTACGCTGCTGGTATGCGTGTCGAATTTGCCATATTTAGTCATGTCTACTACAGCTAATATTTTATAAGTAATGGTTGCTCAGGTAAACCTTGCATTTGCGTTATTTAGTTAGAATATATGCAGTAAAATGAAGCCACAAAAGAGGGTTTTTATATTTTCCTTAATATTTTACAACATTTCTATGAAAAGAAGTAATATACATATAATAAAGACTCCATTTTGATTTTCCTTAATTATTCAGGTCTAAGAGAAAAATTAACTATAATCTTGGGTTTATTGTCTATTTCTTCAAATGAACATGTACTATAAGTGCCTCCTCAAGTGCGCTGGTAGTTCAGATATAACGCAATATCTGGGAACCGGCTGCGGTGGTACTTAATTTGGACCAGTAATTGCAAGGCGGTAGCGGCTGCGAGATAAAGATATTGGGGCTTTCCCCGTTCTCATTTGCGTGTGCCCGGGGCGCCCAGTATCGCGGTATAGCCGCTTCAGCCATAAGCTTCAGCGTATACTCTACGAGTAGGAAATATTCCGCATAAAAGGTTTTATACTTTCGGCTATGCTGTGGCGTCGAAAACCACACGTATTGACTAGGTCGTTCGGCCTTCTTTTCCGGTCTGAGGCGGTAAAATTACCCGCAGCGCTACCGCAAAAATTCAAGACAACGAAATAACCAAACCCTCAACGGGAAAAGAAGAGATGAAAGTAGTTAATGGGAATTCCTAACTAACTTATAACTTCATTTTTCGAAGGGTATTCATCCCTTGAATTTAAATATAATGTGTAGATAACATTCAAGATACATACATAACATTCAAGAACTGATGGTTAAAGTGGTAGTTGATCAATTTTAAAAATGTTATTTTTACTGGCAAATGATTCCTGTGTTGACCTATTAGTTTTGTGTAGTAAATTTGTAGACTTTTAGGAAACAATAAGATAATAAAACTTTAAAAACAAATTTATTCTGTTGAGTATGTAATGTCGCTGTTGCATCCCATTTGCTTCTAGAATTAAAAATCTATAACAGTTGTCCGTCGTGTACTGTCTTCAAATTGCCTTGGTTATTGCATTTTTGATTTCTGTACATTCTTTTTCGTTCTTAGATCTTAGCTTATTCTCGTGGTTCTAATGTCGTTTACTAATTAGCTGTCAATCTTTGCTACGTACTTAATATTTCTGCTACTGTACTGTTTTAGAAACTCAATTTTACATTGTTCAGTTTAGTTAAATTATAACGCGCAAAGATAAACAAGTACTAACACCTTCTATAATTAAAATATTTTAAAATTGAAGAAATAAAAACTGAGAAAGTGAAATTATTTTTGTCGCATGTAGTTTGCCGTTTTTACAAAATAAATTTTAATTACTGTTGATCGTTGTTGTATGAAAGACGAAGAGACCATTGGTAATCTTTCATTGTTCGCCATCAATCATCTTCTCTCTTTTTCTTTCTACTTTTTTCGTGTAGGTTTGAACACCTATTATCCTATCCTGTATTTTTCGTCTTCTTTTACTCTTTTTCTTGTTGTTTTAGCTATCCATTATCCTCCCAGGTTGTTGTCCTTAATTAGATAACTGTTACCAGTTCCTATTAAAAAATTATGTTTATCCACTTTGTTTGAATTCCTAAAATGTCTGAACTTCCAATTTGCTTCTAAAATGAAACCGGAGTGACTGGAGTATTAGATATATAGATATATAAAAATTGGTTCTTGCTGCAACGATAAAGATCGTTTTTCTTGAGATTCTATAGTAACAAAGTTGGTTACTACTCTACTACTTCTCATAGTCGCTAGATTTGGTACTAGTTACTGTTTATTTCCCCTAAGCTAGAACTATAATTAGAAGGCGGTCCAAGATAACATAGTTAGGACGTTATTAAGCATTTTTTTAATGTGTGGTGGGTGCTTAGTTGCAGTGACTCCGTAAGCTGTATTACTTGTCTGGCTATCACTGCAACTCTTGCGGTGTAGTTTGGTGTGTGTAAGTTGTGTTTAAATGGCTTTGTGACAGCATCATATCGCCTTTTATGATGCCGCGCTGTTAATCACTTTGCTCCCAACAGCGAATGGCACGTCGATCCGGGATTAAACTGTCTGAAAAAATGTCACCGTCCCTCCAGAGAATTGAACCCCGGCACCTATCGTTCTCTCACAACAATAGTCAGCCGCCTAAACTAGTAGTTAATATAGGGAGCTAAATTATGTACAGTTTATGAGAGTGGAATGTGAAATAATCATCCATAAAGTTTGTTTACTTTCTGTTTTATATATATATTTCTTTTAATGATATGATCTCTCACGTATGCTTACTAAACAATTAGCATAAAATATGCATCACAAGTGAGTACTACTCTAATCTATACTTAAAGGTTTGTCCTCGTCGGCTCATGCGAACGCTAGAGCCTAAACAATTTATCGTAGAACCGTAATATTTGGCAGAAAAGTCTGTCTTGCTCTGGATACGTCGTTTTCAAATATCATAGTAATTGTGGATAATTTGACAATTAGCAAAATACATCATTGATTCGTATTATGGGTATAGTCTTATCGCAAAAGAACTATATATAAAGTCAAAAAATAATTCAAAACAAAATGGCTTCAAGATTTTGCTTGCTTTCCATTGATGTGTTGATGTTGGAAACGAATGATGTATGTTAAACATGCTCGGATGAAATCTCAAAATGAATACCCGATAAGTTATTTAAAACGCAAGACGATAGACGAAGTTTCAAACACATATTGATTTAAACACTATCTGCTTTTATAAAAGAAGATCATTTTCGAGTTAGTAAAATTTTACATATTTTGTCTACGTATGATAAAAGTTAACATTAAATGTCACAATCAATTAACGGGTCGATGGCCGCAGTGGTTATGCGGCTGACTATCGTTGTGGGAGGACGATAAGTGCCGGGGTTCAATTTTCTGGAGGGACGGTGACATTTTTTCAGAGAGTTTAATTCCGGATCGGCTTGCCATGCGCTGTTGGGAGCAATGTGATTAACAGCGCGGCATCATAAAAGGCGATATGGTGCTGTCACAAAGCCATTGAACACAACTTACACACACAAACTACACCGCGAGAGTTGCAGTGATAGCCAGACAAGCGATACAGCTTACGGAGTCACTGCAACTAAGCACCCACCACACATTAAAAAAAAATTATAGATAGTAACATTAACAAACAATAAGTCTTGTAATAGGAGGTGTAAACGAATAAACTCCTTAGTTCACCACTTTAAAGATTTGAGGGTTCCCAAGAACTTTATTAATTACTAATTTCCACTGGTATCTACGAACACTAACATGAAATATTCCTAATATCTTTCAAGCCATCAAGAGATCTGCATTATTACATTATTCCGTTATTTACAATCCACTTGAAAAAACTAGCTATAAATGATATACATATATAGGTTGTTTAATAAGTTTCTAGAATAGAAATAAAAAACACGATTTTATGGCTTGAAATGCTTTTTATTATTCAATATATTCTCCCAAAAGGTTAATACATTTATTCCAACGTTCCTCCAATGTATGAATTCCATCACTATAGTGTTTTTCCGGAAGGTCTGAAAAATACTCGTTTACGGCTGCTATAACTTCATCATTAGACGAAAAATGCTTTCCACGAATGAATTTTTTAAGATGTGAGAACACGTCTGACACGTCTACTTTGAACAGCTGTAAATATAAGACTGAGTTGACAGATCTACACAAAACTTTCCACGTGTTCATGAAAAAGTAGTACCATTTTTAGAAAAATAAAGAGCTACTACCGCCATCTATGTGTGATTCTAGAAAGTTATTGAACAACCTATATTAAGTAAGGTGGATGCTCCCACACATAATTTTTCATCAAAAATGATTATGTTTTTCCATAACAATAAGTTTCATTTTAACGGCGATGTAAATTTTTAGAATACAGATGATATAAAAAAAGCGGTGCTATCTACAAATGTGACAACTATTTCAGATGTGCCATGAATTAAAGATAAAAAGCTGATACATGTACACAACATCCTGGAACATTAGCCCCAATAACGGGTCGATAGCCGTAGCCGGCTGACTATCGTTGTGGCGGGATGATAGGAGCTGGGTTCCAATTCGTTGGAGGGACGGTGACATTTTGAGAGAGTTGAAATCCGGATCGACTTACCATTCGCTGTTGGGAGCAAAGTGATTAACAGCGCGGCATTATAAAAAGCGATAGGATGCTGTCACAAAGCCATTTGAATACAATTTACACACACAAATTACACCGCGAGAGTGCAGCTTATGGGATCACTGCACCACATTAAAAAAACATAGTTCAATTCATGATGCTCTCCACAAAAATGTTTTTCAGTAAGGTGCTAATCTAGCACCGGCTGCTGCTATAAAATATTTTTATATTTAGTTGGAAAAGCAATCGCTATTATCAGTGTTTGCTAAATGCCTGTGTAATAACTTAATTTTATTACAACTAAAATATAGTCCAATTTTTCTTGTTATTTTTCGAAGTGTATAATTTTGTTTTGGCGCTTACCTGTGAACTAGCACTAAACAAATGCTTTAATTAATACTTACTTTCATACTAATAACATAACCTAATAAATAACGGTGCATTTAATAACATCATCGTTTGTTTATATCGATATTAACATTAGATATTTTCCAAATGTTTATTTTACTACACGTATTACTTGCACGACCACCACGTGTCTACACAAGTTTTCGTTCAGTTGTATCCTACAAACATATCAAACATAATAAATCTTAGCAGTCGTTTTAGAAAGAAAATGTATCACCTAAAAGAAATATTTTTATACACAGCTAATTATTAGAAATCCAAATAGGAATACATCTGCAGTGGCGAATAATCACGTTTTTCTTAATCATCGTCCATTTAAACACCGATTCTTTATTACTATCCGCATTAGCTCCCCTTTAATACTTTTTGCTTTCACAAGAATCCTGTAACTCAACCCATCATCCCCATTCATCGTTGCCTGCTGAACGTATGAAGAACGACACAACTAGCTTCATAGTAAAGACTACTAGATGGTAACATAATCACATCTGATGAGGTCTATTCAGGAGGAAGGAAAGGTTCGTTGGGGAGTAGGATAAAATCGAAGCTGTAGAGGTGGAAGGAGGCGCTACTGTTGCATACAAGCCATCAACGATAGAAGGCAATGGCGCGGCCTGGGCAGCATCGGTCGGGGCAAAGGTGGTGCACACGGTGGCGGTGGTGGCTAACGAAGTCAGAGGTCGTCGGGGGCGTCGGCGTTTGCCGCTGCTAATAGCCAATTCATGGCCTCCGCTCTGCACACCGCCAATTAACTAGCATCTTATTTGATCGAAGCACCGGTATATAGCAAGCAGGACCGACGTCGTCATTCTATGCTGCTCGTATATATGTACAATGTACATGTATGAACATGTTCTGATCGTGTGTTGCGTCTTGATGTTTGAAATTAGATATTGGAAGCAGTGCACTGTGTCTCTGTTGGATATACAGATTAATATGTATGAAATGATTGTAAATGTTAAGGTTCTATTTCGAAAATGTTAATAGTGTATATATTTGCTGAGATTTGTTTTAGATAATATAGTGTTATAACAGTACTTGATTGTTGATTCAAGGAAAGCGTATATTAAATATTAACTTATTTTAGATTTTATATAGAAAATAACATCTATAGGTAGGTATTTAATTTTTATTATAAAAATTAATACATGATTACCCAATAAGCAGTTTAGCTGGTGTTTCATTCACTGTTTGAGAATGTTTTCCCATATCTTGTAATTGTTCCGAAATAGAGAATGTAGAACATGATCTTATTTTCATATAAAATATATGTACATCAATATTACTGATGATTTTTTTATATAGAACATTATAGCACGTTTGGCAATCCGTTAATTCCGTAGGATATGTTTTACAACCGCTCCACTCTAGATCTATCTCTTTTCTACCTGGCATTAGTCGCTCTAAATGTTCTTACTAAATTATTACGATCTTATGCAAAATTATGTTTTATTAATTGAAGACAGTGGATAACTAAAAAATATAGATTCAGCTTTAAGGGAGTTCTTTACAGCATTAGGTACTCGTTTAATTGGAACTTCTACCTTTCTTTTACATTTCCTTTGCCTCTAACGTTGTTTAAAAATGTTTGTCTTTATGAAGGCTGAAAGACTTATGACTTATACATTCAGCCACCGGAAGCCTATGATTCCAATAGCAATAATAATAACAATAATAATAATTTCTTCAACTTTTACAGAAAGATAGCTACCTACCGCAGAAAATGAGTAGTATTAGGATGAGGTGGATGGAGTGGGATATGATCAGCGGAGTGAACTGAAGAGGAAAGTCTTAAGTGGCTTTGGCTTTGGTCTCGCGTCGCGAAATAAATGGATTCGAACCCCTCGCGCTCCGCTATCGCTCCCCCTAAAACTTCTCGTCCTCGAATTTAACCGCGGAAGTTCTCCTTTTAGCGGCGTAGCGTTGGCATGCAGAAGTGCGTTATGGGCATGGACGATGTCGAAATTAATTGCTTCCTTTTTGGGTTGCTCAAAAATAAATTAGCGATAATTAAGAAAATGGTGTAAATAACTGCCTACAAAGATTTCTCCAACTTTTCTTCGATATTAGAATTTGTGTGCAAGTAAAAGAATATGCTTTCTACAAGTTCAAGGACTATAAAGTCGCATTATCTTTAGATTGTCGAGTTTAATCAAAAATGCTGTTCAACGGCATTATGTATAGTTTAAAAAGTAAAAAATGTTAGTGCCTTTTTGTACTCGCTTATCAAAATATATGATTTCCCGGTTGGCATTTGCGTGTGGGAAAGTGACCTTCCAACACATGTGTTGGAAGTAAAAATTGCATTGAAGAAATAACTCACCATTACAGTAATAAAGTATAATTATGGAAATGTCCATTTCACCTAAATTTGGTGCATTACAACTTGTAAATTTCATAAAATTAATTAAAAACTATAAAAAAAAGTCAATGACGCCATCTATTACATATCTATATTATTAAATGCTGACTCAAAACGACAAGGAATTCTTAAACTCAAAAATAATGTATGTTCTGTAAATTTAGTATTTACTAAGTTTTGTTGTATCAAAAATAGGTATATGTAGAAATGTTTTACAGAAATATGTGTTAGCGAATAATATTTATTAATTTAAATAGGATAATAAAAAAATACGTATATAAATTATTTAATACACCTTGTCATAATATACCTATGTACTTGACAGTGACAGAATCGTTCTTTTTTGCGTTACTCCGCAAAAAAATAGTACCGATATAAATATATTGTTTATTAATAAAATGGTTAAAATTTTGCTCGTTACAAAAAATATTATACAAACCACGTTCGTGAAGACCATTTCCAGCATTCGCGCTAATAAAGCACTCGCTGCGCTACGCTAGCTCGTGCTTTAAATCCGCGCTCATGCTGGAAAATAGTCTTCCCGAACTTGGTATATAAATTACTATTACACGCGATTAACTGATTTCTTTCATTCAACTGCAAGTACATACATACATGGTGTTTTTTCGAAGTTAGTTTAGTTTGTTATAAACTTCTTTATTACATTATTACACACCATAGAGTGGTAAAAGTCTTTGCCCCTGTATTCGTATTTTCTGCTTCTTAAGAGAAGCAACCTTTTCATCTGGTTTATAGTGCGCTTCTATGCATTCCTAAAATGTAAAAATTTATATTTTTAAATTTTTTAAATATGCTAGTACAGTTGCAATTCACATAATATTTGGTTCTATGGACATTGACTTTATACTTCTAGTATCTGTTTTTAGTACCTGGAATTAGAAACACAATAAAACCACTAAGTTATAAACTCTCTGAAAGCTATAAATGGTCTTCAATTTAAATTCTGTACCTTATTACTCTGGCCCACGTCGATTTAACAAACAGAGAAATGGAGAAAGAACCGGAGTCAGCCGGTCAACAACACAATCTTGAAAAATCTACCCAAGCCGGGAATCCTAAGGTTGATCGAAATAATCACCGCGACCATCCGAGTGCGCGGTTCTCCTGGTTTAAAAGAACGCAGTTATGGTCGCGGTTCAGAAAAACCAAAGCACCAAGTTGACGCCTACAGGTCGATGTTCCTACTGTCGTAAGTCTCCAAGATGGAGGAAAACAACATCCTAAAAGAACACCAAAGATCGGGTTTCGCGCCCACCACCACTGCAGGACACGGCAATTCTCACACGTAATGGAAACCTTCATTGGCAAATACCATGTGATCGTTATTACGCTAGACACAGAAACAAACTTTGACAACATTTAGCTTAAAGTGTTAATTTCCAAGTTGACTGAAATCAACGCTAGAAGTCGAGTTAATGACAAGCTATCTTAGTAATAGAACATTCGATGTAAAAGTAGACCGGGCATTGACAATAAAAAAGTGGAGAAAGTATGGGACTCCCTCAGGGTTCATGTCTAGGGCCAGTACTCCACAACGTATTCCTGCAGAACCATCCCTTGGGATGTGTAATACATTGTAAGAGCCAATACATGGGCCGGACTACTTTCTCGGAAGCATTTGTTGCTTCTGAATTCAAAAAGAGGCCAGGTTGTTATGCCTGGAGCGGATAGATAAGTGTACAAAAATTAGCACACAAATAAGAGACTGTTGTCGTATTAGAAGGTATTATAACCAAAGAACTTTATCTTAATACTTAATTGTAAATCTCCGGAACTAGAGTACACTAAAAGCTACTACATTATTATACTACGTCTTATAGTACATGATGTATGAAGAAAAGATAAAAGCCGAATCCATGTTTTACGATATCTAGAGACCAGCAACTGTAGAAATTATTACATAATTTACCGATCTCGCATATAACAATTCAATAAAGCCCTTTCGTGATCTGCTGTAAGCTGGACGCCGTGTAATGGCTTACTTTAACCGTTCATCGAAATCCTGCGGGGTTTAATGGGCCTAAAATCAATTTAACAGAAAATATTGCACTTTCGCCTAGCGCGGTATCTTGCCAAAATCCATTTACGATTTACTTCTTTGGGGTTAACTTAGCCCTTATTGTAGGATGGATCCGAAGTTAAATTATACGTGAAGTCATTTTTTATTATCGGGTTCTAATAGCACTAAAGTGTAGTCTCTAGCGAAATTATAGAATTTTGAAAACGAAAGGTAGTATTAGTATGGTATTCTATTTTTTTCAAATTAATAACGATATATAGGTTTTACTTTGAAAATGTATCATAAAGAAATATAAAATACATTATTACATCGGACAGGTACACATCTGAGGTATGCGGGTCGAAAATAGTAAATTTAATTTATGCATCATAATACTGCCGTACAAATTTCGACGCAGAAGATTCGTTAGGTGATACAACTATTGGATTAGATTTAATTTCTTTCAGCAACTTCTTTGGATGCTTTCGATTTAGAAACACAAGTTCTCCTTTCGATTTATGTTTTTATCAATACATTCGAAGGTTCTCTATAAAATTGCATTGATTGTATTTATGTCAAAGCATGTCATACAGTGAAAATATGTCTAAGGACCAAATTAAACGTACTTTAAATGTATTTTTTTATACTACGAAACTAAATGGTTAATAGAACCGTGTGTTAACAAAACTGTTTACAAACTTATTTAAAAATAAACTCATGACTTTTAAATGGGTGGATAGCCGTAATGGTTAGGTGACTGCCTATTGTTGTGGCGGAACGATAGACGGGGTTCAATTCTTTAAAAGGACGGTGACATTTTTCTCGGAGAATTGGATTCCGATCGGTCTAGCATTTGCTGTCGGAGCCAACGTGATTAACAACACGGTATTATAAAGGTGATTATAATGCTGTCACAATGTTATTTAAAGACAATTATACACACACACAAAACAGAGTTGTAGGTATAGTCATACAAGCGATACAGCTTAAAAAGTTACTGCAAGTAGCGCCCACCACACATAAAAAGGTGATGTAATATTTGGGTTTTATTTGATTATATTAGATCCATAATAGAAGCAAAATAATTTTTGGTTATATAATCATCAATAAAGCAATTGACTTATCATTCAAGACTGCCTTATACTAAACATCAAATTTATTACCTAGTTTCTTACATGAAACGTTGTTATCGATTTGATGTTTAATATATAGCAATCATGGAAACTTTGAAACCAAAAGCGAAATATTGGTAATATAAAAAGGAAGTAAATTATTGTCCTTAATCGTCACACACTGATTTTTTCTTTTTCAGTAGAGTTCGGAAAAATCAGCAATATTATTTTGCTATACATTACATTAAGAGATTATAGAAAATATATTTTACAAATCAGTTGTCTGTGTTAGTACATTTACAATCTACGTTCGCACTTTACTAACAAATAAACCAGATTCATTACAATAAAAAGAGAAATCATTCATACAAATACCACAGATACTTAACCTATTTCACTTTAAATACGTTTAAACTCATTTTAGTTGTAACATCCTTTTATCGTCATCCATATAATATATGCATGTCATCGTATTAGGAACAATTGATTCATATAACATGTCATTACGATACACGATTACCATAATAGCGATCGTTTCAGAAAGACATTCACATTTACCCCATACTCTTTACCTTGGCTCGAATTCAAACTAATAACAGTCATTCTTAATAGCTACGCTATACCGACTCATCAGAATATATGATTTTCAGTAATAAGCAGCGATATTTACAGGTTGGCTCTAGGAAGTGTGATCTCAAAAACATTTCCAGCTATAATAATTGTCCCAAAACGCAACATTCAGAATTGCTATTAAGAAACCCATTTATTTTCAAAATGTTGAATGACTTCTTCTTAATAAAATTGATTCGCTTCAAGAGTTTGCTTAGTACAAGTAGAGTATATATGTAAATAGTACTGTTGAGTATAATACTAAAAGCTCTATCAGCGCTTTAGAATACATATATAGACAATATACTATATTCATACTATATTCGTAGCAATAATTACAGTACAAGATCCAATGAGATTTTTCCAAAACTGTTTCGTTATTTTATTCAGAAATTACCGCCAATGCTAATATTATTGCATACCACAATTTAATTTTACGAGCAAATTTTAAAGTAACACGACCGAGAAGTAGTAAAATACAATTAAGATATATCTGTCTATATCAAAATTTAGAAAGCAAGAAACAACAACTGTTCTTTCAATCATAATGTTATTGAGAAACCGCGACCCCTCTTTATTTTTATGGGATCAATCCCGAACAGACTTCTCGCCCTCGAGTAAATACTTTCTCATACCTCGAGATTCTCATTGATTACAGATGAATCGTCTTTAGGGAAATGGAAATGATTTTGTGGACGACACCACGCTAGGAATTTTAAAAATCAGTCCTCGCGCTTCGTATATTAGGGCGAAAGAATTCTTCTTAGGGGATATAGCGAAGTTGTATGGGGTAAGAGTAGAATACCGTCTCGAAGGAAAAATAGTAGAAGAGAACAAGGAAAAACGGGATGCACTAACTTGTCATCAAATATTTAGAACCCCTTGAGAGTGTTGACCTAATAGTTGGCTAAATTCTGTTAGCTTAAATCGAAAACCTTGTTTCGATTCTGTTCCTTTGAAGTACAGGATCAATAGACACATTACTTCAATTCTCTTATGAAATAATATACAGTATACAGTATAAAAATTATGCTACATACCTCAGGTATTGAATTGTAGCTAACTTATTAGATACTAAAAACGCATATTTGGAAATAATTTTTTCATTAACTTGGCGGTTTTCTATCATGAAATACAAAAAAGGGAATAAACAAGCTGTTGCAGTAAACTGTACAACAACTTTTGGAGAAGCCTATTAAGGCTCTAGATCCGCAGTTTGTGCAAAGAGTGAATTTGAAGATCGTGTAATTCTTTCGAGCATTTTTTATGCTAGTTGGGGTGGATATGAATACTTGAACTTTGAGGTCTCAATGAAGTAATTTCTAACATACCGAAGCCCCGAAAATCATTCGCAACATCTTATTTTCTCCGTTTAACAGGAACATGTCAGTGTTGTAATGTTAAAGTGAGCCTACATAAGCAGGACAATATAAATTATGAATTTAATATGAAGAAATAACACAGAAGAGGATTCACAATATTTCCGCTAGTTTGTTAATCTTGGCTGTATAGTACAAAATCGAATAATAAAAGCTTGTCTCGCTTTTTACCAGTATACACTTTCTCCAAGATAAGAATGACCTGCATTGGGATCTCGGGAACTGTAAGAGATACAAAGTTGCTTAAATTGACGAAAAGTTGCGCAATTTAATGACCTTTTACATGGAGTTTATTTAATTCAATTAAGTTGTTTCGTTTTTGAGATATTTAGGAAAACGTGTTTTTTTCAATATTCGTTTTTATTTTTTTCCGACTTTATTTTACAAGTTATCGGAAAATAAATAAAAGTTCTTCATTGGCACTTTTACAGCTCTACAAGACTGTATTTTTATATTTTTGTCTTATATTTTTGTCCGACGTTTCGTTTTTGAGAAATCATCATCAGCTTCTTCTTTTTTTATATAGACGGAGAAAAAAGTACACCGTGTATCTGATGGCATTTTTCGTTACGAATTGAACGATATATCACACATTATACATATTTTGTAAATTTATTTATTTTTAGATTCTTTTGTGGCTTGGTAATAATAACACAGTATGACAGGTAGCATAGGTTCGATAGTGTATTATGGGTAGGCGCTAGAAAACCATTTATTTTACAACAATTCTTACGGTTATACTTGTAACCTGCATTTTACTTCTTCCAAAGAAACATTTTTGTGTGTCATTATTGTTTTTATTGTTCTTTATTACTTTTGTTGTTCGCTGTTATTTATTGTTAATTGTTGTTTGCTGCACGCTGTTTTACCGAATTATTCATACGATATAATTTACTTTTAAACATGGAGGGGGAGCGATTTAGCAACGAAGAAAAATATGATATGCTAACATGCTGTATGCTGTTTCAAAAACGAAACAACTTTATTGAATTAAATAAACGCCATGTAAAAGGTCACTAAAATGCGCAACTTTTCGCTAATTTAAGCAACTTTGTATCTCTTACCGACATCCCCATGCAGTTCATTCTTATCTTGGACGCAGTGTATATGTATGTAGAGCAGGAGAAAAAAGTATCCGAACAGTGCGCGAAAGAAGGAGGCATCTTACTCAAACCCTACGGCAAATTTATTGTACTAGAGTGCATACATATAATGTCTGTGCCACAGACAGTCCATGCAGGTATACTAAGTCAATAAAGTACCCGTGCATTTTGAGTGAAGGGCGTCTTTCTTACATGCACTGGCAGGATACTTTTTTCTCCTGCTGTACGTATACATTTGTAATTCGCTATATATAATTGTAATTGAGAAACATGTTTTTAATCATAGTTTTTACAATATGCAGTATGTCTATTCATTTTTCTCAACATAATCCACTATAACGGCGGTTACTGTTGTACCTGAAAAATTTCTATAGCAGAAAGTTGGAAAAACAAGCTAACTACAACACTTAATTTAAATGAAAAGTTTACACCGAATTAATTAAGAATTACACCACCTTATCGCAGAAACCTCATACCTTTAAACGTTAAAGGGATACCGCTTTTTGGAGCGAACCTCTTTTTACATATATTTTTACGCCAGAGGAGATAAAATGGACACCGTCGGGCGTCTAAGCGGTAGCTTCAAGAGAAAAAGTTAATTAAATATAAAACACAGAAAGGACCCGACGTCACCCAAATTTCCATCACAAAAACGCACTCGTCGTAGAAGGCCTTTCCGTATCGTATACACGAAAAGACACGTCCACTGATATGACGTAAGGGGTATTTCCGTAACTCTCCGGCTCCGAATATACACCGACACTTTTTCGTCAGCAATGCTCGGCCATCCGTATTTTAGGCTGAGATACTACGGTTTTGGTTGCGTTTTGATAGCGCAGCAGGCTGAAAGAGATAGAGTTTTCGGGAGCAGTCCCTGTGTTAGGATTGCGGGACGACAGTTCTTAAACTTCGCGCTTTTTCCCTATTACGGGATGCAAATCAACCCCTAATTTTAATTTTACGTGTATTAAAATCCGACGCAGCTGACGTCTCTTCTCGTATGCCGAGATTACGTCGTCAAAACAAAAGGGAATCGACTTAAACGCGCCGCTAGCTTCAGAGAAAACGAGTACACGATAATAAAAATATTCTTTTTTGCATTGTAGGGGAATAAAAGGGAAATCAATAAGAAAACGCATCCGGTACGTTATTTTTATTTCTAAGTGCATTAATTTGTATTCACGTACATGTTAAGTCTGCAACCTACCAGTCGTGAGTTTATAAGAAATGTAGTTTTGCATTAATATATTAATATAATTTTTTCCTAGATCTGCATTTTGTATAGCATTAAATGTTCTACAATGACAGACAGATATCTACTAAGCAGTACAACCATAGTATCAAGGAACAGTTATTATTTTATTTTCAGTTTGATTGAATCGAAACTCAATGCAACAAAAATTTATTATATTATTAATTATATAGCGTTATATCTTGTGTACTCTCAATAAGCACTTTGTGGCTAATGGAGTTTAGAACTCAGTGGAAAGGATCGAGTTATGTTCTGAGCTGTCAGAAGCGTGTTACGTATCACAGGTGTAAATTAAGGATGATAGGATGCATTATCAATAAATCCAATAATACAATGACACTATTCTCAGGCAATTTTTGTAAAATATTATTGAATCATCTCTCAAAAACATCTGCATCCATTTTATCGTGGTAATCAGCTGCTTTTCTTCCCTCAAATACCAACAAGCCATCGTCAACGAAACCATTTTTCGAACCAATATACAAAATAATTAAGCGTCTACCTTTACCAACAGGATTTTTCAGACCCGTTGTTACACTATGTACAAATGCTTGTCTGCGTGTTGTAAAATTAACATCTATCCACACTTTTGCTTTTGTGTGTTCTTCGTTCGTCTTATCAAATATTTAACAGTATCGTGTATGTTCATGTCCCAAGCTAGCATGCCTTTTTTGAGGCGATGTCGATAATCCACTTGTACTAGGCTGTGAATTCATTATCACAAGCAAATAATTAAAAAAAAACGAATTTTATTGTTTGAACATCATAGGAACACAAAAAAAAAACTTTACAAAAATATTTACTCAATCAGCTGTGTTTGCAGTATGGCGATACTAAAATTGGCAAATTTGAGCAGTGTAAACATGACTGGCAACTAACCAATCATAATATATAATTTTGTCCCTCTTATTAAAAAACGAGGTATAACAGTTGATTAAGAAACTAGTCTAGGACGATGACTGCTGTTGCATAATTCGACCATTTTTATTTGGTTGTATTTTTTAATAAAACCTCATTCAATACAAGCGTGGAGAGACAACTAAAGGCGGCTTTCTATATTTAAAGAAATTGTTACACCGAAATAGACAAAACTTCTTTCATAGAAATTACAAAATTTTTATTTGACTCTTCCAACTTCACTTTTAATGGTCAATTTTTCAAACAAAAGTTTGGTACGCCAATGGGTAGTCCATTATCTCCCATCATTGCCTGTATTGTGATGGATGAACTCCTTTCTCAATGCATCCCAAAACTACCATTTGAATTACCGTTCATCTACAAATATGTTGATGACATTATCACATCTGTTCCATTAGACCATACCGCTACAATCCTTAATGTATTTAATTCTTACAACAACTCTTTACAATTTACGATTGAGCTGGAAACGAATAATAAAGTTCCATTTTTGGATACCACACTAATTAGAAATACTGATCAATCTCTTATGTTGGACTGGAGTTATCAAAATTTCACACCCCTCCTTTAGGGAAAAGAACTTATCCCGACTAAACAGCATTTTTTCAAATAATGGGTACCCAAAAAAACTGTTGAATTCCCTATTGCACAACACACCACTCATGGCCTCTAATAACAACATCAATGAGGAGTCTACTGACGATGCTTTGACCTCCTTGAACAGTCCCCCTCTCAACAACACCCCCAACATTAAGGTCATCACGTATTGCAAGTTTCCCTTTATCGATGGTTTAACTCAAAAAATATCTTCCCTCTTTAAGGATTTACCAATCAAATTAGGTTATTACAACATCAAAACGTTAAATATCTTATTTTCCAAGGGGAAATCTCCTACCCCAAAACCATTACAATCTGGTCTGGTTTATTGTATTCCTTGTCAAGATTGCATCTCCGTATACATCGGACAAACCTCCCAATATCTGGACAGAAGAATGAGACAACATCGTTTGGATTGTCAACACTCATCCACGAAGACAGCATTGTGTGAACATAGCACATCGTTGAATCATACGTTTGATTTTGACAACGTTATTATTTTGGAAAGGGAAAACAAATGGTCGACTCGTACATTCCTCGAAATGTTTCACATTCAAAGGACAGATAATACGGTTAATTATAAAACAGACATCCAGAACCTTAGTGCGATTTACTCCTACATATTGTCCATAGAACAACAACGTTACAATAAACTTAAAAATAAATAACTTAGTTCATTAACTAATTTTAATTTAGATTAATGATTTTCACCCTATAATCTCTGTATATTCTACTATATATTATAACCTGATCAGTATTGATCATTTTATTAACATTTAGAATTCTCAGAAATGTTTTAAATAATTCAAGTAATTTTAATTCGATTACTACAATACTTTTGTACACATTGTATATACACTTTAGTTGTCCACTAAGAATTCCACCTGTCTCTATCTTGATAACATCAATTCCCCAACTTTTGGTGGGAAAATTACGATTACTATAACCCCACTTACTGTTAGTCCACGTGAAACATTACACTTACGAGTTTTAATTAGCGTTGTTAAATTTTTAAATATGTTGTTTGATGCTTGATATTGATGTTACCGCATATTAACTGCATATGAGTCTTGTGATGTTGCCGTACTTTAAGTATTACCACGTAAGTTAAATAATTTACTTCGTCTTAAGAATAGCCGAATTTTAATTCACAACTTCTGTTGTTTTTATTTGTAGTTTTGTTCTCTGAAGAAGCTAATAAAGAATTAGCGAAAGCTTAGATACGAAAAAAGGTTCACGTCTTCTTAATTCTTACGCCAATAGCTGCAATCCCATTCATTCCCTTTACACCTAACGTTGTACAGCTAGTACTCCTTTTCACCGTGAATATAAGTGTATAAATAAATATATATAAATTTAAACAATTGTATGTAGTTGCTTTTGTACATATATAGTAAAAATGCTATGTATATTGAATAATTATTTTTACGTCATTTGAATCAATTTTTGCAAACGTTTAGCCTGAAGTTTTTTAGTCTAGCTACGCAGTTGTGCCTGTATGTACGACTGTTTCAAATTCTCAGAGCATTTTTAGTGAATAGATTTAATTACCCTATACGCATATGCAACTTTGCAGAAATTTATTATGATTAGGAGGTCCAATCTTTTTAATGGTTCGCCTCAATCAATTACCTTGTATAATACCAAAATAACAATAATTATACTACTATGACGCAGTCAAAAGTCGAAAGCCCTCATAATAGGGACTCTGACAAACACTTCTCAATTTTAAACAGGCTGTGTATCAGTAGGAATACTAGCACTAGTGGTGTACTGCAGTTTAGTACAACAGCTGAGATAAGTAACGGTGGGACTAGATGACAAATTCTATAGATAAAAGTAGTTGCAGTTATGTGAAAGTTGAAATGTTTTATACAACAAATTACCTTATGCGTATGTACCTACATTATAATGTATGTTTGCAACTTATATCCACGCATTTGTAAATGTAAAGTCAAAATCAAATCAATTAAATATCAAATAAGCTTAGTCAAAAATGCAGACCAACAATATTTGTCATATATGTATGTACATATAACAGAAAAACGCAATTTCTATACGATGCAATACCTTTTTATATTGACCACTACCACTCTTCCATAATTACTCTTTTCAATTACAAAATATGTTTTACAACTTATTGAGAATTTCAAATTACTGCTATAGACTGAAACATCAGATTGGTTGCTTCGTTTGGTTGCTGCGGTAACCACGGTGTTGTCATTGGTTGCGCCACCGTGGTGTCCTAGTTAGATAAAGCCCTTAGTGGTACATTATCGTATACCAATAATCCCTATTTCCGTTGAAACAAAGAATTTATCTGGGTACCATTTCCTTATGAATTCTTTACATTTCCATGCCTATTTTTTTATTTGACTGATTTATTTAATTCATTTATATTATCACCTTGATATGTGAAATCAAATTACAGTCAATGTAATGACTTAATAATACAAAAACTACATATAAATGTTGAAAATGAAAATGACTATTTCCGAAGAAGAATGTATAAGTTTATCCGAACAATGTGTTATATATATAATAACATTTAAACTAGGAGAAGAAAACGCAAAAAAATTGAGCAGGATAGGTTGCTTTAATACATTTTGTTTTTTATTGCGACGTTTCGGTGCAAACCCGCACCTTTCTCTAGCTACAAAGAAATTAAAACCTAAAGTAATGAACATTAATGACGAGATACAACAAAGAGAAACAATGTAAGTGTATAAAAATTTTTAAAAAATTAAAAAAAAAATATTTTAAAAAATTTAGATTAAAAAGTTGGGTACATACCAATCAACAAATTTAATCAGAAACCATGTCAAATAACTTAAGTAGTCCAGTTGTTTGATAATATATTAATGACATCTCTTCAAAAAGTACCAAATGACGAGATTATTAAAAAATTATAAAATTATTGCAACAAATGTCTTGTTCTAGGAGAGTCGTAACTGAACCAGTGCTAGCACACTTTTGAAAATATGTGCACGTGTGACAGAAATGTGAGGTGCTTAAGCAGGGTTAACATAGTGATGGTAAACGAACAAACGCGAAAAATTCCTAAACACAGAGCGTCAACGACCTTGTAGAAGTAAATTGTATATATAACTAATATTATTGACATTATGTTTAAAATTACATGTGTTATTCATTTTTATATGTAGCATTTCAGAAATTAAACGTTTCCTCATATTGTGTTCAACATCTAGTATTTGAGTTTCATTAAATTTAAACTTGTGTCCAGTGTCAATGCTATGATGGGACAAACCCGTAGTGTTCTTATTTATAGCAATGTCATATTGATGCTGTTTTATACGTTTTTCGAGATTTTGGGACGTTTGTCCCACATAACACATCACAATTGTTGCAATTGATTTTATAGACAACATCAACCAATGTAGTAGTATCTGTTTTATCTTTTAAATTGTGAAAAATGTGAAGACGTTTCAAAGAATTAACATTATAAAGAACCATTTTGTGATTGTTGTTATTTTTTCCGTTTAAGATGGATACCAGTTTCTTGCTCAATGGGTCAATTTGGTTATAATAACATTTGTTACATTTAGCCTCTTTGTGGAAGATTTTTCTAAAGCAGTGGTTCTTAACCGGTGGTCCCTGAGAGCATCCGAAGTGGTCCGCGGAGCCATCCGTAAACATAAGTAAATAATAACAATATACGGGGGGAAGGAGGTCCGCGTGGCACACACATGCAAAGAGCAACCGATATCTCTGTCTCTCAAAGTTCGTTCTGTCAGTCTTTTGTTTTAAAAATACTTGTGCTGCGTTTACACTATTCAAGTGAATTGATCAAGTTACTTGAATTCAACTGACTTGATCAATTCACTTATAGTGTAAACGCATCATTAGTGATAGCACGACGTTTCTACGAGTACAAATATCGTTGACCTACGAAAGTTTCATAGCAAATATCTGCTCAAGATTTGAACACGTAAGTAAAAATAGAAAATAAACCTTGTTTGTTTTGATTATGTCACTTGAATTTGTATTGTAAATAGCTAATAGGCATTTAAAATTTTACATTATTTTCGTCATATTGTCAAATTTGTTAGTGTTATTTATTTGCTACTTGCTTTATACGTTGTCATTGAAATTAAGTATACATATTTTACAAGCTTTTATTTAACTTGCAATGTTCGTGTGTAGGTATGTGCATATTTGTTCGGGTCAAATCTTACAATTGAATTTTAAGCTGTGTCCTAGCAAACTTTTTCGCGCAGCTCGTTTAGCTTAGCTCAGTTACAAAATGAACGAGAAAACAATAACAGCACGTCAAATAATCACGTGTCAGCGTAGCGTAGCGCGACTACAAAAGTTGGTCAAATCTAACTTTTATAGCCGAACGAGCTGAGCTAAGCAAAACCATAAATATCAAACATCGTGACTGTCACTGTTTTGATTTCGTTAAAATTGATGGAATTGAAAATTAATCAACTTAGTTGAGGGAAAAATATAGCACTCCTTCCTTCGTTGTGAATTCATGTTTATTTCGTGACTACTTCAAAAAAAATTTCGTTTTCAATTTCATAGGTTACAAAAAAATTGCTATTTCTTAAAAAAAAACCTTTTTTTTGTTGTTCTTTGTACCTGATACATAATGACGTGCTTACTTGACTTGGTAGAGTAGTAACTTTGGTGACAAGATAATATACTCACAAAATATGTGTAAGTCCTGATAAGTAATTTAAACAAATAAAACCAAATGGTTACCACGAAAATATAATTATTACGACAATTAATTACATAAGTTAAACATTTATATCCATCATCATAGTGTCATCATAGTGTCTTTTTGTTTTCGAAAAATGCCACCAAAAAGAAAATAGAAGTAAATGGGGAAACTAAACCTCAATGCGTATTCAAAAAATGTCAACTGATATTGAAGAACAATAAGTTATTGACAAGATAAAAAGGAGTCCTTATTTTGCATTGCAATACGATAAATTTACCGACATTTCGCAATGTTGTCAATTACTTGTATTTATTAGATTTTTGGATGACAACAAAATGTTTAAAGAGGATGAGTTACTGTTTTCTCAAGAACTTAAAACGACGTCGCAAGGTGCAGATGTTATGATTGAAATAAGTCAATATTTCGAAAGACATGGACTTATGTGGGAAAGACTTGCGGGTTTTTGTACGGATGGTGCCCTGGCTATGCTTGGTTCTCGTTCTGGTCTTGGAGCGTTGATAAAAGCCAAAATCCCGTCAGTAATTACGACGCACTGCGTTATTCATCGTCAAGCATTGGCTGCCAAAACGCTCCCGGTATGCTTTGCTTTGACGATGAAACCGCTATAAAAGTAGTTAACTTCATTAAAAAGAGTGCACTCAATACTCGTCTCTTCAAGGAATTGTGTTCTGATATGAACTCTGAACAGGAAACTCTGCTTTTTCACACGGAAGTGCGTTGGCTTTCAAAGGAAACATGCTGGCGTTTATCACTAAAACCGAGCTATGGATCAACAAAGTCGAAAGGCAAAACTTTTCTACGCTTGAAACACTCAATCAAATTATTGACGAACAGGGTGCTGAAATTAAAAAAGAAATACAGAATAATGTTATAGTCGGCGCTTTTAATTATTAAAAACAAGCACCGAAATCAGCTGGATGCCGCTGCCGACATGCGTTTGGCTTTGAGTAGCACCGAACCTAGGATTCTAAAGTTAGTAAAGAGTAAGCAATCACAAAAATCCCATTAAACTTTAATAATTAAAGTGTACTGTAATGTGATTTAACGTAAAAAAACTACTGTTGGCTTTATATAATTTACTACATATTTTATTTATAGATGAACCCTTTATTTCCATTCAACTATATCTCTATTACCTCCAAAACAATAAATCAGTTAGGTGGTCCGCGGCTAGTCAGAAATTTTCTGCAGTGGTCCCTCATGACAAAAAGGTTAAGAACCACTGTTCTAAAGAATTTGTTGCGAAGTCGACCAGAACTTTTTGATTCTGTACTTACTAGATTTCCTTACTTGGCTACTAATATATGTATCTATGTTATGACCTTTATGTACTTATCTTTCAATTCTTGAAGTATTTCCACTTGTGGGTCAATGAAGCAGAAAATTAATTAAATACCAATTTATTCCAGAACATATAAAATGATGTTTTCGTTAATAAGACTTCTATTACATTACTTGCCTATGGTTGATAGTTTTCGTAAACTCAAGTTACTAACGGCAACTCCAGATTACAAATGAATCTCCAACTTCGGTTGCATTTGTAATACATAATGTGTGGCACAAGATGTTCCAAATCCGTTGCCACATCCAGTAACATATCTTTGTCCAGTTTTCTCCGTATGGTATTTAAGTCGACATATATTAATCCTTACTGCAATTTTCAAAATGAATTATTACCAGGATCCCTGATAATAGGTACCTAATTTTTTCCCGCTATATCTATAAACATATTTAAATAAATCCAACAGTTCATAAAAACTGCAGTGAATATCCCCAGTAACAATTGTAGCTGGCTTCTTTTGAAGAACTACCAATTTGTCAACAAACACTCTGAATTCTCGCCTATTCTAACCACATACATAATTATTTCAATGCCCACTACGATTTTGGATGTATATTGTACAGAGTTTATTAGTCCAAAATCATAATAGATATATTGGTTATTAATTATCTCTATTTAGTAATTAATGCTCACATAACTGTCATTATATTAATAATAATATTCGAAAATGTCAGCAATACTTAGGTATAAACGACTGTATACATTTTCATTGGATATTATGTCTACCTAAATGTTACCAATATAATGACACAACAGTTTTAATTGATTTATCATTTTTCATGTCATATAGCGTAAAAAAAGAACGATGCTTTAATTTTTTAGCGTCAATCTATCATTTTATTCAGACCGCCGACGGTCTTCACCGAGTGAGCTAAATAAATAAACAGGCTGTATAACGTTTAGACCTCGCACTTATTGATCGAGAAAAACTTTTGTAACAAAGTTAGAAACGAAGTGGAAACTGGGTAGTACAGATGAAATACTCCCTCAATGCTGTTAAATATTTGAAAAAAAAGCTTCCACTCCCGGAAACCGACATCAACAGAATGAATTTTTGACGAGCAGTGATGGTTTTTTTTTAGTATTTTGTGAAATATGCACGCAACACTGTTCGTATGTAATGTATGTCATGGTACACATACACTATTTTTTTTTAGGTAAATAAATTTAAAAATAAATATATCAAGTCGGCGTTAAAAAGTAGATTTGAAAAAGAGTAGGTACTAAATAAAAACTCCACAACTGATTTAATGACTGACATCTTGTTTACTCTGCCGAAAGTTCAGGGCTGTTCCGTAGTTTCATTAGTAATAAAATGCAGACATAAACTACCCGTGTTCACAAACACGATAAAATTATATACTAGGTTTCTGCAAATGTTGTTGATAGGAAAAAATTTAGTTAGCTCCGTTATGAAAAAGATGAATATTGTTTATCATAGTTTTTCGAACAACTTCTATATCTTTGAGGGCAGAGTGAGTGAGGCGTTACTTGGTACAATACACCAACAATTTTCCGGATAAAATATTTATGGCAGTCTATGATTCTTGAGAGAGAAGAACGAAGAATCGTAGACTCAGAGAAAACTCTGGGTGTACATACATATTTACCAAAATTTAGTTACATTATCAAATCTCGAAGGTTTACTACAATTAACGTATTGATAATAGCTGGACGGTTTAGTATAAAAAGCAATAAAATTATTACAACATTCAGTGCCCTACATATTACTACTATTTGACCTATTGGACTTGCATCATAACACTAGAATTTAAAAATTAGGCAATTTCTGTCAAATGTAGAGCCGTTTTACGAGACATACGATTGCTTATACCTAAACAATTTATTATTTATTTCACAACTTGCAACCCCAGTTATCATATCTTTCTGATTCTGCTATTACAAAATATTTTTTAAAAGGTTCAAGGAACTAGTTATGTTACATAATTTGAAGGAATGTACAATTCACCAAACTCTAAACAAGGAAAACTGTTTTGGATCAGATAAAATCATCTTCATTACTAATGAAGTAACAATTTGTTTAAATGCTACAGTCAATAAACAAAATATTTATTATTGAACCTATAACTGTACGAAAATCAGTTGTTGGAGCAATTTTGGACGCACACATTGTGTGAGTATAATAATTATGTGTACAGTTACGCTGTTTAGATTAGAACACCTAATGAATTACTGTAAACAAAAACAATAATGCAAAAGAAAATAAAAATGTATTGCTAAAAATAAAATATAAACAAATAAGAAAAGGAAATAATATCAGAAAATGAAACAAACATTTTCATATACAGTAGAACCTCGATTATCCGTGCTGGTCGGGACTGAACCAAGCCCGGAAAATCGAAAAGCACGGTTAATCCGCACCTACTTATTTTAGTAAAAAAAGTTGTTTTGCAAATTATTATGACTACTTACTATGAAAAAAAAACATCTAACTTGGAATAAATATAAAATTAAGTTGATAAAGTTTATTATGGCAAAGAAAATATCAAAAAAACAATATAAAATTCTCAAAAAACGTAACACAACATATAGATATAAAAAAATCAAAACATGCTTTTCTTATTACAATAATTGTGTAAAAAATTAAATCAAAACTTAATTAAGAAAATAATCAGTTAATTTCATTTGTTTTTTTTTCTGAGTAAATTCATTTTTATTTATTTATACGAGTCGATCGGAATGCTTCTTCAACTTTCATTGACAATTGAATCGAAGAAAGTTTAGATTTCGAAAAACTTCAAGCGACAAATTTGAAGATAGAGAACTACGGAAGTTTTTGATGAAAAAATTATTTAGAAAAAGTTAAAATTGTAGGAGATATTGCAAAACGATTCAAGGCGTTAACGTGGAAAGCAGTATAAGTTGTACGATGTATACGATGATGGTACGGCGAATTGACGTGCACCGTTTGTACTAATTCGCATTCTGCACGGATAATTGAAACTCGGATAATCGAAGCTGTTTGCTAACACGGTTAATCCGCAGCACGGTTAATCCGCACACGGATAATCGAGGTTCTACTGTATATATATATATGCTGTAGTGCATATCATTCATTTAAAAATTGTATATAATGATCTTGTTATGTGCAGTTCGGATGAATTGAAATTTTTTTCTGTTACTTTTATTGTAATGAGGAATTCCATGTTAAACACTTTATCATAATATTATTGTAAATGGTTCTACAGTGTTTAATTAACGATATTGGATGTTAACAACAATCGATTATCTTAAATTTCAATAGTTATGTAGTCAGATATGACTAAGCATGTATCATCCCCACGCTACCACCTGTTAAGCTTGTCGGAGTAGGAACTGGTAGTCGTTCTTATCATCCACGACGTATACGTGTTATAATTTTGCAAAATTTGAGTGTTCTAGTGTAGTGTTTGTATTGTTTCTCAGAATCGGTATCAGGTATGATACATTAAAACCATTTATGTACTTATAATTAAATATAAAGATTAACAGCTAGAGTCTGAAAGAGGAAAGTGACTAAACTGCCAAACCCATGACAACACAGAAACTATCTTTCAAATCCAATTACGTAGTAAGACAATTTTATTGTTAGTTGTTGAGAATATAATAGAAGTGTATTATAATTACTGATGGAATGATATTTTATTGTCAATAAACCGTAACATATTTAAGTTTTGAAACATGTTTCTGGGCAGTTTAGCGATGGATTTCTTGTTAGTTAAATACGTTTACTATTAAAAATATGGTAAAAAGCTCGGATTATTGAGGATATTATATATCTTAGGAAAGTGTAAAGTCTGAGTTCTTTTTAAAATATTAAATTTTAATTTTAAACGTCTTTTTAAATAGTGCGAGATTACATTACAACGTATACAACAACTACTAGTGTGGATATAGACCTATAATTAATATTGACTGCAAATTAGTCGACTACATTTTGCCAGTACGATGCTGACGTACAGTAGGATAGTTAGTATATTCTTGTTCTACGTAACAAAATTATGATTTATTGATTGTTTTCATTGGGGCAATTGGAAAGTACGTTTTGTGCATAATTGTTTAGGTATCAAGTGTCCATCGTGAATTCGTTATTTGTATTATAACCAGAATCAAACTAAGTTATACTGATGTTAGTTTCCTCAGAGTGTTTATCGATTAAAGTTATGTTCATTTAAATTCATAAGTTCATTTAAATTATTTTCAAAACAACCTCTACGAAGACATATGTACTTACGACTAAATGTGCGAAGAAGTGTATTATATTCAGAAAATAGTACTTGATAACCCTCCACTGTTCAAGTGCCCAAATATGTACATAATAGATTTAAAAATCGAGGGATTATTTAATGATGAAAAAATTCGTGTACACTGCAGAAATAAACAATGTTGCACAATAATGTATATTATCTGTGCAACGACTTAGCCTGTCTTAAAGGTTTACCGTTTAAAGATTTAAACTGCTGATTTGTGATAAAATCATATTTTTTCAAATAAATTAGTTTCGACTGAATGCTGTCATGTAATTAACAAAGTACTAAGGACTAGACAATGTAAATATATACTTTTTAAATTAATACCTTTATTTATTGACAGATTTATTCACAGATGAAACATTTTAATTGAATGGGCCTGGCAACGTTCATTAAACAAACATTGACCATTTACTTCAATAATTTGAATTGTTTTCTATAGCAACTGCAGTACTATTGCAACAATTTTCGTTAAAATTCAAAAACATAATCTTTCGATAGGGTTTGTACTACCCTGATATTGAACTCTAACACGGAAAAATGTTATGTTCTAATAAATGTTTTGTTTCATAATTCGTTATATTGATCACTTACAATTAGTGCCTATCTAGCATTATTCATTTTATTTATATATTACATGAAAATTGATATTTTTATTGATATAGTAGCAAGATTAAAAAGCAGCTACGATTACTGACAGAAATATTTTCTCATGCTTTGACGTTTGCCATTACTTCATATTAATATTCGCTTTAAAAATTACAATAAAATAAATTTATGTCGAGAATTTTTTATAGATAAATATGTAAAGATGTGATATTTAAACTAAGACGCTCAGTATAGTTTTCGACAAGTTTGGGTAAAATATTTGCTAAATGAAATAATGCGCAATAAAAGTTAAAAGAAAATACATAGTTATTGAAAATCCGTAAGAAATGGGTATGTAATTACTAGAATATTGAAGTTCTTTCAATATGTAGCAGCGTCAATGCTATAGGTTTCCTATAGAATATTCTGAGGCCAGTTTAGTTATTTAAAATCATTTTTAAGGTTTGTTGAATATTTAGTTACCATTTTTTCTTTCTTAATATTTGTTACATAATTTGATTTCTCACACAGGCATTCACAATATAATTGTAGCTCGATATGTAAACAACGCTAGAAGCGCAACTATCCTGGGAAACGATTACAGTAAATTCGTCAGATCCCGTGAACGGTTCTTTAACTATTGACGCTGGCCTTGACATGCTTCGTGCTGTTTTCCCTTTGCCATTTAGATTGCCACGATACGGATAAAGTGACCACTAATAGTGGTAGCTGTGCGATGTAATTAATCTATAAATTCTTGTGGCATTCTCTGTTTTTTTTAGTTTTACTAAAAATTACAGTAAATAATAATTACATAATTGTTTTAATTTCTAAATCTGGAAAAACAGCATTCGATCTTTTTTTTCTTTCTATTAATTATCATCCCTTAAAATAATTTATCGCAATAATTGTAATTGCAGCAGGATCTCTAAACTAGAAACATTTTCCTGTTGTGGTAAAAATATATAACAGAGGTCACTTCATTAGCCCTACGACGCTAAAATAATTTCTATTAATCAGCATGAATTATTAATATTTGCATAGAACACAAAGCACAGAGCAGTCGGAAAGCTACGCCGAATGTTATATTTCTATTCCGGAGGAAACTATATATAAAGCCACCGTGGAAGATGATAATTTGAGGGAGAATTAGCAGCGTTTCACGTTAATTCAGGCAGACTTGTCTTATGTTTGCCTTTAATTGGACGAAAACCAAAACACAGGTCGGAAATCTAGGAGCTTGTATTTGGTTTCAAACAGTGATGTATGTGTGAGTGTATTCCGCTTCTCTACTACCTGTCCTTTCTTCGCTATTCAGACGGCGGTAGCACATGCAGCATCAAGGTTCCCGTGCTACCTCCGCGGCCGTGTTTTCGACCTCACATCCACGCTCGTGGCCCCAGAAGGTAGCCCTTTCCACCCGTTTACCATAGCACTAAATAAGCAAGCGTTGGCACACGCTATTTACTTAATAATGCCGAATAATGGACTTTGCGAGTTAATAGTTTTCTAATTTGGAAATGTGGTTGATTTGTTATGCTTTCCGCAGTCTCAGCATTTGTTAGATGTTGTTTCATCATTACATTTTAATTCAGAGAATAAATTTTATCTATGTCAGATGACAAACTAAAACGGACATAATTTCATTGTTTATGATATATGTACGACGCCTAATTTACCAAATGCTTACTTTTCAATTATATATGACAGATCTACTAAGTAATATACATACAACTGTGTTTCAAGTTTAATTTCCAAATATAACTACGGAGCATAAATTGTTTATGCAAACCAGTCATTATATTGAAACATTTACTTCACCCAAAGAAAGCTGTTATAAAGTATTGACAGTTTCTAAAAGTATTATATAATACATTTCCAAACTCTTCTTTTGTCACTTTACTCTTAAAGGCTGAAACCAATGGATGTACTGAAAAGAGGAAGAATGTTTCGTATTTAAAAAATGATAAATTCGGTCTTTCAATTTTTGAGCACGCTGAATTTATTCAAGCAGAAATCCTTCACCACTTTTATGTAATTCTCAATGGAATCTAATTCGATGGAAAATTATGGCAATAGTGTATTCTCTGTTAGAACAAATGGATTACTAACAATATTGTAGTTCCAAAAACGTCCTGCTCCCATATAATATGTATAATGTTTATAATGGTCGCAAATTTTATATTCGCATAAGTAAGAACTATGGTTGGTATAATAGTACCGTGTAGCTTTCTTGAACACGTTGATTACGACCCAATTATTTAATTAAATACTTAACTTCATCACCATATTATTACAAGTTGAATCTATAAATATTCACCAAAGCAACAGCTTGACATTCAATTTTTAAAGTAATAATAACACTTCAGCAAGACGAATTTCCAATAGAAAATATATGTATGTATTGGTGTATGAGATCTACACCACTACATACATCCAACACAAGAAATGAATCAACTAACCCTCCCCTGTAAAATAAAATATATGGTTGGAATTATTCGTTTCAGAGAGCTCACACAGTAGAGCATATAATACGTATGTGATGAGTTATTTACAATCAAAAACATACATATGTATAAACGTTACGGAATGTATACGGAAAGTCACATGTCATGACGACGTAGACAGAAACATTAAGTCGATTTTGCTTAATTTACAAGCACAAACATCGAAAAGAAATAATAAAGAATGAATTGATTACATACGAAGTACCATAATATATCGTTATGGAATATCGTTGCATATTATTTTATGAACCAGGATACCTCAAAGAAAATCCGTTCACATACAATTTTATACATTCTCCAAGTCCAAGACACACAAACATCAAAGTTTTCCCATTTGCTAAATCTGCGAATGTCACATTCCTTTGGCGGTTAGAGTCTCCTCCAGATCTCCTGCAAAGCCGGAAGATATATTGAAATATCGCGTCCTTCACATTAGCTCGATTTCAGATACTGATTAAATGAGCACATAACTTTATATGTATCTGTGTATATGTATGTGATATCTCAATGCACTGGGTAGATTTGGAGAAGTTTGTCAAGAAACCACGACATCCTATCGTCTCAAGCTTTCAAATTACGATGGGGTCGTCAAGGTTGACAAGTATGTCTGTGTGCATAATATGAACGCATTTATTCGGATAGAAATATCTTTGACTGTACGTAAAATATGCTGTCTTTCATTCAATGCTTGCGGCCATGTGAGTGGAATAGATATTTATTAAGTAATGGGCTTTTCAAATATAAGGCTGTCAACCCGAACACAGAATTTGAAGTAATTAGAGTGTAGAGATTTAAATACGCGTTCGTATACAATCATACATGTACTTTTAATACATTTAATTTGTTATTAATATTTAGATCCCAAAATTATAATGCACATCCATTATACAACCCCTGCTCTATGTCAGCTTACAGTATACCAATTTCACCGTAAACTTTCGAAATGAACAAGGAACTTTTCTGGTAATATTTTTTTACTAATGCGTAACACTACCTTCGAAACAAGTAACAGTATGGCATAGCATGATAACCACAAGTTATTTACAATTAACTACCATAAAAGTATTCCAATGTTGTCACTACTTTTCACGCGTTTTCAGATTCGTTAATGAAGTTTCTATCAGTAATTATTTATATTGTAAAAGGTATCCTTTCAATGAGATTTTTTCGTAATAATGCGATTTAATTGAATTCATTTCTTTTTCTATGTCTGTATATACCAAATATAAAAATGTGAAAGTTACGGACAATTTGACGCACGTCGTCAAACAACCTCCAGATCATCTTCCAAAAACTGCCAGAACTAGTAGAAGCCCTGTAAATGAAGCCCGACTATTCAAATACCCTTTAAACTCTAATCACATAGTCTGTCGCAATCTCAATAACTGTCATACCTCTGTTAGATCTTCGAAAGTAGCCTAATAAATCCGATATTTCAATGAAAGATACCATCGACGATAGGGTTTATGACAGATTAATGACAGGTTCCACATTAAGTGATCCTTTTCTAGTATGACAATTTAACAATACATGCATAGGGAGATTTATATATAATTTTATTGATATATTAAAATTTCCAACCCTGATTAAATCAACAGTTCCCGGCACCTCCACCAAATATATAACAATTTGGCGGATACCCATAAAAGAGCTCGCAAAGAATTGTACTTACAGTAATATGTTTATCCGAGAACAAGGACAATAAACCGTACCGCACTTTGCTTTATAATAAGAAGTGGCAAAATACTGAACTCATGTTATTTTGTTTTAATTCTACGCTCAATAAGAGTCTTTATTTTCTTTAGCTATCTTCCATTAGTTTTTCAACACTAACTGAGATGCTAGACTACTAAATAACCACCAAAGTATTGTACTGTTGATAATGATTTCAGTTAACATTTTCTAAAATTTGAGTTAAATATACTGTCGTCCTTAAATCATCCTAATTATGTTTATTTGAGGGTGATTTATTTTGGAATTTAGTATTTCAATACAATACCTTCGGAAATACATTTCACTAAGAAGTGTTGAGAACTTGAAAATGCGTCTATATTTACGAACTTCGTATATGTCGATTTTCAAATCTATTTAACAATAAATTCAAAAAAGTTAATTTCGCATTTGTTAAAACTTAGTGACATTAATGTCTAATCCAATCTTTATAATATTCCATACGTTATCAGTTTTATACTTTTCCAATGAGGTATTCATTTGCCACCTTCGCCCGAGATGAAAGTTTTCAACTATGTAATCACAAAAGAAAATACCATAAATCTACTACCATCAACGATGCGTAACACTCTATAATCCACGTCAGAAACGCATTCCCTACCCACTCAATTTTCATCTGCAAATATTGGCCTAATCCGCACACTCTCTTTCCGCGAAAAGGGCTTACTTCGGTATAATATATACACACTAAAGCGGAATAAGGTTGTGCTAGCAACGAATAACGTTTTCTCGTCATCTTCTTGAGGCCGTCCTTTACGCCATCAGAACAACCATCACTTATTAAAACAAACCAGAGAGACCCTCTCTTTCTCCGACTTCTTAGAGTACAGCAAAATGTAATACGTTGTCGCGGAAGGAGCTACACAGTGTGTCAATGATGAGGATTTAGAATGTAGACGCCAGATATAACGGCCCGCATGTGTGCGTTATGTCTCATTAGTTAAGTAGAACTCGACTCATCCTTTTGTCAATAGAATAAGAATGGGAAATATATTTTAGTATTTAATTGTTTATCCATAGAAGACTAAATATTGTAATACCAAGTACCTATGTAACATTATTTAACAAGAACGCAACCAAACCCATAGATAATAAAATCGTATCATGTAGAAGATTATAGAGGAAGATACAAGATATTAATGAAGAAGAATACTTTACAGCATATTAAAGTTAAATAAATCAGAAATTGAGTCAATTAACGGAAGTGTAATAAAGCGAATTGTTACTGGTTATCAATCATCTTCCAGTGTAAACAACATCGGCTTTAAAGAACGCGCTAAGAAACTACAATTTTTATATACTATCATCAGCGCAAGCAGAAAATTGTGAAGTGCAGAACTTTTTCACGATTATGCCATAAACAATACTGAAGCTAAACGTAGGAAGGTGGACCTAGTATTAATAATAATAATAATAATAATAATAATTCATGCCTTAGCATCCCCCAACAGCTTGCGCCAATTACAGGGGGCATCGGCTGGCCATGAGTTATTATTATGCCTGCGGCTGTAGACCGACTTAAGATGTAACCTTTCCGCATTTGCCGTGGAATTTGGAAAACTACAGAAAACCAAACTCAGAAAGGAAGCACCGGGGTTCGAACCCGGTACTGCCGGACTACGAGGCAAGTGTGCAAGCCACTAGACCACTAGCCCCACAATGGGGTCCACTTTCTTACGTTTAGCTTACGTTGTGACAGTCGTTACTTCCCCTCTAACTATAAACAATACTGTACAAGAAAGATGAATTAAATGCATTTTAATAACACTGAAACTACAGAACAGTCAAAGAATATTAAATTTATGTGAAAATGTAAATGTATAGCAAGTTATTGCATAAGCACCAAGATGTTACCGTTTCGCATTTTTTCCGAAAAGTTTAGAAAATCACGCCAATCTCAGAAAGGAGGAATCAGACTTCCAACTTAGTACGCCAGATTAGAAAACAAACCACTGCGCTAGGCACTCATGCGCCACTAGTCTGGATTATCAAGAAAGTATTTAAGAAATGCGGCTTAAACGTAGTGTTTCTGCTAATTGAAATATAGAAACAGCTAACACTTCCGCTGTTGAAAGTTAAAGAAGACAGAACGAGTAGATGGCATTCATCTATGCTGGAAAGACTAGTTTTATTTAAAAAATTCATTATTAGTAGTTAATATATTTACCAATAACACCTATATACAGCCGAATGAGACATAATAATAAACATTATTCTTATTTTCACACCATAGGGTCTGTACATAATGCTTTCATTTGATACACAAGGAACTTAAAAAATACAGAAAATGCAGAACTGTAGAGTATTTCTCTGCTTGTGTTTTCTAATGTCATCGTTTTTTAAGTTCTCCACTATCTGGACTATCTGCTCTTCACTAGAAACTCAATTGTTTTAGATTTTTTGTGTTACTACGTCTTGAAACTATGCAGCAGAATTAATGCTTTACAGCGATAATATTAAAACAAATAGCAACCCCACCGTAACCTTTTGCTTACTTAAACATCACTGGAAATTTTATTTTGAATTACTATTTTTTAACGCGCTTTCTTTGTCCTTCTTTGCAGTAATAAGCACAGAATTAATACTTTTTTCCTCAAAATCTTCTGAAAATTTAAAACAGGCACCTGGTTCTCTCTTAGCTAGTTATATATACATGTAAATTATTGTTCTCTATTTTTCGTGCTACTGTAAAATGAGCTTATTGTGCAGGTTCTTGAAAATAGTGTACTGTACCAATAAGTTCTGTTGTAATACATTTAATCGTACTCTATTATATGGGTATATTTATCCTCAAAGTTTATTTCGATAGGATGCCTAGTATCTTAATTTCTAGAAAATTCTATTTCCTTTCATTTACATGGTTGGATTTATCGGGACGTTCTACATTTATTAACATTAAGCTCTAAACTTATACAGTACGAAAACATAATTTATTTCTTAATAGTAATATGATAATTAATAGATAGTATGATATAATCGTGTGAGTCCACGCTCACGCAATAATATCAGCATAATTAACCATTTATTTTATGCTTTTGGTTTTAAATTAGCATCGGTCCATTACTAGACAGACGCGGATAATAACGGAATCGACTTATATGATTGGTAATACAACACATAAGCATAAAACAACATAAAATTAGAATCAACTGTATTTCGTTAAACTTAACAATGCACGTCGCCCAAAGAAACATGCAAACACTACTATCAGAAATCAAAACCCAAAAGTGTGACAAATCTCTATGAAGATTTCAACTGAATCTCATTGAAGTTGGTAACGATGACCAGGTTTTCTTGGAAATGAGTAAACAAGTTAAAGAATAAAAATTAGGCAAAATCGAGTATGTAAAAGATTACGTTTTCGAACAATATATTTCAATATTCAATTTAAAAACGAAATAAGTTCAAGCTTTTAATTTAATATAAGAAAGGAAAGGAAGGTGTCGTATTTGACTACAAGTTGTTACACTACTTTTCAACAATCATTATAAACGAAGAGGTTTGTAAATAACGAATTACGAATTAACATACACATGTGCACATGAAAGGTAAGGGTGGGATTTAAAGCCAATGGAGAAAACACATAGAAATGGTTGATTTTTACTATCAATCATTTCATTCATGTTCTTCTATATCCATGACTAATTCTAATATCTTGTTTGCTCTCTTTCTTATGTATAACTATTATCCACCTTTTTTCCAGGCTCTTGGATTGAAGTAAAAAATTAAAAATATCCTTTATATCAAAAGATAATTTTTGAGTTATTAAAAATACTTTTGTATATTATGCTCAACTGATAAGCGCTATTTAATTAGCTTACACGTTTGCATTTTTCTACACAGGTATTCTTTTATCATGATAGTTGTTAACTAGGGTTGTAACCGTATGTTGTCCGTCTAATATTAAATCTACAGTACCCGCATCTTATTAGATCTCTTTCGATTTTAATCTGACGGTTGGTTTTAACTTTTATTGACACTGCAAACTTAGATATTGCTTTGGTCAATCGGGTATGCATAGAATTGTAATTACCTTGTCCCGAAAGAGTCCGAGATTTCTTCTTCGTCCATATCCCTTTTGTGGACGCTTAAAGAAATAATTTGCTAAAATTGTTCTGCTTTTTGTTTTTATATCTCTTTATTTCGCGATTTGCTTGCAATGATCACAGTTCCAGATGTGGATAATACTTTAGATTTGATCCCCCACCCCTCACCCCCGCCACCCTCTCCCCGACCTCTCCTCCTCCCGCCGACCGAAAAGAGACACACGTTCTACAATTTATAGCTACGTAAGATTTTTTGAATTTATGTTAAGCAGTTAACTGCAAACACAAAATGTATAATGAAATAAAATTTTTGTTCTGTTAATATTTTCATATGACCGGATAAAATTTAACGTAATTTTAGCCTCATACCATATTCAGTAAGCCGTTTAAAATGGACCCCCTATTCTATTTAAAATTTTGATATTATATCGCCCTCTATCGTCAATATTTGAACTATAGAGAACTACACTCACCTACATACGTAAATTTGTGCAATAAAATCTGTCTTATGATATTCGCACTTTAGTAGTGTTCTTTAAATGTTTTATTTTCCGCCATACTTTTCCTATAAATGTATAATTCAAACGGTGATGTACAGCGGCACTTCGAAAAGGACGAAAATATGTGTACCAGAACCGCTTAAATGCGGCGAACGATAGCTGGAACGAGCGATGTATATGGGGCAGGGAACAAATGGCAACGGAAGGAAAGCCTTCTACATATCGGCTTTAATTAAGTTTACAGGTTCCACACATGTCGTTTGACGGAGGTTCGCGGTTTGTTTGAGAGGAAGGCAATATACTTGACGACGACATCAGCTTACAGCAACCGTGGGACCAATAGCGTTTACGACCCAAAGGATGAGGTTTTCTCTGCGCTACTGCCTTCTACGACCAGTGCCACTACCATTTCTCTAGCGCTCTTCGCCACGAAATTATTTTTCACAAACCAACAATTCCCCTCGTACCCAGGAAAATTAAGTCTATTTTCGTAGTTTTGCAATACGTTTTTAAATTTTAGAAAATACGGCCAGAACTTAATTTTCGTACGAACTATAGCGCTAATCAACCGAAATATAGAAAATATATCAAAGGGAGCAAACTTTTCTTACTGCTCCGATGTGTGTTGATAACATACATTTAAATCTGATTTGCATTTATTGCTGCGTGATTACAATGCTGTAATAAATGATTGATAGACCAATCATATTGTATTATTATTTTTGAGTTTTAGTAAGATGTTACGAGTGCAGAATGCATTACCTATAATTAATCATTACCTCGATTTAAAAACATTGCAGGTTATCATGGTATTAATTTATTAATTGTAAAGATTGATTAATTTAAAAGCTCTTGGTATATAATAACATACTCATAAATTCACAACTTAAACTGTTATCCGATTGATAAATTCTATATTTTCACTCCGAAACAGTGTACTTTTATTTTTACTGCCCCTATACTCGGTACATAATACATGAATCAATGTAACAACTTGCAACAAACAGAATCAACAGAACATAAAACCGTATCTAGGCTCCTTTTTGTTTGTTCCACTGTTTACCGTTGCTCAGCCAGCCATCCGATAATGGATTGATTCTTGCAATTGTTTACCAGAAACACATCCGCGAACGCCAGCATCACCGTTTTTATCGTCCCCGTGCTCCCTTTAGATCTCCCTGCCGATGGCCACCCCGTGCTCAACTCCTGAACACGTAATACCCCGCCGCTGTAGCTGCCGGTTGGCACTTTTGTTCTTTGAAAGTTTTCGGTAGCATGACTTCCAACCCTCTTACTTGTCTATCACACTTCCTAGCCCGCAGCATTGTTAATCCCATTAGCCGGGGCGGCTGAGCCAGCAGCGCAGACCTTTGTTCGCAGCCATTGTTGAGATCTTCGCGGAAACGCGTAGAGGGACCGTCGCAACTCGCTTCAGTTCGGTGACGTCACACGTCGCTGACTTCTTCGTCTCTTCAGGCACACACTGTGACGTAATACACAGTACCAGTCGACGTCTCTGATATCTCTCTTTACCCATTTCACGATTATATTGTCAGTCGTATATAAAATCTCTGAGGAATTTTTCACTAGTAGCCTGGTTCAAATACAACACTCTCTACAGATACAAGATACTAACAATTTTTTTTTTTGTTTCAGGTGGGTTTCACAGCCAATAATGAAGTGTAAGTCTATTTCTCCACAATATTAATCATAACCCATGTCAAGTTAGAAAACACTTTAAAATAATTTAATTATACCTAAAAAGTTGTAACTCATTGCAAATTAACAAACTCTGAATTCAAAATTATAGATGGATTGTCGTCTAAGTTTATACTCTCCGTGATTAGAAACATTTTTGCTAACCACAAATAACTATCAAGACACCGATTACTTGGATAATACTTTGGTAGTCGTTAATGGCAGATAGACACTACGTATGCATAATGTTAGTTAATTACAATATACCAACATGAGCTAGATATTTTACTAAGATGTTAATAACAATGCTACTAGTAATTAGTAAGTAAAAACAAATCATTATCCATTACAATTGTTGTAGTGAAGATACTCTAGTATACTAATTCTAATAGACATTAACATATGTGTAGAAATAAATACAAAATTAATCACTGTATTAGATTTATATTTAGATTTAAAAGAAGGGTAATACTGCGCTGGTACCTATTGATCTATTGTGCCCCATTGCATGAGCTGTAAGCTGCTGGAGTATGCCCGCTCTCAAAGTTCCTCGTCCAGTCTAAGAGCTTTAATAAACTGCAATAGCTGTAATAGTTTTAGAGCAGGTATTTTCTATTCGTCCATGACGTCTTTACCGAGATAATTAGCTCGGGTCTCCGTGATGGCGATGCAGTAAGGTGTCAGATTTTGATTTTCCGCTCCGCAAAACCTGCAGTCGCTATTCTGTTTTAGACCTATCCTTGTCATGTGTCCCCCAAGGTAGCAATGCCCTGTAAGGAAACCTGTGAGGATGCGTAGTCTATTTCTGTTTAGTTCTAGAAAAGTTCTTGCTCTATGCTTATGGTTGTTTCTAAGGAATATGGAGTGTCTCAAACCAATCAGATTCTCCCAGAGAAGCCTCTGACGCTCTGTCCTTAGGTTCTTTTTTTGGTGCTCATCCCTATACTACAACGGTTCCGGTCCCACAAGCAAAGTTGTGACGGCCTTTCTTGCTAATAGATTAGCTTCTTCATTGTCCCTGATTCCAGTATATCCTGGTACCCAGCATAATACAACTCTGTTTTCCTTGCATAGGTTGTTTAATCTGTTACGATATTATCAGACTAATTTCGAGGTGATGGTGTTAGAACTCGCTTGAACTTGCTTGACTATCGTAGAAAATTGCAATTCTCTGCTTCCGATAATTCCTGTCCAGATTCAATTGAGCACATCTTCCAATGGCGTCGATCTCCGCATGGAAGACATTGGGGTATATTCCCATTGGCTCGGAGTATTTGGTTCCTGACCCAAATATCTCCGCACGTGCTCCTCAGGCTGTACTAATAATAAGTTAAGTGCGCACCACTACTAACTTCGTTATTATCTGAGCTATGAAGTGGTTTAAATTGGTATATTTTAGGAATTTTATGTGGTAATTGCAGTGGCGGAAACAAAAAACAACATTAAAAAAGACGGTTCCAATGACTATCTAAAAAACGAAATGCTCATTTGCTTTTCCATTTCCACCACTGCAATCGCCATTTAAAATTTATGGTGTGCACCCATTTAACCAATTTTGTAATTAACTTAGAAGAACCTGTATACAGGACATATCAAGAAAATATAATATAATAATAATAAATTTGCATGTGATGGCATTCGGAACGCTGGACCCTACACTGAACACATACAGAACGCCATAGCTTTATAATCATGAATGATTCTCAGTAGTTGTGGTAGTGGCAATACTAAAAGTGAGAAAATATAACAAAATAGGCTAAAAATAAATTTAAGATAGAGCAGGCGAACTAAAAATATTTTAGCTTTACTAATTTAATACAAAAAGTTTCTCATGTACAAAAACTTAACAAACAAGGAAATGTACACCACAAAAAAACTGTGTCAACGAAATCTGCACTAATGGAATCAATACGTATGATAAAGCAGTTGAGGCGTCATCTACCACAAAATACAATTAATAATAACTAAAACACCATTTATATAATTAGTTACAATAATTGGCATGAGATACTAAATCCATTTCATGCGACATAGTTCAAACTACATTATAATCGTTCTGAAAATCTGGATAGTAACAGATCAACTGCCATAATACTTGTTTCCAATTTCGCACTGAAGTTCATCCCATTCAGCGTAATCATTTCGGTCCAAGATACCGCTTTATTATAAAAGTAATATGAGTAGTCTACGATTCATATTACTTTTGCACCTTATATTTCAAAGCTGTAAATTCTCTGATGAACTTCTTTACTTGATCAACAAAGGATCTTTTTTTAGTTGTCATATTTTTTCTCTTTCGGCTTCTATTTCCATTAATATTAATGTCTCGCCATAAAGTATGCAGTAAAATAATTCGGGACTAAAATAAAAACAGAACACGCGATAGCATCGCAAACATCTGCAGGGTTTTAAGAATATTCTTGAGAAAATAGCCATACAATGGAAATTTACTTATTATTGGAAGTTTTTTGTAATTTTTAGTGAGTGCAACTGCAAAGACTTTCCAAGTTGTATCGTGTGTCAAAATTAGCCGCTGCACCTATTGCTATATAAATTGTATAGCTAAGTATTGTATATCTAAGTATGTTGCTTTATTACAACATTATCTCGCCGTAAATAATATTGTACTGTTGATCATTTCCAAGCGAATGTAGCTCAAAAAGAGTATTATTCTAGCAAGCCGCTGCCACAAGCGTCACTGACAAGATTCGAACATGAAACTGTAAATACTCTTCTATCTATAACCAGCTGCTCTTATCTTATCGCTTAATTGTAATATAAGAATGATTTTTTTCTTCTTAGCATAGTTGACGCAACTGCAGCGGCTTCCTAAACAGTATTGCTTATCAAGACTATCGCTACAGCTCTTACTGTTTAATGTGGTTTATTTAAAGTGTTTTCAAGGCTTTACTACTCAAAATATAAATCGAGAGGGAACCCTTTAGTTACTTTAGGAATCCCGGAAAAACGTTAACCTTTTAAATCATTTTTGGTAAATTCTGAATGAACTATGAAGAGGGCAAACAGTACTCTGTTTACTTTCTATATACTAACCCAAACTCAACGGCGAAAGCATGTCATCAAAATCGAAGCATGTGTACACAACAACAGGAAAATATACATACGACAAAGCACGTGCAAACTGGATGTAAGTGTATTAAAATTGACTCGCGGTAGAGACACCGTCGCTAATGTAACGTCATTCTAAACAACCAATAAAGCGGCTTTCGGGGTTTAAACGGCGTTAAAATGCAGTAAAAACCTGAGCCCGCGTGCTACTGGCGTCTGATGCCTTAACGTGTATCTCGCGTATTATATAAGCGTATAGCACTATATCGCTGTAGAAGAGCGCATTATGTCGCCCTTTTGTCTCTCCATACGCTCGTTTTTTCGCCTTCTGAGCACGATATCGGCACTATCTTTATTATTTTACGGGTTACGGGGCGCGCGTTTTGAATAATTCAGACCAGCGACGGTTATTAACGCGCTGAAACCGCGAACGCAATCCCCCTCTTCACATTTACTTGGTTCTTTCCCATCGCTATTCTTTTCTTCCAACAGGTCCGTTGCAATCTAAAAAAATTGCGTGTGGAAAGTTTGCATTAAGTACTTGATGTTAGGTGTTCACGTTCTATGCTGAAGTTGCGGAAAATTTGCATTTTTAAAAAGGCGGTGATGCTATCTATATATCTATACTGATAAGATAAAGTAGTACGTAAACGTTACCGCTTTATAATTTTCTAATCATCTAGAATGCCAGATCTTGTCAAAAAATTACTTAAAATAGTATGTCCGTTCCAAAATCTACACTGATGCTGCTTAACTTAGTAGTAGTTTTATTCGCATTAGTAATGTTGTCAAAGAGAGTTGACCAGAGTAATAATGTGATAGATCTGTGCATCGATACTTCCTCGGCTGATATGATAAGTTTAGTGGATGAGGGTGTTCTACTCAGAATATTATTATATTATTATAAATTTCCCAATGATAAGCTCTAGTCATATTATATTTCTTATCTGGGACATTTATATAATCTTGATGAGAGATGCCATTTGGAATGGTATAGCGAGATTAAGACGACAAGTTTTTTCCTGTCTACAAGATTTGTTTAGTACAATGTTGAAAATTTTTGGATAGTATTACACACAATTATTTGGTCTTATTCATAGTCCATCATGCATTCTGATTGGTATATACACTGTAATCTGTATTGCCCTGTATCTTCAGCATTATTTGTTCTTGTTCATATGTTGCTGAGTGATCGATTTGCCACTATGTTTATTGTTACGTTGATTGTAATATTTGCGACAAAAAATACAATTCTTCGTTTGAGGAGGTACCAGCTTGTGCAATTCCATTGTAGAGTATACATTAATTACATATTGTAGTGATTTTATTATTTAAAGTTCAATATTCATCCAGTACTAAAAAATAGCTATCCAATAAAATAAAGCAGTCCTTACAATTTTAAATTCTATAGAGTTGATTCCTTTTCGTCGTATAAAAAACCTATTCTATAGTATTTCAACGCTATCGACACGAAATTAAAACGTATTTGCTAACGCGAACATCTTATATTCCCACGCTATCATGGGTCCCTCGCCCTCTGCCACCCATGTTTTTCAGTATCCGAGCGCTTTTACTACGCGCAAAGGGGTAAAAACTTTTTTAATAGGAAATGATACGGATATTTTTGTTTACCAGGGAAAAAGTTATATTAGTTAGGTAATAATTCAGGAAAAATGATAGATAAATCTTTATGTTTATATACGTGATAAAGCTTGCTTCGAGCCACATCTATTGAGCAGAAAGGGGAAGAGAAAGATCGAAATGATAGTAGGAGTAATAATAATAATAATTCGGTAGAGATAATAAAGACAGAAGAGAAATAAGACAATTGGGATTGACTGAGTGCGTTTATGTCCCTGTATCTGATTGTAATATAGGAAGTAATTGTATTTTATAATAACTCTTGTACGAAAATGTTTATTGAGAAATTGATTACTGAAATTAAATGTAAGTAAATTGTAAAAAAAGTGTTTTTCTGCTTAAACAAATATGATTCAATATGGGTAATCTGTTAACTTAGGTACGTTAATTGTAACTAATACCTTTTCTTATTACTGTATATTTGAAAGCTTTGACATAACGTTTCATTATTGTCAAATTTTCAAAAAAAAATTGTGCTTGTCAAAAAACCTATTTTAACCGATTTATACCGAGTGATGTTATGTTAATTAGAAGATTTCTAATGTATTTGACAGATTCCTTATGTTTTTATGATTATTTTCTTCACCTGTCAAATTTAAATTTTGTCAAACCACAATCGTAACTGAAGTTGAAATTAACCAATTAATTCGGTTCTTGACATCAGCAACTATTACAAATCGACTATTGTAGGTAACAAATCAAGTATTTTTTAATTAAATGTCAAATGTGTCAAATAGATGAAAATGTCCGACAAAAAGAGATTTAGCGATATTTCGGCTGAAATTATCGATAATCACATCGATAAATACAACGAGCAGAAAAGACAGCGTCCGGAGACAATTCACGCAGTTTTGTGACGAACGCAAGTATATTTTGAACGAGTCGATGTCAGTAAATAAACTGAACGAAATTTTGAAGGACTAGGTAGGGAACATGAAAAAAGAGAACCGAGATGATTATAAGGAGTATTCTGTAAACTGTATGTGGCATTCTACCGCCAAAAGTCTTCAAGAGTTATATTTTAAGAAGCATACCATTAAAATTAATTCTTTTCAAGAAATTGAAATCAAAAGTTCTAGAAATGCTCGTAATAGCAAACAACGAGTACTGCAAAAACTTGCAGCTAAACGAAAGCAAAGTGCGACCTGTTTAAGTATTGATAATTTATTTCACATAATAGACCATTGTGACGAGACAACGCCAAATGGACTTTAGAAAAAATTCTACAATTTAACTTCCGTGAAACTGGCATGCCGTGGAGAAGAAGGTGCCAACTGCTTAGTACATCACTTCAAAATTGAAATTAAATCTGATGAAACTGAGTCAGGTAGAGTAGAATATAATCCCATATTTTTTAGTAAGACCTGCCAAGGAGGAAACCATAAATGCGTGGACAGTAAATGGTTGATGCCAAATATTCAAAGTTCAAATCATTGTCCAGTCAGAATTTTTAAAACATTAGTTGGGAGGCGTGGGCGTAATTTTACCTGCGATCGGCTGTTTTTTACGCCTAATCCATTTTGGAAGAAGAAAAATTCCTTCTGGTACAAAAACTCTCCTATTGGAAAGAACGAAATTTCGAAATGGACCAAACAAGGAGCAGAATCTATAGGTTTAAATACCAAATGTCTCAAAATTACCAACCATTCTTGCGGTTCAACAGCTGTGTCACAATTAGCCAAATCGGAAGTTCCCGAACAACAATTAATAAAAATAGCTGGTCATGTCAATTCTTTGTCGATTCAGCTTTATTTACAGATAGACCAACATCGCCAACAAATTTTGAATCAGTAGTTACGACGGATACAAAACCAGGAACAGGAAGCAAGACTTACAATAATTGTGTGTTTAATTTTGGTACAAAATAATTTATTGTTCTCTTTTCTTAACAAATAATAAAATATGCTTATTTTGCTCATTTTTTACAATGAAACTTGGTTTAGGAAATAATCTTAACAAATATAGCTCGAGCTTGATAAGTAGTCGACTATTACATTGTTTCAATTTTTTCGTGTGCTTAATAATTTGACTTGACCAAAATTGGCATTAATAATTAAAGACCAAAGCCCTCGAGCTAAAGCTCTCGTGCTCTAGTCAAATTATTAATGCCAATTTTGGTCTCGTCAAATTGACCGTAGCGCACACTCGAAAAATTGATCACAATGAAATAGTCGACTATTTATCAAGATCACGTTATATTATCTTCGATGGTTTCCTAATGTATCCAAAATGCAGCCTCATTTACAAAACAACGAATTTCGTACGTTTTTCGTTAAAAAATCAGCAGTCTATTTTCAAGAATTAAATTTTGCGATTAATGCAAGTACTAATGATGTTATACTATATACTTATGATGTTATTTAAAAATGAATCGAGTATCATCAATGACTACTAGAATAGATTGTATTTTGGAGAGCATTGCAGTTGTCAAATTTTTCAACGAATGGTAAATATCAAACTATTGATCTTATAGATACACATATTTAGATAAGTAATATATACAGCTTAGAACAGTCACGAGCCTGATAACGGGACATGGCTGTCTAAGGAAATATCTACATAAGATTGGCATCCTTAAGGACGAACCTATATGTAGACTATGCAATGAGGAGGAGGAGACAGCCTACCATGTCATATTCGAATGCGTTGCGTTGGAACGACGGAGACTGCCACTGCTGGGGCCAATTAACCAACTGACAGATCTACAGGAAAAAGACCTACCACACAGGCTACTAAACCTAGTAAAAGGGACTAACCTGTTTACATAAGGAAATTCACTTGGTACCGAATAATACAATAGGCCATAGGCCGCGGTGTTATAAGGACCCGGCCGGTAACCAGTGACCAAATCATCAATCAATCAATATACACACTGAGTCGTTAAGAATGGGAAATCTGGAAACTGGAAGTAGTAGAGCCTAAAATATGAGGATTCACCGCGGCATGCCTTATACAAATGTTGCTCGTTTAAGAGATACAGGCTGTTCAAATTAATAATTTCATTTCTAAATTTTCCAGTTATTATGTTTTTCAGCATGATGAATAAGAATTTGACATCAATTTTAATGTTGCTCATAGGTAGCGCTGATTACACACTGCTGAATAGATAAATCGATGCTTTTTTTGTGCGTGTAGAATCACATAAACTGAATCGAAAATTTGAAAGAGCAACCTTTTTTACATGAAAAATTCATACTTGTTTGATGTTGATATCTTGATCCGTTTTCGAGATATTTGCCTTCTAAAGTTTCAATGCAGTTCGGCCTATTAATACAATTTTTGATTTTTAAATATGAAGCTCAGGTAAATAATAAATAATAACAAGAAATAATGCAATTTTCAAGTTGATTCTATAAAAACTTGCTGAGTTATTGGAAAATTTAGAAATGAAATTATTAACTTGAACACCCTGTATCTCTTAAACGAGCAACATTTGTATAAGGCATGCCGCGGTCAATCCTCATATTTTAGGCTCTACTATTCCCAGTTTCCAGATTTCCCATTCTTAACGACTCACTGTGTATACTATTGGAAAAAAATTACAAACGTCGCCATGGAAAACGAAGTGGGCGGCAGAAACGGACCTTTCTTGCTGAGGTACGAAGGGGTACTTTGTAGTCGTACTTTATGGGTAATAACAAAGTCGTTTACGTTACGTAAGCGAGTTTGAGTGAGGAATAGTGAGTATGCACATGGCAGGTATATCCGTCCGTAAAATCGCGCTCCGTTTCGAGAGGTCATTGTCTGTAGTGCAATGGGCATGGCGAGAATGGAATGAGCAAGGACGTATGTGCCCTCAGCCGCGATAGCGTCGCGTATGTCCTTCTCAACGCAACTTGGAGCTGTTTGGCCAGCAGAAAGGCAAAGCGTACTTACTACGCGAACTGTACAGGAATGTTTGCCAGAGAGTGGACTGCGAGCGCGCTGTGCGTTGCAGCGGATTCGCGAGCGCCTCCGTATACGGCGCCAGTGAGTCGAGGTAAGACATCGATGGATTACCGAATGGTAGCATATTTGATTTCCCGACAAATCCAGATTTAAATTGAGCGTCGGTGACGCGCGAATTTTGGTTCGTTGGAGACGTGTTAAGCGTGTTAAGCAGGGCATCCAACCACGCCATATCCAGCGCCAGCATTATGGTATGGGTTGCTATTATATATCGTGGATGTATACGTCGGCTGTGTGTACAGCAGATGATGACGTGTCGCCGATATGTAGATGAGGTGCTACGACCCGTTGTGCTTTCCTACGTTCAGCGGCGCCCACATCTGCTACACATACACAACAACACCCGACCGCGCATCGCGCATGTTGTACAAATCTTTGTAGAAGAGCACCACATACGAATGCTCCAATGGACGGCGACGACCGCCGATATGATCGGTCAGACACTTAGACGTTATCCGGCTAACGTTGAAGAGCTATGGAGACAAGTTGAAGCAATGTTATTGGGTATCCCTCTCGCTATCATACAACGACTTATTGTCACTATGCCTAGTTGTGTAGCGATGGTACGCACTGCTTGCGACGATTACTCCCGCTATTGAGCCATTCCCTCTCAGCAGGGCTGCGCCGCTCCTTAGGTTAGGGTAAATTATGTTACTTTAGTACTACTTTCATAGCAAAGTTTATTGCGTTAGAATCATACGTTTAAAGTATACAGGGTGTGCTTGTCAAATTTTTCCAGCAGTGTAAAATTGAAAGAAGAAAAAGTTGTTTGGTAAAGTCGGAGCTGCCCATACACATGAACATAATGTATAATAATGAATGATGAATAAATAATGAATGCTCCTCTTAGATCGAAATAGCTTTTTGTTAACTGGAATAAAAAGAACGTGCTTTTTCATGACCACTCTATATACATGAAACTAGGTGTTTTTTACCAATCTATAGCTATTACTTACCGCCTCAGCAAGAATGGGATAACCGTATGAAATTGATCAGAAATGATCCCTTATAAATAGAATTTAGTGAATACCTACATAACAGCCCCTACACCATGCTCCACACTTCATAAAACAAACACAAATTTCTATGTACAGATTTGTATAAATGTCTATTATTTGATTCAATTTCCGACATAATTAATTTTAGAATATTTTTAATATGTTAACGTTAAACGGAAAAATTAATACCTTGTACTGTCGAATCAAGAATGAAATAGGAAATGAAGTTATCTTTCGTCCATTTCTACAAGTCTTAATAATTGAACTACATAAATTTTTGCTCAGAGCTTTGACGCGAGTCATTTTACTTCACTATACGACAACAAACCTTCGATAATGAAGTAGGAAATCATTAGTTCCAATTAATTATTTATATTCCAAAACTTTGTTCTTTTCTCTGAAATTCCATTTGTAGGCCAATATATTCAAATATGTCAAGTATTAAGATCATAAAATATGCATACTAATTTATCTCAAAACTAATGATAAACTTGAGGAAGCACCACATAAATATGTTGGATAATTTATTATAACAAAAAATTTTCATAGAACTTTTATACCCGCCTTCAGGGCAATATTAGAACAAATATCAAGCAAGAAAATCATAAATTATAAGATTACTTACAAATTTTGATGTATAAAGTTCTTGAAAAAAAAATAGCATTGTATACCGATGTAAGGAAAATACATGCGCTGCTTAAATTTCAACGGTCATGAACGGAATAAAATAACATGAGATTTTATCAAGAAACAAGACTTAGCAAGAAACAAAATTTTATATCACAAGAAATTCCAATGTTAAATAAAACATACGTGCAGAGGTGAATCGTTAATCATCTCTTAAACAAGTGTTAACGTCCAGAACCTTCGCATTATTGAAATAAATTTTTGACCCATCTCATTACAGTGAATTGTGGATTGTGATTGTGCATTACTTTAGTTTGCAAGGAACCGATTTTGTAGTTTTAGATATGTTTGCGCAACATAATAATAACACGTGTAAATGTTTTTTGTAGATTAGGATAAAACTTAAATAAAAATTATAGTATGATGATAGTAATGATAAAGTATAATTAACAGAAACATATTCAATAGCAGAAGTATTTTATTTTATATACTGCTAAGGTATTGACTCGGCAATTTGTACCTTTTGATAGGCCATCCCGTTACCGCATATCTGTAATGTATTCACCGCGAATCGACGATGAGTGCAAATTCGACGGTTTTTGCGGTCGCCGACAAAGACGCAACTATAAATTCTCGATCGCTGTCGCCTCGTCTTCTAGGGCGTTCGTCATTGACATTCGCATCTGCTAAAGGGTAGAGCATGGAAATTGCCAACGCTAATGCTAGACTAAAGCAGAACCAGTAGCTTTCTATACTAGAACAGCACACGTTTGAGAATAAATGATTAAGAATTTACTTCTGCCGTATGCATTATCGTCTCGCCTTGGTCGTTTTGCTTAGAAAATTGCTACCGCGAGTATTCTTAGCCCAGGGTATTAGCACCGACTCACTGTCTTTGCATTGAAGAATATGGAGATGTCTGCTTCGCCAATGTGCCCTATGCGCCTCTGCGAAAGCAGTAATTAAATATAAAGAAGCTGCTGCAACATCTCTACGATAAGTTTGCTTCTTTAATTAGTTACTTGATGTATGTACTGGTGTAATACTTGACTTCTGGTAATTATAATCTTTTTTGCGATGAAGAAAAGATGAAGTTCAAATTTAGTTTTCACTATAAAACGCTTCCAAGCTATTTAATAAATGTTCGCTAGGCTTATTTGTTGATAGTTTATAGGTAAACAGGGATTTAAAATATATACTGTAACTAAAAGTACAAACAAATAAAAATAAGCTGATAAGATAACAGCATATCCAAAAAGCGTAAATCATTGTATAAACGATAAATTGGATATCATTATTTAACATTATTTCGTTGCTACCTGTTCAATGAAAACATTAGATTGTCTGATATTTATTTCTCAATGAAAGTTTACATTCTTTTAAACGTTGAACTTTATTTTTAATGTTGTTTCCATGTCGATTTTGCGGAATTTATGTAAGAATCAAATGAAATAAGCATATAAATAAAATATAGCATATATTAAACACTAGATTGGAATGGGTACGAAACATTTTTTGTCTTATATTAACTCTTAAAGAAAAAATGCTAGATAATCTAGTAAAATACTTTATCAGGATCAAATTTTTAGTGATTCATAATCCATAGCAGATGTACTATGGCGGAATTTATAATTGAGAATATTTTCACTGCAACTCGACTCTAAAACTTCGCCAAGCTGTAAACGAAATTGAACGTATCATTTATGAATAGGGTATTGAAATATGATGAATACAAAAGAACCGCTGACACAAGCAGATAGTCGTCGCATCTGTTATGGTATTAAGAAAGAGTTTTATCTTTAATAAATTTTGTTTTGCAAACAGTTTTCTAAAATTCAACTCATAATGTTTTATTTATATACATACTTGTTTTACCTTCTAGTAGATAAGTATTTAATTTTCGATAAATAAAATAATAGAAAAGTTATGCCAGAGATATAGTGCTAGCTGAAACTATATTGTTTGCAAAATCAATTCTCATCACATTTATTTTTAAGTTGAGGAACATTGGCTGAAGAATTCGCGAGAACATTAGCCCACTATTCAAAATTGGTGATAACACGAATGTTTCTTTTATTTGTTACTCTTTTTACTTCTTTTATTTGTTATTTCATATGTCCCCAAATAGACACTACTAAGATTACAGAGCATAACAGAAGATAGCATAGACTGGGCAATTATTCCGGAAACTACATAAACTAGCGCTGAACCTCTTGCAGAATTGCTCACACTTACTTGTATCAACGAGCGCTTTATGTAACTGATGCCAACGCTTGAGAAGTCCAAGGCATAAGTTGGGACCTCTTCCTTTTACAATATTCAATAATGACTTCATACAAGTGATCAAATGTTGAACATTAATTTTTAAAATGTAATAATATGCTAATTGAACTGGTATATGAGTATCAAAATCAAATACACATAATAAGGCATGTAACAGGATGATTGAAAACGTACAGTGTTGTTGGTGCTGCCTCCATGTGCACTCTGTCATATCCATGTTAGATAGTCTAGAACTTTTAAGTAAACCTTAAGCAATTAATTAGTCTGAGTGGAATATTGCGTCAGAATTCTCGCGTAACAGTATGCAAAATTCTGGATTTTTTAAAAAATATATGGTTTTCAAACGAAGCACATTTTCAGTTGTCGGTCATGTAAATCGGCGCACAAATCGATTTGTCAGACTCGATGAAATTCAAGAGGTTCCTCTACGTAGTGCAAAAGTCAGTGTCTGGTGTGTAGTTTCGGGGCATGGAATCATTCGTCCGTACTGTATCAAAAAGAATAGTAGACAAGTCACACTTAATCAACAGCGGTACATACGAATTTTAACACGTTTGGTCCCTAACATACGTTGATTTTGTCGTGCACGTAGTTTGGCATTTGGAGACCAAGTTTTTCAATAGAACGGGGCAACTTGTCATACTACTGCCGTAGTACGTCAATTTCTTCAACGACATTTTCAAACCAAAATCGTTTCACGATTCACTAATTTCTCTTATCCTTCACATTCGCCAGACCTTAGATCTCGAGATGCATATATTTGGGGGCATAGCCAAAGATGCCGTCTCCAAAAGGTCACCACAAACCATCGATGAATTTAAGGATGTCATTCGAGTCTTCCTCGTACAACTGACAAACCTTATTTGATAACATGACGATCAATTTACTTTCGAAAGAGAAAAGCAAAATTCTATAAATTTTTTAAATGTAAAGATAACACAAATAAAAACAAACTGGTACATTAGAGGCACTACCAGTAGTAGGCATTTAAACTATTTTTCAAACACTTCGGTAAAGTTAAAAAAAAGCGTAATTAACAGTTTAGTAGATCACGCTATTAAGTTAGCTCACCCTGATTTTAGAAAAGAAATTTTAAGCAAAGTTAAAAAAATACTAGAAAAAAATAGTTATTCTAAAGAGTGTTATAATAAATTAATCACAGAAAGAATAAATAAAATATTGCAAAGATTTTAACAACAAACCAAACAATATTTAAAGAAACTAATTTATAATCACCAGTACACTGTTACACATAACGTCACCGCTGAAACTACTTCATCTAAGCACTCTAAAGATAGACGACATAATTTTGATTTTCAAAACACTAAATTTTTAAAAAAGGAAAATAATTATAAAAAAAGATTAATTTACGAAATGATATACATTAAAAAAGATGAAAACGCGGTAAATTTTAGAACGGATATTGATAATAATAACAGAACAGAATTGTTAGAGCTTGACAAAAAATAGATTGATATACGACTAATTCAAATTATTTCAATTTTTATAGTTGTAATAAATTAGTATATTCTTCATTATTACTTGAGAATATAATTAAAATTCGATATATCAATGAATTCTTTGTTTTTTAGATAATTTTGTTGATAGGCATGGCAATTGATATTTATATTATTAGTAATTTGACACATATTAAATGTCAATTTCTTCCACTGAAGAAGGTTTTTAACGAAAACATATTATTATATGTTCTGGAATAAATTGGTATTTAATTATTTATTGTTTTATTGACCTAAAAGTGGAAATAATTCAGGAATGAAAAAACTGCAGCTACTTACAATGGCAAAGAAATTTCATTGCTTACATAATAATTGCAAGTTTACACATTTATACACATCGTCAACGGCTCAATAAATATTAAACGCAGCTCAGACTTAATATGTTACCCAGTCGATAACATGAAAGCGTTTGGCAAGAACTCCTCTAAGGTAATAACGTTGGTAGGGCGTCCATTGGCCACGTCGAGACGCGGTAAGGTATCGCAAAACACAAATAACCGCAGGCCTCCGTTGTTTCACTCAATAATACGTTATCACGTTCGTTCGACCTGAAGTAATGCAGTTGTGAGGCATCTGGTCGAGGTCCGGTACACAAAGCTCGGCGACCGTAATAAGTAAGTGAGGCCCGGGGCCGATTGGCGTCACCGCTACCATCACTATAGCCGCTGCCTTCGTCTCTACCGCCATAGCTTGCCTTCTCGGCCTTTAATACTTTGATGTGTTTTCCATTAACTCGCTCCCTTAGACCTTTCCGCTTGATTATTATTATTATTGTTATTACGTATTATTATTACGGCCGCTAGTTCAATTATCCACCGCAACATAGATGGATGCTCACTAAATATTTTAAATCTCATTAAGCCGTAGTGTTGTAAATTTGATGCAGTTTTCCACTGATAGCTTTGATGTTATATAGGTCAGTAAAAGCTGCATCGTCCTGTTATTTTAGTTAAAACCTAAAATATTTCAATATTCGCTTGTTATAGAAACAAGTTTTAATGTCACAGTATTTAAAAGTAATAGTTAATACTTGCATATTTTATTTTTACAGCTGCTAGATGTAACCAATGTTGCCTGTTTATTTAATCCCCATTAAGTTTTGGAATATCTAATGTATTTACGCATACTTTACTTTCTGTGTGAACGAGAGAAAGAAAGTGGTGGTCATTCAATAGCTCCTCTTCTGCCTAGTTGCCTCTTTGCAAATCTCATGTCCATTTCAGAACAAAGTAATATACCGTCTTGCTAGACTCAAATGCTGATTGAGAAAATCCGAACAAATTTTTGAATTCAAAGTGTTATCAAAAATACGATTCCAGGATGTTATTTCTAATTTTCTTATAACAAATGTGAAGTTGTGAGATTTTTGCTTTTTCAACATCCCAATTCAGCAAAATATTAACTTTTTTTTATCAACCCAGCCCTAGCCCTTTGCACGAACCAATTACATAAAAAAAGACTTTTTTGTAGTATACAACTTAATATACCTATATGTATACAAAACATTTTTACACCTTGTTTTTGATTGCTATACTAAAGTAATTAAGTTACTATGCAGAACTTAATTACTAAAAACACCTATATGTATTTTATATCAATTCTTTTAATAATATTTTATAAAGCCATTCCAGAGCTTTTACAGTTTGAATTATACGTACATGAGAACTATTTCGATAATTAAATTCACGAATTATGCAATTTGTAAAATAATCTAGCCCAAACAGGTAAAAATGAATTATTCCATTATTTACATACATATATGTATATCCAATTTAAACTACTAAGGATACAAAGCGCTTTAGTTCAGCTAAAATATACATACTCCCTCATATATTATTAACGCCATTCAGTCACCGGACACATTTATGGAGACAAGTACTAAAAGTCATACATTAAAACAATAATATTCACGTGTGCATGCACCTATAGCACACCTGAATAAAAGCAGATATTTTAATTCATTTAAGCGCTGACGTTGATTTATATTATTCTATATTGGTTGAAAGCAACATCCGACAATGATGTGGATTAAAACAGTTAATATGCGTTTTATGTTCACACTGCTGTCATCATTTAAATATCATATGTAACGTTCGTTGTGCATTAAACATTGCTAAAAATTAATTTTAATGGCTTTCGCATATTGAATAGGTTCAAACAAATATTACTGCTTTCAACAATTATCTTTAAATTTTAATTTAGTTACGTAATTATGTTGCAGAGAGCAGAATGCCCATCTTTAACTTCTGGAATCACAATATTTTATTTAAATATTTATAAAACAATTATTTACATATTTCTAATCATATTGGATTTGTGTCTAAAATGCGAAATGCGTATATTTCTTGGTACAAATCATAAGATGTGTTCGTTTGTTATATGTAATTAATCTGTTCGATACTAACGTACAAAATCAGTATTCGTTTCAAAATCGCGAAAGTTGTAGCATATAGTAAACATAAACAGAACTTGTATTATCTGCACCTCAGCGAAAGCAGGTATAATTTGAATTTGACTGGCAACTGATTGTAAATTTTAATGTGGTTTGGATAGATAAACGAAAAATACAGAAAACAGTTATTTTGAGGACAAGTATGACGCTTCCCGTGTATATAGTTGCTATTAACAAAATAGAAAATATGTTTTGGTTTTACTTAACATTTGTAACTACTACTAGCAATTTAAATCAGAGTTAAAAAAGTACTTGCTTTTGAACGCGTACTACACTGCGGAGAAATATTTAAATCTTTGAATGCATTTTGGTTCTATGTCTTTCCTGTCAAATTCTTTTAATTCTTTTAGGGTGGGTTTATCAATGTGAGGATAAATAAATTAACTTGCAGATAAAATTTTATTCGTAAAATAATTTTGGGCGCCACGGTATATGAACAAATCCCCCTGTGAACCCACAACGACGGACGTTACTGATACCGAAATATAGAAATTAGTTTCCCTGACTAGCAAAATGTCGGTCGCAATCGCTCCAACGTAATAAAGAAAACAGATACTTACTTTACAAACTCTCTTTCTTTATACGTTCTCAGGTGCGTGCAGTAAATGGAGGATTTCTGTTGTTTTAGCAATAAATAATAACACAAAACATGCAGCCTTATCTGTTACTGAATAAATGAAAAGGCAGCAAATGAACAAATATATTAAATAAAACGAATGAATATATAGATACAAAATTAGAACATCTTAAACGAAATCTTAATATTAAATGCAGCTTTGTTAATTTAATTTAACAACTACGCGATTAAATGACTAACGAACTAACAACGTTAAATATCTATCTGAAGTTAAGAGAACAACAACGGCAAAATTTATATAGAATAATAGTTAATGATTTTATTTGCTACGACCTCGTATTAATACAAAATAATAGTTTTGTGGCCAAATACCTTTACGAATGTTTCTCTCTTCGCGTACGCTCGCTGACGCTGGTTTGTTCCGCCAAAATGTCCGCTTCTTTCTTCGGTTGCTTTGTCTTGGGGCTTCGAGAGTGTCCTTTCTTGTTTGTTCTTTTCCAGTATTTTCTATATACATATTAGCTACGCGCTGGACCCTCCCAGTAACCACGGCTTTTTACTTTATGCTGATTCTTTAAACAAATAATACAGGAACACTAACTGGCCCTAAATTGACAAAATATTGTACGTTAATTGCGGAGCGAACTAAACTCTCTGGCGATCGAACGAGAAGTGTTCTATACGGGGATTCGAGTCGAATTCCGACGCCGTACAGTTCTCATCATAAGTCACCTGTTTGCTCGTTGTCGGTTAAAAACTATTACAATTTTAAATTGTTAAGAATATATGACAAAGAGATAATTATATACAGTTACTGAAATATACGAATAGGTTAGTTAAAATAAAATAACATTTCTAATATACATATATAATAACTACTTGTTTTCCATATTTCGTCTACGTTTAATAAAATAAGATAAATAAAATGATCGCATCCCGTTACAATAATTATAATGAAACGTTTATTGAGTGATAAATAGAAGTTAACTGCAAGATAAAGCATTGTAGTTACTAAATTTTATCTGTCAGTTAGCAATAGCTGTCAGTTACTTAACTAACACTTTTATCCTCACATTGATAAACCCACCCTTAATATCGTAAATATGTATACTATGGCTTTTATTTTATTTGTATGTAGATTGGTAGAGATTATTTAGATTAAATGATATATGGTATGTACCTACTTTTGTAATCTTTGACAATGTCCATATACTGGCAATAAAGATTATTATTACCCTTTTTTATAATAGATATCTTATACAAAATTACCCTTATTTTTAATTCCGAATAACATAAAACTATAAAAATTGTCGCTTTGCATTTAGAAAAAATGACTTTCAATCATTTCTCCGATTTCGTTTTCAGATACATATTTTGCACACGCTGTATTAATAATTGTAACAATTCTATATAAATAGTATTAAATTAGTCCATCTATTTAAGAGAATTTACTTCAAATTAAATAATAAATTCTTCCTTATACGGGAAAAAGGCAATTCATTTTCAATCTGCAAACACCAATTTTAGCATAAAAACTTCAATAAGTCAAAAAAAGGTTAGACTTACAATTTAGATATATGACATTATACATGAAATATATTTAGAATTTCACATAGAATCTAAAAACGTAACAATATCCTGGGTATTCTATTTAAAATTACGAAGTTGGTGCCTACTTCTGGTATACTCTGGAGTGCCGCCATCTTGAAAATATTTTAGGCGAATGGCTTTTGTTGACCGACTAGTAACCACACTGCTGAATAAATTATGGCCGTTTGCACCGCATTGTTTAAGCGCAGCTTACCATTAAGCCGGACTTAAATTTAAAAATTTGTTTGCACCGCTAGTTAAGCTTTCCTTAAATATCGTTAAGTGTAGCTTTACTTAAGCGGTCAATATTCTAGGTTTAACGGTCCCTTAACTTTAAGGAACGTTGTACATTGGTTATGCGCGTGCGCAACATATGGCTGCGTACAATGCATCACGTTTGTTGACATGTTTTTAACATATGTAAATGCGTATATAAACATAAACAGTATATAACGGTTAATTTAAAAATCCTGCGTTATTGCAAATATGATATTTTTCGGCGAAGATGAGGGCGATGCTTTGTTTGGGGAAGATTTGGACATAATTGATTTTGGTTTCCCCAGAAGAATCTATCATATACATTCATAACCTCAAATACACTGTAAACCGTGAATGGTATCGATGGATCGTTGAAACGACGATGTGTATTGGGTACATGTATCCAATACATCTACCCTATATTTTGAACATTTTTGAACGCGATACAACATGTACCGGTTATTTAAGAACGTCTCAATACATTTGCCGGCTAAACCGCTTCAATTTTCGTAAACGCCTATTGGTGTAAATGACAAATCACATTCGATACGACACGATCGCACACGATCAGACACGATTCACACAAGATCTTTAGAGCAAATGTACTCATAAAGGCGATGTTGCCGATTATCACCCCGGTTTAACTAAACCTGTACCAATATTCGATGGTGCAATTCATTTGAAATTAAACTAAGTTTAATAGTTAAGCGGCGCTCAAGTTAAGCGAAGCTTTAATACAAAACGGTGCAAACGGGCATTAATCACATTAATGAATATTAGTTATTCCGTATTTAAAATTGCCGCTTTGAAAACTATCTAAACAATAACCGAAGCTTATGAATTTTAAACCATAAAAGTTCAAAGTGCCGACAAACAATGTCGCTTTTGTTTTTCATATTCCGCAATCCACTTGCGTTGATTACCGGAAGTATAGAGTAACTTTATAGCAGATACAAATCTTTCTGTCGGCACCTTTGATCTCGTTCGCTCTAAATTTATATTCTACATATAAATTTAACAAAATTATAATTTCTAGGTAGAATATTTGTTAGTTTGAATTTTATGAATAAAGATAGATACATATATAACAAATTACATTACATAAGTACCATATTCATTTTTATTTATGTTTGTATGTATATGTATTTTGTTATTAACTTAGAAAAAAAGCTGTATTTTGTAGTATATGTTATAAACTATTTCTATAACATGTATTCAAATTTGGACCCAACTGGATTACAGAACATGAGAAACAGCACACTGAGAAAAATGGATCAATTAAACTGTTTATCTGACACATAAATATTAGTCTTAAATATTTTTTATAACAATTACAGTAACACTGTATATTTATTATAGTTAAAAGCTGTTTTCTGAGTTCACATAGCCTAAGACAAATAACAGAGCAACTTATCGTAAGTATACGTTTTATTATTTTATGACAAACATTTAGCACAAATAAAGAAGATATTTGAATTCAGGTTTATTTATTACAAATACTATTAGTGATAAGTACTTTGAGTTAAAAACATCGTTATACATGTTCAGGTTATCTGCCCCTTATTTAACTGTAGTTTTTACTTGCACGAATTAGTTTTTTATTTGTCATTACTATTTTTTTTCTCAGTGCAACACTATTTTCCGGCATTTCGATCTCTTATGGTTTAAATTTATTTTCACCTCAGCACTTAAATACGGATAACTGGCATTTGTTAATGTAATTATTTTATTATATACCGACATTTTTCAATTAAGCAGCCCTTTCTGTACGTTGTGTAAATGTAAAGAACAAATTTCTTTTTCGTAAGTTATATTAAGGCACTGAGGTAGCACAGTAGTAGCCACCTTATCCTCCGATAATCACAAAAATATGTGTGCACGTGGATTTTTGCTTACGGAGTTGTATGATTGTATGGAAAAAGGAAAATTATAAACGGCAGAACACTAACACACCGCTTACAATATGGTTGATATACACTGCCGTGTCAATATTTGGACATATACATATAACCTAGTGAACCTCGGAGATATCGCTCTAGAGTTATCTGTGCCAGAGACCAACTCTGTGCTCTCAAATTGAAAAACGGCGGAAAAGCAACAGTGTCACTTTTCATTTATATATCCAACCGTTCATATTCTGTGATTCGACTTTTATAATGTTAATTTTATTTCATTTCCACTTATAATAATTTGTATATAAAAATAAAAGCATAAATTCGAAAAAAAAAAAACCGACTGCAACACGATTGACATTGCGTTGTCAATATTTTGATCTCAGTGATTGTCAAATCCGTTCCTATAGATAGTGGCAGAGTGTAGGTATATACCGCGTGGTTTTTATGAAGTTTTGAACTAATTGTAAGTCAGTGGCGGAGCAGACTGTTATAGTATGCGTCCTATAGATCCCATTTTTTAGATAGCCAAATATGAAATAATCCAATTGGGTTAGTTCAGACGATCATGGAGGCCATCTTTCTGCTCCAACAACTGTATCAGCAAAAAGCTGTTGAAAATATTGGCAGGTTTGTCGAGCAGTATGAGCTGGAGCATTGTCATGTTGGAAATACCCAGCTTCAAGCTTATTTTCTTGTAATTCTTCAACAAACAACTCTAACACCTGTTGATAACGTTCATCTAAGCAAAATGATTGATTCATGATGGCCGTAATAATTCCTGTCCTGTAGCAGCTGTATATGGAACGCCAATATCAACAAATATCACACCACAATAGTAAAGACTTCAAAGTCACGAAATACAAGTCTAAATTGTAGTAAGGATATTCTTGTCTAAGTTCACTTCGATGAACCAATGCATTTTTGTAATGGAAATGCTAGGTATATGTCTACAATGATCCAATGTTACACGCAATCAAGGAAATACTCTGACGAGGTTTTTCTTTACTTTTCCCGCCTTGATAATCGTCACCAAACTACTTACAAAGCTTTTCTGTTGAGCAGTAAAATTGTAGGGATGCTATGTCCACAAAGTTTTATATTGTTATAAGTACTGTACTATACTATATAATATTCTGTTAAAATTATATATATAACTAATACATAGATATTTAAAGTATTTATTAAATATATTACAATATAGATATTACAAATTATTTATTATTATTAAACGTAAATGTCAACCAAATTTACTCCGATACTACTCAAATCAGGAACACAATCTAAATAATGAAAACGTACCCTGATAGGACTTTGGTCAAATTTTCTACATAGGAGTGTACATGCACATTAATTAATTTCTGGTATAAGCTAAGGGTTTTAATAAAGACAAAAGCGCGAAGCAAAAAAAGGGTTGAAAATATTTACGTCACGTTGCTGTTTGCGTCCGTTAAGCCGCTCTGGCATCACAGACGTCCGAATCCTCTTCCCACATACGATGTAATATAATACGAACGATTTAGATCGAGTACGGAGACGAGAAGAATTTCTAAATTAAAATTCAACAAATGTAACATCTGCTCAACCCCTCCGGTAATACATTTTTCAATTTTCACAATCTGGAGAACAAACATGCTGATGCCCAGAGAAAAACACGAAAACCGCCGGGGCGTCAAGCTGCCAAAAGTTTCCTGACAAATAAGATAGGCCGGCCATTGTCCATACCAAACGCGAATAAGGGTGATGGCCACCCTCGACACGATCTCCGGCGCATCTCCGGACTTTGTATTCAAAGTGTGAGTTCGGGTCCCCAATGTTGCGGCCGTCATCTGGATATTAAATTTTTCGTTAGACAATTGGAGAGAAGATTCTAATAATAACCCACTGAACGTGTGTTTTAAAATCTTTCCAGTAAATGACTATGGTATAGCAGTCGGTGGTAAGGGGTTGTCATCGTTATCGTGCTACAGGGAGGAGGACGTGAATTAACGGACGAAGTATCAATTATCCAAAACTCCGAGTCCGTCCAGGAATAGTATAGTATTATTTGGAAAGATGCCATCTGTTGCCGCGGGGAGCTTTGTCTCTTCGAACGGGTGAAAGTATTGGTTCTTTGCGAATTAAATGGAAAGACCTATTTTAACGGTATTTCCTGCTGCTTTCAACTACACAGATGAGAACAATGCTTCAAGATAATGAATATATTTTAAATTTTATTTACTTAAAGAAGTATGGCATTAAGAGTATTTGATTATATACGTATTGGATATTCTCCAAGTGCATTTGATACTATTGGATCACTCTAGATATATTATCGCCAATAACTGCGCAATATATCTTTTTGAGGCTTTATTTTGAAGTAATAAAAAAATAATTTGATTTATACGGCTACGAAGATAACCAGTGAAGCACATAAAAGAAGTGGAAGTAAGCTTTACCTATACTATTGGGAATAATACACAAGTAAACCATGTATAACCCGACTACATGATCACAGCACAATAGCATTTAGTATAGAGATCATACTAAAACAGTATAGCTTATACTCACTAGGAAAGCGGTACAGCACCGCTAGGTTGTGGTGCATTAGTAGCATGATTGCGTTCCTCGTGCCACCAATAGCACAGCAACAGTATGGGGCATAGAGGTCGCTCGGTGCTCTATGTTACGCGGAAACACCGCTCAACTTGTCTTCGTAGCTTTTCAAGCTTTGCTGGAAGAATTTTATTTGGTTCTTCAAACCACCGACCAAAATTATCCCAGACGTATCTAATTAGATTTGGATCCAGAGAATGAGCTGGCCAGAACTATAAAATTCCATAATAGACAAGCAAGATATGGTCGTGCATCGTCACTCATGTAAGCCAGACCTACGCGCTGCCGAATAAGGGAGCACGGTAGAACACAACATTTTGTCTACATAATAGCTACCAGTAATTGCCTGTTCTACACTCTAGACTTTTAGACGTCTACGTCCGTCAAAAGCAGTAGCAATCTATACCAACTGCCTATGGATATGGCGTGATTGCATACGCACATCGACTGGGTGGTCATCTAGCGTGCAATTAACGAAGATTTGCGCGTTACCTACACCCAGAGAGAATCGTAATTCGTCAGATAAATAGATTAGTATTCATTCTACATGTTACCGTTGCCTAGTATTGTACCACTTGCTGCGTATATGATGGTATTCCGAGCAGAGAGCAGAAACCTATTACATGTATCTCAACACCTTGGCCTCTCTTCAACTCGGTTAAGTAACACGGTGGGGTTTGCACACTCTGTTTTGCCCTCTATCGCCACTACAGCAGCGCTTATCACAGAATCGGAACTTTTTCTTTATACATCCTAAGAAATTAGCAACGTTGCGTTTTGGGCGTCCACAGAGATTTTGTTTTACCTTACGTTTAAATCTTTATTGACGACGTATTCCTTCCTCACTCCGATTGCACTAGAAATCTTCGTCTTTATCTAGACGTAAAAATGGCATTTAAGGACCACCTGCTTATTCAAGTAACATTTTCTCATCTTAAAATACTATACATAATTAAGCATAATTACATAAAATTTGAGACGATGGAAATATATATCCTCGTCTTGACGGTGTAGAGAAACTGTGTATACAAGTCCAAAATGCTTGTTTGTAATTTATATGCGGAATATGTCGATATAATCGTGTTTCTCATGCACTAAAATGGGTTCATTTCATTATAGTTATTTATACCTCAAGATTGACTTTTGCACGGATGTTCATAACGTCAATGTTAGGAGTAGAGTTTATTGGCATCTCCAAACATGCACTGAAATGCGTCAAAACATCGTTCATATATAATATTGTATAGTTATTCCTCCATTCCTAAAATTGTATTTATTCCGTTGCTCTGTGTTAGATTGAGGACATAATTCTTTTCTTTGTATCGTGGCTGAAAACTTTGTAAATTATAAGTTATTCAGCTGGTAATTGAGCTGTCAATAACTAAATATTTTTGTTTGATTATTTTCCTCAATTGTAGTCATAACGGGGTGGGCATAAGTCACCTGGCAGCCTTGAAAACAGGGCATGCGTCACTTAGTATGTCAGTTAGTAAGTTAGTATGCTTGTCGACCTCGAGACAGATCCACACCGGTATTGTTGCGTGATTAGATAATTTTTATCGAGTAAAATGGCACAAAATGTTCGAGTCAAGTTTTTGTTACAACAGCGTGTGTTTTTGTTGAAAGAGTTTATTGTCTTGATGGCGACTATGGAGCTATTGAAGGAAGTTTTAAAGAAAGATGGCCTGATACACAATTACCAAACCGCGATTACAAGGCTGAAAAAGTTTGAAGGGACCGGTAGTGTTCTACATGCAAAGCGTACCGGGCGTCCGCATTCGGTGCGCACTGAAGAGAATACCATGATCCTAAACAGGCACAACTGCATTTATTGGGCCAATGCTCATCCTCATCGGGTCCTCAAAAAGGAAGTAAATTCTCCCGGAGTTATGGTTTGGACCGGAAGGCATTATCGACGGATTGTTGGGCCCTACTTCTTCGATGGATCCGTCAATTCGGAAACGTACTTGCAGCTTTTACAAGAATTTCGCATCACTTTGGCTGAGGATGATAGATTCAACGGAGGGGACATCATTTTGCAGCAGGACGGCGCCCCGGCGCTTCCCAGGACGGCTCTGTAGATATGGTTACATTGCTTGACCCCCAAGGTCTCCGGACCTTAGGGGCTTTTCAATTTAGGACATGATGAAGAACCGGGTTTTTGCGCATCCGATCGCAAAGATCTCAAACATTTGATAACAATCGAATTCGATATCATCAATGAAGACCTCCTAATGCTCGCCCGTATTGTTAATTCGATCGAAAAACGTTATTCGAAGTGTATCGAGATGAACGGTGAACATTTTGAACACCTATTGTAAATATTTTTGCGGTATAACGAATGAAAACCAACGTTTTTTTAATCTTGTGTTGTTTTTTAAAATTACTTAAATTTTTTAAATTTGTGCAAATTTGCCAGGTAACTTATGCCCACCTCTGTATTTACTATAATCTATCCCAATATTATATCACCATTTTCTATTGTAGTTCGTGTTGATTTTGTATGCCTACCTAAAGAGGTGGAACAATCGTGTGTACTTTCACTCGACTGATCTTGAGCCTATTAATTCCTAAGTTTAGTTTCATCAAATATATGATGTCCTTTACCTTATTACATGCTAATAAAACATTCTTCTCATTATTATTATGTAGAATATCGTCGACCTTTAAGAGTCATTTGAAAATAGTAGTACCTAAGTATTCTTCGCCTCAGTGTTGTAATTTCTGCAGATGTTATTACCATATATTACGCATATTCTACACATATAACCATACGTTAATATTTGAAAAGCCACTACATGCAAAAATTATTGCATATAATTTTCCTCACAGTTAGGAATAGTGCCGGATAAAGTAAGACATGTAGATCTAATAATTTACTTAACCTTCACGCCTTTGTTTCATTCCTTACTAAAACCGCATTTACGCTACCCTGCAATATCCTTGTTTCATCGCTATATTATTTTAGTAAGGATGACAAGCCTGTCCGCGTTAATTCAACCGGAATGAATTTAAAGCAGATTTTTTCACCATGCTCCTTGAAACGTTTTGTGATGGCTCGCGTTAATTTGTCTTGTTTTCTGTCTAGTAATACATTGTTGCAAACACGCTGAAAGTGGCATTGTAAAGCAGCTACAAGCCCGAACCCGAGCAATATAATACGCGAGTGTAGATGGAGACATCCTCGCCCCTTTCTACTACGTCTCTGATGTGCTACTTGGTTCGCACTGAACCTCTTGTGTCGGGGTGCAGATTTATGGCATTGTAATGGGGCCAAGTGCTTCGCAAGTCGCCGGGCCATCACCATTTTGTCGCCTCGAAAAGGACTTCTTGTTGCCACATCAAATAAATTGGGTTTAGTGCAAGTTGGGGGAAACGGTATATCGTAGTGGATTGCGCCACACGTCTATTGACATAATACTGTTGTACTTCCCTTCAAATTTATCTTAACTATGTACGCACGTATAATGCAATTGACAAGTTTCAGTGAAAAATTGTTCAATGGTTTTCCATGTTGCAAAAGTATAGACATTATGAGGCTCTTTAAAATCAAGCTATGTAAAGTTATTTTTATCATTTATGAAGCCTTTAATTACTCCTTTATCCAATCATAGACACTTGCAAAGAATGCAACAAACCTATGTTAATCATCATGAGGTCTTATATTAATGATCTAGTATCTCATCTTGTACCGACAATAAATGCTTCACTGGCAGTCTGAGAGTTCACAATAATCGAACATATCAATACATTTTTGTTATTTTTACCCACCTCCGTATCCTATTACCTCCGTACCTTGTCACATACAGATGTTACGTGTTCTGAGTATATATATGTATAATTACTTTACAATTATACGATTAAGGTGAACTAAGCCATTATGTTAATTTTTAAGATAACGACATGGGTGAAATTGTAGTTTGCTGATTGGTAGAAAAAGGTCGGAGTTCGACCGAAACGAAATTAAATGAAACCTATAATCTTGCTCAGTTTGGCGTTTCTTTACCTACAATAACATACACAACGAGCGTTAAAGTCAATTTAGTTTTTTTAACCACTTCATGACTATTGTCACCTATTGCAGATATACAAAACCAGTGGGATATTTATAATTGAGTAGCAAGATTTATAATATGTAGCTTCATTTATTGCAGCAAACGTTTTAACACAATATATTAGGTCAGAGTTCATAGTAATTTATTCAAATAATTTGCTTCTTAAATTACAGTAACAATTTATCTAATGGATCTGTTAGGAAATTAAAAGATCTTGTTGTTACCCTCTACCCCAATCTAATCACCATATGTACGCGGTAATAGTAAAATATAAAGAATTATTAGCGAGATAAATTGAATTAAAATTACAGTGGAAGAAATACTGTCGTAAATAATAGAACAGATACAGTTAATAATAATAAAACTAAAGAATGATAAATATGCAAAAAAGGCTTAACTTCTAATAACGACCATTCACTCAATACTCCCAAACAACGTCCAGTTGTCAGCAATAAAATGTATTTGAAGTAGAAATATAGACCTTGCAAAGAATCAGTTTCACCTTAGAGAAGCTTAATTAATTTCTATGCAGCCAACTAGACTCTTATTCCTTCCAGTATTAGAAAAATATCTATACTAATGAAATTAATATTTAATTGTGTATATACAGTACAATATTTAGAACGCTTAATGCAGTAGTTGTTCAAACTAATACGTTATTTTTCTACTATATTTAGATGTAAGAGACAATTTCATTTCATATCCGGTAGCGCTAACAGTGATGTCTACTCTAAGTTTTGAATGTTATTGTATCTTTGTTCGGTATACTATTATACGTTCGCGTAGGCAATGTATCTAATAGCTAGGATATATTCCTAATAGATTCTTTCGACTGTTTTATGATCATATTACACCTGCGATTGTTATGTTTATAGGAAGATTTATCGGATTGAGGGGGGCACTGCGGTATACGCTTTATGTCGTATTTTACGACAGATTTCCGCCTAATGCGATGATTCCGCTTTATTGGTTCGTATAGCTACCTATATACACATTCAAGTTGATATACAAACATTCGTTTTTTTTTGCGAGGCCATAAAACTGAATGCTTCAACTACGATGCATCGGGAATCAAGCCAAACGTCGTAGATGTTTAACATCATTCACAAATGTCGCTCTCCCTTCTCTTTTCGCTTTTATATTGTATTTTTAATAAATCTGCCCCTAATAGATGTTTCTTTGAGATTCGGAATTGATTAAAGTGCGATGCTATACGTTTGCACATAAGAAGAAGAAGCAGATTTTGAATGTAAAATTTAGCCCGCAATGACGCCCGCCGCCGCGTTATTCGATGCAAATCTACAAAGAAATTAAATTCAATTAGCAAATAAAAATAGAAATTATTGGATGAAATGCTGTCAATTAAAAAAACAGATTTATAATCGGTATCTCAAAAATTAGTTGATCTATCGAAAATTATGGATAATGTCCTTTTCTTTTTTTCTTCTTTTTTCTTCCTTTACAAACAGATCTATGTCATATGTGTTTATGAAAGCGATCTAGATTATAGATATTTACTTAACTTATTCCAACTATTGTCAAGTTTTCTGTTAACAGTTATTTTGCAAATCCCATATCACCACAAACAGATTAATATAACTTTATAATAACAGCACTCCTCAAATAATATCAGCTTTAAAATTGCTTCACCTTTTTTACCAGCATACGAAAAAATGTGCTTCTTTATTGACATGAATTAGTATGAACGGTTTAGTCCTTTTACCATATAACATAAGTTATCGATTTCTCACTATCAGCTTTAATTAATGTTTCCAAACATATCAGCATACATATGCAGCCTACAGTAATGCAATGATCTAAATAAGTCACAAGTATAGATAGAAAATAAGAGAGAACTGATAATGGAGCCTTGTGAAACTCCCACTTTTTGTAATTCCATAAAAACTGATGCCATCTCATTGAATCATGCAAATTGAGATTTAAAAGACAAATAATTACAAAGCAAATTAATAGCATTAGTTTTTAGACGAATGGCGAAATGGATAACATTAGATAATTGTTTATAATATCAAATGCTTTGCAAAAATATAATGTAGTTAAGAGTATTAATTTGTAAATGGAAGTATCATATTATCAGTTAAGTTTAATAAAGAGGTTATAATGTAATCCAGTGAGAAAACCAGGCTGATATTCTGATAGCATATTATACTACTCCAAATCTTTCTTGAGTGGAAAATTCAGAAACTATTCAAATATCTTGGAGAGAGTGGGTCATAAGCTTATAAGTTTTTAAGCTCAACAGGACTGACACATTTAGATGTAGGAATGACAACAGCCGGTTCCCACTTAAGTGAAAATGTTTGTTCTGAGATCCAAATGTTTATTATGTTATGTACTTTAATTTAAATAGATAACACAATCTAATCATATGCACGCCTATTTCATCACAACAGGGAAGAGTTAGTGTGCATACTGTTAATTATCGTATAAATACAATCAATATCTGTCGACTTAAGCACAATATAATAAGACGATGAGAAATAGGATAATATTGGAATAAGTAACTTTAGGAAATCTAAGTTCTCGCCATATACAACTTTACTGTTACCAGTACTGATGATTATTGAATTAATGGATCATAGATACAGGAATGTCATTGGTTCTCATAAAACAAACACAATAAATGTATCTCCACTTGTTTTGAATACAGACGTCGTTAATAGATTAAATACATAGAAACTTCTGTTTTTATATCTTCCCTGAAGGTGACGCTTATGGTTCATTAATATGTTGAGGAGTATATACAGTGTGTCTGAGAGAAACCTGAAAATCGCGCATGTAATAACTTCAAAGCCTCGCCTACTAGTACTAACAAGGAAACACAGGCAAGTGATAGTGACCGATTTAAATAAAATTTGGTGGGTTTGTAGACTGATGCAGTGTAAGAACAACGGTAACTTCCATAGATGCACAATCGCCCGTTTTCGGAGGGTGTGGCGCCCTAAAGGCAACGCTTCCCTTCGCTATTTGCTTTAATATCTCCAAAACTATAAGACATAAATGTTTTATGAGTAGGTACTAAAACATAGCGACAACAGTTTGCCTGTCATAGCTCTTGTTTTCCAGAAACAACCCCCACTCCCTAATTTTTTTAAAACTATTATCGCTATGTTTTAGTACTCATAAAACAGTTATATATTTGTCTTAACTTTTTTTGATATGTCTTATAGTTTTGGAGATATTAAAGCAAATAGTGAAGGGTAGCGTTGGCTTTAGGGCGCCCCACCCCCCGAAAACAGGCGATTTAGCATCTATGGGAGTTACCGTTGTTCTTACACTGCATCAGTCTACAAACCCACCAAATTTCATTTAAATCGGTCACCACCACTTGGCTGTGTTTCCTTGTAAGTCACACCTCTCATCACTTATTGTAGACGGTCATCGACAAACATTTAAATCTCATGCTATCGCCAATGAAGACATATACATACATAACCAATCCCAAGTTGGACTAAATATCTGCAGAATTAAGAACAAAAGGCAAAATAAATCTTCAATGTATACTGAAATAAAATTTAATTACAAGTATTAAAGTAAAAGTAGTTACAACGAGTGTAAACATCCATATTTTTCGAAATGGTTTATCAAATAAAGGATAGAACTGCATGGTACTTCGCGTTCAAATGCTGTCATAAATAAGTATTACGGATTTCTTTTCCTCCAAAGTTAAATTCATGATAAACGATTAATTTAATCTAACGGTTTAAAACCTTCTAAAATTAGTTTAGAACGTTTAGAACTAGACCCCAACCTGTCGCTCTTGAAATGTCGAATAATGAGACGAATAGGAGGTGGTAACTGACGGGCAATGCCAAGACTCCCCGACATTATGCCATTATGCGTCCAGTAGAATAAGTCTGCGCATGCAGAACACGTTTGCTTATCCAAAGAAAATACGGACATACTGTATATTCGCTTCAACATTATCTATTGGAAGTTCAATTGCAGGAAAATTATTGTCTAATACAATGATATTAGTTTCTTGAAAATCTGCGCCTGTCACTTGTTCGAAGAAGGAGTTTTGATCTGAATCATGAACCAAATCGGTTTCAGATTTGCTTTCTTAACCCAATTAAAGATCACTAACTTCTTCTGTCCAAAGTTTCAGAAGTCTCTCATGCTTGTTTTATCGAAAATATATGTTTACGCTGCTAACATGAGATGGCATTAGACAAACAAATATATTTGAAAAAATTATCCTTACCTTTAAAAAAGGAACTATTAGTGTGTTGGAGTGTAATTCACCAACAACAGGAAAAATCATAGACGTTAACTATATGGTAGGGTAAAAATCACCCAAGGAGATAATAAAACTAACATTAGTTCACCAAACCCTGTAACTCTGAAATAAGAACCTACCAAGAGTAGCCAGCGATATGATCTGCATAAACATATTTGCTTATTGTCGCCCAATAGATAGGATAGATTTATTCAGTATAGATTGCAAATTGATTCTCTAAACCTTCCAGCCTCTGTATTTTTTAAAAAGTGTAGATTTCTATAGCGTCCAGTAAGTATAGGCGAAGGATCGATACAATTGGTATTGATTCCTCTATACCTCAGATAACGAAGGTATTGATAGCAAAAACTATTACTAGGGTATAGATATCAAAGCGTCGATACTAGACTATCGATACCAATGAGCCTATACTAGGAGATCGATACCAGAAAATCAACTACAAAGTATCAATACCCGGCAATACATAACCAGTTGCAGTACTCAGAAACTATACTGGAAATGTCGATGTCATCCAGATCTAGTGTCCAGCATAACCCATTATTTGATTTTGTTTTGATTTTGAGTATCATATTTCTTAATGTATGCAAACATCGTTTGATTTGTATACACGTAAAAATTTTGTCAATGATTTCGGAAATGATTAGGAAATCATTCGGAATTAGAATTGAAATTTTTACTTCCATCAATTAGCCTCGTATAACTAAATATGACTTCTTTATTTTCGAAAGAAAACACATGTACTTTATAATCAGTATCGAGAATATTTTCATTTCCGTCCAACATATCATCCAACCAAGCATTTCTTAACGTTTTATAAGTTGCATTTCTGTTTTTGTAGTATCATTGTAGTTATTAATTAGGGAATTCCAAGGTTCTTTTTTAGGTAATGGGTTTTACCACCTTGCTTTATGACCATAACAATCAGCTCAGTTATTACAGCTGAAATAAGTAAACAGAAACAAATCTTTTGTGATACGTATGAGATAGACCGTATAGAAATTTGTGAAACCACAGATTTGCTTCGCAAATTCCATATTTCTAACGCTAATGTAAAAGACTCCAGTTACAAAATTTAGCATAAACGAAAATGACATGTACATAAGGTGTGTACAACTGCTACGGCTATTGATAGCACTAAATAGACGAATAAGAACGAAAAGAGTTACTACTTTTACAAAACAACACTTGATATCAAAAAGTCAACCTCTAACAATAAACCAAATATATCCATAACGGAAAGTAATAATAGCCCTGACAACAAAAGTAAACAAATTTATAAGCCTCGTTTAGAATTATATATCCGCATGTTATGTTTATCTCATACCATTACCGAGTTTTACGGTCAAACTTTTTTGAAAACCATTATCATTGTCGAGCGAAGAATATCGCTGACCGTACACGTCGTTCTTTAAATTTTACCGCGATACTTAATGGCTACCAAGCGATAAAAAACCGATCGACTATCGGAAAAACTACAAACGATTTGCATGCAAATACTCGACGTAAATAACTCAGTTATTTGAAACGGTCTGACCTTCGACTAGTTTCGAAAAAATATATATGTATATCTCGTGATGTCTTGTGTTAAATTTACATAAAGGATATGACCAGACGGTTTCTTCTGACCGTATCCCCTTCATAACGTCCGTTCTTCTCGACCATTCAATTGTCCCTCCTGGATGTTTGCATGTATTCATGTATTTCTTCTGCCCAGTACCAGTGGTGACAGTTGTTATGGTTTACTTTCTTTGGAGCGGCGATATGACGCCAGCGGATGACCGGATGTCTCCCTTTCTACGTTCTATGCAAATTCGTTTTCCGTTTCTAATATTCTGTCGGACTCCTTTTCTTGTAGTCCGCTGCTCCTAGACTAAAGACCGGAGAATGTGGTGGTTGGCAGCATGAAATTCGATATGTAAACGTATGCAGATGGGCGGGTAGATGAGGATGGCTGCTAGTGCGGGATGGATAGACGCTTTTTGGAGACCAAGGAGAGTTCTCAAATCGCCATTAGGCGAGAGAAGCACAAAGGCAGCTCGTTAGCGTCGAGAGTTTTGCCCGTGCTGAGTGAAGGGGTCTGACGTTGTACACGACGCCCACTCTTGGGACGCCTCAGGTACACGATGTTCTCATCGTGTCCTATCTTGTCTTCGCCACTTTCATCCTCCGGTTTTGTTTCCAATTCTTGTCATGTTACTGTAGAATTATTTAATATGGTAAGGAAATATACATACTTGAACGGTTTGTATAAAATGTGGGAATGTAACAATCATACGAAATTATCAACAAATATTTGTACACTTTTCGAAATGTTCAATAAACGCACAATTCATTTCAGATGAAAATTGTTGATCTTTTATGTTCTAAGTAATAATAATAGTGCGGAAAATATAACGCGTAAGAAATATATTGCAGTAGTATTCCAAGTTTCATGAATTGTAATAGTTTACTGTTATTTCAATTGAGAATTATGTTCCTTGAAAAATATTTCATAGAATAGTTAGGAAGAAGATTGAGTAGGAGCTAGAAATAACACTGGGAGATACAGAAGAAACCTAAGAATAACATAATGTGAATTTGAAGAATTAATGAAAAAGGAATATCAATGATTGAAAAAGATAATTTTAAATTCTGAAAAAGTTATCTTGCCGCGAGATAAATATTGGTATGAACATAAATAAATCATTTTAAATATACAGGGAACTCCTACTTTGCAGAACAAATTCTATAGAACAATATTTCTCGTCGAGGTGCGTTAAATTTTATTTACGACAGCAAACATTTTGAGCTAATATTTAATTTCTAATTGTCGTTTGTTTATGAGTGGCGACATTATCCATGTTTCTTTTAAGGAGATATATCCCATTTTTACCATATTATACCACTAATAAACCATTTAATTGTAAAATTGATAAAGTCGAGGTTCTACTGGTTACTGCAACCAAATTTTTGAATACAATTTGTAAATTATCTGTCATTAATTTAAATCGTCACCCTGTTGACATTAAGCAAACCTATTTTCCGACTTAGTTGCATAAGTTTATGGTTTTAAAATTTTGAAAAGAAGTACTGGCTGTATTCGTTAAGTTCACAGGGTAGGGATACAATGTAGGTTATGAAATGATATAAATTACACACAGAAACTTACAATAGAGTGTACATTGACGATGCAACTTCAAAAACATTTTCTAGAGGCGTTACAACACATTAAAATTAATATTAGTAAAAACCAATGAGTCACATATTAAAATCAACTATTAACATATTAAAGTAAACAGCGGGAGAGACCACGCCAAACAAACGATAACGCCATGTGATGATCACGCAACTCTATAGGCAATCACTAGCTTTTTTAAGGGGGGTTCATCACAACACAGGAAAGGGGGTTGCTGTGGGTTATGCAACACAATTTGAGAGATTGCCTTGGATTTATATTTGTTGATCATAGCCGAATTTGTCACATCTTTCTATTGAATTGTCATTTATAGTGATTTAATTGAGATTAAAAATGATTTAAAGACGTATATATACAGGGTCATTCACCGAACTGGGTCGTTAGAACTTTTTGATGTTCTTGAAGTTCAACATTTCTGAAAACTAATTAATTATAATTGATATCATCTGGACTCATCAGCAAAATTGTTTGCGTCATTGTACCACTTCCGGTTTACCGGAAGTTGACGTCAGATTTCTTAATTTAAATAGCATGGTATATTTTTTATGAGCTTTTGTATCTGGCGTACAATTCTGAATCAAAACTTACTATGACACCCTACGTCAAAAATCAGCCGTTTTTGAGTTATCCAATTTTTTTCAAATATAGCGCCAATTGCAACGCTATGTTCAAAATTCTGTATTTCTGAAGGTATTGCAGCTGAAGACCTCGTATTTGGCATGATATTAGCCGAAATAGCATACATCAATTTTACGTCTTAAAATTTATAATAATTTATACAGGGTCATCCAAAAGTAGCGTTGATTTCAACCAACTTTACGTCTATAAAAGTCACTTTTTTATTGAACGCCCTGTATATTATTGCATTTTTGAATACATTTGATAATTTTCTCTCATTGATTACTAAATATGTTAGCTTCTATCTTTTACGGTTTCTGAGTTATAAGTACTTTTCAGGCGAGTCCGAAAAATATGCTTCTTAATGCATTTAAAGTTAGTAATTCTTGAATATCAAAATAATTGATATTTCATTTGTACTATAAATACACATAGAGTATATCTATCAAGCAAAATAAGAAATGAAATTCATTACAGAAAAGAAACGACATTTTAGATTTATTTTCCATTCATAGAGAATGTAATAGGATTATGAATAGTACATGTATAGTATTTGACGACAGATATCCAAATTGTTACAAAGTGATCTAAAACAATATCAGTACAAAAACTCAAACAAGAAAATTAAACAAAATAGCATTGCAAAAGACAAAATTCAATATGATCAGATCACGATGACATATAAAACACACTTAACTTATTGCTTTCCTAGCTTGCCTAGCTTTTTTGTTTAAGACTCTTTTGCGGCGTCTTGTATTGATAGTTTTTAGGTCATTTTGCATAAATGTGGATATGTGTCGTCATATACTTGAAACGTGCTACTTACAATTCTACTATAGTCTTCATGAATGAAAAATAAATCTAAAATATCGTTTCTTTTCCGTAATGTATTTCAATTGCCATTTTGCTTGACAGATATCAACTATGTGAATTTATAGTACAAATACAATATCGATTATTTTGACCTTCAAGGATTACTGAGATTCTAAATGCCCATAAAAAAGAATGTAGAAGTGAAAAGGTACTTTGCAGACATGGAGAAAATTCTCTTTGGTATATATTATGACTATATTTGAGATTATTAGATATACAAAGCTAACATATATGACTGTACTATCAATTGCAATAAAGAAATCATGGTTTTAGTGTTTCAGTTTTTTAATAACAATATTAGATTGAATAGATAAGACGAATCTATAAAAATTAAGCGGATATTTCAACCTTACTACAGATATAGTTGTTCGTTTTAGATTTGTCATCTATCTTAGGTACAAACGTAAAACAACAAAACCTTCAGTTAGGTTGGAAAAATAGCTCAATTTTCATGGATTCGTCTGGATTTTTGCTGGCTATTCAATCAAGTATTGTTATTACAAAATTGAGACAGTAGAATGGGTATTTCTTGGTTGGAATGGATAGTACGGTCATATACAGTACAGGGTAGGTATGTACATATGTCGACTTTGTATATGTCAATATTTGGCATCTTCAATAACCAGAAGTTAAATATTATATTAAAGGAGTTGCTGTCTCCATTAAATCCTATGTATGAAATCACTTAATTATAGTTTATTGTATTTATCTATGAGAAAAAAAAAATCAAAACATTTTCTCTAAAAAACTCATTTATTTTCTATAATCTATGTCACACATATTAGTAGTGATAAAACGATTGCCATCTTTTATATGGCAATACTAAAACGCTGTATAACATCTGCAATTAAATGAGACCTATTTTAATTTTCAAAATTTCAAATAGTATATTATGCAATAATAATCAAAATGAATACGAGTGTCTTAATAGCCATCATATGCGAGTTGCATACACTACTCTTTCTACAACGCCATCATATACATATTTATTTAATTTTTACTATATTTAAATAGATACAGAGAACTCTCAAGTTTAATTAATTTTTATATCTGTCAGATATGTAGTCACGGCCATATTATATATTGGAATATCGCATTCCTATTGGATATAAACTTGTATCGTAATGAAAAATCTGTATTCGTATTGGATATAAGTAAACTTGTATCATAACGAAAATCTGTATCGTACTGGACATCGTTAAGATACAGGTTCAGTATATCTAATAATACAATTAAAGTATGGGAGTATAAAAAATAAAATAAAGTTACATCGTACGTACGTATGTACCTACATCATATAATATTTAATACCTGTATCCATTTGTAACGAACTTGCCGCTGTTGTCCAGACAAACATTACGTTATATAAAATTTCCACATGACCGATAGTTTTTGAATTCCGTCAACGTCAAAAAGACGTATCGTTTAGGAAAAGTGGCTGAGTTCGTTTGGGGCGAAGGAAAACGTGAAGGCGGTCAACGGAGGTCGGCAGCCCACGTCATCGTAGCGGACAGAAGGTCTCCGGAGACAACGGACACGACACCGTCTTTCCCAAAGGACCCTCGGCCTCTTTCAACATATAACAAACGCACACACAGATACATCGCACGTGTGTATATGTTCCTCACGCACTATCTACCAGCTAGCTACAGTCGGACAGTAGTACATATCAGACAATGCTATCCAATATTTGTGACCGGAACTCAATTAAACATGTCAGCGGAAAGGAACCTGCCTTTTAGGGTAGGATGAACTTTGGAAATTACTGGTGAAGTTTAAAGAAATACGAAAGTTTTCTAGATAAAAGAACAACGTATAGCAACCGTATTAAACATATACCACAAATGTTTTCGGTAATTGCAAATAATAGTTAATGGAAATAGTACATTATTTTTTAAACTAATTATTTCAGGTATACATAGACCATGTATGGGTAATATTAATATTATTTAATTTTCGAAATTATAAAATACACAATGTTCATCAATAAGTATATACAGAAAAGAATGAAGTTGATTTATTCAATTTACTAATTGAACTAGCAACTAACTTTAAAACAATTTGTAGTACCTATAAACAAATAAATCATACTTTTTGGAGATTGAAAATTCTTTAGAGCAACAATGTGACATGTCTGATAGTCTGTTTCGCTATCCATTCTGTCAGCTTCTTTAGAATCTTAAACTCAACAAAGTGCACTATTGGACAGAATTCACGAGTATGTACATCTCAAGCGCACGGTTTTTGAGAGCAAATGAAGCTCCATAATAGTCTATCTCTAAAGTCACTTTAGGTATATAAATTCTTCCATTATATTCACTACTGAAGTACTGATTTGGTTTATTAATGGTTGTTTCAACACCATTGATGTTGTGGCAATTCACATCACATAAAACGTACACCAAAGTTTACAACTTATTTTCTACATAAGAATAATTTAAATTGAATTGGAATACACAATAGGACTGTTTGCAGTAAAAACTAGCTGTCGCAGACTAAGTCTTAGTATTGGAGAACAGAAAAAATATTTAGTACATGTGGAAGTATAGAATACTTATGATCTATTCTATCTATCATTATAATGAGAATCTTATTTGAGTCAATTTAAAAATACACTATTTCTACTGAGATAATAAAGCGAAGCGCAATTTTTCACCTAATCAACAGTTCTATCGAAATTAATGTAGCATTTTTTATCATTCACACGACTTACAGACAATTCGTAGAGCAACAAATAACTTTAAACCTTTAGGATTAAGAATATCTAATGTGGTTCTGGTACTAATAAAAATAACTTAGTATTAATTAATTAATTTGTTCAATAGGTGTGTATGCCTTACATCAATTATCGTAGTTCATGCATGAAATGGAAGCGGTTCGATTAATGTGCTATTGCAAGAAAAGAAATAATGGTAAAGCTTAACATTTTACCCACTTACCAGATTGTTGCAGACAGACGGGCCAACCGTGACCCGACTCATTTCATCAGAGTCAGCGTACTACTGGAACGCTCATCAAACCTGAAAGCCATCGGGGAAGACCCTATATCTCTTGTACGCCATAAACAAACATAAAGCTATATAATATTAACCGTTCCAATTAGTGGCGATTGCACCAGCTGAGTTATCCCTAAATGTATGCGGATATATGGCGTTGGTGTAAGGTGTCATCCACATCGTCATCAACATTTATCCTCCGGACCGCCACCACCTTGTTCGCAGGAGAAAATCCGGATGTATTGCTCTCCTCTAACATCTCTCATTCCACCGTTTAGAGCTAATCTAACGGTGTGCCATCAGCGGGCCGAGGTTATCTTCGCATCGCACAAACTGGCACATGAAACGAACCAACACATGTCTGAGAATTTACGTGTCAACTTGAGTTAGTATCGGCATATCTCCGGCGCCCAGCCAACATTACTTTGCGTCCGACTCGGACAGAAGCTCTTTAATCTCGGCCCCGGGGCTTAACTGCCTCAGGATTAGTTTATCAAAGTTATGAATTTCAGAACATAATACCTATCGGTTCTTATTATTATTGTTGTTGCTATTATTTCTACGGAGAAATAAATACGAGAACAGATTAAACGTAATTAAGATGTTAGGCGTCATAGGCAAGATACAGAAACAAACAGTTCTTATTGGTTTTCCACTAAAGTTTATCCTACTTAAACATCCAGATTCTAGATGATTAGCTAAGTGTATTTTCTACGCATTCGTAGAATGTTAATTTTTAAATAATATAAGAAGATCATTGCATAAATGTAAGGATAAATTTTTACTTTTGTGAGTCTTCATAATGTAAGAAAATGTATGGTTTTACTCATCGAATATAATTAGACTCATTTTTTGTATAAAATAATATAATGACAGTTAACATATATCTCCTTTCCGTCATGATACCATGCTTCTATGATAATTTTTCTTTTATGCTTTGATGATAAACACGCTAGTCCATTAACTACGTCTAGCCGGTCTGGTACTTACAAAAAAATGTTACCGTTAAAAGATACAATTTTTTTTTGCTTAAAGTTTTTTAAATAAAGACATTTGAAACTGTCCTTTCCTGTGGGGTTGAAGTAACTGGAATAGGTGTATATCTTAAGTGAAAATCAGAAAGTTGTCAAAAACAGATTTATGTATATTCCAGAGACACAAGTGAGTTCGACAGCCTATTCAAATGAGCCAATTTCAAATATGTTTGAACCTCACTCGGAGCGCGTAACACTCTCTGCATGTTTTATTTTCATTAATGTAAAACGGGTCGATAGTAGCAGTGCTTAGGCGGCTGACTATCGTTGTGGCGCGACGATAAGAGCCGGGTGTCGATTCTCTCGAGAGACGGTGACATTTTTTCAGAGAGTTGCAATCCGGATCGACTTACCATTCGCTGGTGGGAGCAAAATGATTAACAGCGCGACATTATAAAAGGCAGTATGATGCTACCCCAAAGCCATTTGAACACAATTTATACAGACAAACCTACACCGCGAGAGTTGGAACTAAGCATCCAGCACACATAAAAAATATGTTGTCAAAATAGTTCCAGTGTGGAATTTCAAGTGGAATAATCATTGGTAGCGCAAGATATCTATCACCAGCTAAAATCACTGTTAAATATTCGATTGCTTTTAGTACTGAAACTCAATCGTAGAAAGTTAAAATTCTAGTTGTAATAGTCTTTCCAAAACTAATAGTGTGACATTCCATCTGGTCCACAGAGAACACCAAGTTTCAATTACAAAGATCACCATTTATCACAAGTTACAACATTATTTTTTAAATTCCTAACAAAGTTTCAGCATTTTTTAGTACTTCATGTGTAAAAGTACTACATATTATATGACTTCCACATAAATTTATAATATGTGCAACACTTCACTATTTTTGGAATTTTAATATCGATTTTCCATTTAATAAATTAATTTTCAGAACTCTATTAACATTTTCTGTTAGTATATGTATATAATATATATGTATATAATGTGTTGTTGTTATAAATGACTGATATTTTTCAGATCTGCAACTGTCTGTTGTAATTGATAGATGAGAAATTTGTTGTAGTTGTGTGAACAGCTTCTCCTTTTCTTTATTCTAACTATATGTAATCAGTTAGTCAGTTAACTAGAAACCACCTATTGAATTCGTAATGTCTTGGTTTGACAGCTTTACAAAATCGTATAAAGACAATATTTCCGACTGTAAATAGAGATTAGAAATCTTTAACAATCATATCGATTACACTTCTATGACAAATTCTCTCCGGCATTTTGGTAGATATTTTCTTCTAAGTTTGTTCTTTTAATTACACATTTGAACATGTAGAATTCGGTAATGTACTTTCAATGTAAAGGGATGTAAAATTAAATATGGTAGAAATGGTTGTCAACATCAATGGATTATCCATTAATCAATAATTCCTTACCGATATATGAAAAACGAGACGTGAAGGTTAAAACTAATAAAATTTTATTCGTTACAAGCTTATCAATGTATGAAACACAAGTGGGTTTTTAAAGACGGTGTTTCAATAACACTCGGCAACAAATTTTAATTTTTTATTGTGTCTTTAGTAACTATGTACAGTTTTACTTTCTCTTACTTTTGTAGTAATAACAATAAAAACAAATTTACTCTGGCACGTCAGGTTTTGGTGAAAACGTTCTGTCTTAAAATGTTTGTCTTTTTACTGTTCAACGGTATTTTCTGATGTCAAACTCCAACAATAATCAGCCAACATTTCACTGTTCCACTTGCCCTAATGAAGTTTTTCGAGAACAGAAATGTCTTGATGAAATCTCTCGCCTTGTGCATAACTGACGTCGCGTCGCCGAGGTTCAGGAGAAACAAATCCAGGCGCGATTGTAAAAAATGTATTTTAAGTCAAATGTTACAGCCCAGTTCATAGTAACTTCTAAGAAGTTCATTAACAATTGCTATGTAATTGTCAGATGTTGTGTTTCCTAGAAAAATTTGAATCACTCTCTTAAAAGCATTCCAAGCACCACGTTCCAAGTCATTTAAAGTTTCTTCAAATTGTGCATCTTGTTGTAGACGTTTAATTTGGTGTCCTACAAAAGTTCCCTCATCACGTTTTGCATTTGAAATATTGGGAAATTTTTGTTGAAGGTATTGGAATCCACGATCATCCTTTGATTAAATTCTTCACCTAAGCTAATTTGATGTGCAGTGACGGTAGAAATATTTTATTAGGTGCACTAGTGCCTTATGAAGTATATTCTTCTGTCCAGAAATATACTGAACCCTAACTGACCAATCTTTAACAACGTAGTGGAAATTTCTCGATACATTGTCTCACTCACAAAGGAAACAGCAGTGCTTTGTGTACGCCAGTTGTGTACGCCATCTTTGAGAGCAGGACTATCATGCCATTTCTACTCTTTGTAATTAATTTTGTCGAGAAGACGAGTCATATTTTCATGTTTCCTTCCTATGGACTGCGTAGCCAATCGGGATGGATGGATAAACGTTTCCTATTCGAAGAAGGACAGCTTTCAAACTCAATTTCGAAGCATCGATGAAAAGCCTCCATTCTTCTGGGTTGTGTTAATGACCCAATCCCAGGATCATTATTGCAAAATGAAAAGCCTTATTCGGTTGAAACATACTGTAACAACGTGCATCCCTGAAGTCTAGATCCTAGTATTTCGGCTTGAGTCTTTGTCAAGTTCAGATCTCGAATAATGCCATTTAATTCTGACTGATTTACTAAGTGAGGTCCGTCCTTTAGAGATGGCAAATATTCACCATCGCTTGTTGATAATAACTTCTTTCTCTGCATCTGTAATGGCAAATTCTTCACTCGAAACGCTTATAGGTCTTGGTACTGGCAAAGCTTCTGAATGAGGTACTGGACGAGTAACAGAAGACAACTAGCGTAACTAATCTTGTTCTTATTTTTGTTGGAGAACCCGAATGTTTTCAAGTAGGTAAACTGTGTGCCTACGGGACCAGTCAATCGACGTGGACACGCTGTATAAGCTGTAGTTTTGACAGTTAAAACCTGTCAAACTGCCATAATTATGACAATTTGCTGGTTTTACACAGGTTTTAGCTGTCAAAACTACAGCTTATACAGCGTGTCTACGTCAATTGACTGGTCCCGTAGGCACACAGTTTACCTACTTTTTCATGCATCAAAAATAGCAATCAGACAAATAGTCCACCATTGTTTACACCAAATCATAGGTCTTGCAAATAACATAGCGCTGTTCTTACCGTTTGACCAGTACATCAGAGTAACAGCACACCGTGCGTAGCAAATTTGACGAGTCCATTCCCTGTCCTGATGTTTCATTTTTAGACCAAAATAATCTATTAAAGGCGTAATATTCCGTTTATGCCGTTGGGTAATGAATTCTCCACATACATAACAGAAGCTGTTGGGATTATTTGTACACGCACGCGACATTATGAAATAAAAAGATGTTCAGCTATCACAAACAAACTTAAATTGAATCTAACGGGCCGTGCGTAGCTCCTTATATACCAACACACCCGGAAATCTACAAGTTTCTAGTTTCATTGGCTTCAGAGCACAAAAGAGCATGGTTTAAATGTGACGTAGGAAGCAGGCCCACTCAATGCTCGACACTAGAAGATATCTTGTAATATCTCTTTTATATAAAAGTCACTATGAAATTCTGTAAAATTTAATGTACTTTAAAAAAAAACTGTTTACAAAAATTTCACAAAATCCTGACGCGATGGAACAAATTTTAAATTAGTTTCAGAATCAGTATGAAAAACGACATAAACTACACCTAATGGTGTATGAGAAAATAAAATTGTTGGACAGTGTAATCAATAAAACCATGGTTTCATTTGTTTCACACAAACTAATACTACTCAAATATCAATCATAAAGCAAGTTATAAATACTTATTCTACTAGTCTTTGTTACATCAGAGTTAGTGGTGGATTAATGATAAATTTAGAGCCCTTCCAGGTATTATAAATATTATAATAGAAAAACGTACGTTTATTATTTTTAAGATATTGCGTAATGTCTTAATGTGCGATGTGTTAAAGCGAATAGAGTTTGAAGGTATAATCTTAACTCAGTACTCATAAAACAAAATACAATATTGCGGCTATTTTGATTTATTCGAGTCTGGTATAAATTACCTTCTTACATATGCAACAGCCTAATCCCTATGAAATATACATGCAAGTTATACGACTGATAGAATGAATGTTTAATTTCGTATATATCAAGATTTAAACACCTATTAATACACCCACATGAATATGTAGGTACATAGAATCAGAATAACAGGATATACAACAAACTACACAGTCCATGCTCACGGCATAATACCCACGGTAACGAGAAACAATAACAGCATCCACACTGCTACCAGTTCTAGTCATCTAACCGCGATAGAATAGAATAACGTGTTGTAGTACGACTGTGTGAATAAAACAGCAAGAGTAACTAACATATATACATGCACACAATCGTACGTACGCGTATGTGGTGTATGTGTCAGAAGGCTTCTACATGCCCACAATAACGCACTTCGGCCGCATCGGCAAGGTCGAGGGTGAGAAGAAGCGAAGTTAAGACGGCCCGCGGCGTTTTCGGCGTTTCCAAAACGCGAGCACAGCAGCCTGCTTGCCTCTCTGCCCGGAGAGACGATAAGATAAGGTACCCGTTAGGTTACGGAATGGCACTTTAATTACACTAATGGGAGAACCAAATGTTAATTACAATTCAAAGTCTAAAAGAGAGAGAGGAACCGCCGCCGTCACCGCACCAACGCTGCCAGCCTGTGCGGATCGCAATTTATAGACAACGAGATCTCGCGAAGAAGGGCGGCCCTATTCTGGAGGAACGAACTGCTACTGCGAGAGAGGCGAAAGTGTAAAGGGAGTGGATTTTCGAAATGGTGATGAGACGGTGGAAATGCAGAGGAGACCGACTATATACGTATAGAACATCAGTAGTATGGCGTCGGATGGAGATTGCCACAGCTGGGACCGTCGATATTATTAATGAGACGCGTAGACCGTACTACACTAATACTACACTCTTGTCGATCTTCTGATGATAGTGAAGCCGGCGGACGCAGTGGATGAAGCTTATACAGAAAGGAAGGACTAAATCGATAGGTTCAGACAAGATTGCATTTGCGGTGAAAACGATTTTAAATTGGAAAGTTTGCACCAGAAAGATTATATCTAGCATAAAAAATTATGCTTCTGATGTTTGTAAGATAGTTAGTTCTCCCTATTGATAATATTTTAATTTACTTAAACATAACATAACTTAACATAACATTCAACTAGATTCGCTGATATTGCAAACTATACCGGGAGCGCACGCACGACCAGCTGATACGTTTAGTGTAAGATGAAAAAGAACAGCGAAGAGACGTCCCTTAGTTAACACAGGAAACGTATATCGATACTATTTGCTTGAACGAATGCATTCGTTGTACCTCTTTATCTAACATATTAAAATCCTATCTCCTCTAACGCATTGAAGACCGTACCAACAGGTCGAAATGCTCAAGCACAACAAAATATATTTGAGATGGCAACAGACTTGCGCCTACGTACGTGCATGTTAGTTATCAAGGTGTTGCGAAGGAATTCATAATACAGCGAGAGCATCAGACAGAGCATAACGTAGCGCTTCCCAGTTACAGTCGACCATACATTGCTAAAGTATCTATCAGCAGGTCGAACGTGCGCACACTGCATATGAAATACTATAGTACCTGAAAAGATCACAAAATAATTTCATGGCACTGACCTGCCTCCGGACTTTATATTATGTACTTGACTATGCAAAGATATTTGTATACATTATTTGTTTAGCAATATTTTAACATTTTGTTAGCGACAATGTGGAAAATCTCCTAACGCATCCAAAATTAAAAAAGTGATAACACAGGAGATATACAGCCTTGGCTAAAATGTATTAGACACCCTCATAAAACCCTAGCATTATAAGTATTATATTTCCAAGAAAATGACAACCGAATGTATGCTTAGTTTGCACATTTAATGGGGTATTTATGAGGTACTTTTCTTACTTTAGAACAAAAAATATTTGAAAAGTGGGAGAAAATACCTGAGACGAATGTTATCATCTTGTAGCAAGCATGCCAAAGAAAGTCCGTCCTGCTATAAAGACCGTCCTGCTATAAAGACAGGTGGAAGGAGCACTAAATATTAATAATTCTACTATTTTCTAAATAAATTATCGTTAAATGCGTTTTTGTTCTTGTAGTTTTATTCTATTTCTTACTATTTGGTTCGAACCTATGAAAGTGAAATTGTTTTCAATTTCGCTAACAATTATAGATTACCTTTTCTAGACAGCGTCGTAACTAGACAAGATCATCATATCAAACTTGGCTAGTACAGGAAGCCATCAAACTCCAACAGGCTTCTTAATCATAACTCTGTCTGTCCAACTAAATATAAAATAAATTTAATTTTGACCATGAAAAATAGAATTTTAAAAATTTCCCATAAAGATTTTGTACAGCAAGACTTACCATATCTGCGCAGCATTCTAATAAAAAATGACTTTCCCCCGTACTTAACTAATAGATTACGTTTCTCTACTTCCCGTTCCTTACCTGCTGTCACCCACACACCTATTAATGTAGTTCCAGAAGGCGAACCTCCTGAAACACAATATATTTATAAATCTCTAATGTTTATTCCGAATCTTACCGGCAAAATAAAAAGATTTTTCACAATACTAATCTCAAAATTGCGTTCACATCGGCCAATCCCTGCAATAGATTCACGAAATTAAAAGATCCTCTCCCTAAAAAACAACACAATCATGTCGTTTACGCAGTCAAATGTGAGGATTGTTCCAAAGTTTATATAGGTCAGACCATCCAAAGATGGCGCGAAAGAAATACCCAACACAGAAGCGACAGTAGGGTTAACCCAAAAAAATGTGCCTTAGCCATCCATATCAATAGTAAAAATTATAAAGTGAATTTCAACAATGTCACTATTTTGTTTAATGAAACTAATTATAACAAATGGATTTTTCTCGAAACTTTAGCCATTAAAAAATACCCGGAGAATATTAATAGCAAAGAACAGTCCTCCGCTTTCTCTAATATTTATAACAACTTACTTCAGTTTGTCAAATAAAAACCTATATAATGCCGTAGTTCTGTTTTTTTGGGGTTTGGGTGTTTAATGTTTAAATTTTACATATATTGCAATTTAAGAAGGCGTTGTAGTTATTATATACAGAGCGATCACAAGGAATAGCGCGTTGTTTTGAACTAACGGTACTCATTTAATTAAAGTGAAAAAATGTTTGTTAGAAAAATATAGTGAAATGTTGTCCATACTCTTTCCAATATAAGTTGATATAAGGCTACTCCTACAAAACTTACTTATGAAAATAATTCTGATCATTTCAGTGTTACTGTTCAACATTAACTATCACTGTACGCCCACCTTCTTCAAAAATAAAAAAAATAGGTACCCCAGTGGCGCGACATCTCACACCATACTGACTTACTGTGAGTACAACGGAGGTTCGTAGAACTGTCTGGAATTTGTCTCTGACCAACATCGATAGCACTGCTTGCGAACAAATAGAAATGGGTCTCATCTGACATGAAAATTAGTACTTTATTTTCGTCAAAGAGTTGCAAGATTTTTACAGCGAACCCTTCACGCTTTTCAAAATCTACCATAGCATTTTAACAGGAACATACGAAATTTTCAATGAAAAAACGCTGCTAAGTTAAAAATCATCGCAAGCATTTGTAATAAAGAAGCTTTATTATTTTCTATGATTTTCCAACATTTCATACTCCCTATGGATAAGAAGCAAAAATAAAAAACCACCTATACGAAATAGTATAGTAAAAAAATAGATAACTAATTTAACGTAATAATATTCTACACACTGGCATTGTGCTTCACCACTCAACAGCACAACAACCAATGTACAGAAAATAATAAATCTTTGGGCACAAGAAATAGAACAAACAACGACAATTTGTAAATGAAAAAAGAAGAAAGTAAAGAAGCAAGAAATAAACATGCATAGAAAAATTGGTAAAATAAACTTCAAAGTCGATACCTAAGACGCAGAAATGAAGAAAGATAGGAAACAAGAATAAGATTCTCCTATGTTTGTGTTATATAATTACAAAAAATAACATACATTTAATAGCAATTTTCATAATAACATAATAATAATAACAAAATCTCTTACTTCATGTTCGTTATATTAAACTTTAAATATATTTAGATATGACTATTTAATTCGTACTACACTCAAGTATGATATAAACTTTATTTGATAATGTAAAATTATAAAGGACGCATACATTCATTGTCCTTAGTAAAAGTATATCACATTGTATTCGGTAGATTGGCTTCGCATCGTTTCCGGTAGAATAAGTTCCTGAAAATCGAAGCGCGGTTTCACTTTTGCACGCGGGAAATGGCAAAAATAATCAGATCGAAAATTGAAGGTACACGAAATGAAGTGGAGAAATTGGGCAAATCACGAAGCCTCGATAGAAAAATATTAGAAGACATTTCAGGGACACTTCCAACGCGCAAAACTTTTTCGTAACAAATAACGTCGAATCCCTGGGCTGTATACTCATCCTTTCTCTGTCGTCTCTTTTAAGAATCTTGTACAACTTTAGTATAGCACGGTCTTTTTCTATGGTCGGCGTACCTCCGCAGTAGCAGCAGCTATCGATTATAGAAAAGTCTCCTCCCGATCACTTCGACTTTCGCAAAACTTTTTTCGTGACCGTCGCCATGTTAAATGGAACTGAAGTAATTCCATCGAACGTGATCAGAAGAGAACGAGAAACGCACGCTATACGCTCTATTGTCCCAGTGAACCTTTCGCTACTATACACACGAAATTTCTTTTTCCTTCCCCTCCTGTCTCCTATCGCCTGCCATAAAACCTGCTTGCACGTTTCGAGCCTGTTTCAAAGTTAAATAGGTGTAACATTCTTCGGGTAATAGGTAACAAATCCAGGTAGCCATTAAACCGAGGTTCCTTCCTCGATTTCTTTGATTTTATCTTCTTTCGCTTATATTACTGTTTCTTTTGGGCGTTCCACATCTGTTTTAAGGTACGAAGGGTCTCTCTCTTTCTCCAATTTAATTTTATGTGTTAGTTGGGGAGTGTAGGGTTAAACAGTCGAAATTCGAGTTTAAATTGCATTTTCGCGTTCTATTGATGCTGACTACAAAAATACGGAAAAGAAAAACTAGAGACGTGGTAAAAGCAAATTAAGTCCTGCTTGATAAATCAATGGCTGTTTAAGAAGCAGTAATGATATTGCGATTACGTCTAAAGATAACAGGTGGCTGGAAAACGAAAGGGTTTATAATAGCGTGCAATTCTGTTTTTAACAAAGGTTGAAGCGAAGTGCAAAACATTAAGTTTATTTGATGCAACGGTTGAAAATATTTTATTTTTCGGTTTTTCTCTACAAAAAGATTATGACACGAATACGTATTGCCTGAAGTAAATAAAGCTCTTGTCTTGCGAGAATCCCGTAATGATCCTAATGAACCGCATTCGACTACGAAACAAACAAAACACACGCTAATGAAAGATACAAACAGAATCAGGTTGGTTAATTAGGTTGGGGCTCAATCACCTAATTTCCTGCCGCCACGTTTATATCGCTCTATTCGTCCCGTCCCTAAGGTTCGACAGACCGTATCCTCAAAGTTAGTCCAGCTTGCTACTCCGGCTAGTTCAATAAAGTATGCATGCTCTCTAACGATCCACGCTGACCCTAAAGTGTTATATTACGTAATAGAGACGTTACGTACTTCCATGAAAACCTGTACTTGATTTTAAGGATTTTGAAATATTTCTCTCTATATAATCCGTACGGTTCTGCTTTATTGATTACTACTAGTCTGTATATTAACTAACTTTACTTGAGATTATGGAAAAAGAAAAAAGTATGAAACAAAGTCAATGATTTATTAGAAAAGCAAATCTGGTAAACAACGTGCCTTATTTATTTATTAGTATTATTTATTTATTAGTATTTTGCAAGATCAAATAATTCTGTTAACATCACTTACTATAACACTTACTAAAAAAAGCTAATTTACGAAGAAAATCCGCAAAGTGGTATGAGTTTTATCTCTGTAAAACGTGAAAGGTAAAGCAAACAGCCGAGGGCTTAACATTTAAGTAATCTACTTACGAAACTCTCACTTAACTTATTAATTCTGTCAACTACTGGTTGATATCCAATCATTAGTACATGTGTATGTTGAACATAATTGTAGTAATATTCAAGCGACGCGATACTAGCACAAAAACCAAATGTTTGTTCTGATCGACCGGACTGGACTAACTCGCCCGTTGAGTTCCTTTGATAATCCTTAACCGCTACAATAGAAAGCTTTATATAATTCAGGTTTGATGCCTTAAGATGTACATTTAGAGTTGATTACTGATACTGAGGACCTTTTTCTGGAAAATTAAAAGTCATATTACGTCAGATATTTTCACGGTTAACGACACAATTGCCAAAGCGCTTCAGATTATCTCGGCCATGGAAATTGGGACTCAAACACGTGAACCTAACAGATAAGTGATGAGCCGCATGTCAATCGACTGATGGCGGATTAAGGTCTCTGCCTTCAACAATTGCTTTACGCCTAATCCGTGAGCATGAAAATGACATGTAGTGATTATTGGCTGAAAAGACTGAACATGCGCCATATATACATGTATGAAAGTTTGATAAAAATACTGTTTTGCAAAGTCATGAATAATATTTAAATAATTTTTCAATTATTGGCATATGAAAATTATATAATATAGAAACATGTATGTATGTAAATTTCATATATGTACAGTATTATACTTTGTTTTTGAAACTCAGTAGATAAAAACTACGTATTTGGAATATGGCAATCAGAGGCACCCTCGCAAAATAAAAAATTCACTGTGCAAATAGAGGGCAAAAATCGACATTTTTATAAATCTATAGTGTCGACCGGCTTGCACTCCACCCCTCAGGAGACGTCCGTTGTATTGTTACCCCATCGTTCGGGTCCGGTTTAGAATATATAGCCTGGGGACACTGGTCGTATTCTCCAAATAAATCGTACAAATAACCAGGCTTTGCGACCAATCGATACTTTCAGTCAACCCAATGTGAACAAAAACGGGTCCGCCGACTATTATTAAAAATAGCGCGGGGCCATCCCGTCCACCGCAGGACAATGCCTTGTGTCCCTTGTCGTTGTTTTTATTGTTGTTTGTTGTTACTGCCGTTACGGGTACTGATCTTGCTCATGTTACTGCGGTTGATTCAATACTGTTTCGATATATGTATGTATATCCATGTGCGCATAAAGAGAGATATACGGTTTGTTTGAGGGAAAGTAGACCAGCTACATATTTTTTGTCCGAGCATTGGAACTGTAAAGCATATCTCTGATTCATTACTGTTCCAGGAAAAGTTCGTTCAATGAACATATCATTTCGAGACATGGTTGTTGCACCTAAAACAATTATCTAAAAGTGTTTTAAAATAAGAATACTGGAATATTTCTGAAATTTCAGAGAATATCGGAGTATTTTTCTTGATTTTGATGAATAAAAACGTATAAGAAACAATATAAAAATCCTGTGCAGTTATGTGGTTGCAGACCTGTATAATCATATCATTGCAGAAAAGCAGTTATTCAGTAAGAATGTGCCTAATTGGAGACTAATATGTTGTAAAGGTAAAGGGTTTTATAGAGTATTTACATTGTATATACACTAACTAAAAAAAATGATTTAATTTGAAATTATAAACTTAAACTTACTATGATAGTATTGATAATCATATTCTTGCTGTGAAAATTTGTATGATCGCCACCGGACTCAATTTTACTTCACATCTCATCCAAGCAGGTGTCAGGCAGATAATATAAAAGCCTATACCGAAAAACAGATTTTTATAAACAGACAATAGAAACTCAATTAGATTGAGGTCCGGTGATTGCGCAAACCGATCCAATTATTATCAATCCCGTTACGACTGCGATCTTGATGCTATTGAAACACAAAATTATTATAAAGACTAAATTTTTTGGAATATAAAAGCAATTTGGATCGTCAAATAATAAAACATGTTCATTAAGTTGCGGCTCATCCTTCCTATAGTATATATGTAATTCTAAAACGAAAATCCTCGTGTAGAAATAAACTTTTCAATAGAAAAAATCTCGACAATGTATGTAACTCACTTTGCCACTACCTACGTGTTTTACAGTAGAATCTGTTTTATCTTTTTGTTCTTGTTTGTCTTAGATTCGGATTATTCACTTTCAGCCAAAGGATAGAGTTCTTATTTCATATAACAAAATCACTCTTTTCGTTACTAGTTTATTGCGATTATTTCGCATTGTAATCTAAAGAAGCTACTTTTATCAGACAACCACGATGCCTTACAGCGATTCTTCCCTGGGATTCGTTAAGATACTTCAATCAATTTCTAAACATAGATGGAATTTTATATTGAACTCACAGATTGCTCTGAATTACTCAACATTTTCGGTGACCATTTTTATTTACAACACCCCCGTTTTCTTGTATTTTTTGTTCCGATTACTGTTATATTCTGTTTTATTTTCATTTCACTTAATCGTCAACGGATATTATCAACAAAACAATATTATTTTATTATGTATACACAATTACAGATTTCTAATATAGTTCCCACGTAGTTTTTTTTTCAACAAACTCGCTTTAAAACCAACTTGTCACATATTTTCAAAAATTAAATAATTAATCAACGTCTAATATTGTAGATATTTTCTTACAACTCCCATTTGACAAGAAAATACGACGCAACGTCTATATGTATATACGTAATGGTGAATTATTACCACCCATCCCTACCTTAGTAGCTCCTCTAATAAATAACGTCAGGTGAATTAAGTCGAGTAAGAATCCTGCAAGCCCCGGAGCACATATTAATGAACTAATTTAGTTATATGACAAGATAAATACAAGAAGATCCATGCGAGTTGATCCCGCAGTTGCGCTTCGGGCCAGTCTCGTGGGACTCCGGTCCAAGAACTACAGGCCAAACACTCATTTATCCAAGAAGGATCGAAACGGGTCGCGAAAATCGACGTGTATACTACTACAGCACAGCAAGGTTTGAAGCTATAGAGATGTACATAGGGCGTGAGGAACGGCTAACGATGACGATTACGGCTAGAGTGTCGTTTCTAAGCCTCAATCAAAAACGAATTAATTACTCAAACTGGTAAAACCTTGTCGAAATCGAGTTGCCCTGCCTAGCTCGCCGGAAAGTATGATTTGTATGGCCAGTTATTGCTGAAAGCGAATTCGGTTCGGGTGGAAAATATTATGTGCACCCTATGCTGCTGGTACCGTTCCGGTCGGTAACACCGACGACGTAAATTTTATTGCAGGGCAAAAACGCGGCATGCTGTAGCGCCCAAATTTCGAAAACGAAAAACAATGGATGATAAATGGCGTGTAGCATCTGTTTTTACTTCTTCTTCGTCATCTTATTTGTTTCGTGCAGAAAAAAAAACTGTTTAAATTGAAATCGTTAATGAATTACATATATAATTTGTATTATTTGTATGAAACAAGTTATGATCATAAAACACCAAAGCTACATATTACGTTATATACACTTAAAGTTGTCAAAATAAAATATTGAATATATTTGGAAAATAACAAGAAAGATAAAACATTTTCCTATGTTTTCAGGTTTTTTTAATTCCACTTACTGAATATAAAACGATAAATCTTGTAGTAAATTGCAAAGATACTACTTTTTAAGGCACTGTTATCAATTGTTGGTGGGCAATTTCAAATGAACCAATTTTGACGTTCGATAATTTTGATGAACAATGATTATAGACAAAAACAACATTAAGGAGATACCTAGATTCAATTATAGACAAGCTGGCGAAAAATAAGTGACAGTGACAGTAACAGTGTTTTCAACAAAAAAAATATTTGTTATATATTAATTTTGATGAACAATGATTATAGACAAAAACAACATTAAGGAGATACCTAGATTCAATTATAGACAAGCTGGCGAAAAATAAGTGACAGTGACAGTAACAGTGTTTTCAACAAAAAAATATTTGTTTTATTTTTGTGAGTGAAATATTTCTAACTAAATTATATATCAAAGATAACATTTTTTTATCAAATACGTTACTTCAGTAATTTATTCGTTATTTTCCACCACTAATGTAAGTCCATATGCTTTAAAAATTGTCGACAAAAGTTCCAATAAAATTAGTTTGATCGGATCCAGTTGCCATTGGAAATAAAAGACAGTAAATTATTTAACGTTTAATATATATAACATATCAGTTTCATAAATAGTTCAATGCTCGATATTTGTAGAGGTATTTATCAGGTTGTGGGACGAAGATCTAAAAGCCATATTGTTGTAGAACAAAATGTCTCGGTTTCGACAATAAAAGATTGCCAGGAGTTATCTCTGGATAAGAAGTCCATTTAATGAGCGAAGGTTGATTGAAAGACCAAAAAATACATCGGGAATGTCAACGCGTAAGCTATCTCAAAGGTATCTTATTTCACACTCACACAATTATCGTAGGAGAAGAAAAGATCCAAGATAGACTGCCGTTCAGTTGGAAGGAATTCCCAGGTGCTGCCGTGCTTTCAGACGAACTAATTTTTGAGATAAAATTATCGTTATGAATGACGAAAAATTTTTCTCTGTATCTAACTCAGAGATCAAAAGTATTGCCTGTTTCTATACCGACAATTTATAAGACGCTCCTGACAATGTTAAATTCAAAAGCAAAGTCAAGTTTGAAGGTAAAATTTTGGTGTGGTGCGCCATTTGTGTTTGAAGTGCATCTACCAATGCAGTCATACGAAAATACCTCACAAAACTTTGACATACATCGCATCAATGACCAAATAATGTTCAGCCCTAACTTAGCTTCGTATTATTACACCATCCTTAGCCACAAACGGTATCAATTTTGTTCCGAAAACAGATAACTCTACAAATATTCTTCAGGCGACGTCCATTGAGGATTTTTTTTCATTTGAGCAGAAAGATGTATGGTGAGTGTTGAGAAGCCCAAAATGAAGGGCAGTTAAGATACAGAATCTTTCAGAAAATTCGGAAAGTCGACGTTGCTGTCGTTCAAACACTGATGTGCCATATAACACCCAAATTATGCTATAGAAGAGCATGTCTCATCATCTAAATGTTATTATAACTCCCAAATTTTATCAAAAAGGAGATAGAAATGCGCCAAAATTAATTAGATAATCAATTTATCTTGAATTAGGCGTATTTGAATATATCTATGTATAGCTTTTCTCTCTCGGCTAGCAATAAGGTGACAGTGGAAGTTTAGACGGTAAAACCGAGATTCAGCGATATGAACAGTATTAGTTCGATGATGTCAAATGGTGGAGCAATATTGGACGTATATTTGGTCATCGGTGGTTTTGTAAGAGGTTATGATATGGTTATTGATACTCTCAAAATATACAGGATATTGTCAGAATCCAAGAAGATAAACCGTTGCAATAGGCTATTATTACTAATTCCTTAATTACGATTGTACTTTTACTTGTTCTTCCAAAATTGCTTGGAGTATTGACTTCTTGAATTTATTAATTATATGCATATAAAACATCTATTATTCCCTTCTTTTTCAGAAATGTCATATTTTTAGTTATAATTTAAAATAACATTTCAACATTGCCACTAGAACTATTTCAATATAGTCTTTAAACAAATCAAATTTCAAACAGGACACATACATATGTACATGCTATCACCACTTCCCATTTCACACAACGATCTTGTCATCACAACATTCATATCTTTCAACTGGTACAAATCTATAATACCTACATAAATGCTATCTCGTTTTCACCCTGCCGCAAAATCACAGTAATCCTTAAAACTTTTATTATTAAATCGTGTCCGGCAAGTGCCTTTTAAAATCGAAAAGCACCCCATACAACCTACACACACAAGTCACGCCAACAATTCAGATAACGTCCTTCTCCCCATATATGTGCGTATGCCCTACTAACATCGAAACTCATTTTATACGTACCGTCCCACCCTCCTTCCGAAAGCCGGTCCACCTAGAGAGAAATAAGGGCGGCCTGATGAGAGCCCGCTCGGGTCTCGCGTATACGTATGTACGTGATGGCAAAGTTTTCCCTTTGAGCTTTGTCCGTCCTGTTCGAGGAGGAGATACATTTTGTGGAAATTGAAAGTGAACGAAGTAACCGAAAAGGTAACTCTTATTGTCCTTATTGACTCGAAACGCGTGACCGGCATACCTATACATTCGGCGAGATAGGAGTTATCGAGCTTTTCGTTCCTGTTTCACGTATACAACATGGCATCCTGCAATGCTTCTTTCGTATATACGTTCAAAGATATAGGGTTATTTGCATTTGTAGTTGAGTATATGAAATTTGAAATTACCAACGAGAATAGGGCCATGTTAGCTTTGTCGTGGTTCTTTAGCGATAAGCATCTGATTTCAAATAAGAGGGAATTCGTATTAGGTGGACTAAGTTTTGATTATAGTAATTTTGTTGATACATTATATATGTACTTATATCTGTATCAAGAACAAACATGATAATTTGCCTAATAGCGAAATCCATCATTATAATATTAGATGTAGATTTGAATTTCATGCATCCAAATATTCATTGAAATTAACTGAAAATTCTCCAAATATTCTGGGCTTGAAATTATGGCCATATTAAAGCCATTCGGTTAAAGCCATTGCGGTTGTATAGCAAGCAAACAGTAAAACGTCGTTTTTGCTGATATTATGGCGATTATTCGTCATCGACGGAATAATCTATAAATAAGGGAATAATCTAAACGTAATAATGACGTCATTGATATGACGTCTTTTTAGCATTGTTTTAAAGACATACATATTTCTATATAAAATTATAGTGCTTTTAATACCAGATCAACTACTATCCTCTTGATGGCTATCAAATATTCCCATCCACAAATAGGATTAGCTTACAGTAGTTGCGGTCTTTAAAATGATGTCACGGGAGTGACGTAATTGCCAAAATTTTAGAAATGGCGCCTAAATACAGAAGTTTGGTCGTGAATTGAAGGATTTTGATATAATTCAACTGTTATGCATTTGTTTTCAAATGTTGTAACGTAGCGATGCAATATAAGTATTGCTTTGACGTCATTCCAAGATGACCTTCTCAATAAAATTGCTAATACATACTTAAATGTAGCTGAATATATATTTATTTTGTTGACACTTGAACAACCTAGTCTTGTAAGTGCTTGCAATTACGACGTCTTTAACATCTATTTCAATATCTTCTTAAAGTTTTAGTGGAACATTTAAATACAGTATGTCTTGTAATCTACATATGAACATCTTTTACCCCTAGAAGTTCCCATGTTAATAGTCTGTATTTTTTACAGTTTTTAACTATGAGTGCAAAATTAGCTATCAAACCTACTACACATTATAGTCAAAAAATATTGGCTACAGCAGTATTGCGTATCTGGTCATTACAGTCAGAGTGTTAGTTAGTAATATGTTTCTCACGGTGTGGATGGAGCGAGACCACGGCGAGGTAAATTACTACCTCACCCAGTTTTTCAGCGGACACGGGTATTTCAACGCATACCTGGCTCGAATGGGTAAAGCAGAGAACGCGACATGTCAGTATCACGACTGTGCGGAAGATGATGCTCACCACACCTTCTTCGAATGCGAGAGGTGGAGTGACTACAGAGCCGCGCTACAACACGAAGTAGGACCTCTAACGCCGGATAACGTCGTGCAAACGATGCTGTCCGGACACGACAGCTGGCAGAAGATCGCCACGTTCGTCGAGAAGGTGCTGAAGGAGAAGAAGAGAGAGACCCAAGCAATGGAGGCAGCCGATTGAGGCTAACTACGAGGTGCCATCCTGAAGTAATGCGACCAGCGGTTCCGGGATGGATTCTACACCTGACAAAGTGAGGTTTTTTAGTGGGTGCGAGCCCCACACACCGGGGACAGGTCTCGTCCATGATGGTGCGTTTAGGCATTTTTCCTCACTCAAAACAAAAAAATATATATATATATATGTTTCTTAATTGCTAGAAACAAGAGAAATGGACTGGCCTAGGACATTATAGAAAGTTTACACTGACGTCCACACTACCAAAGAAATATTGAATATATGAAGGAACGTAGAGGAGACGATCAGTGCACAAACTTTAGTCAACCATCAATAAAATCACATCTGAATGCTGAATTTATATATTAATAATTTGAAGTGAAATATTGGGATATGTGGCTTGAATAAAATAGGTAATTAGGTTTACGTTTCGGCTTTTCTTTATTTAACCAAAATTACGTTGAGCCTTCTTCAGAACTATAACATAAAAGTAAAAGTATTGTAACCTTAGTTTATTTAATATAAAGCATTTATCTTTTTTTATAAATATATAAAAATATTACCTGTATTTTAATTGTTAGACAAGGAAATGGTATTAGAACCATTGTATTTGTAGAGTCAAAATAATTGTTCAATTTAGTTAAATGTCGTTATAAAATTGTAAATAGACAGAGACATTTTTACAGTTAAGACATACAAAGACAAATAATATATATATATATATAATTGAAACGCGTATTGCAAAGCATAGAGCTACAAGGTTAAATTGAAAAAAAAAACAACTAAACAAGCTAAAAACGAAGAAACGGATAAAAACCTATAGTTAGGTGCATGGGGACACAATAAACAGGGCACGGACATTAAGTCATTAATAAGGGGGAGTATATTTTAGATAAATTAGCAACATCAGTACGGTCATTTATACTATTTTTGTTTCTTTTAATATGAATCATTTCTAAAATATTACGTTTATAGTAGTTTTCTTCTTTAGCTAAAATTTTTGTTTCATTAAAATCAAAATGATGATGAAATTGAGTTTCATGTTTTTTGAAAGCAGTTATATTATTTGAAGATTTATGACCTGAAATTCTATTTTTTAAATATTGTTTGGTTTGTCCGATGTAAACACTATCACAATCTTTATAAGGAACGGAGTAGATTAAATTTGAATTTTTATGGAAAGGGGTTTTAGGTTTTAGTTTTGTGAAGCAAGATGCTAAAGTATTTGTACTTTTGTATGCAATTTTAATTTGATAGTGGTTTAGTATAGATTTAATTTTTTCAGAAAGATTGCTAATATATGGTATTGTGAGATAATGGTTATTGTTATCAGGTGTAGAATTATGTTTTCCTTCTTTTTCCCTTTCCGAACAATTGTAAAATTTATGTAAACGCTGCTTAATAATTTTATTTATAAAATGTAAGGGGTATTTATTATTAATTAAAATGGTTTTAATATTATTAAGTGTAGTTTTTCTATTATATGGACTTGTTAGTTGTATTCCGCGATCAACCAAAGCTATAACAGCATTTCTTTTATGGCTTTGTGGTACGCATGCATTATAATTTAAATATCTACCACTAGAGATAGGTTTGCTGTACCAGGTTGTTTCTAAAGAGTTGTTATGTCTTTTTATGGTGATATCCAAGAAATTCAGGCAATTATAATTATTATTATTATTATTATTATTCCATTTCCAAAGTAAACTGTATTTTGTGATTATAACTATTGAAAAGCTGTAAAGTTGAATTTATATTATTTAATGGTAGGATTAATAAATAGTCGTCCACATATCTTTTGTAAATTTTAATGCTATGATTTAGTTTGGTAATAACAGTTTCCTCTAGATCTTCTAGTACAAGTTGTGCAATGACACTAGAAATAGGGGTGCCCATAGCTAATCCATCAATCTGTTTGTAAAAGTATCTTCATATTGAAAGTATGTTGAGGTCAAGGTAATTTCAATTATATATTAAGAAGAAAAGCAGACGATTTGAATTGAAAACGATTAGGTTACTTTTGCTACGTTTTAGCTATTTTTGGTTGCTTTAAAATGCTACACGGTTTCTACAATTCCTATGTTTGTTTGTTTTTCAATTAATTTATGCATAATTATTATTTAATATATCTTACTCACTTGCTTCGCTTAATTCCCAACTGTTTAGTATTCTAATAGGAGGTTGAAATGTAAACTACTACATACTAGAAACTGGTCTTTTGTTTGTATTGATTTAGTTATAACGGCTTCATTGAAAGCTATATTACAAGCCGTAGCTACTGGTACAGCTTTTGCAATGTAATTAGATTTATTTAAAGTAAGTAGAGCTGTAAGTGATATAAAGCTATTACAGGGCAATGTATTCGGTTGCCTGTCTTATTAGTTTTCAAAAATCTATTAATAAATTCTACTAAATAATTCTAAAATAGGGCGTAAATGAAATAAAATACTAAATGTGCTTATTAACATAGTAAAAATGAATTTCGAAGTAGAGGTATATTTGAAATTATGAGCTATATACAACCGACATATATCATTGCAGTGTCAATTGCAACAAAGAAATGATTTAAATTGTGTATGTAAATGTGTGACGTGAATTGTGTTAAAGCTTTTCTTGTTTTAGGTTTGTTACCTATCGGAGATACAAGCGTAAAACAAAACCTGTAGTAAGGTTGAAATAGTCGCTCAATTTTCATAGATTCGTATGGGTTTTTCTTACTTGTTCAATCTAATACTGATATTACGAAATTGGAACACTAAATATTGATTTAGCAATTAATAGTAGTCATATATATCAGCTTACATATAAAAATTACAATCCAGGTCAGCAAAGTACCTTTGACTTCAACATTTATTAACTAGAACTAGTTGACCCCACCCAAACTCTTCGAGTTTGGTCTAAGCTGACCCATCCCAAGTATTCGAATTTAGACTGAACTCTTCCGGCCCACCGACCAGCATTTCCGCTAATCTTAACCCGACAGAATATGTCGGGGTGTCCCAGCTAATGAACTACTAAAATGAAAAAAAAAAAATGTTATACGAATTGAGCAGTATGAAAGCAATGTGCATACTTATTTTATTTTTAATCGATTTTTTTCACGGACTATTTTAATAAATCAATGGCATTCTATGTAGAAACGCTCTTTATTTTACATAACTGTAAAGTATGGTCGCTTCATTAGCAGTTACCCTGTATACTTGCTGAATTATGAATTTAAGTCATCATTCTACAATTTATACATTTTATCAAACAGAGTATTGACAAATGTGTTTATCAATATTTTTAATATCGTTGGGAAGAAATTAAATTTTCCCGGTAGTAATATGAAAAGAACTAATAAACCCTATAACCTTCTAAGTGTAAAAATCCGACTTGACAGTTCAAATTTTGATCGCAGACGCGCTAACGTCAACGATTTATTATGAGGGCCGCCTAATGATTATTGCTCTAGTTATTAAAGATGGTATTTTGTACGTAGACGTATTTTAACGTATTTAATGTTGAAATGTATTTTTTGGTAATAAGTAAATGACGTCACGTAGTATTTTTTCCATTATATTACGTAATGAGGTTTTGACGATTACAATTTGACTTTTCGCGTTTCGCGTTAGATGTATTTTTTCAGCTATTTTTATTAATAATAACGGAATATATTATTTATAGGTAAAATGTGTATCTATTAGTATATTGACAAATGTTTTTAACATGACGTATATACTTATATTTTTGAAGAGATAACATGTGTTCAGAAATACCAGAATATTCAAATTGAGCGCTTGATACATTGCACTAAACATGTATACCTCAGATATGCTGCCATCTATTAAGATACAATGAAGTTATTTGGTAAAGTGCAGTTATATCTACGATTATTTAATTAATCTCAATACTATATGTATATATTTTCTTAATGACAATCACAAAATGTTTTACCGAAAAATCAACAACTCATGATCTCGATGTCAACGCAGAATAAAAAGTCCGTCTTGACAGTTCAAATTTTGTAGTATTTCTTTACTTATTTTATGTAATGAAGTTATGAACGCTTAAAATTCGATATTTCTTTCAAGTTTTTTATTTAATAATAACGGAATATATTATTTATAGGTGACATGTGTATCTAATAGAATATTGACAAATGTGTTTATCATGAGATATATATCTGTATATTTAGAGAGGCAGCATGTTTTAAGATATTCCATAATATTCAAATTGCGCGCTTTCTCGCAGTGTAAATAGTTTAAGAGAGAAAATTTCTAACGGCCTTGATTAGGTATATTAAAAAGCTGTCGGATTACGTATTACAGTAACAAATACTTCTTTACGGGTAACTGTATAGGTGTTAAGGTACAAATATTAAATAAATCTCGTAATTTTTAGAAGAGAGGAAATTTGTTAGGAATTTCAATGTTTACCTGTCAAAGTCGTTGAGTGGACTTCTTTTTTTTTTTTTTTTTTTTTTTTTGCTGAGGTAGCGGGATCGTATATTAGTCGTCATGATAAAAAGAAAACTTCATATGAACATATGACCTAAAGGTCTTAACTTTTGAGATACAGGGTGATAAAGTTTTCGAAAATAAATAGTTTTACATTAATTCCTGTAAAACTATGTATGTATCAAGAGGCATTATTGAGTGTTCCACATTTTTTTTTAATTCCACCAGTGGCGTTCGTACGGAATTTCAGCTACCTACTTTGACAGACGTTTAGGTCACACGTTCATATGAAGTTTTGTTTTTAAAATAGACTAAAAAATCGTTCCCTAAAATATTGACATTCAATTTCCCCTGTACATTGGAGAGCGGAGAAAAAAAATTGACCCCCTTAAAGACGCGCTGGAGAGAAATAAAAAAAATGTATGCAAAAAAGACTTTTTGACTCTTTCGAAAATATGTAGATATATATATAGTATAATCTCGATAATACACTGAACTATATACGATTTTAGTATAAGTAACGATGAGAATTATCAAAAAATAATAAGCGGTTTAGAAAGGCGTTGGAACATTGAAATTTTGGAAATCGTCGTAATAATTTATTATTTCATTTCTTGTTTGTACATTATTGTTTTCGTAAATATATATTTGTGGAAATAAAAAGATGGTATCAAAGAAGACTCCCTTACCTCTGTGAGCATGTGTAGGTTAAAGTAAAAAAAATAATGAAATATTATTTAATTATACATTTAATTAAAAATAGAATATTTTCGCAGTAACTCCTATTTTTTTATTTTTTGTTCCTTGTCGTAAATGAAAAATAAATTTTAACTATATTCCTCTATAAACAAAATTAAAAAAAAAACAGATACGTCGTAGAAGGGGGTTTGAACCTAGTACCATCCGATTCGAAGACGAATACCTAAGCATCACGCCACCGGCGCTCGTATGAAAGGGTGTTTTATATACGCGTATATGAATAATATATTTTCTAAAAAATCGAGTTTGGCAGAGGAAAATCAAAAAAATAAGCCGTTTAGAAGGGCGTTGGAATTTTGAAATTTTGACGATCGATATTGTTCACATGGGCAATTCGCTGGAGACGACCTGCAAGGCGACGCTAAATCGGACGCCGCCGCCGCGACGCAAAAAGATTTTAGTTTTAATCAGAAAAAAAATTTCCCGAAAATATCCAAGTACTCGCCGAGAAGAATATATTCGGACATAGATAGTTTTGGCGTAGCGTCAACCGTTCGGGAGATAAACGCGAATTTCCGACTAATCTGAAAACATCGGGAAAATTTAGCATCTAATCGCAAGGAAACCTAGCCTAAGGCACAGAAAAATCCTTCAGGCGTCTTTTGACACCTCCCTTTTCGAGTTTAGTCCTTCCGTAAGGTCCCAGGAGGGAGCCCCGTTTACCTCTACAATCACCAATTATTATAAGTAAAAGAGCGGAGTATGGCCGTCTTGATTTAATAAAACCCGCTATACAGGCTCTTTCCAAAATGAATGTCCATATTTCAGGGAACGATTTTTTTTTTGCTGAGGTAGCGGGATCGTATATTAGTCGTCATGATAAAAAGAAAACTTCATATGAACATATGACCTAAAGGTCTTAACTTTTGAGATACAGGGTGATAAAGTTTTCGAAAATAAATAGTTTTACATTAATTCCTGTAAAACTATGTATGTATCAAGAGGCATTATTGAGTGTTCCACATTTTTTTTTAATTCCACCAGTGGCGTTCGTACGGAATTTCAGCTACCTACTTTGACAGACGTTTAGGTCACACGTTCATATGAAGTTTTGTTTTTAAAATAGACTAAAAAATCGTTCCCTAAAATATTGACATTCAATTTCCCCTGTACATTGGAGAGCGGAGAAAAAAAAATTGACCCCCTTAAAGACGCGCTGGAGAGAAATAAAAAAAATGTATGCAAAAAAGACTTTTTGACTCTTTCGAAAATATGTAGATATATATATAGTATAATCTCGATAATACACTGAACTATATACGATTTTAGTATAAGTAACGATGAGAATTATCAAAAAATAATAAGCGGTTTAGAAAGGCGTTGGAACATTGAAATTTTGGAAATCGTCGTAATAATTTATTATTTCATTTCTTGTTTGTACATTATTGTTTTCGTAAATATATATTTGTGGAAATAAAAAGATGGTATCAAAGAAGACTCCTTACCTCTGTGAGCATGTGTAGGTTAAAGTAAAAAAAATAATGAAATATTATTTAATTATACATTTAATTAAAAATAGAATATTTTCGCAGTAACTCCTATTTTTTTATTTTTTGTTCCTTGTCGTAAATGAAAAATAAATTTTAACTATATTCCTCTATAAACAAAATTAAAAAAAAAAAACAGATACGTCGTAGAAGGGGTTTGAACCTAGTACCATCCGATTCGAAGACGAATACCTAAGCATCACGCCACCGGCGCTCGTATGAAAGGGTGTTTTATATACGCGTATATGAATAATATATTTTCTAAAATCGAGTTTGGCAGAGGAAAATCAAAAAAATAAGCCGTTTAGAAGGGCGTTGGAATTTTGAAATTTTGACGATCGATATTGTTCACATGGGCAATTCGCTGGAGACGACCTGCAAGGCGACGCTAAATCGGACGCCGCCGCCGCGACGCAAAAGATTTTAGTTTTAATCAGAAAAAAAAAATTTCCCGAAAATATCCAAGTACTCGCCGAGAAGAATATATTCGGACATAGATAGTTTTGGCGTAGCGTCAACCGTTCGGGAGATAAACGCGAATTTCCGACTAATCTGAAAACATCGGGAAAATTTAGCATCTAATCGCAAGGAAACCTAGCCTAAGGCACAGAAAAATCCTTCAGGCGTCTTTTGACACCTCCCTTTTCGAGTTTAGTCCTTCCGTAAGGTCCCAGGAGGGAGCCCCGTTTACCTCTACAATCACCAATTATTATAAGTAAAAGAGCGGAGTATGGCCGTCTTGATTTAATAAAACCCGCTATACAGGCTCTTTCCAAAATGAATGTCCATATTTCAGGGAACGATTTTTTTTGCTGAGGTAGCGGGATCGTATATTAGTCGTCATGATAAAAAGAAAACTTCATATGAACATATGACCTAAAGGTCTTAACTTTTGAGATACAGGGTGATAAAGTTTTCGAAAATAAATAGTTTTACATTAATTCCTGTAAAACTATGTATGTATCAAGAGGCATTATTGAGTGTTCCACATTTTTTTTTAATTCCACCAGTGGCGTTCGTACGGAATTTCAGCTACCTACTTTGACAGACGTTTAGGTCACACGTTCATATGAAGTTTTGTTTTTAAAATAGACTAAAAATCGTTCCCTAAAATATTGACATTCAATTTCCCCTGTACATTGGAGAGCGGAGAAAAAAATTGACCCCCTTAAAGACGCGCTGGAGAGAAATAAAAAAAATGTATGCAAAAAAGACTTTTTGACTCTTTCGAAAATATGTAGATATATATATAGTATAATCTCGATAATACACTGAACTATATACGATTTTAGTATAAGTAACGATGAGAATTATCAAAAAATAATAAGCGGTTTAGAAAGGCGTTGGAACATTGAAATTTTGGAAATCGTCGTAATAATTTATTATTTCATTTCTTGTTTGTACATTATTGTTTTCGTAAATATATATTTGTGGAAATAAAAAGATGGTATCAAAGAAGACTCCCTTACCTCTGTGAGCATGTGTAGGTTAAAGTAAAAAAAATAATGAAATATTATTTAATTATACATTTAATTAAAAATAGAATATTTTCGCAGTAACTCCTATTTTTTTATTTTTTGTTCCTTGTCGTAAATGAAAAATAAATTTTAACTATATTCCTCTATAAACAAAATTAAAAAAAAAAACAGATACGTCGTAGAAGGGGGTTTGAACCTAGTACCATCCGATTCGAAGACGAATACCTAAGCATCACGCCACCGGCGCTCGTATGAAAGGGTGTTTTATATACGCGTATATGAATAATATATTTTCTAAAATCGAGTTTGGCAGAGGAAAATCAAAAAAATAAGCCGTTTAGAAGGGCGTTGGAATTTTGAAATTTTGACGATCGATATTGTTCACATGGGCAATTCGCTGGAGACGACCTGCAAGGCGACGCTAAATCGGACGCCGCCGCCGCGACGCAAAAAGATTTTAGTTTTAATCAGAAAAAAAATTTCCCGAAAATATCCAAGTACTCGCCGAGAAGAATATATTCGGACATAGATAGTTTTGGCGTAGCGTCAACCGTTCGGGAGATAAACGCGAATTTCCGACTAATCTGAAAACATCGGGAAAATTTAGCATCTAATCGCAAAGGAAACCTAGCCTAAGGCACAGAAAAATCCTTCAGGCGTCTTTTGACACCTCCCTTTTCGAGTTTAGTCCTTCCGTAAGGTCCCAGGAGGGAGCCCCGTTTACCTCTACAATCACCAATTATTATAAGTAACTAGAACTAGTTGACCCCACCCAAACTCTTCGAGTTTGGTCTAAGCTGACCCATCCCAAGTATTCGAATTTAGACTGAACTCTTCCGGCCCACCGACCAGCATTTCCGCTAATCTTAACCCGACAGAATATGTCGGGGTGTCCCAGCTAATGAACTACTAAAATGAAAAAAAAAAAATGTTATACGAATTGAGCAGTATGAAAGCAATGTGCATACTTATTTTATTTTTTTAATCGATTTTTTTCACGGACTATTTTAATAAATCAATGGCATTCTATGTAGAAACGCTCTTTATTTTACATAACTGTAAAGTATGGTCGCTTCATTAGCAGTTACCCTGTATACTTGCTGAATTATGAATTTAAGTCATCATTCTACAATTTATACATTTTATCAAACAGAGTATTGACAAATGTGTTTATCAATATTTTTAATATCGTTGGGAAGAAATTAAATTTTCCCGGTAGTAATATGAAAAGAACTAATAAACCCTATAACCTTCTAAGTGTAAAAATCCGACTTGACAGTTCAAATTTTGATCGCAGACGCGCTAACGTCAACGATTTATTATGAGGGCCGCCTAATGATTATTGCTCTAGTTATTAAAGATGGTATTTTGTACGTAGACGTATTTTAACGTATTTAATGTTGAAATGTATTTTTTGGTAATAAGTAAATGACGTCACGTAGTATTTTTTCCATTATATTACGTAATGAGGTTTTGACGATTACAATTTGACTTTTCGCGTTTCGCGTTAGATGTATTTTTTCAGCTATTTTTATTAATAATAACGGAATATATTATTTATAGGTAAAATGTGTATCTATTAGTATATTGACAAATGTTTTTAACATGACGTATATACTTATATTTTTGAAGAGATAACATGTGTTCAGAAATACCAGAATATTCAAATTGAGCGCTTGATACATTGCACTAAACATGTATACCTCAGATATGCTGCCATCTATTAAGATACAATGAAGTTATTTGGTAAAGTGCAGTTATATCTACGATTATTTAATTAATCTCAATACTATATGTATATATTTTCTTAATGACAATCACAAAATGTTTTACCGAAAAATCAACAACTCATGATCTCGATGTCAACGCAGAATAAAAAAGTCCGTCTTGACAGTTCAAATTTTGTAGTATTTCTTTACTTATTTTATGTAATGAAGTTATGAACGCTTAAAATTCGATATTTCTTTCAAGTTTTTTATTTAATAATAACGGAATATATTATTTATAGGTGACATGTGTATCTAATAGAATATTGACAAATGTGTTTATCATGAGATATATATCTGTATATTTAGAGAGGCAGCATGTTTTAAGATATTCCATAATATTCAAATTGCGCGCTTTCTCGCAGTGTAAATAGTTTAAGAGAGAAAATTTCTAACGGCCTTGATTAGGTATATTAAAAAGCTGTCGGATTACGTATTACAGTAACAAATACTTCTTTACGGGTAACTGTATAGGTGTTAAGGTACAAATATTAAATAAATCTCGTAATTTTTAGAAGAGAGGAAATTTGTTAGGAATTTCAATGTTTACCTGTCAAAGTCGTTGAGTGGACTTTTTTTTTTTTTTTTTTTTTTTTTGCTGAGGTAGCGGGATCGTATATTAGTCGTCATGATAAAAAGAAAACTTCATATGAACATATGACCTAAAGGTCTTAACTTTTGAGATACAGGGTGATAAAGTTTTCGAAAATAAATAGTTTTACATTAATTCCTGTAAAACTATGTATGTATCAAGAGGCATTATTGAGTGTTCCACATTTTTTTTTAATTCCACCAGTGGCGTTCGTACGGAATTTCAGCTACCTACTTTGACAGACGTTTAGGTCACACGTTCATATGAAGTTTTGTTTTTAAAATAGACTAAAAAATCGTTCCCTAAAATATTGACATTCAATTTCCCTGTACATTGGAGAGCGGAGAAAAAAAATTGACCCCCTTAAAGACGCGCTGGAGAGAAATAAAAAAAATGTATGCAAAAAAGACTTTTTGACTCTTTCGAAAATATGTAGATATATATATAGTATAATCTCGATAATACACTGAACTATATACGATTTTAGTATAAGTAACGATGAGAATTATCAAAAAATAATAAGCGGTTTAGAAAGGCGTTGGAACATTGAAATTTTGGAAATCGTCGTAATAATTTATTATTTCATTTCTTGTTTGTACATTATTGTTTTCGTAAATATATATTTGTGGAAATAAAAAGATGGTATCAAAGAAGACTCCCTTACCTCTGTGAGCATGTGTAGGTTAAAGTAAAAAAAATAATGAAATATTATTTAATTATACATTTAATTAAAAATAGAATATTTTCGCAGTAACTCCTATTTTTTTATTTTTTGTTCCTTGTCGTAAATGAAAAATAAATTTTAACTATATTCCTCTATAAACAAAATTAAAAAAAAAAACAGATACGTCGTAGAAGGGGTTTGAACCTAGTACCATCCGATTCGAAGACGAATACCTAAGCATCACGCCACCGGCGCTCGTATGAAAGGGTGTTTTATATACGCGTATATGAATAATATATTTTCTAAAATCGAGTTTGGCAGAGGAAAATCAAAAAAATAAGCCGTTTAGAAGGGCGTTGGAATTTTGAAATTTTGACGATCGATATTGTTCACATGGGCAATTCGCTGGAGACGACCTGCAAGGCGACGCTAAATCGGACGCCGCCGCCGCGACGCAAAAAGATTTTAGTTTTAATCAAAAAAAATTTCCCGAAAATATCCAAGTACTCGCCGAGAAGAATATATTCGGACATAGATAGTTTTGGCGTAGCGTCAACCGTTCGGGAGATAAACGCGAATTTCCGACTAATCTGAAAACATCGGGAAAATTTAGCATCTAATCGCAAGGAAACCTAGCCTAAGGCACAGAAAAATCCTTCAGGCGTCTTTTGACACCTCCCTTTTCGAGTTTAGTCCTTCCGTAAGGTCCCAGGAGGGAGCCCCGTTTACCTCTACAATCACCAATTATTATAAGTAAAAGAGCGGAGTATGGCCGTCTTGATTTAATAAAACCCGCTATACAGGCTCTTTCCAAAATGAATGTCCATATTTCAGGGAACGATTTTTTTTTTGCTGAGGTAGCGGGATCGTATATTAGTCGTCATGATAAAAAAGAAAACTTCATATGAACATATGACCTAAAGGTCTTAACTTTTGAGATACAGGGTGATAAAGTTTTCGAAAATAAATAGTTTTACATTAATTCCTGTAAAACTATGTATGTATCAAGAGGCATTATTGAGTGTTCCACATTTTTTTTTAATTCCACCAGTGGCGTTCGTACGGAATTTCAGCTACCTACTTTGACAGACGTTTAGGTCACACGTTCATATGAAGTTTTGTTTTTAAAATAGACTAAAAAATCGTTCCCTAAAATATTGACATTCAATTTCCCCTGTACATTGGAGAGCGGAGAAAAAAAAATTGACCCCCTTAAAGACGCGCTGGAGAGAAATAAAAAAAATGTATGCAAAAAAGACTTTTTGACTCTTTCGAAAATATGTAGATATATATATAGTATAATCTCGATAATACACTGAACTATATACGATTTTAGTATAAGTAACGATGAGAATTATCAAAAAATAATAAGCGGTTTAGAAAGGCGTTGGAACATTGAAATTTTGGAAATCGTCGTAATAATTTATTATTTCATTTCTTGTTTGTACATTATTGTTTTCGTAAATATATATTTGTGGAAATAAAAAGATGGTATCAAAGAAGACTCCCTTACCTCTGTGAGCATGTGTAGGTTAAAGTAAAAAAAATAATGAAATATTATTTAATTATACATTTAATTAAAAATAGAATATTTTCGCAGTAACTCCTATTTTTTTATTTTTTGTTCCTTGTCGTAAATGAAAAATAAATTTTAACTATATTCCTCTATAAACAAAATTAAAAAAAAAAACAGATACGTCGTAGAAGGGGGTTTGAACCTAGTACCATCCGATTCGAAGACGAATACCTAACATCACGCCACCGGCGCTCGTATGAAAGGGTGTTTTATATACGCGTATATGAATAATATATTTTCTAAAATCGAGTTTGGCAGAGGAAAATCAAAAAATAAGCCGTTTAGAAGGGCGTTGGAATTTTGAAATTTTGACGATCGATATTGTTCACATGGGCAATTCGCTGGAGACGACCTGCAAGGCGACGCTAAATCGGACGCCGCCGCCGCGACGCAAAAAGATTTTAGTTTTAATCAGAAAAAAAAAAAATTTCCCGAAAATATCCAAGTACTCGCCGAGAAGAATATATTCGGACATAGATAGTTTTGGCGTAGCGTCAACCGTTCGGGAGATAAACGCGAATTTCCGACTAATCTGAAAACATCGGGAAAATTTAGCATCTAATCGCAAGGAAACCTAGCCTAAGGCACAGAAAAATCCTTCAGGCGTCTTTTGACACCTCCCTTTTCGAGTTTAGTCCTTCCGTAAGGTCCCAGGAGGGAGCCCCGTTTACCTCTACAATCACCAATTATTATAAGTAAAAAGAGCGGAGTATGGCCGTCTTGATTTAATAAAACCCGCTATACAGGCTCTTTCCAAAATGAATGTCCATATTTCAGGGAACGATTTTTTTTTTGCTGAGGTAGCGGGATCGTATATTAGTCGTCATGATAAAAAGAAAACTTCATATGAACATATGACCTAAAGGTCTTAACTTTTTGAGATACAGGGTGATAAAGTTTTCGAAAATAAATAGTTTTACATTAATTCCTGTAAAACTATGTATGTATCAAGAGGCATTATTGAGTGTTCCACATTTTTTTTAATTCCACCAGTGGCGTTCGTACGGAATTTCAGCTACCTACTTTGACAGACGTTTAGGTCACACGTTCATATGAAGTTTTGTTTTTAAAATAGACTAAAAAATCGTTCCCTAAAATATTGACATTCAATTTCCTGTACATTGGAGAGCGGAGAAAAAAAAAATTGACCCCCTTAAAGACGCGCTGGAGAGAAATAAAAAAAATGTATGCAAAAAAGACTTTTGACTCTTTCGAAAATATGTAGATATATATATAGTATAATCTCGATAATACACTGAACTATATACGATTTTAGTATAAGTAACGATGAGAATTATCAAAAAATAATAAGCGGTTTAGAAAGGCGTTGGAACATTGAAATTTTGGAAATCGTCGTAATAATTTATTATTTCATTTCTTGTTTGTACATTATTGTTTTCGTAAATATATATTTGTGGAAATAAAAAGATGGTATCAAAGAAGACTCCCTTACCTCTGTGAGCATGTGTAGGTTAAAGTAAAAAAAATAATGAAATATTATTTAATTATACATTTAATTAAAAATAGAATATTTTCGCAGTAACTCCTATTTTTTTATTTTTTGTTCCTTGTCGTAAATGAAAAATAAATTTTAACTATATTCCTCTATAAACAAAATTAAAAAAAAAAACAGATACGTCGTAGAAGGGGTTTGAACCTAGTACCATCCGATTCGAAGACGAATACCTAAGCATCACGCCACCGGCGCTCGTATGAAAGGGTGTTTTATATACGCGTATATGAATAATATATTTTCTAAAATCGAGTTTGGCAGAGGAAAATCAAAAAAAAAATAAGCCGTTTAGAAGGGCGTTGGAATTTTGAAATTTTGACGATCGATATTGTTCACATGGGCAATTCGCTGGAGACGACCTGCAAGGCGACGCTAAATCGGACGCCGCCGCCGCGACGCAAAAGATTTTAGTTTTAATCAGAAAAAAAAATTTCGAAAATATCCAAGTACTCGCCGAGAAGAATATATTCGGACATAGATAGTTTTGGCGTAGCGTCAACCGTTCGGGAGATAAACGCGAATTTCCGACTAATCTGAAAACATCGGGAAAATTTAGCATCTAATCGCAAGGAAACCTAGCCTAAGGCACAGAAAAATCCTTCAGGCGTCTTTTGACACCTCCCTTTTCGAGTTTAGTCCTTCCGTAAGGTCCCAGGAGGGAGCCCCGTTTACCTCTACAATCACCAATTATTATAAGTAACTAGAACTAGTTGACCCCACCCAAACTCTTCGAGTTTGGTCTAAGCTGACCCATCCCAAGTATTCGAATTTAGACTGAACTCTTCCGGCCCACCGACCAGCATTTCCATAATCTTAACCCGACAGAATATGTCGGGGTGTCCCAGCTAATGAACTACTAAAATGAAAAAAAAAAAAAATGTTATACGAATTGAGCAGTATGAAAGCAATGTGCATACTTATTTTATTTTTAATCGATTTTTTTCACGGACTATTTTAATAAATCAATGGCATTCTATGTAGAAACGCTCTTTATTTTACATAACTGTAAAGTATGGTCGCTTCATTAGCAGTTACCCTGTATACTTGCTGAATTATGAATTTAAGTCATCATTCTACAATTTATACATTTTATCAAACAGAGTATTGACAAATGTGTTTATCAATATTTTTAATATCGTTGGGAAGAAATTAAATTTTCCCGGTAGTAATATGAAAAGAACTAATAAACCCTATAACCTTCTAAGTGTAAAAATCCGACTTGACAGTTCAAATTTTGATCGCAGACGCGCTAACGTCAACGATTTATTATGAGGGCCGCCTAATGATTATTGCTCTAGTTATTAAAGATGGTATTTTGTACGTAGACGTATTTTAACGTATTTAATGTTGAAATGTATTTTTTTGGTAATAAGTAAATGACGTCACGTAGTATTTTTTCCATTATATTACGTAATGAGGTTTTGACGATTACAATTTGACTTTTCGCGTTTCGCGTTAGATGTATTTTTTCAGCTATTTTTATTAATAATAACGGAATATATTATTTATAGGTAAAATGTGTATCTATTAGTATATTGACAAATGTTTTTAACATGACGTATATACTTATATTTTTGAAGAGATAACATGTGTTCAGAAATACCAGAATATTCAAATTGAGCGCTTGATACATTGCACTAAACATGTATACCTCAGATATGCTGCCATCTATTAAGATACAATGAAGTTATTTGGTAAAGTGCAGTTATATCTACGATTATTTAATTAATCTCAATACTATATGTATATATTTTCTTAATGACAATCACAAAATGTTTTACCGAAAAATCAACAACTCATGATCTCGATGTCAACGCAGAATAAAAAGTCCGTCTTGACAGTTCAAATTTTGTAGTATTTCTTTACTTATTTTATGTAATGAAGTTATGAACGCTTAAAATTCGATATTTCTTTCAAGTTTTTTATTTAATAATAACGGAATATATTATTTATAGGTGACATGTGTATCTAATAGAATATTGACAAATGTGTTTATCATGAGATATATATCTGTATATTTAGAGAGGCAGCATGTTTTAAGATATTCCATAATATTCAAATTGCGCGCTTTCTCGCAGTGTAAATAGTTTAAGAGAGAAAATTTCTAACGGCCTTGATTAGGTATATTAAAAAGCTGTCGGATTACGTATTACAGTAACAAATACTTCTTTACGGGTAACTGTATAGGTGTTAAGGTACAAATATTAAATAAATCTCGTAATTTTTAGAAGAGAGGAAATTTGTTAGGAATTTCAATGTTTACCTGTCAAAGTCGTTGAGTGGACTTCTTTTTTTTTTTTTTTTTTTTTTTTTTGCTGAGGTAGCGGGATCGTATATTAGTCGTCATGATAAAAAGAAAACTTCATATGAACATATGACCTAAAGGTCTTAACTTTTGAGATACAGGGTGATAAAGTTTTCGAAAATAAATAGTTTTACATTAATTCCTGTAAAACTATGTATGTATCAAGAGGCATTATTGAGTGTTCCACATTTTTTTTTAATTCCACCAGTGGCGTTCGTACGGAATTTCAGCTACCTACTTTGACAGACGTTTAGGTCACACGTTCATATGAAGTTTTGTTTTTAAAATAGACTAAAAAATCGTTCCCTAAAATATTGACATTCAATTTCCCTGTACATTGGAGAGCGGAGAAAAAAAATTGACCCCCTTAAAGACGCGCTGGAGAGAAATAAAAAAATGTATGCAAAAAAGACTTTTTGACTCTTTCGAAAATATGTAGATATATATATAGTATAATCTCGATAATACACTGAACTATATACGATTTTAGTATAAGTAACGATGAGAATTATCAAAAAATAATAAGCGGTTTAGAAAGGCGTTGGAACATTGAAATTTTGGAAATCGTCGTAATAATTTATTATTTCATTTCTTGTTTGTACATTATTGTTTTCGTAAATATATATTTGTGGAAATAAAAAGATGGTATCAAAGAAGACTCCCTTACCTCTGTGAGCATGTGTAGGTTAAAGTAAAAAAAATAATGAAATATTATTTAATTATACATTTAATTAAAAATAGAATATTTTCGCAGTAACTCCTATTTTTTTTTATTTTTTGTTCCTTGTCGTAAATGAAAAATAAATTTTAACTATATTCCTCTATAAACAAAATTAAAAAAAAAAACAGATACGTCGTAGAAGGGGGTTTGAACCTAGTACCATCCGATTCGAAGACGAATACCTAAGCATCACGCCACCGGCGCTCGTATGAAAGGGTGTTTTATATACGCGTATATGAATAATATATTTTCTAAAATCGAGTTTGGCAGAGGAAAATCAAAAAAATAAGCCGTTTAGAAGGGCGTTGGAATTTTGAAATTTTGACGATCGATATTGTTCACATGGGCAATTCGCTGGAGACGACCTGCAAGGCGACGCTAAATCGGACGCCGCCGCCGCGACGCAAAAAGATTTTAGTTTTAATCAAAAAAAATTTCCCGAAAATATCCAAGTACTCGCCGAGAAGAATATATTCGGACATAGATAGTTTTGGCGTAGCGTCAACCGTTCGGGAGATAAACGCGAATTTCCGACTAATCTGAAAACATCGGGAAAATTTAGCATCTAATCGCAAGGAAACCTAGCCTAAGGCACAGAAAAATCCTTCAGGCGTCTTTTGACACCTCCTTTTCGAGTTTAGTCCTTCCGTAAGGTCCCAGGAGGGAGCCCCGTTTACCTCTACAATCACCAATTATTATAAGTAAAAGAGCGGAGTATGGCCGTCTTGATTTAATAAAACCCGCTATACAGGCTCTTTCCAAAATGAATGTCCATATTTCAGGGAACGATTTTTTTTTTTTTGCTGAGGTAGCGGGATCGTATATTAGTCGTCATGATAAAAAGAAAACTTCATATGAACATATGACCTAAAGGTCTTAACTTTTGAGATACAGGGTGATAAAGTTTTCGAAAATAAATAGTTTTACATTAATTCCTGTAAAACTATGTATGTATCAAGAGGCATTATTGAGTGTTCCACATTTTTTTTTAATTCCACCAGTGGCGTTCGTACGGAATTTCAGCTACCTACTTTGACAGACGTTTAGGTCACACGTTCATATGAAGTTTTGTTTTTAAAATAGACTAAAAAATCGTTCCCTAAAATATTGACATTCAATTTCCCCTGTACATTGGAGAGCGGAGAAAAAAAATTGACCCCCTTAAAGACGCGCTGGAGAGAAATAAAAAAAATGTATGCAAAAAAGACTTTTTGACTCTTTCGAAAATATGTAGATATATATATAGTATAATCTCGATAATACACTGAACTATATACGATTTTAGTATAAGTAACGATGAGAATTATCAAAAATAATAAGCGGTTTAGAAAGGCGTTGGAACATTGAAATTTTGGAAATCGTCGTAATAATTTATTATTTCATTTCTTGTTTGTACATTATTGTTTTCGTAAATATATATTTGTGGAAATAAAAAGATGGTATCAAAGAAGACTCCCTTACCTCTGTGAGCATGTGTAGGTTAAAGTAAAAAAAATAATGAAATATTATTTAATTATACATTTAATTAAAAATAGAATATTTTCGCAGTAACTCCTATTTTTTTATTTTTTGTTCCTTGTCGTAAATGAAAAATAAATTTTAACTATATTCCTCTATAAACAAAATTAAAAAAAAAAAAAACAGATACGTCGTAGAAGGGGTTTGAACCTAGTACCATCCGATTCGAAGACGAATACCTAACATCACGCCACCGGCGCTCGTATGAAAGGGTGTTTTATATACGCGTATATGAATAATATATTTTCTAAAATCGAGTTTGGCAGAGGAAAATCAAAAAAATAAGCCGTTTAGAAGGGCGTTGGAATTTTGAAATTTTGACGATCGATATTGTTCACATGGGCAATTCGCTGGAGACGACCTGCAAGGCGACGCTAAATCGGACGCCGCCGCCGCGACGCAAAAAGATTTTAGTTTTAATCAGAAAAAAAAATTTCCCGAAAATATCCAAGTACTCGCCGAGAAGAATATATTCGGACATAGATAGTTTTGGCGTAGCGTCAACCGTTCGGGAGATAAACGCGAATTTCCGACTAATCTGAAAACATCGGGAAAATTTAGCATCTAATCGCAAGGAAACCTAGCCTAAGGCACAGAAAAATCCTTCAGGCGTCTTTTGACACCTCCCTTTTCGAGTTTAGTCCTTCCGTAAGGTCCCAGGAGGGAGCCCCGTTTACCTCTACAATCACCAATTATTATAAGTAAAAAGAGCGGAGTATGGCCGTCTTGATTTAATAAAACCCGCTATACAGGCTCTTTCCAAAATGAATGTCCATATTTCAGGGAACGATTTTTTTTTTTGCTGAGGTAGCGGGATCGTATATTAGTCGTCATGATAAAAAGAAAACTTCATATGAACATATGACCTAAAGGTCTTAACTTTTGAGATACAGGGTGATAAAGTTTTCGAAAATAAATAGTTTTACATTAATTCCTGTAAAACTATGTATGTATCAAGAGGCATTATTGAGTGTTCCACATTTTTTTTTAATTCCACCAGTGGCGTTCGTACGGAATTTCAGCTACCTACTTTGACAGACGTTTAGGTCACACGTTCATATGAAGTTTTGTTTTTAAAATAGACTAAAAAATCGTTCCCTAAAATATTGACATTCAATTTCCCCTGTACATTGGAGAGCGGAGAAAAAAAATTGACCCCCTTAAAGACGCGCTGGAGAGAAATAAAAAAAATGTATGCAAAAAAGACTTTTTGACTCTTTCGAAAATATGTAGATATATATATAGTATAATCTCGATAATACACTGAACTATATACGATTTTAGTATAAGTAACGATGAGAATTATCAAAAAATAATAAGCGGTTTAGAAAGGCGTTGGAACATTGAAATTTTGGAAATCGTCGTAATAATTTATTATTTCATTTCTTGTTTGTACATTATTGTTTTCGTAAATATATATTTGTGGAAATAAAAAAGATGGTATCAAAGAAGACTCCCTTACCTCTGTGAGCATGTGTAGGTTAAAGTAAAAAAAATAATGAAATATTATTTAATTATACATTTAATTAAAAATAGAATATTTTCGCAGTAACTCCTATTTTTTTATTTTTTGTTCCTTGTCGTAAATGAAAAATAAATTTTAACTATATTCCTCTATAAACAAAATTAAAAAAAAAAAACAGATACGTCGTAGAAGGGGGTTTGAACCTAGTACCATCCGATTCGAAGACGAATACCTAAGCATCACGCCACCGGCGCTCGTATGAAAGGGTGTTTTATATACGCGTATATGAATAATATATTTTCTAAAATCGAGTTTGGCAGAGGAAAATCAAAAAAATAAGCCGTTTAGAAGGGCGTTGGAATTTTGAAATTTTGACGATCGATATTGTTCACATGGGCAATTCGCTGGAGACGACCTGCAAGGCGACGCTAAATCGGACGCCGCCGCCGCGACGCAAAAAGATTTTAGTTTTAATCAGAAAAAAAAATTTCCCGAAAATATCCAAGTACTCGCCGAGAAGAATATATTCGGACATAGATAGTTTTGGCGTAGCGTCAACCGTTCGGGAGATAAACGCGAATTTCCGACTAATCTGAAAACATCGGGAAAATTTAGCATCTAATCGCAAGGAAACCTAGCCTAAGGCACAGAAAAATCCTTCAGGCGTCTTTTGACACCTCCCTTTTCGAGTTTAGTCCTTCCGTAAGGTCCCAGGAGGGAGCCCCGTTTACCTCTACAATCACCAATTATTATAAGTAAATTTATTATTTATTATTTTGTGAAGCCAATAAAAGAAAGTTTGATTAATTTAATAGTTTACATTGGAATTGTATGCCGACATTGAACGGTAACTCGAGAGCCTAGCGTTCCATCCGAGACCATGCCATATTTCATCCCCAAGTGAGCTCCCACTTGCACTAGTCAGTCGATCTGAACTGTGTTAGTTAGTAGTTAAGCTTTAAAAAAATATTTACGTGTTCAATTTAAAAATATATGATTTTCTTGATTTTGTGAAATGTGAATATTAATTGCAATGTTAATCTGTAGATTAATTGTTTTAATTGCAACAACAAAGTAATTATTATTGAATTGATTTCTAGCATGTTATTTTCAACGGTTTAGTGTTCGTTGCGTCGGAATAACTTACTAAACATTCCATCTCATCCATTACAAATGCCAATTATCGTGAAACTATCACGCGTACTACATTGTATGGGGCTATAATGTAGTACTAAAGCAATCAGTGTTCCATGGCTTTTCAGGTATACGTCTTCTTTTAAAAAATATACAACTTTAATGTACCATTTCTTCTTGAAACTGTAGGCCAGAGATAAATAATATCCAGAATTAAATATTATCTAAGAATCTTACAGTAAGCTTGTAATATTTTGAACCCACATTGTTACCGAATTCTTCTTAAGATAAACTATGTAATACACTACCATGAGGTATTAGAGCTGTAATTTTAGCACCATACTACGTAATAAAGGTCAACTGAGGTATTTTATTCCTTTCTGTATATTGATAATAGAGATAATTTAACGTTAACGTAGCTTTAATACACAGTTCTTTATACGTTTATAAATACCACAAATTAATGCTCGTTTACCTCAAATAATTCAAATGTTTATTTACAGGAATTCGTCAGTTCGAGAATCCCCCATAATGAAGCCCCGATAGAAGTTCCCATCGCAACTAAGATTGAAGGTAAGTTATGTACTTTTGTGTAATGTTTTAAATAAATGAAACTTATATGTGTTTGGCAAATAAGTATTTGTTGATGGTCACAATTTATAAACTAAAGGAATTGTAGTATTGCGAAATGAACTATAGATTAAAGAGTCAATAACGATATGGATATATACTAATTTATGACGTAAATAGAACGATACGCGAGCAATTTGCGAGCGCTCTCTAATTTAATTCTGTCCATTTACTTTCTTCCCAGAATCGCGGATCTTCCTCCTCTGCTTGTTCTTTTAAAAGAATGTGTACTTTCCTTCGAAGCTCCTTCCTCGCTTTTAAAATCTCATTTTGAAAGTTTTTCGCTAACAAAAAAAAAATTGAAAAGAGAAAGTCGAGAACACAATCTAAATATGAAGCATTCCTCTCGCGAACCTCGTTATTCAAGGAGGAGCGACTCGCGGTCTTGATGAGTCGCCGGCCATTGTTTTAAAATGCCGCCCGATGTGTATCTATTTGATGTTTTCGGCCGTACGGAAAGGATAAACTTAAGAATTTCATCATTACCTTTGGGAAAAGTTTTTTTTCAAGACATAGAGAGCGGGAGTTGAGTATAAACTTTGTTATTTATTCTTTGTTGGTTGGAATGTTCTTTATTCTTAAAGAAATGCTAAAGACAAAACTTGTCATGTTTTCCAGAAAAATATATTTTATGTAATAATAAATAATGAATTTGAGAGATGACTTCGGACAAAGTTGTTCTTAGTAGCCGAGAAAAAATATCTTGAAGTAATATCGACATTGTTTTAAATCATTGTACATATGGTTATAATATTCTTAAACAGACGCGCTGAGGTATATGAAAGAAAATTTATATAAGATCAATTGGTAGAATTGGCGACAACTACCGAACTACCATATTATTTCTTTTCTCTAACGGGTAATTAAAGTAACCATTTTGGCACTAAAAACGATATTTGCAGCATGTGCACGAAACATTTGAAGCTTTATATTAATACACCACTGGCTATTGCGATATAACATACCTAATAATACATGCTAATTAGACAGCTAAAATTTAGCTATCATTCGCTTTATTACTTTACAACTATTACAACAGAAAAACGACGGATGTTTTAAAAACTAACAACATTTAGAGTTGATGTTGAACATCCTTCATGATGGTGACATTAGTACAGTTTGTACGCATTATCACCTTAGGGAACACATAACAAGGATAGGTCTGAAACGGAATAGCGACTACAGGTTCTGCAGGGCAGAGGATGAAGATCCGGAACACCTGACATCTAACTGCACCGCTATTACGGAAACCCGAATAAAGTTGTCATAGGTGAAGAAGAAATACCTTATCTGAAACCACCTGAGCTATTGCAATTTATTAAAGCGCTTGGACTGGATGGGGAGCTCTGAGAGCGGGTAAACCCGAGCACCTTACAGCTCATGCAAGGGGGCACAATAGATCAATAGCAAGCAGCCAATATCGCCCTTAATTATATCTAAATCTAACCCTGAACTTAATTATTCTCTTTCTTCGATATATTTTAACAGAAAACTGCTTGAGAACTTTTGGAATCCATATTTATTACCTACACTTAAGCTCTTAGCCTCCGTGAAGGTAAGCAGTCAGAACGGAACCAACGTAATACTACACTAGGCCATGCTACGACTCTACGAAGTTCTATTAATTTACACGTGCACTTCTAGAGGACAGGTCCATTCCATACCGAGTGCTCATACTTATAACTTTTAAGCTGTATCAGAAACAGTCCTTATGTTTTGGACAGTCTCAAATACAATAATTTTATACGCCGGTAGATGACGAATGACATGCAGGCTCAACATTAGATGTTATATTTCTCAATGTTTTATATCATAGTGTTGAGATTTACTACATGTTCTATTAGAAACTGTTTAGTCTTTATCATAAAATGAACCATTCTTAATATTTATAGGACCTGCATATTATGTATTGATACCAACATATGTTCTTATTCTTGTAGTAGAAAGTATAAAATGTAGTCGAAAGTATAAAATGTCTCATTAAGAAAATATAATTATGTTACAAACCCTAACTGCCGATCATCGTAACTGATAGTATTAAATTTAATTATTGTCTTTACCATCTTGTCCTTTTATTTAAAAAAACTGATACTACAATAAATAAATATTGTATTTCACAACTATACACCACTTCCATTGAAGTACACAAGCAAACAAACCCAATTAATACTTAATTGTCCATTGGTCAATTCTAGTCTATAGTCCGCAGATTCTATCTATTCCGAACATGTAGTTGCCATTTTTGTAGACGAGTCCAATACATTGCCTCAAACCTAATGCTCGTACTCGTATTACACGTTCTGCCCTATAGATATTTGGATTTAAATTATATAAAGTAATTCCGGTTTAATTTATAACGGTGTAATGCTTGTGCTTGCCGCACACCCCTACCCACACACAAAAGCATAGCATGCAGATTGCAATATGTCGGGGCGTGATTCAAATAGAAAACGCGACTTTCGACGCTATTTATATCATCATTTGGCTGGTAGATATGAATAAATACATAGTGAACAGCGGCTACGAGAGCCGCACAGCAAGAGCAGTTTGAGGAGAACGAGACGAGCTTTAAGGGATGATGTTGGAGACTGTTCTGGGGGCGAGTTTCGAGGAGATCTAGCGGAGAGAAACCCTGAAAGGGTCGCACAGGCACATATACTAATACTGTCGCTACTTGGATACACATGAATTTATGACCATTTCGTCCCCATTATTTTCTCTTTAACAAATGCGCTCCCGTATATCAGAGAGGTTCAATGTCGTACTGGAAAACCCAGGAATTTAAAATCGCATGTAAACTACATTTTTGTTTTATATAATTGTTATTACATCATAAGATAGTGGATAGTACTAATTCGATTAGTTATTGTAGCAGTATGAGAATTAATAATTTATATAAGTATGTATTACAATACTGTTCGTAAAAATAATAATGTATGCATACTATCAATGATACTATAACAGTAGAACATATACGTACATACATATACATATGTACAGTATAACCTTATGATGTGATTTGAACACTGTGTAACTACACATGGTCATTGGCAAGCAATTTAATTGGCACACGTGGCTATTCCTTTCAATTCATTGTCATAATTCTTCCTTTTGTTCTGGTAGTTAGGTATTTAATTAATTGATACTATAAAACCAGTTTGTCTTCAATCTCCAAAACAATATCATATTACAAAATAAGCTTTCAATTATCACCATTTTTTTCTGCACAAAGGTTCTGTACAGAATATATGTACATAAAAGCATTAAAATTGTGATTCTAAGGTATTTAATTAGCTTTAACTAACAATAACAAAGCTCATCTCAAATAAAGGTAAAATCTCCAGTTTACCTTACAAGTCTTCAATGTGAGCCTCCGTTTGTCACATAACACTCATCTAAGCTATAGATTCATTTCTCCATACTTTAATCAGCATGTCTGGGTGACGGCTTGAATCCTGCTCCTCAACTTCGGCAGGTTAGCAAACAACGGAGGCAGGTGGTCCCGATCCTTTACAAAAACCTAAAATGACAAGTCGCATAGAGTAAGATGTGGTGATATTGTAGGCTACTGCAATATCGAGTCAATAACGATTAGTGTTTTCGTACAATGTGATGCTAATGTGGAGATGAGCCAAAGTTATTTAGTTCATTTTTCAGTTAGAGATGGAGCCATTCTTGGAGCATAATAAAATAAGTTACGATATTTTCACCGACAAGAAACGGCCCCCAGATTTTGACGTTGTCCGTGTAAATCACACCACTTAGATGAAATATTGATCTATCACTAAACATAATGCAAACAACAAAGTTCTCATCTTTCTGTTGTAACATCTCAATTCTGAAATTAAAGCACACAGCGTGGTCAATAGGTTTTAAATCATGTTATATTTGCCAGCGGTATAGGAGCACATATGTCAGTGTCTTCTTAAGACCTTTTCTACTATCATAACTGACATTGCAAGTTCATGACTAAGATTCCTATCAGACCTTTGAGGATTTTATAAAAAAGAGAGTCTTTCTTGCAATGAATCCAATATTCATCTCTAACTCCCCTCTTCATTATGTCTTACCGTACACAGACAACTGCTTGTTTCAAATTGGTTATGACATCGACAAATGTTGTTGGGATCCCGCTTAAGCTCATTAAGAAACGCACGTTGAACGATTGCAGTGCAACGCAAAATACATAGCTTATGTTGACGAGTCTTCATCTCCGTTATTGTCTCTACTGAGAGAAAACAAAGAAAACCTAAACACGCGCACGAATACATCTGAAACTGTGTTTCTTAGCCTCTAATATGAGTCTGCCAACAACTTTGTACACATCACCTACGTTATAATATAAAGACATCAATTAATCCAATAAACTATTTTATTAAAGTTAATCATAAAAATCCTGCAGAATATATAGTGAACATATAGAAAAACTGCATGACAATCGCCAACCAGTTTCTGTCAAATGAGCATTTTGATATATAAAGAGACGAGAGATTAAAAACACTGCATCGCAGAGTTATTCTGCTAGGTACGCTATCACCAGCGATCATATTTTTTGACTCTACAAATACACTAAAAACCAAGAGTTTTCTATCTGATGTATGTATCTTCATGTATTATCCACACAAAACTAAAATCTACAAAACAGATTCTTATTAAATAAACATAGGTTGTATATAAGATTATATTTCGAAGAATAGATTAAATCTTTAGCAGCTAATTAAATTCTTAAAAGATATAACTTTATCACCGAAATTACTCGATGATTAATAAGCATATTAACTGATATCAGACCTATAAGATGAAACCATAACAATTAAGTTTTCATTTATAGCTTTTAACAATGTTTGTAACACTTTTTTTGGTGGATACCTAATTGCCCAAATTTTACCAATCGATTTAGAAAAGAAAACGAGTATAATCGTTTCTTGTATTACGATCACTGAAATTGTTTTAATTTCTATCCCGCGTTAATTCTTCCACTTCGAATTGTTCTATTTTAATTGATATGGTTTTACGACGGTGCTATCTTCTTCTTTCTATTATCAATTTTCCCACGCATTAGGGCCATCCGAAGCGACGACTCGAAGACGACGCCTAATAAAAACTAATAGTAGAGAAAATGAGTGAATTAGTTCGCCATAATCCGGGCGACATCGCGATTACATGTAATAGCCGATTCGTTGCGGTCATAAAACATTAAAGGCCATCGGAAACAGGTCTTCTTTTCGCGTTATAAAAACGGGGTACGCGTGGTAGCCCCCATATAATGTCCCATAAAAGAGTAAGAGAGATGAATAGCAAAAAAATAGAAAGCGTGATGAAGGAGGCGTATCAAAAAAAAAACAAAAGAGAGAGAGACCTTCCAGCTCGCGCCCGTCATAAAGATAACTATAAAACGTAATAAAACCGAAATCCGAAAGCGAGAGAAATTCGGCTGAACTCAATTAATCAATAAAACAGTAAAACGCTCCCCCGTCGCTGTTAAGAGTGTACTACTCCGGCGTTTCGTTGTGGGAGGCGAGATAGGGAGGCAGTGGTGGAGGGTGGGCGGTTGGGTGGATAGCGGCTCTGGAATGGTAGCTGGTATGGGCTGCTACTGCTGAGCGGGGGCCATCGCCTTGCCTGCCCGCTGCCGTTGCTACTGCGATGGGGTTGAGAGGGACTTGAAATGTGCGGTTTCGAGACGTTAGCCTAGGAGAGAGGCAGCGCACGCGGGCTGCGGTCGCCGAGGAATCTCCCGCTATTATATTGAACACTGGCTTATGCCCCTGCTTGACTGGCGGCGGCAACAACGGCGGTAGCAGAAACAGCGGCAACCGACCCCCCTTTGCACACACACGTACACCATATACCTATACCAACTTGTAATCTTCGTTTCATAACGTGTAATACCTCAACAAAATAGTTTAAAGATTTCTCGATATATGAAGAATTAAACAAATACAGTGCAGAAAAAAATATTTCAAAAATAAATATCAGCAGCATATTGTTTGTAAAGTAAATATTCAATTGACATATCATATGTTTAAAGCAATTAAATGTTATGAATGTATAATGGTACTTTTCAACTAGGAGGTATTACAATTCACATTTCTTCTAAACGTTATATTACGTTTTCACGACGTCCTATCTGCAACAGATTGTCATGCTGACAATATTCAGATCATAGAACCAATAAGCTGCTTAACTAGGATGTTGCTCATGAAGTTCAGTTATTAAAGATTACTTTAAGCATAAAAGATGTTATTGCAAAGCACCTAGTGGTATGTTTGCTAACATAGCTAATATTGTAATATTATTGTTGATTCATATTCTTTATTGTTTTCTGCTCATTTTATTGTCGACATCTAACAAATACTTTTTTGTGCCATACTGAACATAGGGACTCAATATAAGGACATTGCGGAACAGTAAATATCCGTATCAGACTTTTAAAGGAAGAAAATACATTGATATATATTCTCTAGTGAGAAATTCTTTGTACTTTCTTTCAGAAAGACACAGAAGTTCGTTTGGCAATTCGCAATTCATTTAAACTCTAAAAATCATCATTTCTAAGCTACACTCAACTAGGACAAGTGAGGGTAGCTTTTACGCCAAACTCTGCCAAACGGAATCTGCCTTACACAATCTGAAAGAATAGTGAAATCTTTTGTGAACAAAGAAATCACTCTGTATGCATTCGTTGATGCTGCGTTAAAACTGCGTTGGATTAAGAAAAACAAAATGGAGAACAAAAGAATTATCAAATGAATCGACTCAATCCTCAAAAACAGCATCATAACTGAAAAGGCTAAGCATTTCAGACCAACAGTTGCTGTGGTCAGTGATTGTAAACAAGATTCACAATAGATTATAAAGCCTGGCTATACTGATGATTTAGTAATCATAGTAATCTAATTTTGGCTCGTAGACAAAATGCGCTGAATCTTACCTTCCAACAACTCACACCTGTTAGCTACGCAATTTTGTAATCCGGTATCACTGAAATGTAAATGCCAGACGAACTAAATAAATTGATCCCGTCCTAAAATTGAACCAAAGCATATGTACAATCTAAACGTCAAACAATGTACATACAGCACTATGGAGATGCAGGAGCAGGATGCAATTACCTAACATGGTATATCCTAATGCTATCATCGAATCAACATTTTTTTCTCTTTTGGAAGAGACTTTAGTTTATATAATACATCCTATAAACCGAAAACAAATAGACAAATTATATTAATAAAGAACTGAAATTTACATCCGGTTAACAAACTTATGTAGTTTATCGTATATTAAATATTATTCTTGCATTATTATAACGAACTACTACACCATAGTATATATACTGTGTAGATATTGCTATACTAATGTTGCCTTCGTTTCACGTCATAACATCCCCTATTCTCCCCAATATAATAATTCTAATTAAATTTAATCGGGCACCGCGAAAGCGTACAAGTCTAACGTCCGGATTTTATCGGGGATGATTCATCTTCCCGGACCGTGTGTTCAACGTATTCCTATGTACCGTTCCGGTTGATAAATGAATACGAATTAGGTTAGATTTCGGGTACGTTCTATCCAAATATCGCGTATATTATGAAGGATAGAAAGTTTGCATTAAACATTCCCGGCAAATTTTAACACAGGCACGTTATGCTTTTTAATAATTTGGTACAAGTATAGTAGTATTTATTTGCTTTAATATTCTTATTAGCCGTTAGATTATATTTTTTTCTTGTTTTCTTGGTCGTAGCGGCTACTTTATGATATTATTTTGATACATGGTTGTAATAATTTTTTTAATTTGAAAATCTAAAATATTTCGGTCAAAATTTTAAATATAAATAATTGGATAAATTAGCCATGATAATTTAGTAGTTGTAATTTTATGCCCATATAAACATATAACACCTGTTAACAATTATATAATAGCATTTCAGTTCGAAGTTTACATTAATTAGGTACTGTAGTTACTAAAGTCATAAAAAACCCGAATCAAATGCAAAAAATCATCGCCGCTTATATTTGTTGTATGTGTATATGTATTTTGATAAAACAAGAAAAGTTAGCAAATTCTATAGTACGACATCCTTGATATTTGTGAGTCAATGGAATTATCGGTTAATTATTATATTTTCAATTCTACTCCTATACATTACTGACATGTAATATTCAGATTACTTGAATATAGTTTCAAGCGTTAATGCTTTAATTATGATTAGAATGCAATTATAAAGAATATAATTGATCACACATTAATAATTAGAAACCACCACCTATTTAGATATGAAAACGCATCGGCTTTATAGGGGTTTTGAAGAATATCCTTAAGACCGTTTTAATTGTTAAATTTAGATTTAGATATAGTAATAATTTTTGGTAGATGATTTAATATGCTTTTCCGCAGAGTATATAAATACAGAGTGTTCCATTTAAGTTAAACAAGTTATTTAGGTTTGAAAAAATATAAAATATAAGCTGCTGTTTTGCTTAATATCATATAGCCAATATCGAAACATTCTACTGGTTTATTGAAATCACGATAAAAATAGCTTGTTGCAAATGTGGATCTTCTTCTACTACTACAGTAGGTATTCCTGTTCTTAATCTTTTCGGGAAAGCCTGCATTTTCGTAAAAATCAAATTTTCTCGAAATTGGCAATAGACAAATATAGGGAAGTATTAACGACGTTACCTTAACATACGACGTAGAATCAGAAAATAGTATATAATAGGTACAGGGTGTTCCGTTGAAAATAACCTAACTTTGATATGTTGTACTTTTTTGAATCACCCTGTATAATTGCAAATCGTTTTATAATGTTCTTCGATGTTCTCCTTATCGTCCTGTATATTTGGCGAAAATCTCAAACTGATATCTTTTAACTTTTAGACACAACAGACAAAGGAAATAGTTGTAACTCATCCTGTATATTGAAAATTTCGTCGAGATACGTCTCTTTTGGAATGAATTTGAACTCAGACAAAACCACCGAGTTACATTAAAATCTGAATTTTAAACCAAGAAACTTTTTTTAGTTAATAATATGTAAATGAGACTACATACAACAAATGTTTAAATTCTGAATGTTCCATCAGTTATTTTCCATTTCTGGTTGAATAAAATACGAATTATACAACTAAAAACATATTCATTGATAACAATTCAGTTGAAATACCTGTTATGGAAATAGGGCGTTTTTAAACGCCAGAATGCGAATCGTTTGATTTTCAGTAAATCACATCGTACAAACGCTAATAACACAGTAGGCGTAAAGTATTTTTAAGAGGTGTCAGTGTTTATTAAAGCTACCGGTACTTTTAACTGAAATTCACAGTTATTTGCCGACAATCTATAATTGTGTTAAGTGTTAAGTAAATAAATCTCTAGTAGTTATCTGCTAGACCTGCAACAAAATGTATTTTTACTTCGAACAGCCTGACAAAATCTATACAATATATTGATACCTTAATTGAAAGAAAAAAATTTGACTGTTGGTCATATTTTAATTATTACATCGGTTTAATATTATGTATGATGGTGAATGTTAAATTGATCTGCGTATTTTTCGTATTATTCTGTGTAAAATTTGAAGGTGAATGTTTCTGTGAGTATATTTTTACCATATTTGCTAAGTATCATAAAAGAAAGCTTTATCATTTATTTTAGCTTGGTGGGGCCTATATTATAAAATATTTAATCCGCATTGGTATGGGCGATGGTTTCCTTATAAAGACGGAAAAAGCGATAACAACCCTATAGTAAACTATAGTTATCTTGCACCTATTGAATACAATAAAAATCTTGAAGAAGATATGATAAAAAATCCAGATAAATATGACAATGCTCATCAACATCATCATCATGGAAGATAATCCAAATTTTGGAATTAAAGTTATTTCGGAAGTTTAGTTGCTGTTATATGAGCTGAGAATGCTTTGCAAATTTTGTTAAACCTATTAATAATACGTGCGATAAAATAATATGACCATGACATATGTATATTAATCGCCTAGTATGTATCACTTGATGTTGTGTTTAACAGCTCTAATTACTTTCCATTTGAAGGTGTCTAATTTTACGAACTTTTATGATTTAGAATTGTCTGCATTTTATAGTGCCTTCAAGAGCACATAACGTAGCTACAATTAAATTTATCACTATACTATTATTTATATTATTTTCAACTTCTTTATTATATTTAACGGGTCGATGGCCGCAGTGGTTAGGCGGCTGACTATCGTTGTGAGAGGACGATAGGTGCCGGGGTTCGATTCTCTGGAGGGACGGTGACATTTTTTCAGAGAGTTTAATCCCGGATCGACTTGCCATTCGCTGTTGGGAGCAAAGTGATTAACAGCGCGGCATCATAAAAGGCGATATGATGCTGTCACAAAGCCATTTGAACACAACTTACACACAACAATAAACATCGGTATCACCTCACACCACAACTTTGATTAATTATTCGGGACACGTGTTTCGAAAACGCAGGGGTTTTCGAAACACGTGTCCCGAATAATTAATCAAAGTTGTGGTGTGAGGTGATGCCGCTGTTTATTGTTATTACGAGCCCACAGTCCTTGAAATCACTCACAACTTACACACACCAAACTACACCGCAAGAGTTGCAGTGATAGCCAGACAAGTAATACAGCTTACGGAGTCACTGAAACTAAGCACCCACCACACATTAAAAGAAAATGAAATTATTGTCCAGCGACCCTTGATAATGTGGGTACTGGACATCTCTGAAATATTTTATGACGAATCTCATTATTCCAATCCTTTAAATATCATCATAAAATTGCGTTAATAGCTTTCTACTAATCTACTATATCTGACACCTTCTACATTTTATCACGAACTCCTCTAGGATCAATGCTACAGCCTTTCGTTTTCATTGCTTGCATTACATGTACATTAAAATTCCTAACATATTCTACGGTAATGTGTACTGGTGATATACAACTGTATTATATATGTTTCGTGATGTGTATGTAGATATTGTTTTAAACCAATGCTCGCATCCCATAAAAAGGAGCTTTCTCTGTGTCACAATGTAATTCCTGATAACAACTGATGTATTAATATTACGTATAAATTAATTCATTTTAAGTTACCAAACACTATCCTGATAACATTAAACCACAGTATATATATTTACTACGTTGGAATTAAAATTGCTGAAAAGTTTTGTTTATGCTTATGTTTACAAATACACGATTCATTTCATCAAAGACCTCGTGCATTTATATTCAGATTTAGAAATTTACATTGTTCTATTACTCTTCACAAACAACTATGTATGTGTATTGGAAGTTGCACAAGAAATTACTTAACGTGTTTGTAATTTTAAATACTCGTTCCGGATATTTAGGTATAATTGTGTGTACCCTTATACGAGTATGTTGTTGTATTGTGTGTTGTTTAATATACTGCGTATATTTCATAATATTGTTCGATGTGATATTATTCAATATGTACTTTGTTTTAGTGATTTAGCGGTGAAAATATTTTAGCTGTTGGAGAATCACGGCACCTTTTGCCCTTAGGGATTTGGTAGAATGCCTTATAGGTATTATAGGAAATGTAAATTTTAGAAAAATTAAAATCATAAAATTAACGAAATATTGCACACATATGCATTTGAACTATCTTGAAACAGATTTAAATAGAATTAAGTTGTTACACGTTAATGCTTCATTCTTAATCAGCGAGTCAATGACTCGATGAAAGATAATTCTCTCAAATACTTTTAAAAGTTTATTTAAAATAGATATATGTTCCTAAATTTCTATCGTTGACAGTTTTCTGGGGATAAATTGCATTCAAAAATATAGGTTTCCATTAAAAAAACAAAAGTTGACCTTCAAACGACCTTCAAGACGATAAGCAAATGTAAAACTGACTCTGTCATTTCGTAGACTTTAAGAGGTAAAGCAACTTTGATTTGAAATATTTAATCGTAAATATGCCGCGTGTGGACTTACAGCCTGTAAAATAAAATCGGGGTCATCCTGCATATGCGAGTTTCTTCCAAAATAGCTATACTATTAAGAGATTTTCATAAGAAGTATAGACACCTGACAGAAAGTGACAAACAGTCATCTAGCAGTATCCTAATTTACTAACGCATTATTGCATTTGAATTGAATTCAATAAATTGATATTTTCTGTAATAATCTATTGCGTTGATTGAACTATAGATTTTATTCGTGTAGATTTGGAACAACCACCTACGAATGAACTACCTACTAATATATATATAAGCCCAAGTATAAGCCTTATAGCACCGTCTAATATCATATGCTCTCAAACAATAATCTACAAGTAAGTAATTAGTAATTTGATTTGTAATTTCATAGAATACAGCACGACTGACGTACGTATAATGTTTTATCTCCTATTAAAGTTAAACAATGGCATTTCTTATTCTTAAAATTATCACAAATATGCCACTAACTGTTACTGCATAAAAAATTTATCCAGATAATGTGTAAATGTCCAAGAATAAAGCAAAATAAGAACGTTTGATTTGCAACTGGATATAATAGTGGCGATACTGAAATTTGATAACTAAATATAACTGCTTCGAATAATTCTCATATCCCCAGCGATTAATTCAATTAACCGGAAACTGTAACCGCCCCACCATCGACAATAAAAATTTATACTTGGGGGAGAGACTACGGATCGCGCCACACTTGGAGCTAAATTTATCAATGTTGACGTACGCCCTCCAGCCACCCCTGCAACGATCCATACCGTAGAAAAAAATACATCCACTTCGCCGTTAAGGTCGTGTTAATACATTTAGCGTACGGTCGCGGCAGTGGTATCGTCCAAATTGAACTAATTCCAGGTACACAATCAATCATATCCGAACGGCAATCAGGTGCTGGTATCCGTCAATTTCGGATGATGGGGTGAATGAAGGCGACAGGAGGAATAAGGGACGATAGAGGGGCTACAACTCCTCTGTTCCCTACCACCTTCACTCTCCCGAAACGCCGTTCCAGTAACGACTCTCGCATTACGTCTATAATGACTGTATTAATGCCTCCGGCTCGGAGTAGTTTCTTGCTGAAACTTTGCTTAATTTATGCGTGAGATATTTTGCGTTCTCCAGTGGTCCTTTTGCCAGGCCAGAGGACCAAAACGATGGCGGCGGTAGCGGCAGCGGTGGTGGACCCCAAGAGGGACACAAGAACGGACTAATCGGTGGTCTTAGAGGGTATTACATCCGGGTGATTTGTTGTCATGTACGTGGGTTTTTCGCTTTGCGGTAATGACCGAGTGAATTTAGTGATAGGATAATTGTTAATGGCTTGTTGGTCCGGGTTTGAATTGATTTCTAATTGGCGTACTAAAGCATGTAAATTGATCTAGTCTTAACTCGGCTATACAGAGAGTATCTAGCATCCTAAATTCTCTACTATTTCTGTTGATTTTAGTATTTGTACAGTTATTGTTATAGTATTCAAATTTCATTTATAGTCAGCAATTTTGAACACTAAAAATTTATTTTATTTAAATATTTTCTAAACTAATTCTATTACATTTGAAGCGCATTTATCAAAAATTAATCCTAGTATATTTGTGTGTCTAAAAAACAGTTTTTAATCGGTTTTAGCAATTGAGTAGACTATATACTACGATACTACTAACTAAATACTTATATATTACTATAGTTTTTATGCAATTTTCTGTCATTTAATTAATAAATTCATTGCGTAATGCAAACCAAACACTGTGAAGTTACATATGTTACTCACAAAATAATGTATGATTTTTAAAAGAAACTAAAATTAAATATAATTGCTTTCCAATTAACTTCAAATTTACAAACAGAATATTTTAAATGTACTTGAAACTTGGTATTCATGTCCTTTGACACAATTAATGAAACACGTGTTTCAGCATGTTTTGCTAATTCGACCGCTAAGGGGATAAATGGGGTAGCAAAGTTTGTATAGATAAAACATTTGTATAATCAAATTTCCTTGAAATTTGGTATTAGAGTTTCTTGACAACATTAGTGAAACACGTGTTTCAAAATTAAGTTTAAGTTAACTTCTAACGAGGCGAAAAAATATATTTTCATTGTCAGAATTTCCTGAAAATTTGTATTAATACTTTTTGACACAATTAATGAAACACATATTTCGGTGTTTTTTTTTTTTAATTCGATCCCTAAGGGGGTGAAACTGAGTGGAAAAGTCTGTATAGGAAAAAATGAAAATATTGTATTTTTATGAACAAAATTACTTGAAACAATCAAGAAAACCCGTTTTTTCGACATTATTTAAAATTCAATCCCTAACGACCCGCAAAGGGATGGCAAAGTTTGTATACGAAAAAAAATTAGAAAACGTATTTTTTGCCACAATTAATCATACATGTGTTGTGGCAATCTTTAAAATTTAACCCCCAACAAGTGAGGCAACATTTGTATTGGAAATTCATTGTGATATTTATTTCAAAGTTGAGATTAATGGCTTTGTGATACCTCCAACCTCTCGGAGAGTAGCAAAGTTTGTATGGTAGCGTACACTAATTATACAGTTGATTTATGCATGAACAGTGGACGTGACAATATATAAATTTAATTAAAATGAAAAAACTGTACAGGTCTTATTATAGTCGACCCGAGCGAAGCCGCAGGCATAAAAGCTAGTATTTTATAAATACAAATAATAAATATAACCCTGGAATTTCAATTGAAATTAGAAATATATACGCAGATAGGTAAAATGTATTTGAATAAAATACTAATAACATAAATGTAAATCACATAATTAACTAGGTAAACAACATCTTTTCTTATTAAAATAATCTTATTTACATAATAAAATAATATCGCACTGTATGTCCAACTACAGCATATAAACAGGTTCTATGTTATTATTTTTATTCTATTTTTAGTTTTTAAATATAACGAACAAAATGAAACTGAAAACAATAAAAAATGCAACACAGCGGGATAATACATCGGCAAGTTTTACAACGCGTTCGCGTATATTACGTTCATATTATATTATTCCCTCTTCGATGGGCCGTGGGAGTTTCCCGAACGAATAGGGAGCGATGCAAGGGGAACTACCCGACGGCATGCAATAATATGGCGGTAGAGGAGAAAATCTTATATACAAATGCCGCTAATCAAGACACATGATTATGGCTTTATGGCGTCGCAGACCATGCACGACGACCGCATAACATTACCGGATAGGAGCTTATCCCCGAACAGCGGTGCTTTATTTGGGAAGAGCGAAATCTTCGACGGCCAAGAAAATAGGGTAACTGTGCGGAGAACTCGTAGGGAAAGACACTCCTTGGTTTATAAATATCGCGAAAGTGGAATCCCTCTGTGATTTAAACAATAATAATGAAACAGATAGGGCGCATCGGATGTGATGAGGAAGGGCGAGAAGGGTATGATTTAAAAACGAATTTGTATACGTTTGATACATTATTGTAATATCTTTAAGCATAATCTATCTGTAAATTAATTGATTTTATTTATTATTACGTCCTTAGATTCTGATATTAAGGTATACTTACATATAATTCATTTAAAGTCAAACGGAGTTTGTTTCTCGATTTATTCGCGATTTGTTAATTTTTAAACGTTAAACGAAACTATCTCTGTTCCTACTAAAATAGTTTCGAACACTCTAATGAAGATTTCAGCAAACCAAGTCAGCAATCTATCTCATGGCCGATCTTCATCACGACTAACGATAAATAAAGATACGCCAAGAAACTAAAGGTTTTTTTCTTTTAGGTATATTTTTCAGAATACAATTACCTATCTAAAAATTGACAATTGTCATTCAATTTACCTATAATTCACATCCAAATTATCCTATAAGGACAGTAGATACACCCGTTTTGTTATTTACTACAGCAATTTACGTGAATGAGTAATCGTCTAGGGTTTGAGCAGAGCCCATATGGCAACAGTTGAGCTAATACCTGCACGAAGAGTGGTGATGTATCTTTAAACTAAATCTCAATTAACGTTACAAACACACCTCTGCGGTAAATGTGGTAAAGGGCTATATTTTTAATAATGGTTGATCTATTGGAATTCATTCATAAACAATTTCCACAAAAGTAATTTCAAAAAAAATTAGGTTCATATCTTCATTTTACTATTTTCGCTGAAGAACAATAGTACTAAATCAAGGCTATCGGTCGTATTGGATTCACTGAAATCATGTCCACGTAGATGAATGAAATCATGAACTCTACTAGTTCATACATAAACTATTATCTAAAATCTAGAGAAGATGCTTCAACATAATTATGCTACAAGTGTCCGGTTGCATATAACGATGGATACAGTGATAAGATGCAGAACCAAAAATAACAATTAAAATTTCTACTCAATGTTGTTAAACATGTTAAAGCGACCTGCTGACCGCTATATATTTCGAATCTTATTTTCAGGACACCATCACGAATATACTAGATATAGTAAACGAGTGGAGTCATCTAAGTGCGACAGGTACAACCTAAAAAAGGAAAACAAAGAATTTGCAGATACACTAACTCCTACAAAATTCTCCGCCAAACGTTCCGCTCAAACGCTTAAAATTCCCATAACACAGAACAAAAAGTGCAAATTTGATAATAAACGAACTCCATCAATATATGTGTATGTACATACATACATATAAATTACAGAAACTAACGGTAAGATAACCTGCGGTCTCAGATTATTTCAATTCTATTCAGCGCACAGCAACTACCAAGAGCAGAAGTGAAGTATGTTCTCCTGCATAGAGTTAAGATTCTTGTTTGAAACGTTTAAAAGTTATAGAAATTGTTTGTAGAAGGTGTGGTATCAAATTGAAAGCTAAAATTTATGATATAAAAATTATGATTATTATCTTCCTAATCAAGTCGAATAAAAATATATTAAAGATGTGAAAATGTAGTCACGAAATTTTTACAAAAGCTAAACAACAACAAAGAGACGAGACGAAGAAGCTATACTTTTAGTGTAAAACGTAAATTAAAAAATCCTCAAATAGTGTAAATACTACTATATTTTACAAGCCACAATTCAATCCAGGTCAGATTATTAATACCCACAAGAAGAAATGAATAATAAAGTCACAATAGTTGAAATACAATTTGTACACCTATCAACTCCCTCTATGTATTGTATGTATATATCTCGGAAATCTATTGTGGCTTTAGTGCATCCCTTACTTGCGTAACAAGTAAATGCTTTATTATCATTTGTTGTTTGATCGACTTTTTATCTACAGGGAGCCTTATTTTGCAGAAATATGTTCACACAGTGCACTTTTGCTGAGCACAGCTGAATTTAGAGAATCTGCACGCAATCTATCTTCCCATGTTTACAGTTATCCTCAAAATGACTCATGACCCAGAATCTGAGAACCACTTTCTTAAAAGACAGTCGTATTAAACGGAGCATGTACGGCGAAATACGTTGAATTGAAAAACAGAAATGTCAGACGTTTATAACCATGTTTGCTTTTCAAGGAGGTCATCCTGGAATAGTTGCAGTCGTTATAACAATAAGAACATCCATTAAAAAAGATAATCAAAGTGATATTATCTATAAATTAGACTGCAAAGGCTGTAACAAATGCTATATCGGACAACGCAAACAATATTTAAAGAAACGACTTTATAATCACCAATACACTGTTACACATAACATCACCGCTGAACTGCTTTGTCTAAGCACTCTAAAGAAAGACGACATAATGTTGATATTGAAAATACTAAGATTTTGAAAAAAGGAAATAATTATAAAAAAGATTAATTTACGAAATGATATACATACATCAAAAAAGAAAAAAAAATCGGTCTATTCTAGAACCTAGATTGATCATTTAAGGTCATTTATAATAATTTACATTCTTGAATTTTCTTAATTAAAACTCTTGATTATGTTTTTTGCCATGATTTTTAATTAATTGCTGTTTTATTTGACCTACAAGTGGAAATACATCTGGGATTAAAAAATACGAACTTCCACTACCGAAAACGATTAATCACACAATTATCTCTTTATAAATGACATCATGAATGCACTCGCCACAGTATGACTTTATGCAAGATATAACCACAAGAATATCTTCCTTGAGTACCAAACAATTAAAACCTAAATCATTGTTTAACATTTTTGCGTCCACTTAATAACTTCAACATTAAAAGGAAGTATAGGACCAGTTACCTACCAACAATATTAGCATTACCAATGAGGTGACTTTGTGACAGATTTGACACTTTTAATAATTGTTTCAGTTCTAGTTTTATAGTTGGAAGGTCGAGTAAATAATATGAAGTAGTCACATCATTTAGCTACTAAACAATGAGGATGTGAAACAAAAAATAATAGTAGTTTAGCCAGAATTTTGATGTATACTTGTCACGCATTCACCCCATCGCTCGGGGTGACTTTGTGACAGCATTAGGCTTTCACTAGAACACAATGTCACTTTTCTGTGAGATTTTGGAACATTATAACCACGTAAATGTATGCCAGACTGCAAATTTGTCACAAAATAACCTCCTAACTGAATCATCAAGATGTCACAAAGTCAACCCAAACAATAAAAATTATCGTTTTGGCACGATTTATTTATAGAAAATGTAAGAAAACAACATAAATTAAGTTTTAAATACAAAGTATTGCTATGTATTCCATACCTAAGCAAAATCGAAATTATAAAGCACATAGGACAGATCTTTATTACTTCTAAGTATCTTCCTTTTCTTGCGCTTCTCGGAGGGTTACTTTTTTTCTAATTTTACTTAAAGCTTTTTCTAATGATTCAGATGTATAGTTTTTGTAGGGGCGACTCCCCGGTAGCCCCTTATACTTCCGTGGCATTTCTAAAATATGCATCGAATAATTACATTAAAAAATCTCACCCCTATTAGTACCAAGAACTGTCAGAATCTCACCCCGATATTTGTTGACATTTGATTTCGTAGAGCATAAGTACTTTATTTTTAAGAAGAACATATAGGTGATGGCACTTACTGCTTCTTAATAGATCATACTATAACACTATCATATGCAAAAATACATAAAACAAACGATTCAAGATACACAAGACAAAGTATTGCAACTCCCTGATAAAGTAAAAATTGCTTATCTACCTTAAATGCTTATCTACCTTAATGTGTGTTGTAAAAAAAACTGCAGAACGACCGCGAGACATAATACGTGACACTACTTCAACCGTTTACCGATGCGTGTGCGACAGATTGCTACAATAACATAATAAACAGAGATGTAAGAATGACTTTTTCAAAGGAGTGTGGTGCTGTCACAAAGTCACCTGGGTATCACAAAGTCACCTCGTTTTACGGTAAGTTACAGGACTTACTTTTTGAAAATATTCTTGTAGTTCGATAGAAATGGTAGGTGGTCCCAGGTAGCAAGCTGGCGTAATTTTTACGCCATTTGTAGGTCATATTTCGTCATTGACGTCATCTAACCAAATAATGACGTACTTTCAGAGATGTCGTTTAGACGTTAGACAAATAACGTCATTTAAAGTTATTTATTTAGTGATACATGTGACATAACGTTATACAGCTTGAGTCAAAGGATACGCCATCAAATATATTAATGTTATTAGTGGGAATAGCTAAAAATTGTGTTTACAAAAATTGTGCGCACCGACACATACTTTAATTCTATGTATACAAATATTATACATCGTGTCCTATACATAAGTTAACAATAGAAATATGGATTTCTTAAATGGAATTATCTATACCTTTTTAGCTCAATCGTAAGGCTACTTAATTCTAAAGAAAATATCTAAATAACTTTTTTTCGTAAAATTCTTAGTTCTCCCGAAAAAAATTATTTTGTAGATCCAATTGTCATTATTCTGCTTATAAGAAAATGAAAAAAATCGCAGAAATAAAAATGTAGTTGACAAACGTTATTGTTTGTCCGAATATTAGTAATTCTAATTGTGCTGTTTTTAATTGCTGTTTATTGATAAACATGCCACAACACAAACTTTTTTATGAAGCTGTTCGCCTTTATATGCAAAGATTTCCAAATCGAAGGCATCCCAATGCAAAAGTTTTGTACTTCACTTTTTTGTTAATGGTTAATGATTTTCCTATCGTTTTCTTATTTGCATGCAGTGAGGATTTAGTAACAATAACTACATATAAATTCCTTTTTTTGCGGAAATTATGAGCTTCACCAAAAATTACTATTATTAATTTTTTTTGTAGAATCAGATGATCTTACAATCAAAATGAAAATATATGGGCCATTCAATTTAAAAAAGTACACTTTTTATGACAACTTTAATATGGGACACGCTGTATAAGAGATTTATGCACAGAGTTAAAGTATGTGTTGGTTGACATAACTTTCTTTAATAAAATTTGTATCCATTTCTCAATACTACCAGTAATATATTTGATGGCATATCCTTTGACTCAGGCTGTATATAGAAAAAGTGAAATCTATACTAAGCTGTTAATTTTCTTAAGACTGTAAAAATACGTATAAACTTATTTAACCAGGTCAATTCACTTAAATTTGACACTGCATTAAGTAGTAGCTGCGTTAATTTCCTAATATTTATGTTATAGCAAAAAAAGCAATTTAGTCTAAATAAGGATAACCATATAACAAAATCTGTGTCTTGGCAAATCATATTTGGACTTTTTCCATTTTTAAATTTTTCAACCAAAAAACATACGATTTTCAGCGACTCTAAAAATGAGTGTCAAAAAATATTCAAACAATATAAAATTCCGTGTGTTGTTATTACTTATCTAAGTTTCAAAACCTTTACAGAACATTGAATTTTTAATCGTTTAAATACTTTTTCAAATCAGTTTTTAGTGCCTCTGCAAAATATTACACTTTGGTTAATTCATGGTATTGCAGTTATGTTATACCAGCGATATGTCTCATTTTGCACAATACACTGTTTTGGAATTGCTGCCAGCCCAGTAACCTAGACGTTCATGATGCATAACGTTGGTCATATGTATAGCATTGTGGTGACGCGGTACTGACGTCATAAAGCAGACACCATTTGGATGTGACATTAAAAGTCATTATGACGTCATATATACGTCATATAGGACGTACAATTGACGTCGCTTCTGACCTATAGATGGCGACAAATTGACGTCATCTTGCTACCGGGGGTACTAACCAGCGTAATTGAAGTCGCTATATCTGGAATTCACATCTTCTCAGAAATGACTGTGACATCTCTCAGGAAGGTACCTAGTATTAATCAAACTACCGTTGACTATTGTGACACAATCAACAGTGCAACATCACATATAGCGAGGTAATTCTTTACGGCACTCTGGGAGAAAACTATTGTAACCAGAACAATAATTATCGTACTGAATATGATAAGTTATTGGGCAACACTAATAGCAGGAAATGTATTTGTTACAAGATATAGATCTCTTCGTGTATGTATTTAATAATTCCTACAATTTATATGTTTCATCGAGAAACAAAAGAAATTTTGTACCATCCATTATTCTTAGGGTACAAATATATCTTATTATGTGCTTCTCTCGTTTGTGATGCTGTTTGACATTAAAATAGGAATGATGTAGTAACCACCAAATTTATGATGTACGAAATAAATCCCAGAAGCAATTAAAATTAACGCTCGATACATATTTCACAGTTAACGCGATATTAAACGTGAAAGTCAACATCGTCAACATGTCAGCTTATTTTCTATGTTTCTTTAATGCGCTGACAATGTAATTCCTAATGTTATTTTGGAAAGAAGAGATCCCAAAAGCTAATAGATAATTCATATTCAGGCATTATTGAATACCGCAGATATTCGTGAAGCATCCGTGCGCATATTAAACAGTACCCGAGAGAGGTTTTTATTTAAATTTTCAACGAAACGTATGTCATCCACCCCCGTTCAGGATAAAATAAAAAGGAACACGCGCTTCCTTTCTGAAAAATGGTATGTCGTCCTATGAATTTTTAAATTCGTTCGACAGGCGCACACTTCCTGCAACCACCTGAAAAATTGGAGAGAATTAGAGGGTTAAATCGTTATACGTTCTCGGCCTATTGAAACGGGCGGCCTGGTGAACCCTTGACAAGCATTTTTACAAATGATTCTGGGCCCGCTGAAACCCACACATAACCATAAAAAACGCATACACGTGAGTGGCCGTCGGAATTTTCCATCGTGCATGGCGGCCCCTTTTTCCGTAGCGTAACTCCACAGGTGGCATCCACACAACGCAGCAGAGATAGTATTTTTCAGCGGCTTCTTTTCAGGAACACCCTCCGCAGTCACTTCACATTCAGGAAGGGGTGTTGGAGATCTTTTTTATTATTTATCCCATACAATGCCCGCCTGCCTTACGCAAAACTGTTACACATTTACCCCATTTCTTTTATTTCCTTTAACACTTTACGGGCTGTTATCTCGTTTCATTTGTTGTTGTCGTACTGCAGTACGTTGTACACTACTATCTTTTTGTTTCGTTGTGCCTATTTGTGGATGTTGCAAAAAAATTGCGTAAACTCATATGTGAATACTTCAGCAATCTAGTACCTTTTATGCTTTGTGGCATGAATCAGTGATTGTACAGTTGGTCTGATATTCATAAGGCACAGCATTTTTTGCATTTCTATGCGTAACTGAAATGTATTTTCAAAGGATTTTTCTATGCATTTGAAGTAAGGGATTGTTGATTATACTAAAAAAACCTGCTTTAAATTATGGCTCCTCACAATACATTATTATTATGTAATACCAACATATATATACTTGTAGCCTACATTTCTCAAATTCAGATGGCGTTTGATCCATTTACTACGTTCTTGCAAAATATACTACCTTCATGAATTCTTCGTCTGGTCCACAATTTGTTTGTTTCCCTTAATATAAAATCAATATGTTTTACCACTGACAGAATAATGCGTATATGTAACTTATCTGATCAAATTCCTGTGATTTTGACAATATCTAAAACTTTTCAAAACCTAAACAAAATATATACCATCCATTTAGCAAGTTTAAAATCTATTTCATTTCTCAAATTCAGATGTCGTTTGATCCATTTACTACGTTCTTGCCAACTATACTACCTTCATGAATTTTTCGTCTGGTCCACAATTTGTTGGCGCAAATATTTCTCTTAATACAGGGTGTCCCAAGTTGAGTGGCCTATTAGAATAATTCCTAAAGTACTCCAAAGAGAGCCCTGAAAATTTGGTTGCCTTGGTTTCCGGCCATGCTCTTTTTAAATAAAATAATTTTAAAGATGGCCGACTTCCGGTTATAACGGAAATCGATAGGAACTTCGTTATTTTAAATGGAACACCCCATGTATTAGTGGATTTTTGGATTTTACGTAAAATTTTAGGCTAACTTTCTTAAATAAACCTTATGTCTAAAATGCACCGTTTTTGAATAATTCCACTTTTTTTAAATAATTCGACAAATCATTGCTGGGTGTCATTCGGCCTCTCTCAGACAACGTTTGACTTAGAGCCTTCAAAATTTTTATGATGAGTACTAAGGTCTAATTGTAAATCGTTGTTGGAAAAAAAGTCTAATATCTTACACAGGATGTTCAAAATACACTTGCCAATGTAGACAACTTCATACCTCGGGAAGTCGCTTATTTCAAATGGAACACCCTGTATTTTATTGGGCCAATAGTTGGGACTTTTTATTCCCTTTTGATCTGTATTTACATTCCCTATACCTAACTCTTAAGGTTTTTGAGTTATTTACGATTTTTATAAAACAGACTGAGATTTGAAAAAACAACAAAAGTTGCCATGAATTATAAAATGACATTTAGAAGGAACTATTTCACTAAAGCTAATTTAACACTGTTTATCAATAGTTGTCACGTATAACTGTTGGATTTACACACTTTCGGAGTGATACTAAAGTAGGCATAAATAATAAAAACAGGTATGAGGACGAGTATTATTTTTAATGTCAAATTAGAAAGCAAATACGATACTGAAGAAACAAATGGGTAAAAACAGCATGGTACCTATACCATTTACAAGTAGACGAAAACAGAAGCCTTAGTTGAATCGTTCAATATGATCTCCATTTAGATCTAGGCAGCGGTTTAAGCGACTCATTACACCATCTGTTGTAGCGCGTAAAATTTTATTTCCCTGTAAAGTCCCAAAGCAATTGCGAACTCTATTTTCAAGCTCTGCCCTGCTATTAACAGGGTCGAAATAGACTTCATTTTTTATTTTTTCCCACATATAAAAGTCCTTTCGCGTGAGATCAGGCGATCTCGGTGGCCACGCCCAAGGCCCACCACCATTACAACTATGTTCCGGAGGTCCATCAAGCTGATACCAGCAATTTCTGTAGACATTTAGCGGTAAGCTGTCTAAGAACTCCGTTACAACCGTCCGCAAAATTTCTATGTACATTTCTGAATTTAGATTGTCGTCGTAAATAAAATAACAACATTTGTTGCCCATCAAACAAGAAAAAACGTTAAAACTAAATTTATTTTGGAATCCTCTTTCCCTAATTACGTGGGGATTTTCGTGGGACCAAAAATGGGAATTATGCCTGTTGAACACACCTTCGTGAGAAAATTTGGATTCGTCTGTCCAAATTATCTTTTGTAAAAAATTTACGTCTTCTTGCTGGGCCACCATAAGCATTTCACACAACTGCACTCGAAGTAATCTGTCTGTAGGTTGTAGTGCATGCACAGTCACAAATTTGAAATTGTGTAGCTTATGGTTTCTCATAATCCTGTGTATGCAAGAGCGTGGAATGCCTAAATCGTGTTCAGCGGCTCTGGTTGATGCTCGTGGGAACGCTTCAAAATAAGCCAAAACCGAAACTTCATTATCTTCATTCCCAGTAACCGGAGCAGATGTAGTTTTCTTTATTTTAACGCTACCAGTTGTTAGAAAATTGGCCAAATACCTTCTCAATTTTTTTTTCTGTCATCGATGGTAGCTGAGGGTAAGTTTCATTAAAGTTTCTGCATGTTCAAGCAGCCATTCTGTTACACTGTCCATGAATAAAAAACAAATTTAAAATGTCTCCGTTTGAATAATCGTAATTATCTATTATGGTTATTATTATTATTATTATTTGTATTATTATGACTCAGTGTATTGTAATCAAACAATAAAAACAAATTAAAAGAACAACTCTTAACTTAACAATAACACTCTTGGTAATTATTAGATTAGTTTTAGAGTATTTGTTTTAGTGGAAATATCATTTTATGATTCATGGCAACTTTGATTTTTTTCAAATCTCAGTCTGTTTTATAAAAATCATAAATAACTCAAAAACCTTAAGAGTTAGGTATAGGGAATGTAAATACAGATCAAAAGGGAATAAAAAGTCCCAACTATTGGCCCAATAAAATACAGGGTGTTCCATTTGAAATAAGCGACTTCCCAAGGTATGAAGTTGTCTACATTGGCAAGTGTATTTTGAACATCCTGTGTAAGATATTAGACTTTTTTCCAACAACGATTTACAATTAGACCTTAGTACTCATCATAAAAATTTTGAAGGCTCTAAGTCAAACGTTGTCTGAGAGAGGCCGAATGACACCCAGCAATGATTTGTCGAATTATTTAAAAAAAGTGGAATTATTCAAAAACGGTGCATTTTAGACATAAGGTTTATTTAGGAAAGTTAGCCTAAAATTTTACGTAAAATCCAAAAATCCACTAATACATGGGGTGTTCCATTTAAAATAACGAAGTTCCTATCGATTTCCGCTATAACCGGAAGTCGGCCATCTTTAAAATTATTTTATTTAAAAAGAGCATGGCCAGAAACCAAGGCAACCAAATTTTCAGGGCTCTCTTCGGTGTACTTTAGGAAATATTCTAATAGGCCACTCAACTTGGGACACCCTGTATAAAATCAATATGTTTTACCACTGACAGAATAATGCGTATATGTAACTTATCTGATCAAATTCCTGTGATTTTGACAATATCTACAACTTTTCAAAACCTAAACAAAATATATACCATCCATTTAGCAAGTTTGAAATCTAAAGGAACCGTAAACATCTTAAATGCTTTAGATTGGTTAATCAGTCGAAGTAAGTGAGTCAAATAGAATAGTTGACATCGTAACATGTTTCGAGAGTGTGTAAATAATCCAGATCATTTCTGTTATGTTTACGGTGAGGTTAGTTTTGCGTCTCAGAAGCGATCTATTACTCCATTGATAAAGCAAGCATATCAATTTTACTTCAGTTACAAAATAGGAGATCAAGACAAACATTGAGAACCTCATATCTACTGTAATACATGCGCTTCAATTCTGAAAAACTGGTTAAATCATTAAAAACGACATATACGGTTTGCTGTCCCAATATTCTGGAGAGAGCTTGCAAATCATGTTGATTGTTATTTTGCATGATACCTTGTGTTGGGCAAGACACAGGTATATCCAAGAGGAAAAACTCGGTTATTAATTATCCAAATTTATCATCTGCCATGTGTACCTCATAGTAACGAATTTCCTATACCAGAACCTTCAAAACTCACTAATCAGGTAATAGCAATACAGCGATTTGTCAAGAAGATATTTCAGCAACATCAAGAGATACACACCAAGCACGTAATGTTGCCAACTACACAAAATAACCCATTTAGAATTTAATGATCATGTAAAAGATAAGGCAGAGTTACTAGGATGAAGATTGCAGCAATGGAAACTATTAGAAGATGTTGCTGTATATTTTTCGTAAATGCCATAAAGGGCTAGTACCATTTTTTTGACATAGAAAATAACTGTCTGCAATAGCAGTAGTGATTTATTGGCGGCTTTAAATATGAACTACAAGCCAGAGGAACGAAGATTGTTTATAGACAGGTCAACATTAAATTTAAAGGCTATTACATATTGAAAATATTCTACCGTCTATTCGTGTTGGATATACCGTTCGCATGAAAGAATCGTACGGTAATATGAAATACTTGAGGTTATTACACTTAAAGGTTGTTGCACTTTTACTTGGGTTGCAACTCGGGTATACCAAGTTTTGCTGTTTTTTTTTTGTGGACAATCGGGCAAAGGCACTTCACTACAAGAAACAAGATTGGTCAGTTCGACAATTATTACAGCCAGGTCAAAAGAATGTATAACATATACGTTGGTAAACTTCAAAACGATTTTGTTGCTACCATTGCACATCAAATTGGACCTATGAAAAGCTTTGTTAAGGCACTGAATAGGGATGGGTCGGGCTTTTCAGTACCTGCGTCAGAAACAAAAATTAAACAAGGATATTGGACGGCAGATTCGAAATATTCTGAAAGACGAACAATTTAACAACACTGTAACAGATTGAAAAAATAAATTGCTTGTAATAACATTCGCCTCGTGGTCACTAATTTCTTGTGGAATAAAAGAGCTGACAATTACGTTATTCTTATTGAAAATATGCTGTTGTCATATCAAAAAATGGGTTATAAGATATATCTAAAGATACATTTTCGGCAATCACACCTGGACTTTGGCCTGCCAACCCCAGGGAAACTGGAATACTTGCATGCTTGCAATTAGTTGCATACTAATAACGCTCAATACTTCCTAAATTCCTGAATAGTGAAAATTATGATGGCAACCGAGAAAATGCATACGTTTAGCGGATTTTGTATATACTATACTTAGTGACTGACCATATAGATAAATAACTAGAAATAGGTATCCAGTGCAGTGGCTACGCCGGAAGGAAAGAATGTCACAAGACAAGGTCGTACAAGTAGTAGTAGAAAGCCGCAATCCTACGTCTATAAAAACTACAGACCTGTAATATGTTGTTTTTATTAAAATAATATAATTTATCTTTAAACTGCAATTATTGAGGTCTACCATGATAGACATTTAGACTAAAAATAAAGTTCCTTCAAACGTTTTCTTTATTGAGATAACCACTTAGCTACCAGTCATGTCGATAAAGTCTTTCACCGTACTAATATAACATATGAACAGTACTTTCAATAGTAGTATTTAGCTGTTATTCAAAAATTTTCTTAACATCTGCAAACATGAAAAAGAAATTCGTAGGTTATTTATTTTATAAAAAACAATCCATAAATTAAAAATTAAGTTAAATAATAAAAAAATAGCAGCGTAGTTTATCTTGCATTATTTTACATTTAATTAAGTTTCCCTAACTTATGAAGAAGTGCAACAGATTTTGAAACAGAAGATACTTTCCACATTTTAGTTTTAATTTCTCTTCGGTACTAAAAAGAAAAAATAATCTTTCATTCACAAAACTCAATCTACCTATACCTCAAATATTAATTAACATTATTAACACCAGCTTTGCCCTTTCAATGAACGGAAAAAAGTAATTATCGTAAATCAACGAATTCCTAATAAAGGCGAACGTTCACTCAGTCCTTCGGATTCTGCATGTAAAGTTGCTGCGGGGGTGAACGAGAGAACGGGGTCCGTAAGAAACGTAAGAACCAACTAAAGTAGGGTGTCGTCGCCACTAGCTAACTCCCTACTCTACGATCACCAGACGGAGGGCCGCCGCCAGCTACTGCCTGCGAGTTTTGAATCAATATTTGATTGCGGGAATTAGTGCTTTATCGGGATTCCGCAGACCTCTCTCCGGCTTGATGAAGGTCCGTTGATTGTTGACAGCGGCCGCTGGTATACGCGTGAAGAATTAACGAGGCCCTTAGGTGGTCATTGTTGATAGTGACCGGCCGGAGTCTGTTCCGTCTTCTTCTTCTTCTTCTTGTGCAACTGCGCTGGGTACTTCATTCATTTACCATTCCGTTAATCAAGATCTATCGGACGGCCAGACGGAGAAAAGTGGGTGGCTGTCTGCCTGATGATAGAGATGTGTTTGAGGATGGGAACTGCATTCGCGACAACACAATCAGACCGACTTCAATGGAATAAATTAGTTCTTCATTGAGCAAGTGAGGTGTTGATGAACGTAAGAAAAGAAACGCTATTAAAGCAGTTGATCACCAAAATCTATTTGATTTCCTAGGTTTACACAACATGTATTTATTGAACTGTCTATATAGTTAATACATTAGATCTTAGTGATCTTAGTAACTAATGAGGGTATGCGGCAAGATTTATGTTTTGTGAGAAAAGCTTTACTAATCCGAACTTACTAGTTAGTTAGTATTAACTGTAACGTCGTTAATTCTCATTAGAATTGGAAATAGTTTCGATTCGTATGTCTATTTCAGACACTAAAAAAATTACTTTGTTAATAATATAATAATGCGCTTATGACGTTGTGTACTGAAGACAAGAACACGTTACATTCATTAATATACATACAATCGTATAAATTAAATTAATAATTCTGACCAACCAATATGTCGAATAGATTCCTTATAAATTGCTCTAATTTATTTCTATAAAAATAGCTCAGTTGTGTAATTTATTTGATAATTAAATAACAAAAAATACATTAGCGACTCAAATATTTAAGGTTGTATTCTTATATATAAATTAGCATTGTTTTTATAATATCTTTTACTTAGCTGTAATCGCCTGTATTATAATTAGATAAATAAACAAATAAATACATAGATAGATCCTTTTTCTCCATAATACAGAAAAGTGTAGAAAATGTAAGTACAAGTAAAAATGTTCGCAATGTAGACATCTATGCCAGTATAATACAAATACACACACAGAGGGTTATCTCTCAATTCCTGAGATATTTCCAATTTTAGGTCAATGAAACCACAATTAATTAAATACCCATTTATTCCAGAACATATAATATTAGATATGTATATATGTTTTCGTTAATACTTCTTGAGTGGAAGAAATTGACATTTAATATGTGTTAAAATACTAATAATATAAATGGCCATGCCTATCAACAAAAATATCTAAAAAACAAAGAATTCATTGATATATCGAATTTTAATTCCATTCTCAGAAAATAATGAAGGAATATTGGTTTAATACAACTATAAAAATTAAAATGATTTGAATTATTCGTATATCAATCTATGTTTTGTTAAGCTCTAACAATTCTGTTCAAGGACTAGGGAAAAACATGGCAAAAACCTAGTAAAGAGCTTAAAATTAATAAAATTCAGGCGTGAATTAAACTATTATAAATAACACTTAAATTATCGATATCAGTTCTAAAATTTACCGCGTTTTCATCTTTTTTAATGTATATCATTTCGTAAATTAATCTATTTTTATAATTATTTTCCTTTTTCAAACTGTTAGTGTTTCGAAAATCAAAATTATGTCGTCTGTCTTTAGAGTGGTTAGATAAAGCAGTTTCAGTTTGCAATTGTTTGCGATTGAGTGAGAAATCAATGTAATCAATTGTAATGAGAATTTACCACATGCGACAGTTTTTGCTAAAAAGTAAGTGAAAGGGAAGTGAAAGTCAACAAATACTGCCCCCAATACTTGTTGGAAGAATTACAAATGTGCAATTGCAATGTGTTTGTAACAAATTTGTAAAAAGACTAAACCGGCTAGAACCGAAAACAGAAAACACTTCAATATTATTGCGCATTCAAACGTAGAAGTCCAAAATTTATTGGATTTACAAGAGATATGTAACATAATAAAATATACATAGGTAATATTTCGTCGTAGATAAACACATATCTAAATAGGAATCATAAAATACCTGCTGACTGCGCCACTACATTTAATCCGTTTTAATATTAGTGAATTAATCATTTAGATAAGGACATCATCTTCCATACGAGATGTATCGCGTTATTTACGTCACATTAATTAAGACACATATTCGGAGTCAATTTCCAAGATAATTCGCCCCTAAAAGCGAGATATTTTACAGCTCCCCACATGTTGACGCATAAAGAAACGAAACGTCCCACTTGACACCTTTTTTCCCGGCGCACGCTCGTTGGGTGAAATTAACGCACTTTCCGACGAACCTTAAATTAAAACGGCATTGTGTCGACGGGTCTTTTGCGCCTTTTCACACGATTTCGTTTTACGGGCGTCTCACTCTGGCACTTGTCGACGCTATACGTGGCGGTGCCTTGTTGTGTGTAACAGTGTGTTTAACGTTGGAGGGCGGTTATTTACGGTTTACGATGAGTAGGAAATTAAGTGTCAACGCGACGAGCTAGAAGAGAAGCACCAGCATACCGCATTGACGCCAACATTCGCGAGACTAGAATTATTGAATGGTTATTTATTCTACCGCAAATGAGTTAAACGGAAAGCTTATGCGGTTCAAGAAAGAAATGCAACGGCACAAAAATAGCTACGGTTTATATTTTGCTTGGATCGATGAAGTTTAACTTAACCATTGATTTTGGTAAATTCCCCTACCATTGGAAATTGGCCCACATATTTCAATTTTTTTGTCTAGTGGCAGATCTGATATAGAATAATGTTTAATTCTATACTAAAAATAAATATACCATTTACAAGCTATGGTAAAATATAACACTACAGTGAAATTATTAATTGACACAATGCATATGGAATAATAATTCACCGAAACATTGACGGTCGTAGACAGAACAACGATGTGAATCTATAGAGTCTAATGCAAAGACTCGGCAAAAGTTAATACATTATGGCAATAGTTGCCGCAACCCCCGCTGATTTCAAAACGTTATCAAATCAAAACCAGTAAAATGTGTCAGAACTTTATCTTGTATCTCAGAAACAAACTATGTAGAAAATATCAATTCGTCTGTTCCAACTGGTTCGTAGGAAAATACTTAAATGCAATGCAAATAAAAGTCAATGTCCTAAAATGATTCTTTATTCACAGAAGACAGAGAACGAATACGTATTTCAAAATTGATATGAATAGAATACTGTACTTGAGAGATTGTTTAAAATGACTCAAATAGAAAAAAGGGGCAGTCAAGTAGTCTGCATGGGCAAAAGACCACCGCTAGTTACCTCAGCGAAGTTATTTACCTATTTAAATTACAAAAAAAACCACTTCAGAGAAACTCTGTAAAATGTGAATTTACTTTTAAGGCCTTATTAGAAAAAGACCACGAGAACGTGGTATTGAATATTTTTAGAAATTGACAAATCTAAATTATTTTCCAGCTTTTCCAAAAACAAAACTCTAAATTTGGCGTGAACGCCAATATACACTATATGAAGGTTAAGGTTCGGTATTGCCGTGCTTCCAACAAAAACACGTCCCTCTCTCTAACTCTTCGTTCTATGGATGATCAACAAAAACCAAAGAACATGAGCGCATAACAACAATTCATTCGAGACAGATTATAGTTTAACCTCAAAACCAAACAACTAAGCGCTAAAAATACGGTAGCCAATTTAAAAATAATTTTCGGGGCACTAGATTGATGCCACTAGGCAAATAAGCAGCAAAATTTCTGCAACAAAATCCGCCATAGTTAAACAAAGGAAGAGCTGTTTAAAGAAAAAAAAAATTCTGAGTATCTCGGAATAAAATGGCGTTTTCGTAAAGGCACTCCCATAGTACATACATTTTAACCGCGAATATTTTCGTAGCTAGTAGTCTTCTAGTAGATAACTGTTTTTGTTTTTTTTTGTTACATTAGTGTTAGCTCTATTCCAAAGGATGGCAATTGTTACGTATGCAGAAACTTTTTTGTTCTTTATTTTCATAGCTCCTAAGATAACTCTCCCTCTTGCACCTGGCACAAATACCCGTACTTGTAAATGGACTAACACATTTCTTGACGTCATTGAAATTATGTAGAAAAGTACATATGCGTCTGTAGATTAGAGTTAATTTAATAAAATTTCCAGCTTTATTTGAACATTTGTCATCCATCCATATGACTTTTGTCGTTTTTTTTTCAAATAGCTCATTAAATATCTCAATATTCGTGTCTGATATATTTCAAATTACCTTTCTTAAGTTGCAATGTGTTAGAAAGGACCCGACAATACCGTATAAGACCCTGCAATACTACGTTTCATTCGCTTTGGTTATTCAGCGGTAAACCTAATTCAATGATATTTGTCAGATTAGCTTTGGTGGTACTTTCATTCATATCTGCATAACTAACCGCAGATTTAGATGATCCTAAATATCCTATATCTGCATATACCTTAATTACATCTTACTACAACATTGTCAGTTTAATTATTGTGCAGACGACACGCAAATTAATACTTCGTGTTCACCACTTCTGCTTGCTCACTTTTAAGCCAAATCTTAAACTTGCTCTACACGCTTGTGTCTCAACATTCATCTAGTTTAAGCCCTCTCAAATCGACTGCGATTATTTCTCACAACAGTACTGCTTTTCCTATCCGCAGCTATATATATCAACGGACAGTTAAGTGACGTTGAAGGCTGTGAGTGCCTACACATACGAATCTGGTCTGTTGCATAAATGTATATGCAATTTAAGGCAATTGGGACACAATAACCACGTAACTCTTCAGTGGATCCCAAGCCACCAAGGGATCGAAGGGAACGAAAAGGCAGATTAGCTTGCCAAAGAAGCAGCGAAAATACCTTTCATTAGACCTTATCCCTGTTGTGGACTGCAAAAGAGCCACCTAAAACAAGCAGTTAAGAACTGGGAAGGCAACAACCACACGCCTCCCTCTGGCAGAATACGCCAGGACAAAAGCAGGTGAAGGCACTGTAATCGGAATCGCCTTGGACCTTGCACTGCTGGCAGGGTTTTTTATAGGTCATGTGGCCCTGAAATACCACCTACATAAACTCGGAGAAGCTGAAGATCAAATCTGTCGTCTATGTCAAGAAGATCTAGAGACCACGGAACACATTTTGTGTTAATGTGTTGCTGCCAGTCATACTCGACACCAACACTTCAGTAGGCCGTTTCTAACGCCTACTGACATCCAGGACGAAAATCCCAGACTAATTCTAAAGTTTATCCTAGAATTTTTACTTCGACATTTCTCTCTTTTCCTGTTAGTTTATAACTAATGGCTAGATATCAATAATGGCTTTCTACAATTGGTTTCTCTACTACTTCTATCGGCGGTACTCCAACACAGATGGAAACTAAAATAGCAGTTTCATTTCAATATTGACGAGCATTTCTAAATCCTCCCATAAATTTAAAATATCAGTGTCTAAGGTTTAAAACTAGTGATAATCCATAAATATGGATGATACTATCTAAGTAAGATTAATTTAAAATCGGTAATTGCGTTCCACAAATTACAAAATTCCTTCCAATATACCCCAACATTCTTATCTTCTACGGTGATGCTTTTTCACAAGGAAATCAAAATTACCACAATGAACGTAGCAAACGGATTTCAGCAAAAGTCGCCGTTTGAAGTGGAAACGCGTCACCGCAAATATTTCCGGTTACTTAATAATACAAAAGGAGGGCCCAACACCTGGCGTTTTCTACGCAATTTGACGTGCTGCGCGGTTCCTTTGACATCGGCGGCTGTGTGCTAGGCGCGATGTGTGCGCTTCCCTACGGTTCGTTCAGCTGAGTGCTCTCAATCAGAACATTCACAGGTTCACCGCATCACAAACCAGACTCAGTTTACCTGAGACAATTTTCCCCCGCAGAGCAGACGAATTCAACATCATCCTACGTCGGCAACGTCAAATGTAAAGTGACGACCGATTTTCCATCTTTCGCTATTTGACGAAGAGATTTACTGATTTCTGGTTTGTCGAGAGGTAAAGAATAGATTTTGGGTTATTAATTTGTGTAGCAAATATAGCAGAAGAAAATGGTAAACGACATTCATATGTCTTAATTAATTAATGTGCATTAAGCATGCGTATAAAATAATTAGGAAAACAGAATTTTCAGATAGTTATTTTTCTTTCTATTTGGCTTGTACTTTTAAAAGTTCTTTGCGAAAAATATATCAATGACTTTGAAAAAGAAAATGCTTTTTTAATTTTGTTATATATAACCTATATTTAAACAATACGTAAGTTTGCCAATAGCCGAATATAAGACTATTACTAGCAAAGGCAATCTCTGCATAAAATTAAAAAAAAATTGAGTTTGGTTTTTTATTTGTTTGTGACACTAACATCTAAGCTTTAAATACATATAATTATAAAAATATATATCAAATTAGCAATTTGTTGTAGATAATATATGACACTAGTGTATTATATTTACCCCAGCACAGAGTGAATAGAACGAAAGACCTTGAAAAGATAAGAATCGGCCATCAAATAAAATTCTATACAATGCCTGCCTGTGATACCTTTATATAGTGATTTCCTGAGAGTGCGGAAAGAATGTTGCGGAAGAAGTAGGTGGTAAAATATCGTCCAAATCACATATTGCTTCCGGCTTACTCCAAAACTGACCCGTTACGGGCTCAACTTACGAGGTTACGATGCGATAAAAGCACCCCACAACGCGCACGCATTCTCGGCTACTACAGAATAAAAAAGAACAGCCACTTCTCTCACGCAATCCACACCAGCTTTTCTTTATCAGCTTCAATCTTCCTTACGGTGACATCCTTAGTACAAAGAGGATCAGAAAGAAGCTGTAATCCACTTACATTATTGTTAAACTACGCCTTCCAACTTGTTTGTTGCAGAAATCACCCTTAAAATAAGGTAATAGAATTTTATTTCAAGACGAAATATGACCCATTAGGTGTTTATTAACAGTAAAATGAGTGTGTAAACTTGTATGGTAAAATTTTGGACAAATATTATTAAGTTAAAGGTTCTAAATCTATAATTTAATAATTTGGTTTGTGAATTTTTCTAGATTGTTGGTGAGTATAAGATTTTAGTGATTTTATTATCTTTGTTCTAAACTTTGGTCTAGTTAATATTAATCCTCTATCAATTAAACGAATAAATACACATTTTTCATAAACTATTACCAATTCTAAATTGAAATTCATATAACATTGTTGTCATTTTTTATTACAACCATGCCAAGAAAAAGTATACAATTATTTGTTGTTCTATATGTAAATTGCAAACTATTGCGGTAGCTTTTAAGCAATACTATGTAATTTATTTAATTTTTTGATATTCCCATTAAACAATCGTTTACGTATTTTTCAAAAAAAAATTTTGAATTTTACTTCTGATGAATATTTCGACTTCAAGGTCCTTCAATAGTAATTGAGCTGCAGGCTGATAATGGCATGGCAAATCCGACCATTTATTTATAAAATATATTTTTATATTGAATGTATGTGGTACGAGGGGCAAGCTACTATTAGGGAAAATAGAAAGATTGATATAAGTTTTTAGAATTTTTATTTTAAATATGTTCAAAGTAATTGCCATTTACAATAATGCACTTCACCATTCTCTCCGTCCATAGGTCGGTCTTTAGGGATACTATCAAAAAATCACTTGATGACGATGTCAATATCTTCTTCTAACTGGAACCTTTTCCCTCTAAAACGTTTTTTGATCTCAAAAAATAGCCTGAAGTCACACATCGCTAAATCCGGCGTGAAAGGAGGATGTTCTAAAATTTTGATTTTGTTTTCTGCTAAATACCAAACAGTTGCCCTGCTGTATGGGACGACGCGTTATCATGATGTACCAAGATTCGCTTTCTTGACATTTTACTGAACACAGTAGGCAAACAATTTTCAACATATCATTTAGCGGTAACTGTCCTCTGATCTAATATAATCACGACTAATTTAATTACGGCCACCAAACCCGTACTTCTAAATTATACTGCGTACATAACTTTTTTCGTTTTTTCCACCATTATAGAGTTTTTCCTCGTATTCATGTATCCAGATTCGACTTTCTTAGCAAGTGGGAACATCAGAAAACGGTATATACATACGTTTCATCGTCAGTTACAATTTTAGAAATAATTTGATGACCTCCAGCATTCAACATATCTAAAGTTTGTTGGCAAATTCTAACACGTTCTGCTTTTTGTAAATCTCTCGGATGATAGGGCATAAATGGGGTATAAATCGAGTTACAACCTATTTCAAATGTAAATGTTCGTGCAATATTGATCTCACTTGCGAGGATCCAACCTTCAGATAGGACACTATCATTGCATAGGTAATGCGGTTGTCAAAAAAATATTATTTTATAAATAATAATAATACATAATTTGTTATACGTGCGAGTCTGTAATCTGGAATAAATTCAGGAAAGCGAAGACAGTCTTGTTTCCGGAAATATGCTCGGACACGTTGATTAGTATTTTAAATTTACCTACTACAAATGACTGTAATTCATGTATGCTACAACAATTAATGTCAACAAATTGCGAAATGCTATTAAAATTTCTGCACATCACTGAAATAGGCGACGTCACCAACACACCAGTCCTGGCTAAAGGGCACTGAAAAGTAATATTCACGTTAGGTATTCTAAAGCCCAACTGATTCAATAAATGTGAGCAATCAATATTATTATGAAGTAATCCGTGAAAAAATTTTAAACTAAGTACTCTCCTTCTATCTGACAACGACAGCACCCCAAACTTCTTCTACAGCAGTTCATGATAGAAGCCCCACACAGAGAAAATACCATTTACTCGAAAATATGTGAATTTATGGAACTTATGCTGAACCCGCTCAAGTGCATCAATATGCACTGTATAAATGGGATTCCATACTAACGAGGCATATTCTAATTTGGAGCGGACAAATGAATAATATAAAGATTTTAAAACTTTAGTATCAGTAAAATATTGATTATTACGAAATATGAAACCCAGCATTTTTTAAACTTGTCTTTCAGGTAACCCCATAGGAAATAGTCCATTGGTGTTAAATTCGGAGACTTGGGTGGCCATTCAAACGATCCTTTTCTACCAATCTATCTGCCTGGAAACACATCATCTAGATACTCACGGACAAGTCTTTCAAAATGAGGAGGCGCGTTTTGTTGAAACCAGATGTTTCTATTCTGGACATCAGCTTCAAGCGGATCAGGGAATAGAGTAACCAAATTCGAAACTAGTTCTTCCTGCAAGAATTCTCAATATTTCGCTCTATTGAAACTTTCTTGGAAGGAAATTGGTCCTATTACTCGATCACCAACAATGCCGGCCCGAACATTTATTTTTTCTGAATGTTGAGTGCGACCTTCCCTCATCCATCGTGGGTTGTTGTCTCCTCAATAACGACAGTTTTGACGATTTACCTCACCGTTTAACATAAACGTTGATTCGTCAAAATATAGAACGTTTTCTATATTTTACACATCATTTGTTCGCAAAACTGAAGTCTTCGATCCGAATCATCTTCGGTGAATTCCTGGAGGATTGTCAATTTATAGGGATACAATTTAAGCGCTTTAAGAGTTCTCGACACCGAAGACTGGCTAATTTCGAGTTTCCTACCTATCAGTCTAGTGGAGATATTAGGATTTTCATGAACAGAAGGAAGTACATTAAGTTTTACTTCTACATTGAGCGCACGCTGATGATGATTATTTGTTTTCCTTAAATGCCCGTTTTCCCGAAATTGTCTTTCAATCTTGCTTACGGTACTTTGAGATATGGGTGGTAAATCAGGATACTTCTCTTTGAATAAATGAGTAACTTTATTTTGTGTTCTTGTGACTTTCAGTTAAATACAGCATATGGGTCGATTTTTCAACAAACGGTGTTTCTTATAAAACGACAAACTAATAAAGGTCTACCCAGACACATCAGTGCTGTGTCCGTTCAGTATCAGTGTCAGTGAAAAATACTATCTACTTAAACACGTCACTGTGTCGGACGTGTGTGAACAAGTCTGGTTGAAGCAAACGTAACGATATTTTATTTTTCACTGACACTGATACTGAACGGACGCAGCACTGATGTGTCTGGATAGACCTTAAATGTCATCGGTCAATACGATTCGAATACTAGCTTCGTTTCTTATTTATTTTTATTACCTTGTTTTTTGACATTTTGATAAGACGCCAACCTGGTTTAACAAAAAAAATTATAAACAAAAACCGTTTGACGTGCCATTTTTAAACTTCAAAAAATAAAGTTGAATCAGATTTCATTTTTCGAATTATTTATTTCTAAATATCTTTTTAATGACAAGGAATAAAACCTTGAAATTTGGTACACATGTTCAATTTGATATACCCTTTAAGAGCAGTTATTAAAAAATTAGAGCTGCCATTTGAAAAATTTTCGATGACGTCATATCTCAAATTTGGAACACGATCTATAAAATTTAGTCAGATGAAAAAGTGGGCAATTTAAAATACTAATCGATGTGTCCGAGCATATTTCCGAAAAAAAGACTGTCTTTCCGTTACTGAATTTATTCCAGATTACAGAGTCGCACTGTATGACTATGCCGACTATGTCGGCAACTTTTGACCAGCAGTTTATTAAATATGTATTTAGATTTTTTTGTTGTTTCACTTATTTCACGAAAAGTTACAATTAATATTAATATGTTAATTGAATTCTTTTGATTTAAATTATGTTTGCTTGATTGTTTAAAATTTATGATTCTGTTGTATACTTCTTTGTTCTCACATTAAAGTTTCCGTTTTCAGTAAAGATGTAGGTACTAACTTCCATATTAGTGATATTATTGTGGACAGGCAATTCCGCCCCCGTGCTTGAAAAAATGCGCGTTTTTTAACGACCTTAATATCTACTTATACTTTAATCTACTATTAATTAATGAAAATCAGAACACAACAGAAAGAGATCCTTTTTCATACAAAAAGGCATACAATTATTTTTCGAAAGAACACAAGAATATACGTTTATAAGACATGAAGAAAACTCTTACAAAATTAATGTTATAGTTCTCTGCAATCACCTTTACACCTAAATCTAGCTTAGGGATGAACCACAAGTTAAATTTTAAATTTTTAAATCAAATAAAATTTTTTCAAATTTTCTGAATTTGTTATAATTTATTAAATAGAAATAATGAAATTAATAATTAGAATTAGCTAAATTAATTTTTTTCTTTTTTTGGAAGTGTAATAGTTTGTGTGCGAAAAGTGTGGTAAATCTTCAGTCTCCGCCATAGCTAAAACTGGTTATGCTTGACGTTCCTGCGGGAGGTTTTTTTCTGTTTTTCTATATAAGTGATTAAAGCAATAGATTTCAAAAAAACCAATTATATTTATTGCTCTCATAAATTATATTTATGTTATGGATTTCTTCTAATGACCTATATTTCACTTTTTACAAAAATAAGTACATTTGATTATTATTTACTATCGTTGGTGACTGACTATATATAAAAAAACTTGAACTGCATGGAATTGTTATGTATAGATCAATAATAATTATGTATATTAAACTTAAAACGTTACACATATCAATCGTTTTGATTTCTCTATTGTGTTTTTAATTTTTCACTCATCAAATGCCTATGTTACTGCAGCATCAACCCTGCTTACTATTAGCGCTCTCCTCATTTATCGTCACCCGATAAATATTAGCCGCTCAATGCGGAAATAACCGAACGCCGGCCATTAATCTCTGACAGTACTGAACCGAAGAAGCACTGTAACGTCGTGAACAACACGGCAAGGACTCGCGCCGACTTAGCGGTAGAAGCAGTGCGGCGGTGGCGGCGGCTACAGCACCCGGTTAATTACAAATAACTCGATTTAGGCGAATGGGTTAAATACGCGCGGTTAATCTATTGAAATTAGTAAGCAGCGCGCACCTCTCCGCAAACGTTGACTTAACACAAGCTTCGGCGGCCGTTAATAATGACTCATGCCGCGCGCTACAGTAAATGTAGTGAGCCAGTAAATGGCCTGTAAGAGGGAGGGTATACACCCCCCTTCTATCCCTTGATTCGCGCATATAAACGAAAGATCACTTAACTCAAGCGTAACACACAGAACAGCTAAGACCGACTGTAAACCGCTACCAGCCGTGCAAGGGGTCAAGACGAGGTGGTGCCCTCCGACGGCCTCGGGCCACAATTAGATATCTTTGTGCCATAATTCAAGCGTAATCTCTACTTCTCGGCCTCCGCGAGCGCTCATCTGAAAGCTACTCTTCTTCTATACTGGAAATACTCGGCGGTAGGGTGGTAATATGCGTATTTCGAACCCCCACGGTAGCATCTACGGAAATGGCAGAATTGCAAGTTTTTAAAGGCGCGGTTGCATGATATAAGACACCGTTTCCTCTGAAAGATTATCATGGTGGTTGATCCCCGCGAGGTAGAGAAGTTTCCCTCGGATACTCTCTTCTTTTGCATGCTCACAACTGCCTCCACTGTATTCCATGTAGCTTAACAGAGACAAATATTATAGGAAGCTCCAATCGTCTGTAACGAATACTTAAATTTTTCCGGCTTAAAAATATTTCTTGAAACACGGAATAAAAATTATATCTTCATAAAGACCGCGCTATATATAATTTATTGATATAAGACACATTTTTTGTTCTAATTATATAAAATCGACATACTATTATATCATTTAATTTTCGTGTAACTAGTTCAATTTTACTCCTAAAGTCCCTGACTTATTCCTACTGTAAACCTTTTCACGTACATATTAATTGCAGTCTCTGGATATCGACCTCAAATCGTATCAATCCACCTTTATATACGATCTATTTATTTTGAATTATAATGAAAAACAATCGCTCCGAAAGTGGAGCACTTATATCAATGAGGTCAGTACAAGGCACAGTAGATCAGATCATATCTAACTGAACAAAGGTCCGAATACCTACTATAAATATTTGACAATATATACCAACGTATTGGCACAAAACGAAACAGATTTCTTACGATACAAAGCTCAACAGTGCCGTATGAAGGGTTTTGAAATTAAGTGAAAATTGATTGAAACTTATCAGTGTGTTGGTCTCTAAAAAAAAAGAGCGAAATATAGAGATTTGAATTTTCCATCAATATATATAGGCCGAACATCATTTTAAATGCATACCAGCGATCATTGTTGCCTACCGCCACCGGGGGATAGTTCGCGTGCCACAAAAGACAAATTGTATAAAATTTGATAAGACTATGAAATGCGTAACAATCGATGCTTTGTCTAAAATATAGAAGAAACAAAAACGACCTTTTCCCACTGTAACAAAAAAAACTTTGTTAATAGTAAAGTAAATGGCCACCTCCGAATGAAAAAATATGTTAAAACGCTTGCAAAACGCAAAATGCACTTCGAGTAAAATGCGAAAGGCGGCATGTCGTTCACACAGAAAATTTATCAAAGCCAATGAAAACTGGATAATCACATTTTCAAGTATTTTGTGAAGAGGAAGTGTCCATACGAAAGACTTCTTCTAAAATCGGACGATCAGTGAATCAGTAATATTATAATATAATTATGGCACAACTGTGCCATAATTATTCAATAGTATGACTAATTATATACAAGAATACTGTTCAAAATACGCTAAAATTATGTTCTAATGTTAATTATCACATTTATATAAGTGTATGATGAGGCATTTCAATATATTGAAATGCCTCCTCGCTCCCGTCATCTACTCGATCACAGCATATTAGTCATATTTCAACATACATTTTCTAATCAGTAAATTTAAGTACATATTAACAATAGCTCAATTCCACACTTAAATCATGGTTTCTAGATAATTCTTCATTGCAGAACTTGGAAATTTATCAACTATATATTAAAATTAATAAATCAAAAACAATGCAACACGTGTACTAGAATATTTTAAAAACATCTTACATCGTACAGCACGTGTAAGTCCACTGTTATGTTATCCATTCCCCATTTCCTTCCTGTTTCTATTTAAGGATGCGACGCAAGCAGATTAAACTTCGTTGTGGAAGTATAGACGCCAACCGTGGGTTCATACTTTTAATAAGGAAGGATCCGCATTGTTTCACCACCATCAGAGTTTAATTTTTAATGTAATTTACGTCAACGTCGTAAATTCGAGCCCTACTCTCTCAACTAACAAGAAAGAGACATAGAACAATAGCTACATAAAGTAAAAAATCTTACATATTAGAAGAATGCAACAAAACTTCTTTTGAATAAAAACAAATTGTGTTCTTTACTAATACATTAGATTCTCTTTACAATATCGCGCCGTGAAATTAACATTTAATTTTCTTAAAAACGTCGCATCCGTGCGAGAAAAACAACGGGAAAAGGGAAAGCAAGTTTCTATAAATCTAGCCTAAGACTTATATACCGTCTACCCACCTGTACAATAAATAAAACTGCGAGGCAAAGCTCTCCCCATAAATCCTACACTAAACGACCGGCCACGTGTTGTTCTTCGTAATTTGTTGGCCCTAATATTTCAAAAAAGAAAGAATACCCCGAGTCGCGTGAATTGCCTTGTAACTTCATATTTACGATATTAATTTCCACAGGTTTCCTATAAAAAGTCTACGCTGAAGAAACTAAAGTTTTGTAGTTTTGATGGAACAAATAGTACGAGTGACAACGTTTTCCATTGCCATTTATTAGAAATGCGTTAATGGGCATCGATTTCTCTAGTATATATCAACTCAATTCACATGTCGCGTTCCTATCGTTATAGTTACACTTTCTTTGACCATTAATATTGTAATATCCAGAGCTTTTACATCTGCAAACAAACATGTTGTACTTCATATGATTTTCAAAATTAATAGACAACAGCAATCATTTACTGACGCGGGCATTTCAATACATCTTTACTTTTAAGCAAAATGTTTTAAGGTAATCGAACACAAGCTATCTATACAATTCGTACAATATCGTCTCCTGTTTTTTTAATGTGTGGTAGATGTAGCTGCAGTGGTTTCAAAACTGCATTGCTTATCAGACTTATCATTCGACATAAGTAGTAATATTGTTAATTCACCTCCTAATACATCAAGATCTTCATCTCCCTTCTTATTTCTCGTTTCTGTATGTAAAAATAATAAAAATTTTCTATTTATTCCACAGCTTTGGAATTTCCTCTTACATTTTATCTTTTTATTTTATCCTATTATTTGTCATAATTGATAATACGTCTTATTTGTGTTTTTAGATGATGTTCCATGTTTTTGATTTACTGTCGTATTTGCATATATTTTGTTCTATCTTTATTAGCATTATTTAAATGAAATGTGCGAAGCTGTATTTGCAATTTTTCATCTATAGTAAATCTTTTTAATGTATATGTACCTATAAATAAGTCTAATTGGTTTAATTTTTTCGCACATACAGTTTTTAATGGATCGTCATAGATACTTCATCAAGATACAGATTGAATTTTCACATATAATCCATTGTAACGAATATATTTTAATTAAAGATCATGCCGTATCTTACAAATTATATTTATAAAAATATATTTCATCAATATTCAGTGATACTAAAAATCCCAGTAGTTTCTACATTTTCTGATGAAAACTCGCAAAATATCTTCCATTTTTGCTTAAATAAGTTATTTCTTCAATGGTCTGCGTACAACGCAAAACAAATCTCCTGAAATATTTATTGTACAGCTCGTGCTGATTTAATTCCTGAACCAAGTAGAACGAGCTTGCAAGAAAAAAATACGCGAAATCTCGAAGCCAACTCCAGCGCATTAGCGTTAACTTAACGTGTTATCCTATGGAAAGCGGGCGAACGCCCAGAGATAGACTAACAGCTTTACGATTATGACCTCCTTGAGTAAAGCGGCCCAAGATAAAAATAAGTCGGCTCCGGTTTTCTTAGCAACCCTTTTCCGCAACGCTTGGATTAATTTATAAACCCGAATTTAGCTGAGAATAAGCAAGAAGCTAGTGTTAGACAGGGGAAAGCACCTCTCAAGGCGAAAGTAGTATCTACTTCGCCGACACTAGGAACATATTATGATGCTGTAGACCGGTAGCGATAACATTGCCGTGTTTATATAATATACCTGCAGCAGTGCTCCTTGTTGCCGTGCATCGTCGAGTAAAGTGGCGAGAGACGAGATAATATAACCGAAAATATCTTCCAGACCGGAACGAAGAGCAGGTAGGAAACGCTTCATACAACAATGTTATCATTTCATATCGCCCCAGTAAACGTGGATTTTCTTTGATTAAACATTGTCGCCTCCTCAAAACGCAGTTTTAAGAAGTTGTTTCACATTAAGAGTACAATAGAAGTAATAATGATATATTGAACATCTATTATATTGAAACAAAAAACATGTATAAAGGAAATTAAATTAATTACTAAAGATTTAATAACATTATCTGGAATTACACTGTATTACGTAGAACTACCTACAACTCGTTTTCTTCTGTAAGCGTATCAGAAATTTATATTTTCGATTAAGTATAATTCCATATGCAATTCTAAAAATTATAATTTACATATATATCACAATGTAATATGCTTTCTTGAAAATGAAAATATGAACTGTAGCAAACATTTTTCAAATTCTTCAGTTAGCGATAATCAGTTAATTATTTTAGTATCTTACCAGTTAACCTATTTATTTTTGAGGATATGATATAAAAGTATGAATGAACATATCTGGCTGGACCGTTCTTACATTAATCTGGATTAAAACATACCTATGTAAAATTATGCGTCGTTCTATAACAATCCATTAATAGTACTTTGGACTATAATCTGTAACTCATTTAAATTCCTTTCGGTATACCTAATGAAATCAATGAAAATATTGTCACCGTCCTACTTTAGAATAACAAAAAGTGTGAATCCGTGAATCTGTATGCGGAGTAGCTAGTTATCTTTTACAATCTTATTTACTAACTCTATCTACTAATTAGATATTACTTATTCTAAGGCTATATTTTAGCTAACTTTCTATCAATCTCGTCCTTCATACATTCCTATCAGCACATACTTTGTTTGGATGCCTTCCAATCCGCATATCCGCTGACAAACATCCGGTGCACTGAGCAATAATCTGTTATTTTTCCCTGAGTTGAAGCTTCTATGGAATCATCCTCCTCTTCCAGAAAATATGCTGTAGCATATTTGTATTAAAATTTCCATCATGACGCTGCCACACTATCCTATCCCTTACTACACGATCTCAATCAGCGGTTCTAATCATCGAAATATCGAAGGATTTAGTTTTTTTTTTTTTTTTTGTTTGGCTAGAGATCCGAAAATTAATAATAACTAGATGAATTTAAATTCTAGGAATGTTTAAGTTACATTTGTAATTTCGCTGTTCGACTTAGTTCTAGTAGAACACCATTGTCTCCCAGCTTTGCTCTTTGTAGTATTAGATGTAAAAAGGAATCTCCTAAGTGGATTTCTTTCTACCCTACTCAGTTAAAACAAAATATCTGCAGCATTGCTACAGACTTTCTTTTATTTCTAACATACATTTGCCCTGTCCTACTCAATTCAAGTAAGATACCCATGATTAGTGCTGCAACTGTTTGTATTAAACATGTAACAACGAATTATATGTTAAAAATAATATAAAAATAATAATGCAATTCACCAGCCACAAATCATATTACCTGCTAAAAATCTACCTTAGTAACTCTTTTTTTTTTCTTCTATTACAAGCAATACAAATAGAATAACAGACTATAAGTACTATTCTTCTTCCAACTCTTGCTGTTTTGTTTTTAACGTCCTGTGAGCATTAGGAGTGGTTAATAAAAATAAAAGTGCATACGGTGTCCTTCCCTTTCTTAATATAAAATAGATTAATAGCTTGCAACCTTATTTCCGATGAGAATGTCGCAACAAAGCTATGAAAACACATGTGCACATGAAAGATCTGCAACGTTGTCGTTGTCGAAGTTTGGTTGTTTCGCCAATATTCAACATTTTTATTTTTTTCTCTTTTCTATTTGCTAGCCATTTCTAAAACTCGTGGTGGTATCTAGTAACCACAGTTCGTGTGTAGTAGTTAAAAATTGTCTTTCTGTCATCATCTACGTCAGCTGCATCTCTTATGTTGTTGCATTGATTTGTTTATTAAAGACTGTCTAGTTATGGAAATCACAAAACTTCTTGTCCAGAAGAATACCAAAACAGTTCTTGAAGAAATTCGTCGAACAATTCTTCTCATAACCTACATAAATAAAATACTCTCAAGTTTAATTTTTTAGTAACGTTTCTGAATTATTAAAACTGTTGCCTCCTAATGAGTATAATTTCTACAAGGGAATTTGTTACTCCGATAATCATATGAAGTTTAATAGAAATTTATGGATACATTAGATAAGATTACCTTTTTTAAATATAAATAATACAAAAAAACATATAAAAAGATGTTTGAAAAAAAAAGTTGAAACAGAAGTTTATGTAATTATAGCAGCAAATAGAAACACTACAAAATTACTTCAAAACAAATAATATTTTATCCAATTAGTAGTATTAGTATAAGACTTAGGGTGGGTTTATCAATGTGAAGATAAAAGTGTTAGTTAAGTAACTGACAGATATTACTAACTCACAGATAAAATTTAGCAACTACAATGCTTTTTCTTGCAGATAACTTCTATTTAACAATCAATAAACGTTTCATTGTAATTATTTTACGAATAAAATTTTATCTGCAAGTTAATTTATTTCTCCTCACATTGATAAGCTCCCCCTCCCCTTCCCCTCCCCACCCTCTTAATATATTACTACTATCTAATATAAATCCTACATTATTAGTCAACATTGCAAAGTTGCTAATACAACCGAAATGGAAAGTTTTCATTAAGTATCGTAATATAGGTACTACCAACCTCGATAATTATAATTCCAGAAACCGTTTACCGTCTCCATATAAATATCATTTTCCGCATTTTCATTCCAGATCGCATCAGCTTGGCTTGTCTTAGTTAGAAGCGGTAGTAGCCGAGGCTCGAATTAACGTATGCCCAACTCGTTACCATGGCGACGTTTTCTCTTTTCAGAAGGGACCATTCGGATCTGCGCTCGGGCGGTTTTCGAGATGCTAAAAATTAAACTTCTGAAAAAGCCCAACGACGTTTGCGACAGAAGCTTAATTAGGAAACCGTTTCGGTGCAAGAGAGAAAGACCAGTCTAAATCACGAGTCCGGAGAATTAGCGGACCGGGAAGTTGGGAGACGATGCGGGGAGGTCATCGACGCAGTCGACGTACCCCAGGGAGGGGCACCCGCGTATTCGATTCCAGCGTCCGCCGAAGATTCAATCGGTTAATCGGCAAGAAACGAATCTAGAATAATTAGAAATAGTAGAGACAATACTACAAGAAGAAAAATAATAGTTCAATATTTCATTATAAAATTTCTAAAATATAACATCATTAGACAGTCATAAAGTTTTAAGTATTATTTACGAAAACAAATGCATTAGAATCAGTACGTCAATCTGTATCGTTTGAAATGTTAAATTTCTTAGTAAAACTTATTTCGCTAGTTTTATATATATCCTATATACATATATCGAGAACAGCAACAGCATTGTAGTAAAAAAACTCAAATTAAATTAAAATTATATAAAAAGGCTATCACATATATACATATATTTATGTAGAAAATATTTACGTTACACAATTTTGAACACGGGTGAACCGCAAAACTGGGAGACACCAGCAACAAGCTTACCTGCGTATATCATTGTTTCATCATCATTTGGTAATAGTTGCCTACACTATTCAAGTGTTAATGAAAATTTAAACCTAATTATAAAAAGGAGCTACGTCATTAATCCAATCCAGATATGCTACACAATGAAACCTCATGAAACATGAAACAAAGCGAACTTCAATCTACTGCGCTTATCTACGTATGTATATACATACATATATATTCAGATAACTTGACTTTAAAATCTATCAAAAAATGTCCCGCACCCTGCGGACATGTGGACAGTACGGACAATCGGTTTGTATTTAATAACTTTGAAAATACTGCTGGCTCTCCCTTTTCCAATACGTAGAAATCACCTTCCACTCTTGTAAGAGAAAGATCCAAATTGCAAATAATGTTGTCGAGCTCCTCCTGAAATATAAAATGTAGTTTTCTTCTGCTATTCCATTCGCAATCGCCTTCCTCTTAAACACTGGAGCCGGTTTTTAGTATAAAACTTTCTAGCTTATGCGATTTTCAGGGACAGCTATTCTATTGTCATTAGGAAGAAACCTTATATTCCACGGACTTGTAGTTTTACTACAGAGACGAAAAAGAGAGAAAACAAATAATGATCACCAACGTGACTCTGAGGTTCCTGTCAAACCATAGACAAATTTGATAGACTTGTGACTATGCCTTAACCAACCTGTTAGACTTCTACACCAAGTAAGGCAACAAATTTTGGAAGGCCAAGTTTTACTCTGGTCTTCAATTTTGCAGCCAAAATATAATTTGTAAGCATTTTTTACAAGTGGGCCCAAAGTCCTTCGTTAGGCTTTCAGCGCCATTTCACTACACTTGTAACCAAAATTGTCTCGTTCGTTCACATAGGATCGCGACGGCATCATCAAAAGAACAGTACTAAGAACTAAGGCATTTAACAACACTATTTAAAGTGACAATTATCACTAATACTTAATATGCGAACTTTTGGATTGCAGCTGCCACATCCGGCCGATATTCATCTTTACAGGTAGTTTAGACTGCCCGAGACACCAGCACTTCTCCTATTGGCGAAATCGTGGGATTTCACAGTTAGAAGTTATTTAAATAACACAACTGTTTGGCCGGAAGGATTTTCAAAACCCTCGCCTTCATTAAGAAGAACAGTGGAATTGAAGACTGTTAAACGCTCTTCAATGCTGCAGTATTTTTTCTTATTTCACGAGAGTCTACTCCTTTCTAACAAGTTTTTCATAAGATTAAAGGCCACATGTTGAACCTACATTCAAAATTATTGACACAATTATTGAAACATAGTGTAAAAAATAAGCATCACTGTGTTAAATCTGATCTGAAACTAAATAAGATAAATGTGCTTAAAAGGTACCATTTCACGGAGTCCTGACAAATATCTATGATATTTCAAGAATATTAAACTACACCACAAGTGTTTTGAAAATCATAAAAAAAAACGTCCACAATTTTGAGAATAGGATAGATGGCTGTTAATAGTATAATAAATACAAAAGTAAGGAACATTAATATTACAACGTTAAAAAAAATATTGAATGAATTAATTATCTGATTATACAAGCTGTTTTTTAAATCTCGTCTTATATTGCTATAAAAAAATATATTATTTATAGCATATATCTTTCCATAACAATAGGAAAATATAATGTAGTTCTATAGAAAAAATGTCTGGTATGATAACATAAAGATGGAATGTCAATCTTTGGCAGCAGCTATTTTGCTTACACTATGAAAATGAAAATGAAAATTTTAATCGAAACTCATTTATGCCACTTTTTTCCAGTACACAAATTATTAAACTCCTTTTCTCCTCGTCGCTTTTGTATCACCCTTCTTCCTACATCCTTTAACTCCTTCCTCAGAGAGGGCGTGCGACGATTACATTAGTCAGACCATAGCCAGCCTCTTCGACGCTAATAAAAAAGTACATGAAAAATTGAAAGCAACCGAGCGTTCTGAGGTCGTATAATTAGCATAATGGACGTAATTAAAAGCACAACGATGAAGCATCTTAGGTGCAGAAGCCGTCACCGACAGGTGCCCCGGGCCACTACCTAACAACGCCGGGACGTTGCAACGTAATTGCCCCCGTTCTCGAAATATAGCTTCTACGCTTCTTCGTTGCCCACCGGCACATTTACTTTTTATAGGTGCCCGTAATGCAACTCTTTATGTGAGGAACCTCCTCGAAGCTAACTGCTATAGGGGTACGGAAAGCAAGGGTGAAGAGTTCGGTATTAAAGTGAGATGGTGATGGTTTTTGGAGCGTCGAACACCGCTACTCTAAAAACCGAATCAAGCGAGGTGGATCGCGTCTACAGTAATTAACGGTAAATTAAAATCCGAACACGTAATTCTGTTTCAATTCGAACCTGTGTTTGCCTAAGATTTTAATTTCGATCGTACCGGATAAAGTGAAACTAAAGCGCGCTCGCAGAACTTTGAGATAAGCGCTCCTGATTTACTTTCTAAACACTAAGACAATGGATCGATGGAAATTAAAAAAGAAAAAAGGAAGTCTGCATTCAAGAATGTCTGCCCGGAGATAATTGTGAAATGTTGAATTAAAGGCGAAATAATTTTCTTGAAATTAAATTAAATACTTAATTATAAATACGCAGATATTGTCAATAAAAAATGTAGCCATGTTATTTATTTACAAACTTTCAAATTCTTCATTTATTCACTATAGTTAATTTGATATGTGTCTTGTATACAAACCCAAATCGTACGCGAGATAATAAAATTATCGGATAATCTATTTATGCAAAGTAAGTATCTTATTATAATAATATATATTTATTATTAACCGGTCGATAGCAGCAGTGGTTAGGCGGCTGACTATCGTTGTGGCGGAACGATAGGAGCCGGATTTCAATTCTCCGGAAGGACGGTGACATTTTTTCGGAGAAATAAAAATCCGGATCAAGTTACCATTCGCTGTTAGGAGCAAAGTGATTAACAGCGCGGCATTATAAAAGGCGGTATGATGATGTCACAAAGCCATTACAACACAGTTGGATACACACATAAACTACACCTCGAGAATTGCAGTAATAGCCAGACAAGCGATACAGCTCACGGAGTCACTATAACTAAGCCTCCACCACACATAAAAAAAGTTAATTATTTTAGTAGCCGAGGCATAGAATATTTCAATAATTGTTGATTGTGTGTAATGTGTATCATCGATGCGTAGGTGAGCAAACCCCTTATTAAGTAGATTTTTTATTATACACTGGCGTCCAATTTTAAAACATTACAAGTTACTACTATGTAACTTGGACACATGGATTATTATACGTTTCATCACCGTATTTGGTTTAAATATAGGGCTATTGGTGTATACCCAACATGATGAACTAGAAGACAAAGAATATAAAATAAAATTGTAGAAAATTTTTCGACCATCAACAAATTCACTTTGTCACCATTACTAAATAAAACCATTTTTTTAAGGAAAACATTGTTCGGATAAAATCAAGGTTAAGATTGTGGCTTCCAGATTTAGATATCTGCGAATTTTTCTCAGTGATTTCCCATCCAAAAATAATTGAAACATGTCTTCAAATCCAATAGATACAAAAACGATTCCAGATTCCATAGGCTTGATATACTATTAAAAATCCCAATACCAATTTTTATGCAAATTCATATTTTCCTACTTCTAAATAGCGGAAAATTTTATGTTCACCTATAAAATACCATTGTTATAAAGTACCATTACTACATAGTCAATAATAATAAATCATCATCTTCAATAACTTTTCAAATTCTTAAGAATCACGAGAAAAAACTATGATTCTTCATTATGATCTATAATGCATACGAAATTTAAAAAGTGATGTTATAACTAAAAGCCACTGATATAATATATTTCTTACCACTAACAAATGAATTAAATTATGTATTTCTCAATTAGTTTTCAATCTGTATTTGACAATTTGGCATATTACTTTAACCATCTTTTTGAAAATGTATTCCTCTTCCTAAAATTCGTTCTTGTACAACAAGCAGCAGTTTTTTAGGATTGATGTCAAAGTTCTAGTAGCTTTATACAGGGTGCAGGTAAAGTATTGCACCAAGTGGAATAACAGGGAAACGCTTAGAAATTTGGATTTGATATTTGGTAGCGTTAAACTGTACATTATAGCCAAGATTTTGACATAAATTTCACTTGTTTTGTGTAATTGATGTGGGCAGGACGACGCTTCTTGCTTTTTTTAAAGTAGGAACAAGGGTTTAACTTTAGAGCATTTGAGAGCTACATACTCCCAAAATACAAAGACATACATTATAAAGTTGTTTATTGGGAAATAATTTAAGAAAATCGTGAAAATCTATAATGAAATAGAAATATAGATAAATAAACAAACTCATAATAAATGTTCAAAATTCAGAACACCTGCAGCATTCATTAGACACTTTTGTAAGACGACTTTATTTGTGTCAAGAAGTGAACGGACAGCATTTTGAACATTTATTATGAGTTTGTTTATTTATCTATATTTCTATTTCATTATTAATTTTTCACGATTTTTTAAAATTATTTCTCAATAAACAAGTTTATAATGTACATATGTCTTTGTATTTTGGGAGTAAGTAGCTCTCAAATGCTCTAAAGTTAAATCCTTGTTCCTATTTTAAAAAAGCAAGATGGCGTCGTTCTGCCCACATCAATTGCACAAAACAAGTGAAATTTATGTCAAAATCTTCGCTTTAATATACAGTTTAATTTTTTTTTTATGTGGTGGGTGCTTAGTTGCAGTGACTCCGTAAACTGTATCGCTTGTCTGGCTATCACTGCAACTCTCGCGGTGTAGTTTTTGTGTGTGTATGTTGTGTTCAATTGGCTTTGTGACAGCATCATATCGCCTTTTATGATGCCGCGCTGTTAATCACTTTGCTCCCAACAGCGAATGGCAAGTCGGCTGTGGCAAATTGGCAATGCTACCAAATATCAAATCTAAATTTCTAAACGTTTGCCTGTTATTCCACTTGGTGCAATACTTTAGCCGCACCCTAACCGCCCCCCCCCCCCCCAAACTCATTAACCTTACATCTAAGCAGTCATTAATAATTTTACTGCTGACTTGTGCACTGCATAAAATTATTATATAAATTTTAAATCAAATTCAGATTCGTAGTAAACCTAGTACTCATAACATAAGCGTTTTATTATTTCTTAAAATATAATTGTAAACAACCTACTTAATATTAGTTCAATAGACTCATAGACTGCAAAATGAATTGCTTAATTAATACTTTTAATCCTAAATTGGAAAAGTAAAGTTGCATTATGACTAACTAAATACTATACTCCAAATCTAGTAGCTCCCTAATAATTACATTTAATCGTTTTTAATTGCTATAATTTCGAAAGGCACAATTTAAAATCTAATTTTGCACGCGGTTGCAAGTTTTATCAGAACATGATTCCCCTCTGGGGTCGATGCAAAATTACTGCGAAAAGAGGAACAATCGTATACTTGCTCACAGAATGTAAAGAAATTAAAAAAACTGAGAGCATCAGTGTTAGCCTAGCGGCATTCATTCCGAAAGAACCGGCTCCCTTCTCGATTGTCGAGTGTTTGCGCTGAAACCGAGAACTGTTTTAAATATCAGCTGATAATTTAATTAAGCTCGGTTCCTTTCCTCCAGTTCTTTGTAGTTCCGTCGGTGCGAAGTAAGAATAAAGAATCCTGCTGCAAGAATAAATAGAATGGTGTTGACTGCTGGTTCATTTTTATTGCATTTTCTTTATGCCGAAGATTTCAGTTTTGAGTCGGTTTATTCGCCTTCTTCCTTTGTGTTAGTGCTAAAAAGGCGACGATTATTTTAAGAGAATCCCCTTGATTTGTATTCCTTCATGGTGTGAATATTTACCTTCGAGAAATCGATATCATTTTTAACAAAATTTTAGTTTTTAAATCTGAAATATCAACTCCGAAGTATACTATACTATTGCAACGGCACAAAGAATTTAATTCATCTGTGACTTTGATTACACATAACTTAATCGAATTGTTAAACAAAGCATAAAATTAAATATAAATTATTGCCTTTACAAAAATAATATATAATATATATATAATATAAATACTTTTATAAGCAAGAGTGATGTTTTTGTGCCATATACTGTGACTTAAATAAAACTTTCAATTTCGTAAATTGTGAAAGGCTTCAGAAACAAAATGGGACACGGGATTCAAAGTAACAAAGTACAAGTTTCATGTATTTGATGTGTTTTATCATTAACGATATCACTTGCTTTCTAAAAAAGTGTTCTATATACATATCTGCAAATGGTATGTCAAATAAGTATTTCACATAGACATTTATGCACGTCTCAACACACTACATATCCAAACATCTTCTCTTTGCGTTTGGTTTAATCAAACTCATCTTTTGCTTAATTCTGCCACAACGAAGTTTATAACATTTTATACGCAGTAAATTGAAATAACTGGTAAATGTGACAACCAAGCACAAGGAAAATGATTCAACTCTTGTTTAGATCGCCAAAAGTATATTTAATAAGCTTGAACACGGTCATGTTATAAAAGAATTAAGTAAAATTAACAAAATCGCAATAGAATTAAGATATTAAAATGTAACATCGAGTTATCAAGATCAATTACCAAAGAATCGCTGTATTTATTTTAAGTGTATAATATCGACATGTTGTATATGACACGGACTCAACAACACCAGAAAACATGTAGCAGAAAATGAGACATGCATGTGCTGTCATTTTTGAAGACGTGTTACTGTGTGTGATAGCCTTCTGCTCTCTTCCACTGTTTACCTTATGTACACAATTTGTAGCTGCTATTAACATTTATTTTCTACTTTTACATTTAACAAACAAATAAAAAACATATGCTGCACTGACTTTTATTGTCCTCATTTTTTCGAAATATCTCGATTAATATTAATTTGAGGTCATATGTGGTTTCCTATTTTTCTATTCACAACTTATTGCTCTTATAGAATTTGATTAAAAAAAATACCATATGCTATTTGATAAAAAAGAATTGACCTTGCTATGACCTTTGTACCTTTCTTTATAGTGACAACAGTAGCGCCATCGAATCAGCCCCTTCATATAGTGTTTTGAACACTAATTGTTTCGAAGATATTACAGTGTTACACTTTAAATGGACAAATATATGTATTGGACGTTGTTCAGTTCTACATTTTTTAATCGAAGGTAAATATCTTCATCTGCATAAAACAATGTCTCCACGTTCAGGTAGCATTTGCGATTACGTCTTAAAAACTTATAAATAAATAGTATATAAACATTTAAATAATTTAATACCAAAATTTACTTAAAATTAAGCATTCTCATTAGTTTATATAAAGTGGAACGACTCATTTGAGGTATATTTTCATCTTTCTTTAATGTCTTTAAAATCTTGTTTAGTGTGGGAAGTTTCCATAGATAATAAAAAAACTATGTACTACTCATCGTATCAAGTGTTTAACAGTATCATCAAATGTAGATAGCACTGATTTTCTTCCTGATCGTTCTGATGGTGGTGAAATTAGCCCTTTGGTTTTATACTCATGACTTATTCGGTAAAAACTTGCTCTTGAAACACCTATTCTTATTATGGAATACAAATACACAGAAGTTTATATTTATATGCTTATTTAAGTATACTACCTAAAGTATTTGATATTTGCAGTGCTATCTGTGTCTTTTTTTTCTAGGACAACCACCAATAATTTTCATGTAGATATTTAATATAGCTTGCTTTTCGTGCACCGACAAATGTCCACGTCCCAAGGTAGCACGCTTCTTTGGAGGCGATGTTGATAATCCACTTGCACTAGGCTGTGAATCCATTATCACAAGCAAATAGTAAAAAAAAACTTTTTTTACTATTTAACTGACCAATTATAAGCCTATATTTTGGCGGGCGATTTTAAATGTTGTCCCTCTTATTAAGAAACAAGGTATAGAGCACCATTAATAGTAAAAGATTTGTTGGCTTATTGCGTTCCTAATGAGCGCCATCCTTTCTTTGATTTTTCCTTCCATTCATCACATTAAAATCAAATGAACACCAAAAACTTTTAACTAAACACCGACGCGTTTCGACAGCAACACTGTCATTATCAAGGCGATAATAAAACTAAGGGGTTTAGTTAAAAAAGTGGGTTGAAGTGTTTAGACTGCAACAAAAGAAGTGAAGAACTTCCTTCAATTCATAATAAAACTGAATTTCTAATACTGACATCAATGTAAGTTCTCTTAAATTTCTTGGATTACATATTAACAATAACTTGCCGAGCTCTAACTGTAATCAAAAGATGAACTACCTAAATAGTTAATAATTAAATATGTACATATGTGCAAACTACATACCGAACAGAGACCAGGCACGGATCTTTGTTGTTCCTGATGACTGGTTTACGAACGTATCCAAATCTAGTAAGGGCACAGGAGCCGGTATTTGTTAACTGAGCCCTAGACAGAGATATCTTTAAGCCTGGGAGACCAATCAATGGTCTTCCATGGTTAGAAAGAAAGTGTTAAATGAAGTTCGACTGAAGATCCTTCACAATAAAGCGCTAATAGGAGATGGGAATGCTAAGTTCTCTGAAAACCTAATTAGACGCAATAAAAAACAAATTAAAACCATTATTGGGTTAATAACTGGACACTGTCCTCTGAGAAAGCATCTATATAACACGGGTCGGGTGAGTGAACCATGGTGCTGAAGATGCGAGTGACAAGAGGAAAGAAGTTTACAATAATATAATCCGCAAATGTGAGAAATTGAAGATACTCAGGAAGAAACATTACAGCTCAAGTGGAAGTGAGCGTTTTGATAGGGATGGTACAAAGAGCACCCAGCTCAAGTTCCTGGACTACAGATGTCCAACCCTAATTGAAAAGAATGAATGAAAATAAATGAATGTGCAAACTACTTTATTTTTTGAGTGGTACTTGCGATATTTGTATTCTATATTTCTACAATTTTAGGTATAACTATACCAGTAGAAAAATATAGCTTCACTGACACAGAGATCACTTTTACTCGTAAAAACATGAATAGCGCATAATTTAACTAAAGTACCTATTTAACATAACTATCAAAGTATTTACAAACCTCAGCATTTAACGTATTTGCATGACTTCTTTTAATTTACGTCAGTAAAAACTCCTTACATTCTCTAGTGCTCATGATTAACGCCCTGATGATTTGGCAAACATTTCAATGCGTTGTTTCGCTTACAATTGACGACTCGTTCAAACAAAACAAAAAAATAAACTCGCAAAACTTATTAACTTTTTGACGACCATACTTTACGTCAGATTTAACCATCGTTTGGCGTGCCCTCCGTCAAAGTAATAAGTCGAAAACGAAGTTAATTCTTTCAAAAGAAATTCACAAACATCGTTCCCGTCGCCTCGTTTTAGTCTTCCCGAGAAAAGAAGACGAGAAGACGGTTAATTTTCGTGACACTGCATAATACAGAGGAGTAGTAATAGCATAATTCCGAACCCAATACTTTTATACGTCTTCCACTCAGTTAAGACGCCATTGTTTATTCTTGTCTAAATGGTGGCAATACACTTTTCTATGAAGCGGAACGTATTAACTACATAGAAAGGAAGAAGTGGAACGAGAAGAAGAAGATTGACAAGACCCGGAACGTCATAATAATCAAACCGGAGTGGAAATGAAACGCTGAGCAGCGCCAAGAAGAACTAGCAGCAAGGCTCTGCGTGCAGTAAACATTGGAATAAATTGCGGACAATTCGACAAGACAAAAGGGGTGGCGGAAACGATGAAGATAGAATGAAGAGTTTCGGTTAATAACACGGTCACCGAATAAATAAGAAAACGCGAGCGGTTTCGTTCCGTCAAACTTTAAATGAAATGCAAACAGAGCCATCATCAGCGAGCGCGAATACTTTGAGTAAATTTCCTCATATACATTCTGTATTTATTTAATAGTTCGTGTTTTCGTTAAGTTGGCGGTGCTTTTCTGGAGATGGCCAAGCTTGAAATCGTTCATTTATCATTACTGTATTATTAGCGCAAAGTTACCGCTAGCGCATTAGGATTTGTATTTATTTCTGTTGAATTTTCCTAATAAAATAAATACTACTTTATAGTGTTATTGTAGTGCACAAAGTTTAGAAACGTCGATAATAAATACATATTAGATAGGTAGATGTATACATGTGAATATATAGATATACGTCACACCAAGTGACTGAAGATCTTGCATCATTGGCAAAATGCAAATCTGTACCCCTTAAAACAGCGAAAATATAAGCACCTTAATATTCATTATATTGAATTTGTTGCGGTACCTATATAACATACTTTACGTTACTTCAACGCAGTTACTTGAGAATATCACGAAACTGCGACAAGCAACGTGTGATGTACTTGACGATAGTTAGTGTCAATAAATCAATGATTTAAAATGATTTAAAATTTCCTAGCTTCAATTTTAGCAACAATTTTAGAATATACATTTAGCTTTTCCAGGAGCAACAGAAATTACAAACCTACTTAGCTTAGCTAGTTGTGGGTAATTTTAACAAATACATCTCATTGCTACATTTTTTTGCAGTATAAGTAGTTACAAAATCATTTGACCAACTTTCAAAAAGCCTTGGCTACTACTGTCTGAAATTGTCAACCATATCGAAGCCGATCTAGCGGAAGCTTTAACAAAGGATACTGAGATCTCAGGAAGTTCCAGTTCACCGATACTTTCGTTATGTAAACTTGAAAGTTCGAAGGGAGCTACTAGTGCAATTGTGATAAGTTAATTAATGAAAAACTGGTCGATAGCCGCAGTGGTTAGGCGGCTGACTATCGTTGTGGCGGGACGATAGGAGCCGGGTTTCAGCTCTCTGGAGGGACGGTGACATATTTTCAGGGAGTTGAAATCCGGATCGACTTATCATTCACTGTTGGGGCGAAAGTTGCAGTACTGCAATACTTAGCCTTAGACGATATATCAAATTCTCATCGAGCTATCGTGTGTTAAAGTTGGAAAATCAAGCCACGTCTTATCTTTAGTGACTAATATAAAATGTATATGCATAGATGCATGATCGACATCTGATTAAACGTAGACGTTGAGAAAAGAGCGTCCGTCGTCTATTGACTGGATTATGTATTTATTAAACATGAACTTACTGAGAAAGCACTTTAATGCTACCAATTCAGCAAAAAATTGTAATATTAACAAAGTAGATAAGTTTAGGTTTGAAATATACTATTTATATCATATTTGAACTATGAGTATATTTAACTTAGCATAAATTTAATTAAACTAACTATATGTTTCAGCAAGAATTCAGTTTTAATTATATTTATGAAATACTCAATTATCTAGTTATTTACTAGGACTGCGGTGTGTCTGGTGCAGTCTCGAATTCCTCTATCCCATTAAACGGCTTCGTCTGGAAACAATCAGGCACCGAATTGATTCGCATTGGGGGTCCATTACTCCGTTTGGTGCGCCGGAGTTAGTTTATCCGCTCTTCTCGTCGACATTACGATACTACTGTTCCCGACATAGTACTTGCGGTTTTCTTAATGATTCTACATGCCTTTACCTGTCCGCATACACTCAGGTGCAAATGAATAGATATATGATGCAACTATATCTTATAATACGTCAAACATATCTGATAACCTATAACTTAAGTGAAAAAAAATCTATGCAAATCTAATAAAAGGTAAGAGCTATTGAATGTATTGAAATCTCTTGACCTGTTACTCTAACACAGTGGTGTGCACACTATCTTAGACCGATCTATGCCGATGGATAGATGAGAATACTTGTAAATCTAGAAATATAATATTTGCGCGGCTACCTTATTAAGTGATACAACTCGAAAGCTATAACAATTAAACTAGTACTCTCCCGGACTTTTTTTAGTAAAAACCGTCATGCTCTATAACAAAAAGTTTTACAAAGTTTTCGATATCTCTTTCCAATACAACCCATGTATGCGAGGAAACAGGAGATTTTACAATTTATTGTGGAATCTGTTATTATTGCACTTGCACTCTGCACGGATATTGGATTTTTGGTCTACATCATCGGAATCGGATAGGGAATATAATATATATTTCATATAAGTTGGAAATCATTTATTTACACTTTTATTTTGAATGCTAAAGTGTCGTTAGAAATAGTTACATACAGTAAACTGACAAATCTTAATTGAAATGAAATAAAGTACCATGCAGCTACGTCTTACCAACTATATATACATAAGTTGTTGGTAATTTCTGCAATAACATCTATATATTAAAATCTATTAAAATGAGCATAAATACTGCTTCACATCTTTCAGTAGATATCGAGACATTCAAAGCAGAACTCGGCCCAATGACAAACCAAGAGTTAGGGCCAATATAAATAAAATAACAACGATAAGAGCAGTGGAGGCGATGAGGCAAAGAAGAAAATTATGATACTATACATACAGATCTCAATTTACTAGCAAATCTGGTTTCAGCGTATGGTCGACGGTGAAACACTGGATCACGGAATCCGATTTGTTATTGTAGAGGAATCATGCCGGCAGAAAAATCTTCATAGTGATAGACAGACAACCAGCTCCCACCACACTGAAATCCCACGGAATCACTTCAGAACTCATTTTTGAGTGTTTTTAGGTACTGTAAGAGCTAGCTGTCAAAAGCATGATCACAATGGTCTGGGTTTTTGGATATTCTAATATAGAAGGAAACTAGAAAGTCGACAGACTAGCAACGTATCCTTTAAATATACTTTTCATAAGGCCAGAACCAGGCATAGCCCGGGAGGTTAACAATCAGTATGTAGGTCGATACAATGTTAAGATAAAAATATTGTGGTGGTGGATGAACAAACAGCAAAATTCTAAGGCTTTCCTGGAACTATCTATCAACTAGGGATCTATAAGAAGAATCCCAGACAAGTTACTGACGTAATTAGGTACTGACATTTGAAAAAGCTCCTGTACTTGGGCGTTGTATCCGATTTCACTTGCCGAAGTTGTCAGGAAGAGTATAAAGCACGTTTTCACATACTATGCCACTGCGAAGTATTCAATGACATTAGCAAGCAACTTCGAAGTTGACGTTGGAAACGGTAAGAAGGCTAATAAATTTAAAATGAAGACGTTGTATCGGATTTCTTCTCGTAGCAGATTAACAATACCGAAAAAATTTATTACAAAAATATTACACCACCTATAAGTCACTTTAAATCGATGTATATGTGACGTATCGCTGTAAAGATTTTTTGATAAATTTTTAGTTTACAAAAGACTTCTTTAAATGTAAAGCATTATTTCTATTTTCTCAGTAACGATATTTCTCAAGTATTTACAGTTCGTATTCATAATACCTCAAAACCGATTTTTTTTTTATCAAAACCTGAAATAACACAGTTAACTTATAAGTGATATATGTGAGTCTTCATAAAACACATCTAAGAAAATATTACAAACTTAATATAATTTCAAGATGTGTATGAATACATATGAAATAGATGAAAAGTTATTATTAGAACCAGTAATCAGGCAAACATTTATTTATCATCACTATTATTTACAATATTCAAAACCTGCTTACTGTATCATATCTTATTATGTATACATATACATATATTTAAATTGTATTACTATTTTCATGTCTATCCTCTAACGACAAACATTCCACCAGTACCTTAATTTCTTTGAAAGGATAACGGAGATACCTTACCAGTTTAATTTAGCACGGCGTCCAAAAAAAGAGAAAATACCTGTTGATTAAGGTAGTCGGAAACCCGACAAGGGAGGCGATAAAAAAGGCGAGCCTTTTGAAGATGCATTACACTCCGACACACCGTCGATCCCTTATATAAAAAGCTCCCGGAAAATCTGATTTCAAAAGGGTGTCAACTACACAAACACTTGATTCACTCCAATCTTGCCGTCATTTTGTCAGCTCATCATTTAAGTGAACAACACATGCAGAGAGTGTAGGTGGCGAGCAGACGCTTTTAATGGAAGAGTGGTAGAACTGAGGGATAACGAGGGATAATCAAATAGAATGCTGTCGCATCGTAGCAGTAAATCATAGCTTTCCTAGTAATCTAAATGTTGAATTTTTATACCATAGCAGAAAATGTCTAAATACTAAGATAATGACTTGAAATCACCGTTTAATGTACACTGGTTTAAATGAATGGTATGGGTACATCCTAAGTTAAATATTATTATTTACAAAATTGGTCGCTTTGTATTAATTCAGTATTAGTAGCTACCTTCTAAACAAACACTTTAAAATGATTTTTTTACCTATCTCTTCTGCTGTTTATCAAAATTATCGTATTCAACATGAATGTGTGTGAAGTATGTATATGTATATAGATGTATGATGTTATATATTTGTTTTAATAATACCATACTGATATGCTTAGATATCTCGTTAAAATGCCTCTGTACTTTGCTTTAGATGTCAAAAAAATGATCATAAAAGTTAAAAATAATACTCAAAATAAACGAGTGGTGTAAGGAGATGCAAACGAATTACAAACATTCCTGCCTTACCAGCTACTGTTAATTAATAGTAACAGAACTTGTCAGTTAAGTCCCTGTAATTTTTATTCCATATGTTCGATGAGCAGGTAATAATCTGTTAATATGCACACCTCGTGTACTCCATTCATTGTAATTCTCGAGCTGCTAAGCATCGCAATACAACGTCTTCAATTATAATCCCGCATGCATGTCTGTATACACCGTTTAAGATCGTTCGCTACGCCTACACAATTTCAAATATAAGATATTCGCACACATGAAGGCACATGTTAGATTATGTCGTTTAGTAGCAAATGAGCACGGAGAATTAGATAACTCCGAGGAGTAGTAGCGCTATATTCTCTACCCATACTACTTACTAAGTTAATTACCTAATGGGAAATGTGTCGAGGTGAATATTTACCTCGTTCTACACCAAAATCGTTAAAAGATGAAACCGAGGGGGATGTCTAGACATCCGATGACAAACCCCTCCGTAAGCGTACACATCTACGCGTATCCATTAGATCTTTTGCGAAGATGTATCCTAGAAAGACCCTACTCTGGTAGTAAATACACGAACGCAAATTACTGTTCATAAGTAAGAAATCACTTCCTACTGGTAGTTCTTTTTATGGCCTTCTTAAAATTCAAGGAGCAGTATAAGACATATTACGAAATAATTTAGCAAGAAGAAAAACATGGGCGCTATATGTTTTATATGCTTTACATGGAAGCTAAGAAGAATAGAGTGCAACCTCACTAAATCACTAGAAGGTACATTAATCCTTCGGATGTACTTTATGAACCAAGATACAACTAACTTAAAGCTGGAACACTGTTGTAAGATATAAAGTTAATGATTAATTGTGTACACCAAGTGATTTCCTAAGGAAGTAGATAAATTCATTAGTTAGATTAGTGTTTGGCTGCTCTTCGGTGCTCTTCGGCCACTACATTAGATTAGTGTTTATTGAGCAGTGATTTTGTCACTTCACGCAAAATGATTAAATCAACTGAAGGAAAAGGAATTGAAATTTTCTGCACGATGATGTTTAGTTCAGATCAACTGATGCTGATCGATAATAGTTTAATAATGATATGGTAAACGATTTCAAACATCTTCCAAATGATGATGATCTTCCAAACTCTAATCAACAGCGTCAGAAAATCAATTAATTAATTCTTTAATGTTACCTTCTCGACGAGCTATGTACATGAATACGACGAAACTACCTTGTTTTAGGCCACCGAGAATCTTCAATGTAAGTATGGCGCTTTAAATTTCCAGAAAAAAAAGTATGGTGTGGCACAGTGACCAAAAGAATTCCGAATATATTATTTGGCATGAATCTCACCGGTACAAGATTTTGATTCCTACAATAATAGCTTCATATCTAGGTTTATAGAAATATGATCTTCCTAGAATGGAGAGGATTAAACAGCTATTCAAATTTGACAGCCTTTGATCATTTTTAATGGAAATATTTAAAAACTAGAGTATGTGTTGTCGGACAAAAGTAAAAGCATGAATTTGTTACCACATACAACATTTTCACTGAGCAAAACAAAGTTTGAAATATTAATGCGTTCATCCCAACAGTTATTTGCTAACTTATGAATTTATACGTTACTTGCCGACGTCACTGTACTAATACGACAGACATTTAGACCAAATCATTGCCCATATTCAAAAACGAGATCTAAGTAAGAAACGCTTGTTTTGCTATTAGCATACTAAAAAGCTTTTGTCATATATAAAAATGGCATGGCGTTGTCGGGTTTGCCATTGGCCAGCGTACGGCCGAAGAATAACAACCTTGAATTGCAAATTAATATGCAGTCGTGTGGTATATAAATATGTCAGAATCGGTGACTCGCTCACTTAACCGTCCAATGGTGAATATAATGCGTAATTTTTTCTTATCATTTAAATTAAATGCAAAATTGCATGCATAAGCCGCTGGTATGTATTGCGAATTGGCCAAATTTAGTCATATGGAATCCTCGACAACTCTAGAATATTTTCAAATTCAGATAGTTACAACAGTTAATAGAGTACACAGCGGATAGTAATCGGTGGTACCAGGACCTGATTTTATTCACGAATCAAACAAAGACGCACACTAAATTAATTGGGTCAATTATTGTCAATAAATTATACCTCATCTGCTTATTTGCAATTACCGCATCCACTTGCTACGGTGATAGTTATAAATAAAGAATGCATCGCCCTATCATCCAGTTGCTTGTATATAAAGCAGTCATTTTAACCATAATTTTGCACTCTAATTTATATATTAACGTCTTAAATAAGGAGTATAGCTGATTCGTCGCCCTCATCATATGTGCGTCGTATATTTTCCAACGATTTTATACCAAAACAAAATAAATTATGCTGGTCTTGAAAATAGCTACCTTATCACTCTCCTCAACTCAAAGAAGTTATAGTTGTGAAGCGTGGGTGAATGAAACTTTAGCTGTGTAATTTTGTTAATGTAATCTATTGTTCCTATTGCAGTCCGGTTTCACATGTGTTTAAGAAGACGATGATCACGAACTTTCCAGTTGAACATTGTATTTGAGCCTTTATTTGACGGCGGAGAAGTTTGTGTCGGAATTCTAAGAACATACCCGTCTTATCTTAGACAAAACGTCAACAGCTGCATCGTTTTCATCAGCAGTCGACAACTTCATTTCAAGTTTATCGTATAAAATTGTTAAAACGTTTGGTTCATTCGTCGTAAATTCAAAAACAAAGAACAAAGCGTTGGAATTGACTTTTACTTTGTATTTTAGAACTTTCTTATAAACCCAATAGATCGAGTTAATTATCAAATGTACCTTTCGAACCTTTCTTGTATCTAATTACTTCAATCTCCGGTCACATTAACATAGGTCTTGCCAAGTGAAACAGAAACATACAGTTATTTTAAAACAAAAATCCCAAAGAAAGACTACACATACGTAATAAGCTGGCAAAGAAAAACAGAGCTCGGCTACCAGAAGCGCAACAACCTTAAAGTAAAATCAAAAGAATGTTTATGAAACTGCCAATGAATGCGGAATATGATTGCTGTATATAATATGATGCATATTACTGTGATATATATAAACATAATCGGAACTGTCATTGTAACTGTTTAAAATATAACTATTACAATCGTACCTTATTTGAGTTTGAATTTTACCACAGTTCTCTTTTTTGTACTAAATAACAACACTTCATCATACCATATTTTAACACCTCTCTATTTTTCCCGACTTGTACTAAGACAGAAGAGGATGGCTACACAACTAATATATTCAATAATTTATAATATCAACACAGCGAAGTAGCGCCTGTTTCTATCGCAAACAAGCGTAAATTCGCCCTCTAGTATACCGGCTACAGTTTATTTAACCACTGAAAAATTCATGGGCATCGGCAAACAAATCACAAATTACTGATCACGGATCATCACCGAAACTCTTGATGGGCGCGCAAAGAAGGAAAAACCGGGGAAAACGAAAAGAGAGCAGGACGGGATTCCAGTCCGTCATGCAGCCTCGCTTCCTGTTCTTCCACTCACTTCCACCCCAAGAGAGAGGAGTACATGGCGAAATGAAAAATTTAGATTGCATTAGAGGGATGGAGACCCCTTGAGCCACTACAAATCAACTAATTAGACTGCCTCGCTGGTTGACTGACTGGTTTTCCACTGCCGATCCCTCTTACCCCTTCAACGCTGCGCTGGTCCGCTTTCCTCGTCAAATCTACACATTTTCCGAGTTACAGAAACGAGTCTTTGATTTTATCAGAAACTTGCATTACAAAAAACTCCATAAAGCTTTATTCAGTAATGCGTGAAGATTTTGCCATTTTATACTATCGTGTGCCAATTGAAATATTTAATAGATTAAAAATATTTTTACACAACTAACAGTGTGGAACCGTTTTCGTTAGTATTTAGAAGTCCGTATTTTAGTATATACATGCAAGATTCACATTTACTTCTTTATAAGTTTTCAAAACATTTGCTTAAACCGATCTTCAAAACATGTCCTTTTACCACAGGTACTTTCTATTTAACACTGATCCGCGAACAAAACCGGTTTTGTTCGAACGATTTATACACAACAGTACCGGTTTTGTTCACTGATCAGTGTTAAATAGAAAGTGCCTCACACAGCTTATTAATTTTTAAATAAGTCAACTGTCAGGCGTTGTTGGTTATATATAATTGACTCTCTCTTATATGTTTTGACATCATGACAATTATAAAAATAGACAACAAAAAAAAAACAGACAAGTGATAAGGTAAATAATCAATTTATTAGTCGTTTCATGCTGTTCTTAACTATGCCCAATATCCTTTTATCTTCATATATATTAACTACAAAAAAATAGGAAACTTACTATTAAGAGCTATATTTATATTTATTTAGACAGAGTTATAAATGTATGTATATCGAGTAATGAAGAAGCTGTAATATTCACGAAAATTAAAACTATTACTTGATTAAATAAGTTGTTACTAATCTTAAGTTTATGATTACTAAGAGAGATTATCAAGAACGATTCAAATGAAATAACTATTCTATGAAGCCGTTCTAATAAATGGTTTGTTATATCTAAAAGTGCGAAGTAACGTGAAGTTTACAAAAACCTATTTCTAAGATTAGCCTTTTCCACCATCCTCCGCCTCTTCTTTCATCTCCCATTCAAGCCGGAAAGCAGGCGTCTCGTCGCGTATAGAAAGCGCGCAAAGAACGAGGACTCAGCTGGTCCCGTTCCATAGCCAATTTATGCATCTATTCCATATTTCTCAAGTCATTTTCATAATTCCACGCATCAGGACGGGAGACAAGCACGTTACCGCTCATCGTATTTCCATTTTGTCGGAGGGGTCCTCAGCACTTTCCTATATAGATATATATAAGTGCGCACCTTTCACCATTTGCATACTCGTCAGCTGCGCCACCTTCAACAACCCACCAACTTTTCTTCGTTCACCGCACCACCGCCTACGCCCGTTCCTACAGACATCGCCCGGATAAAGTTGGGCTAAAAAGGTGCTTCAGGAGACAAACTATCGGGCCAAATGTGATGCATCCGAAATGTATCTTACATATTCGCGCGCCTTATGTTGCCATACTATCAAGTGGTGCGAGGGAGATGGTAGAGGTATATCTCGGAATGGAATATATGCGAGTGCGAATGAATATATCGAAAGATTTTCAAGTCAAATGGTACGTGATGATGTCAATACAGTAGCTACCTCTATACTACATATAAACCCTACACATACCACCGCGCCTTAAAGTCCTCGCACACACATACGAACTCGAATACATTTGCAAATATATATGGAGGAAAAGTCGCGGCATCAGGTTATTCATGCATACAGTGCCAATTGTCTAGACTCGAGAAATTGAGCTCGCAAATTCGAAATTCGTGTTCGTCCTTTTTTGTACTCATTGAATATGGGGATGATGCTAGGTAGCTGTAATGTATTGTAAAGTAATATGTAATGCACATTATTAAACCTCATTGTTGATTAATTTTGACAAATGTACGAAACTTTATAGATGTAGTTGTCATTAAAATTAATTTGATTGGATTCTCTAAAACTTGTACATGCTCAAGTATACAATGAAGAAAGTGCTTCGAACAATACTCACTTTTAATTACTTTAACAAAAATCTATTATAATACCTACCATTATCTTATATTCATTAGACTTTTGAATTATGTATGAACAGCTCTAATTCTGAGATTTCATCTTAGAATTCTCTAATTCCCTTCTATTTCCTAAATTGAAAAGTTGATACAATGAATATATAGCATTTTGTAACCATAGATTTTTAGCTTTTGCTTTGAACCTGTCTGAGTTTGTTTGAGTCTATTTTGTTAACCTTTTTAAGTCCTTAGGCAAGCGATTATATATTTTTACAGTATTATAACTCACTAAAAGTTTCGCTCGTTCCACCGGTTAGCTGGGAATTTTTTTCTACCTCTAATGTTATAATTGTGTCAGTCACTGTGACTTTCATATATATTCTTATTTTCATGAATGTACCCTCTGAGTATATAAACAGAGTATGTAGTTTTAAATAATTTTCTAACGATCTTCTGGTGGCTCACATTGGACAATACCCTTACTGCTTTTTTATTTTGTAAATACTGTTTTCGTATCAGCATAATGTCCCTAAAGCAGTATTCGATATACAGCTCTTGAGTGGTAGAACGAAAAATGAGCAATTTTGACACCCTCGTATGCTGCTTCGTTTATTTTCTTGCATATATTATATTTTATGGAAAGTACTAATTGCTGATTTTTATGTATAATTAAAACATTAATCTTAAACCATTCCTCCGTTGTCGCTAACGTAATTTGTGCCCCATTTATAGCCTTTTCTTTACTCTTATGCCTTTTTATGTATCGTCCTCGCATAAACACGTTTTGTCGCAGTTTACATTCTTGGATAAGATATCTATATAAATTCTTTATACAATTTTTTTATATAAATTATGAAGAGCAAGGATCCCAATACTGACCCTTGAAGTATCCTTGCTATTATTTCTATGTTTTCCTATGCTGTATTACTCTATACCACCACTTATCTTCTGCCGCTTAGTTCTGACTCCAATGCTTTGTGTACCTTTTCTCTTTGCTCCATAGAAGAGATTGGCTGTCGCGAGATCATAATATATAAGCTCTTATCATCTTTATTGTCCAAAGCAATTATGATGTGATCCAATAAAATCGTTGTAGTAGACAGATTTCGTTTAGTAGCGTGACAACTACTTTGTAGAAAGAATCTCAATCAAACAACAGAAGTAATAACGGGGCATATTAATCTTGGAGGAATTAGCTTCTCAAAAACCGTGCAGAGCCTGTAAATTTCCACGTGTCAGAAATTATTGTGTTAAAGTAGAAACTCTCGATACATCAATTCTTTCGCGATGCTTTCCTTGTTACATCCTTGAGAAAGAGTAGTGAGCTATCTATAACGTTCGGTGTTGGTTCTTCCGTGATTGTTCAGATAGTCGACGTATGGGAAATTCAAAACGTGTGTGATCTCTATTAGCCCTAACCTTTTTCGATATTAAATTAATTAATTAAATAAAGAGAAATAAGATCATAACTTTACCGAAACAGTATAAGTATAACAAAGAACAAAATTATCAAACTCCGAAAGGAACCTGAGTTAAATAATTTACTTAATTTATAAGCTTACAGTTTTAAGTTAAACGTTATTGTTTATAAGAATGCCACCTACTATAGACTATAATAAACTAAAACGAAAATTAACCGCTGGGTTATATTGTGCGTGAAGATCGTCAGCTATCAATTCATTTTATCAGACATACGCTTAAAACCAAATGTTTTCATTTAAAAAAGCAAGGTTTTTTCACTGTTAAGATCTCAACAATAAGTACTAGCAAAATAATTTCTCATCTCATGCCCACGGCCACTTAACTCACCATTTAATAGAAACATAAATGCTTACAAATTAATTTATGTAAATTATGGAGCGTCTATGAATTAATTTTCAATTAGAATATCAAACGCATTAGCCGATCCGCAATCCAAAAACTGCCGATATATATGCATATATCCGAGATAGTCTGGGATATAAATAATCCCTTAAATACAAATTCAGCACTAATGCAGCTTTAATAAGTCGGGTTTCGGTTAGCTTCGAACTCAAGTCTGGTTCTAATATCGCTGCACGTTAGCAGGAGCTGCTAATACAGCAACCGGCGGCAACTATAGCTGCTGTAGATCGTACTGCTGCTGCACCATCTACACATATAATTAATTTCGGTCGTCACATCAATTTATAACCATCTAGTCTCGCGTCTCGATATTCGCAGAGCCATTTTCTCCGAATTGGTTTCCTCGGGCAGCTTATAGCTCGGGGACATCCCGAGGCAGTTAGCGCGGCCTTGCACTCTAGAGACAAGACGACAATTCACGTCGATATTGGGCCAAATAAACTCTAACCTTTATATATACGTATGTATGTGTATGGAGGAGCTACGACCCACACACACACACATATATGTACATATATATGTACATTTATAGAATCAGAAATCCTTTCTTCTGAGTATCTTCCCGTCAAAGCACTACCATTTCATCCTACGAACGGAATAGTGTACGTGAAAATAAGGGAAAGAGAAGCATAACCGTATAGCTCGGTCACGCCAGATTTAGCCTCTCCTATTCTGTACTCTTAATGGAGTCAGATTAGCGCATACGGATGTGTAGTACATGTAAGTGGAAAATGATGTTTGGTTTAACGGATAAACGACTTGTCCCTGTTTTTGTCGCATGATGTTATATAGGTTTTTGTTCTCAGAACGGCTGTCGTTAATGGGATTGGTTTGTGTAACCTTTGAAAATGTCTAAATATCTATTTCGTATAAAAAGGACATATGTACAAAAAATAAACTGATTTACAATAATTTATTGAGATGATAAAATATTAAAACCGGCCACATAGAATATTTCACGTATATTTTTGTTTCCTGTTAATAAATATAAATAAATATTTGGGTAACAAGCTATGTTTAATATTCAACAGAAAAGGAAGAACCTACTTCAACGTATATATAAACAGACAGAATATCTATACAAAGTTTACTGCACAAAGTCAAAGAAGCATCCATAAAAAGATATATGTTAAAAAGAAATTGGTAGCGAATATTTGGCCGTCCGCTAATTCGACGCTTCGAAATATAGGACATACGAGATTTGGACGCATCCATAAATAACAAATCGTTTTACACCTTTTATTACATGAGCTTCCGATAAAGCATATGTTGATTTTTAACAGAAAGGATACCATAAATGCTTATACAATACAGTCTATTTAAACCATAATTATTAATGTGTGTATCTTACAACCTACAATTTATTTACTATAAGTAATTGCGTGCATGTGTATCTAGAAACTTACTCTATATAGGGTGTGACAAAAAAGTAGGTCAATCCTTTAGCCATATATTCTTTGGGCTACTCACAATATACAAAGTATCAAATTTAACTTTTTAAGAAGTATATTTATTGATAGCTGGGAAGTGTTTTAAGACATCGTTTTCGATTTTGGTTCGATTTTTACTCTTATCTAAGCACACCTTTCGTATGATTTCTAACAAAAAACCTCAAAGAAGTGAGAAAAATACGAGATGGGTACCACATCTGCTATTTTTCTATCTTGACTTCCAATTTTTTGCTTATGAACGTCTGTGGATTTGACACCCATTTTCATGATACACTCACGATTTATCTAACTTTTTTTTGATTCGATGCTTCCTTTTCGAGATATTTTTACTTGTTTGAATATATGTTGTGATTTTTTTAATTAAACGCCGTAATCGCTACTATAAAAAACATGTATTTAACATTTCATACGTCCACCACCCTCACGAATACATTTTTTACTCTTTTTATAATTGAAAGTTTTAGTGTAAACTTTTCTGCACTTTCAAAATTTGAAAGCTAACGACAATTATTCTCTTGATTTTTTCTTCAAGTTTGATGAATTGAATGCTTATAAAAATGTTAAAAAAGTAACCTTCACAAGAAGTTACGCTTGCCAAAGTAGTAGCTAAAGGATATATAATTTTATTGATTTGAATATTATATATATATACATACTTATATATCATCAAAACAATTCAATCAAATGAAAAACGATTTATAACATTCCATACAAAGACATTTAAATGTAAGAGATCACAAAAGACTACCAAAGAGATTAATGTAAATTCTTAAATTTGATAAATTTAATTAAATTATTATAAATATTCGTAAAATTTGAAGATTATTCTCTTGTATTAATATTATCCGAAAAATGTTTGATAGCTAAAACTTCAAGGCAAATTCTTTTAGAAACTACTAAACTCTTAGCATCTGGTTTTTATTCTGTCCTTGAAATAAAATAAATAACCACACACGAAGCAGCAAAGATAACTTCGCTTTATTTCATTCATCTGCCATATAAACTAATTAAATGGGGACCACATATTTAAGCAGCAAAGGATACTTACCACATCCGCAAACTACATTATGCAATGCTGAAAGATTTGTACGTACATAAACTAGTCACGGTCAATTATCACTGCGTTTGAAATTTTTAGATAGAGTCTTAATTAAATATTCAAATTAAATACGACGTATTGGCCAAACTTTCTTTTTTTACAGAAAATACCCAAATATGTAGCTAAATATCTTGAAAGTCTATCTTATTTTGTAGAGGATACTCTAAGGAAGCTAGTAAATTTTATTACTGTTGCCAGTGATATCCCCAATGTTTCCAACGTTGATCTTAAATCAAAGTTATTCGCAGAATAGAAGTTGATTGTCATTATGAAATCCATATGCATAAAAAGAAAAGATCATTATTACCAAACAAATACAAATATACTACAAAAAAAATAGCTAATAGAATTATTGTGGCTATAATAAAAGTTAAACGTTTCTATCTTGCAAGAGACACTTTCTATACTCGTACACGGTAGATTCAGTAGAAATTAGTTTAATTCGATCAATTATTGATAATATGTAATAATTTTTTACAATTAATATGTCTCTAATATTATTCTGTAATACCTTTGCGTTTACATATCTTCGTCGACACATAATCCTCCCTAATATTCCTAAAGAAATAACACAGAACAAAAATATGAGGATAATATCAGCCCTCTCATTGATCCAACTCAACAGTTCCCATCAACTTCAAGAAAATTTTTGCTATTAGATATGTTTGGTAAATTGTCTACAGTTACAAGCAACTAGTAATGTGTCAATAATATACTAAATTGATTCACTCTTTTCCTCATTATCTTGAAATTTGTCTAATTCTATTAATTTCTTATAATTTACACAATACCCACACATTAATGAATTTAAAATTAAAAGTTAACATGATTAAACGAAACAAACCTAATCACAATTTAATTGTTTTAATACTCCCCTTTTATGATTGACGAATCTTCATTACATTACCAGAATTTTTTTAGAAGTTGAAGTTGAAAGATGGCTCCTAACTACGTAGAGAGTTCCGATGTATAGTACAGAACGCTAAAGAATGACAACACCACTACAACCACACGCAGCGTAGTATTCTGTGCGTTTACCCCGGTCATAGAAGCTAGAAGAGAGGTCGGTAGTTAAAGAGTATAGAGAGCAGAACGAGAACGGTGGTATGCAGATGAACTGATGAGCGTGTAGTTGGGGTAGCAGGCGGTAAATGGCAGCGGATGATTGATCGGCGGGCTAATTGGATGATCGATGGGTTTAGTTCATCAAGCGCTGCTCTCGACCATGCCCGCGTTCAGTACGGTCCTCGAGAGGGCCCCAAAATTAGGCGAAAAGCGTCATCTCTCAAAAACTATACGCACAAGATTCATCGATCCTCGTCATCGTCGACGCCACACAGAGGATGTCTAAAAAACGGTCCTCTTCCACTACGGATATTTCCTTATACGATGACGCTTTTCCGCGTACCCTTTTGTTCTTGAAGTAAACATTTTTTCACAAATGGGAGGAAAATTATTTTAAAGAAATGAAGTATTCTAACTACAAAATAAAAGTTTGGTTGTTCGAGAAATGTCATTGAAAATAATTTATAATTAGTAACAGTGTGCTTTATTTGTAACCCTTTAGTATACATTTTTTCCTAAGAAAGTATGTTTGCGGTAGATCTTTAAACCAGAAAATAATGCCTTTACTATATTTTATACCCAGCAAATATATCATGTCCTTAGAATATTGTTGAATATCGTGACAAATATTTTGCTACTTAGCAAAAACAGTGTAACAATTGTTTCTGAATACACTTTTTGTACTTTGCATTTTTCATTTGATGTCTTTTTCGATATGCTGTACTGCTATCGCTAAAAATCAAACAGAAGAATGACGTTTGCGCTTTTGGGGTCTAGCATGTTGATTCAATAAACAACATCCCTTGGCGTTAAACCTAAAAGAATTCAATTACTTGCAAGGCATTCTTAAGACATTGGTATACCTCTTTTTACTTTTGTCATGTCTCTTTGCCTTTCATGTCTCTTGATATGTTTTTCTAAAATAGCAAAGAAATGAAGTGCCGTGAATTTCAAAAACGTATTTATGAAAACTACCACTTTGTTTTCCTTTTTCTTAATTACACCTTCACTGGGAAGCAGGGTAGTGATACGTTAAATTATATTGATAAAGCAAATCCCACTTGTACTTGAGAATGTAACCCCAACAGTTTGACAAGTTGTTTCTCAAACGACAGTAATTAAGCCTTCTGGAAGGAAACCTAATCTCGAAGCTAATTTTTAGAATCTTTCTGGCACTACAAGGTATAAACATAGTGATCTATTAAGTAACGTATTGTGAGTAGTTGTCTTAAGTATAGTCAAGCATTGGACATACATACCCCTAATATACGAGTTTACTTAGAAATCTTCATATCATTACAATGTCATCTTCAAGTCGTACCTAGCCAATTGCAATTTCCCAATAAGCTTTCGCTAAAATTTTCATAATAACATCTAATGTGCCAGAGGATGGTACATATGTTTGATGCTGAGTCTTATTATTAACTTACAGAGGCACAAAGCTACTACTGATAACACAGTTATCCTTGCTTCAGACAAAACCAAGAGAACCCAAACTGAGTTCACAATCAAGTTATTACATTGATGTAGGTAAAAAGCTCGGAAATCTAAGCAAATTAAACAAAATTAGCACCTATGGCATTCAAATTTCGACAACTCTATCTGAATAAGCAGGCAATCATTGCCCCAATATGGCCCTACGCAATAATGGGTCAACCAATATATCTAGTCTCGAAAATCTCCAGGGGTTCTGAGAGATATTTAGAGATAATAGTACTTCATTAGAGGATAAAAGAGAGCAGCAATATTCTACGATCAAAGAAAAGCTATAATATAATTAGTCATAAATACAGAAGCAGACTTATTGTACCTCCAAATGTTGTCGTGAGTGAACTATTCAACACCCGTTAGCATAAGTCTGATAACAATAGATACGAGAATAAAAAGTTCTTTTAGCAAAGATAATAAAGATTACCAAAATTGCACCACTATTCAATGTATGGAAGGCAAAACTTGCATATGATTGATTGTGATAATCCTTTGAAAGTCTAAAACGTTGACGGTATTAACTGGGAATTTTTGTGCTCTAGTTTTTTGAATGCATGTTTCTTGAAAAGGAAAAATTAATAAGAATGCGTAGAAAACAGTACAGTAGTACAAATTTTAAATAAGAAGTGAAGTCTTGTTGTGTATCGATTATATATAGAAGTAATTTTATTGGTAATACAGAGAAGGCATGTATGTTAGCGTACTTGACGGCACTTAGTTTCTAGTGTTAATGTCATACCAATTTACCATTAAATTGGTACAAGATCCATAATATACTCGCGGAATTTGGCGATATTTTATTATAATTTCGAAACAAAAAAGGCAAAAATGAACTCTTCAATAAAAAAATATAGAACTAAAAATCATTTTCTATATTTATTTTATCTAACCAATTCAAGTACAATTACAACACCTATAAATTAAAAAAATGTTAATTGGAAACATGTATTTATTTAAGCAGGCTTTAATTTTTAGCCTGGAATCATTCTAAATATTCCAAATTCCAAGACATCAATTTGATTTCCTCAAAAACCCTTATTTTGCAAAGTCACCGGATACTACAAGTAATCACTGAAGCAATAAAGGGGAAAAAGCTGTCTAGATACCAATGCTCAACAAGATGTGGCTCACTCCATTACATATTCTCAAATAGAGTCCATTTCTACATGTTGATTGTGGCGAATTAATTAAAATTAAAATCAGTGGAAGTAATTCATAACATGTATCTTTTACATTAAAATAGATCACAATCCTTCAAGTTTCGTTTTAATCTATAATGCTCTCATGATTACTAACTAATCGCGAAACTGTCTTGCAATGATGTGTGTTATATTACCAGCCAATAGTTACATCAAGATTTCTGAAGCCTGACAATTTAAAAAGTGATTAAAGAAACAATCCACAAATACCATAAAATACTATAAATACACAAATAGGAGACAGAAATAGCCGTTTGCAGAGAACAACAAGAAATTACTAATAAAAATAGAAATTCACCCAGGCAACGAAGATTATCCACTTGCCTCGATTCTTCTTCTTATTTGCTACAACTTCTACCACATTTTCAAATCACTAGCTTACTGTATTAAAAGCCGCGTTTTTAATTACAATTATTAGGTTTGAAATTTTTTTTTCTTGTCTAATGCCTTAAACATGCAAACATCTTAATGTCTAATTGGCTTTAAAATGTAATTATTAAGAAGAAATTTATATTTGTAGTATAAAAAGTAATTTTAGACTGTATTTATAAATACGAACTCGCTTGCTGAAACAGATACGCAAGTTTTTGTCATTTGCATATTTACTCAGTACCTACAGCAATATAAGCATAAAAATCTGTTTCCTTTTTTTCCAACCATAAATGAATTTAACACGCGACAAAGATTAACGAAACGTGGATAAATATGTTTAGAAAACACCGCAAGTGAATGAAATCCTTTCAGAAAAAGGTCCTCGCAAAAACCGCTCCACAATTTTACAGCGAATGATTACATTAAACCCTCAGAGCCAAGCGCCCGGCGTGAAACGAAAAAGAGAAAATTTATTTTAGTGCTGTTTATGGCATTTAACTTGCAAATGTTACTGTTTTTATTCGGGTATATTATGTAGAATAGCTCGGCTCCGCTGCACGTTTTCCACTTCTGAAGAGGAGTACATAAAATAAATATATATGAATGTATGTATAAAGTAGAGTCATCACCTTTGAATATTTTTATTGCTCTGTGCCGGGGTTTTACGGTCTGGGGAGCAACACTGCGCTGGGATTTTTCTTGTTGTATTTTTTCTATATACAGGGATAGAGGATAGGACTGGAGAAATCCCGTCAAATCCACCGCTTTATACTGTTCGGCTTTGCGTTTTCTCCGTTGGAATCGCACGAATTTTTTGTTCCTTGTTTAGTCTATCCACTGGAGGACTAAAAGCATTACTTCCGTGTCTTGATCGAATGTGAAGTCACCTTTATTGTCCTCCACCTAACAATAAATGATCATTTCTAGATTAAATTTTTATTAGTACAAATAAACAAAAATAGCAGAGCCAGCATGTTCCTAAAAAAATGCAGAGTAGATTAATGTAATTGTTTTTTTAAGGCAAATTTTAATTTTGTGTATTTGTGTTATTTCAAGAAAAAATGATCAATGTGTTTAGAAAAATTTACAAAAAATATTATAATAGCTAACATTGTCGCAGAATTGTTTGAGATAAACATAATTCCAACATTTTTACGGTGGATAACCGTAGAAATTGAATAACGGCTGAATGTGTAGGACACTGAAAACAATTTGTTAATTTTGGTTTAATTTTTATTGATAGTCATAAATAAAATTTTGTAAACTAAAATACCTTGTATAATAAAATTTTAATCCATTAAATAGGTTAAAATTAGGACGATTGTTAATACTTATAGTACAGGTACATTCTTTTTAGTTCAATATGAAGAAGTAGTCACCGTATGCCCAATTCTATATTGCTCGAAGACTCAAGAATATGCTCAATTAACTTTCACATAGACTTTATTTAACACATTTTGCCTAATTAATCGAAATTATTTAAAAATATTTTTGATTAATTAAACTTCAACGACTTTTTAATGTAACTAATTTTGGTTTTCTCTAAGTGTAATTATGGTATAGTGGATAAAGTGAAAAAGTTATTTTCATACAAAAATGTTCACAATACACACAAATTGCTGAACGGTGTAACAGCCTATGTTTAAATGGTAATGGTGACCTCAAATTTGATCACCCACTCTTCTTATGTGTGGTGAGTGCCAGTTACAATGACTTCTTAAGCTGTATCGCTTGACTATGCAACTCTCGCTGTTTAGTTTTGTGTGTTCAAATAGCCTTGTGTCAGCATTATAATGCCGCGCTGTTAATCACTTTACTCCTTACAGCGAATGATAGATCGATCAAAATCCAATTCTCCGAGAAAAATGTCACCATTCTTCTGAGGAATTGACCCCAGCTCCTATCGTTCCGCTACGGTTATCGACCCAGTACCACCCTAATAGATTCTAAATGGTACTCGTAGGTAATTCATCCAATCAGTTATCACCTGGTACATTCGTGTTTTCTACGAAAAAGAAAATATATACTATAATACACTATTGTTTGCTTTGTAATCAAAATTTCTATAACAGGAAAATCTTATCAGTATCGAGAGAAGTCTCCGAAAGATCAGTATATACCATAGGTAATACGAGAGGAGATAACAATGTAAATTCTCTGTGAATTTTGATTAAGAAGGTATCTGTAATGACATGTGCTATCCAAAATATAGTAATTGTTATTCCAAGTACTTTCATAGCAAACACATTATCATGTTCGAATTAATATAGCCCCAGAAGTTTGATTACCACCCCTGATCGAAATGCAACTTACATAGCGATTACTGAGAACAGAAACAGTAGCAAGTTCATCGTTGACTTAGCAAAACTTTGATAGCGTAGACCATCAGATTTTATTATAATAAAACCTCAAAAATTAGATTTAAAATAGTCTGCACATAATTATTTGCTGACATTATTTATTTGTTCTCAAATCTTGCTAATTTTGTTAGCGTTCTAGCTTAAAGAAACTTTAATTGTATTCATTTTAGTTACATTATGTGAAATATTAATCATTTTAACAGATCAATTACTTGGTTTGGCTAGAACTTGTTTGTTGTATAATAACTGAAATGTTATCTACGCACTCGACAAAATTTACATGGAACAGTGGCGGCTCGTCCATAGAGTCATTTGGTCAATGACCTCCCAAAAATTTTGACAGTATATAAAGAAATATTAATTATTACGTGTTTTATTAAAATAGGTAATTTACTCGCAAAAGTCGCAAATATAATTAACTTAAAAACTTAAAATTTATCGGCCGACCCTCGTATTCCAACCTCCTGAACGTTAGGGTGGCGGTGCTAACTGTCCTCATTGTATTAAAGCTACGCGGAAATATCCGAAGAACTCGCAGCGCCCGAACCGACGCGAACGTACGAAGCATATAATCTAGTTTGGGTCATAAGCCCACCCATACCATTGGCACTGACCGCCAAGATTTAAAATGGAACTAGTGCAGCCCTCTATATTTTAGGGAGGCAGAATAGTTGATATTTATCACGGTAGATGGAACCCTTGAAGAATAAAATTGGAATTGGAATAGTTTGCTGTTTAGGTTATGTTATTATTATTTTCGTACTATTTTGATTATTTTTAATTGCGAAAAATTCAATAGCTCTAGTTTAATATAAGTGTATAGGGTGTGAAAGCTGTTGTCAAACAGTTTTATAACAGTGGCTAATAAAACGATATGCAGCATTTTAAAATATTTAAATGAATATTATAGCCTTTGATATGTGTTCATATACTAAAATATCAAAAATTGTATATAAGAATGTAAAGAAATGAATTAATCTTAACGTGATGTGTCCTGTCCATAGTGAAACAAACAAATAATTTTTATAATACATATGTTAAATCACTAAAATAATTAATTAATTAATAATTCTTGTATGCACGAGTTGTGTAATAAATGTACAATAAATCTTACAGAAATGAAATCATGGTATTGTAACCTCGCTTAACTTTTTGCCATTATATTAAAAACAGCTTTAATTATCTAACATGTGATTTTATAAGCAGATTTGTCTTGTGAGTTTACATTACTGATATTTATACATTTCAAATGATAGGAAATATATCGATAGAATATATTAAAAATTTGTTCAAATATGTAACTGTATTTACAGTATATACATATTTCCAATGAATTTTTTATAATATTTTAATGGAATATTTCTCATTTGAAAATGTACAAAATTCGGTAGAGGAAACATTTCATTTTAAAGTTTTACGTTTTCTGAAACTGTCAATTTATTAACTTTACTGTGCACGCTGCCAATGACAACTGTTGAAAGTGAGCGTTGTTTTTCGACCTTAAGAGGGTCGTTACCAGCTGATTATTTTACAGCGGTATATCTACATAATTCTATAAATAGGTTGCTTGATTTTATTTCAATATAATTTGAAAAAAGGGCTTCATACGCATATTTCTACAAATGTTTTACATCTACATATACAATTTTGTCTATTAATAATTAACTTCAATCTCTTGAACAGGCCGTTACCTTGATACGGGAATCGAGATTACACTATTAATTTTTCGATTTAATTCCTGAAATTTGCTATTAGCATTCAAAAAACATATGTCTATAAAGCCCGATTTTAAAATATGTTTTAAATAAATTATAAAAACATTATATTATGAAAAAATTTAACTGTGGCAACATCGCCAACTGTCAAACAGTTAAATTTTTTCATAATATAATGTTTTTATAATTTATTTAAAACATATTTTAAAATTTAAGACATATGTGTAGACGTATTTTGAATGCTAATAGCAAATTTCAGGAATTAAATCGAAAATTAATAGTGTAATTCGATTCCCGTATCAAGGTAAAAATACCGAATATTAATAGACAAAATTGTTTATGTAGATGTAAAACATTTGTAGAAATAAGTGTATGAATAATTTTCAAATTATATTGAAATAAAATCAAGCAAACGATTTATAGAATTATGTACATATGGCATCGCTGTAAAATAATCAGCTGGTAGACGACCCTCTTAAATAGAATAATAAAGATCTTACGCAACACCATGGGGCAAGACAGATTATCCGCTTTAGCGATGTTGAATCGAGAAGTCATTTTAAAAGAAATATGCGATTTTAACGAACGTGTTATTCAACACTTTTCCACTGCTAAAGAACGAAGAATTGACATCCAGTTTAAGACTATTTAAAGCGGAATTTAAAGGTAAAATATTTATATTTTTTTAAGTATGCCTATTTTTTAAATTTATTTTTGACCCTCCAGTATAATTGACCACGAACCGCCACTGACATGGAAGATAGTTCATATATAACAAAATCAGAAATAGGTTTCAATACCAATTATAAATAGCTCCTATATGTTGCATTTTGAAATTTACGCGATACAATAAAATTTACATCTACTTTTCAATTACTTGAGCTGCGATATACATACATATCTGAACTTAATGAACCGATAAAGCAGTAGTTAAGTTTTTTGAAATTCCTCATTTAATTGCAAATTATTAAGAATTTAGTACATAATATATAATTTGAACATCTTTTTTTGTAATTAAATGGGCACTAAATATTTGGTTCTAATAAAATAACTTGTTCAGTAGTGCTGCGAAAATTATCTGGAAGATAGAAGCAGCGGTTAATTCAACTCGAGAAAGATCTCGGTTTATAAAAACTGAGTGTTTTAATTTTTTTCTTCCGTCATTACAAAATTTAATTGTAAATTAATTATTATAAAAAGATTCAACGAGTGAACGCGGCACAGTGCTATTCAAGTGAGATAAAATGTCTGAGAACCACATAAAATCACAGGGTGAATTATTTGCTAATTTAATCAAACTTTTTTTTTCCCCAGACCCGTCCGACCTATAGTCACCGGTAGGCACCGCAGCCATCAGGCTTATTGTGCCACATCTGTTTGTTCAAGTCACTCACTCTAGCATGGTAGTCCCCTCCACTAACCTGTACAGGTCCCTAACCGAGTGGGTAAGGTATATCTCTGGGTCTCCTTTCGTTATCCCAAACAGATTCTGCCTTCTGCGATCTAGTGCCTCGCAGTCGCGTAGTATGTGATCGGCTGTCTCCGGTTCTATCCCACAAAGTCTACACTTTGTGTCCCCGCCAAACACTCTGATTCTGTGTAGGTGTTCTTTCACCGCAGCATGTCCGGTCATTAGTCCGTTACGATGCAGAGCTGTTTCCTACTAAGATGTAGTAGTAGCTCTTTTCCTGCATGGGTTTCCTATAAAGGTTTTGCCATGTACTATACCGGGTAAGGCTCCCCAGTATTCCTGCTGTTTCGTACGAACCCAGTCTCCTATATGTCTCCGGGCCGTTTGCCTTGTGACCCCGAAGAAAGGTTCTGGGCCGTACATTTCCATCTCTGACCCTCTCTTTGCGAGTTCGTCAGCCCTTGCGTTGCCCTCAATCCCCTGATGGCTCGGCATCCAAGTCAACCAAACCTTGTTCCGGTTCGACAGTTTCACCAGTTCGTCGAGGCATTCCGTCACCAGCCTGGATGACACCTTCCGGCTTAATAACGCCTTCAATGCCGCTTGGCTATCAGATATGATGTGAATTCGTCTGTTGGTCACCGCTTTCACATTCATTGTGTGTGCGCATTGGAGAATAGCATATACTTCCGCCTGAAACACCGAAACATACTCCCCCAGTGCGTAACTGTGGCCCTCATTCTGAGAGCATATCCCTGCACCGGTACCATTAGCCGTCTTAGATCCGTCCGTGTACCAGACTAAGTCTTGCTCTTTGATTCTCAGTGCATACTTGGCAGTTTCCTCCCGTCCGTCCGCTATAAACACCGTGAAAGGATTCCCATAGCTATGCCTTACCGGCATGTGGTCGGTCCGCATTTCCAACACCCCCTTTCCCACATGCTCAGATATCGACATATGATTTGTGTTGACCCTTTTCGGAGTCGCTGTGTGTTGCAGCCTGTATGCCCCCATCCTTGCCTCCCCTGTATGACCAGGTGCAACGGTGGCAAGTCCAGGAGTGCCTCCATGGCTGCAGTCGGTGTCGACCGCATTGCTTCCGTTATTCCTAGGCAGGCAAGTCTTTGCACCTTGCTCAGCCTCTGAATAGCGTTCCTTTGTTGCGTCTTTGTCCACCATACCAAAGCTGCATACGTCATTACTGGCTTAACCACCATGCTGTATATCCAACTCAGCATGTCTGGTCTTAGCCCCCATTTCTTTCCATATGTGCGCCTTACCAGCGTTAACGCTGTCACCGCTTTTTTGGTAATTCTGTCCAAATGTTGGTTCCAGGTAAGTTTGGAGTCTAATGTTACTCCAAGGTACTTTACCTCCCCACCATCTCTATGGTAACCCCCTTCAACGTAAGCGGATTTAGGCCATCCTGCTTTCGTCGGCGAGTAAAGGCCACGATGTTGGTCTTATCAGCACTGATACTCAGTCCCGCCAACTCCGTCCATCTACTAACCATGTTCAGAGCCCCTTGCAGTCGATCTCTGACCGTGGTGTTGTGCCGCCTCGCGCTATAATGACCAGGTCATCCGCGTAGGCCAGTACTCTGTGACCGTGATCGTTAAGCACCTCTAGTAGCCCATCCACAACTAGGCACCACAGGAGAGGGGACAGCACCCCACCCTACGGACACCCTCTAGCCACCCGAGCCGCTGGAGTCTCGCCTGCGACCGAGGCTTCCACCACTCTCTCCCTAAGCATAGAGTCTATCCAGGCGACACAAGTGCCGTCCACACCTCTGCCTATGAGAGCTCTGGTAATTGAATCAAAACCCGTGTTACTGAATGCCCCCTCAATATCGATGAAGGCCCCCAGCATCACTTCCTTGTTTTGTAGTGTGTCTCCACTAAACTGACTAGTTCGTGAAGTGCTGTTTCTGTAGAAACTCCTGTCCGGTAGGCATACTGGTCATGGTGTAATGGTGAAAGCACCAGTACATCATCCCTAATATACCTGTCCACCAGTTTTTCCAATGCCTTCATAGTGAAGGATATTAAGCTGATTGGTCTTAGGGCCTTCGCCGTAGCCTGTCCTGCTTTCCCAGGCTTCGGTATGAATGCTACCCTAGTGAACCTCCACGCTTTTGGTATATAGCCAAAAGCCAAGCTACATCTAAAGATGTTACACAGTATCGCATACAGTAGTTCCGCTCCCTTCTACAGCATAATCGGATAAATGCCGTCTGGGCCCGGCGATTTATAGGGTTCAAATGAGTCAATAGCCCACCTGACTTTATCATAGTCAACCATCCTTCTGGAAGTCTGCCACTCGGCGCTGGACACCCTCCTCTTCCGACGCTCCTCCCAAATGTTCCTCGATTGATCCACGATCTCAGAGCCAGGGAAGTGTACCCTAAATATTTCATTTATGGTCTCCTTCCCTGTTGTGGTATATTCTCCCAAATGGTTTTTGAGAGTACTGATAGATGCTTGAGGTTCTTTGGCAAGGATTTTGTAGAGTCTGACGCTGTACTGGGTGTTTTCAATCCCCTCACAGTGCCCCCCTCCACGACCTCCTTTTCGCCTCCTTCAGCTTCTTGTTGTAACCAGTCAGAGCGGCCCTGTACTCTTCCCACTCTCCTGATCGTTTGGCCCTATTATATTTCTTCCTAACTTGTCCCCTCAGTTCCGCAAGTTCCTGACTCCACTAGGGCACATTCCTGGAGGAGCGCCTTGCAATGAGGGGGCAGTTGTCATTGTAGGCTGAAATGATTGTGTCATTTAGCTGCTCCACAGCCATGTCCAGCTCTGCTGTATTTCCTATCCTCTTATTGATCCCGGAGAGTCCAGACCTGAGGTCAGCTCGAAAGGCCTCCCAGTCCGTCTTCCGTGGATCCCGGTAGGATCTCACCTCCACTCTGCCTGCCAGAGTAAATCTTATGTGTCTGTGATCCGAGCAGCTTACCTCCTCAGACACATGCCAGTCAGCGACAAAGTTACTCACATATTATGAGGCTATAGTCACATCAATAACCTCCCTTCTATTCCGCGTAACGAAGGTCGGGTTGTTACCCACATTCAATGTATCTAAGTTATTTGCTACAATGAAATGTAAAAGTGACTCACCTCTCTCGTTGATGTCCGTGCTTCCCCAGGTCGTGTGGTGCGCATTGGCGTCGCAGCCGATGATCAGCTGCAGTCCTCGCAGTATCTCACCAGCTGTTCCACATCCCTGGTAGGTGGCGGGTTCGGGTCATCATATGGTAGATAGGCCGATCCGATGACGTATTCCCTCGGTCCATATCCACCTCCACCCCCAATTTTTACCGCAGTTAAATCCCTAGAACAGAACTCTGTTAGCGGTAATGCTTTTACCTCCTTTCGGATACGTATGCAGGTTCGAGGGGCGCTGGCCGTTCTGTCGTATAGGACGTCCCAGCCCGCACCGCTCAGACCCAAAACCTTACCTTGTCTAATCCAAGGTTCCTGTATGAGTACCACGTCACAATCCTTCGTGGCCATAGCAAAGGCTGCCGAAGCCGCCTTGCTATGTTGAAGGTTGGCTTGTAGTACTATTGTCATTGCTCGGTCGTTTGATCACCCGAAAAGTCAGCCTTCCCAGCTTGTAAAAAGCTTTGAGTTGGCTCCTCTCCAGGACTTTGAACGAGGGGTCATCCACTGAGTAGGCCAGGAGCTGTCCTTCCTTCTCAATCTTCCTGCTCATCAGCATCCAGTTCTCCGTCATCAAGCCAGGATTCTGCTTCTTGAGACGGTCTCTGATTGTACCCTCCTCCACATTCTGTGGTTCTGGTACGTGTACCAGCACCCTAGGTCTGGCAGGAAGCTGTGTTGAGTCCACAACCCTCAACTCTGCTCCCTCCAGTCGCTCCCGAAGAAGCTCTCCTAGGGACGCTACCGTGTTTTCCAGCCATTGGACCGTTTGCGGTTCGCACAAGTCATCCACAGGACCCCTGCGCTGAACACGGTTCTATAGAACTGCAGAGGCTCCGTGCTGCTTGCCGGGGCATCGCATAGCACGTCTGCCAATGTGTTCTGTACCAGGTCTGATTGTTCCTGGGTCAGCACGGTGTCGGGATGGCGTCTGTTAATCACCGCCCGTCTGATTCCCGACACAGTATCGCTATAAGATCCAGTTGGTCTGGGTTCGCCCTTGGATCTTTTCGCTCCGGTGGTCGTGGGAGGTGTCTTCGATTCGGACCTCGGTCTTTTCTCACCCGAAGTCTTTGGTCGATCCGCCTTGTCCACGCGTTCCATTGTCCCTTTGGTCTTGCTCGGCTTCTCCGCAGTCCAAGTCCCTGCGGCCATCTTCCGAGCTTTCATAGCTTTCTTGCGCTGGGCTCCTGACAGCCTCTTGGTAGCGAGTCCTATGCCTTGCGTACCTACCGCCAGTTGTTCAGCGCTATCTTCCTTAGCTTCTTCCTGGACAGAGCCTCCTTGTGGTTCTCCGCCGGTGGTGTCCTCAGAGTCCGTCACCGAAGTGACCTCTCTGAGGGTAGTGTCGCAGGAGTTCGATTCGTCCGAGTCCGAACCTTCCTCCTTTACCTGAAACTTATGTTTATATTTAGTGTTCTCTGTGTCCATATTGATCCCACGAGTACGGAGGAAAGGGTGGTCAACGCCTGTGGAGCCCCCACACAGGCGCAAGGCTAGTACTCCGGAAGGTCGCCCGGTATTCCAGGAGTGTGAGCAGTAGAGACTGATCTTCTAGACAGCCATGCATCCCGTCAGCCTGCCCACCCGCCTTAGGATTTAGTTTTTATTGATTTAAGCCAAGACCCCACTCTATTTTGACCACAAGGGAAGGAGTTGAGTATCCTTACACATAGTTGATCTGGCATCGTTTGTCCTTTAGCAGGTAGCCACGACACGACAGTTGGGCAAGGGTATCTTTCTTAGTCTGGCACCTCACCTTCGACCTGTCCGGCAGACCCTACCCAAGCTTAGCTCTCAGGTTCATCCCCACTCTATCCAACCGTCAAGGTGAAGATACACGAGGGAGTAATCAAACTTACATTAAGGAAAACAAAAGCAAAGTAATACATAAAATTTAAATGGAAATGTCTTAACAACACATACTCTTGCATTTTTAACACCTAAGTCTTTCTTAGCGTATAGATGTATTTAATGTAATTTTTCACCGCCAATTAAATATCCAATATTTAATTTTTTTAAATATACCGTCCGTGAGTGGAATCGACTGAGTTTGCTACATACCCACGAAACCTTCGTGCCATTCCAACTAAATATTGCTTATTTTATTGGCAGTAGAAAACCACATTATATACATACTCCAGCATTTTTCAACGAGTTTTGATTGCATGAAACAGCTGCTGATAATACGATTCATATTAGTATTATATACTACCGCTACCTCTGCAGCGACTATCTGTACAATAACGTAACATTAGGTTACAGCTCCTACTCCTACTTATTTTCAAACTTTTTTATTGATATCGTAATTATTGCTAAAATTGTTGAATTACATGGGTTTGAGTGGTTATATGTTTATTATTCAAATTTTCAAAATGTTGCTTATGTTACAATATATTTATGAATATTTTAAATGCGAATGAAATACGGTATATACTTAAAATTCAAGATGATGAAATTTAAGCAAATTCGTGTAAAATATACATTAAATTAAGAGATAGGCCAAGTTAGTACATTGAAACTGAATTTTACGAATTCTATCTGCAGGGTTATCGATATCCGATACACTCACCGGGATTTTGGCAAGTCTTAATATAAATGTAATACAAAAAGTTTCTTTCTTCCATTAGTTAATAATCAGGATGATTTCTAGCTTTAGAATTAATTTATAGTTAGTTATACAATTTTAGAATAAAATAGATACTTTCATAATTCAATAACCTACATTATAACTATAACGAATCTGTCTGTAACTACATAGACACATGTCTTTATTTTTAATTCAAATTATCAAACGATATTTTTGAAAAGCAATAATACATTTATTTTTAAATACATTCTATCGCACTTTCTTGATACATGGAAATTTAATTTTATATCATTTTCTTTACTTTAACGAAACATCACTTTTATATTCTAGATGTCCTCCAGAGAAATTCTTAAATAGCCAATTATAAATGCCGAAAACAGGAATTAAATAATGCAGAACGCAATTAGAATATATTAAAATAAAACGAGCTATCTCTCTTTATGCCGCCGCGTTGGTCCTGCGTTAGCACACAGGGACAATTTCACGGTTAAACAGAACCGCGCTGCGACAGTATCTGCGTCTTCTTCTTCCTCTACAAGTGGCTGGTTCGATAATCAGTTTACCATCAGTTACCCACATCTGCATTTCCTTCAATTTCCTACCATCCAAAGGTGATACTTCTCGTTGATATTTACATTTCTCCATAGTCCATAGTTCTCTTCGCTGTAACTCCTATCTGCTTACCGCCACCCTTTCTATCCTCACGTAATAGGAGGAAATGTGCAGACATGCCCGATGCTTAGTGTCCCTTTTCCGCTGTTATCGTCTCCCCCGACTGATGCATAGACGTCTTAGGAAAACGATGTCGTAGAATGAGAGAGAAAATTTTCCAGACTTATAGGAATTCAAATGAATTTCTAATCTGAATAGATTGAAGACGGAGCATCTATCTCCGTTTTACATAGTATATACGTAATATTTCAGCGCGTAATAAGAAAAATCAATTACAGAAGAGTAAGTAGTATATATTGTAACTTTACGGCCAAACATAACTTTCCTTCGATGCAATTACAATGAAATGCATAAGAATGTATAGATTTTATTTGAAACTTAGGTAGTCGTCGTATCACGAATACTATTAACAACTTACTGATTTGTAATTTGCATGCAGTAATGTTTAATAAGTTACTGTAACTTCCGTTTTCAACCCAAATTGATTCAACTAATCGTATTATAGCCTATGTATGTATATTCTAGTGATTTCCTTCGCAAATCAGTATCATACATTAAGAAGGCGCCTTTGAATTATTTATCACTTTCAACTATAACTTCTAGCTTAAGTAAGAAAATAATCCCAACGAATACTAAATTAACTTTATATGCTATTTGTCCGAAGAAATATTTAATATAATTTTAATAGAATGGCTGAATTTGCTCAGATTATATAAAATATCTTTTACAGCAGTCGTCAATTCACTGTTCAGGCTATCAGGTGCTTCAGACTTTGAGTTTTATGTTTTGATTTTGAACTTACGGCAATAAGTGCAAAAACTGGAATATGTCATATGTATCATATATAGCCTTTATAAGTAATGTAAGTGATCAATCACGAACGTTTTTAATTGCATTGACAACCTCTTATTCCATTTAAGTGTTCAATTTCTACTTCATCTTACCCCATTCATACTTTTGGTATAAATAGAAATAGAAACATTTTCATAAAGGCTTTACGTATCATATTTACCAGATACTAAAAATAATATTACAAATATGAATAAATGTCTTATCCGAGTACACTTCATAATCTTTTAATGCCTGAAATGCTCTCATAATACTATAGCAGACAACCGGAAACGAAAGAACACAAAGAACCCATGTTAACCAAATTGGAGTTGTTAATTATACTTAACACGGCCATATCTACTTGGAACGAAATATTTTCCGGGAATCATCGTTCCTGCTTTCCCGGAAACATTGTCTACCTAAAGTGCCGGAGTTATATAATATCTAGCACCTTCTCCCGCAGAAAGAGATGTCTGAATCTAGTAACTGGCGTGAAAATAGCAGGAAACGCGTGTGCTTTTCCAGCAAACCGAATAAACTGCATTACTTCTAAGTTATAGGGTTGGCCGCAAGCTCACGCCTCTGTATGTGAAGGTGTAAAAGGACTAGAAGGGAACCGACGAGCGGTAGAAACGTTTAGCTTCCGTTTGGGAGATGTGCTTCCTCCAATTTACGCTCAAAAAATGTTATTTATGTTGTGCAGTCTATTCTAGCCGGTACTATAAGAGACGTGTGTGATATATGTGTAATTGGTAATGATGATAAACTGTTTCACTTTTAATACAATTCTATGTTTTCTTGTTTCGTACACACACCTTCTCTATCTGAAATATTATCTGATGAAATTGATTCAACTAACTGTAATGTCATGACTCATTTTAAAATATTCACAGTAATATTTTTATTTGCATAAACACTAAAACTGCATAGAAAAATAAAAAACAACTAGACTAACCGCTCAATTCATTCAAAATCTAATGCTGATTAGAAAAAAGAATTAAATGAAAATAAGTCTTATTGTAATCGTGACTACGGCGAGATAAAAAGTGAATCTATTCTCAAATACTAAACTTTTTGAACTAAATTAAGCCGAGAACTCATTTCCAAAGCAACATTCAAAATCGCAACAAAAATTTGGATGAACCTGAAACAGCATTTACAACACTTGTACAATGAAAAAAATTGCACTGTTTATATCATATGAGTTGGAGAATGAAATTCAGCCAACAGAACACTTTTATCAGTGCACCTTTCAGAACAGAAATGATTTAGAAGTAATTCTTTAAAGTATGTTCTTGTTTATTGAAGTGAATGCAAAAATTCTTGTCACTAGCTAACTCCAATTTCACAATTGAAATTAGGTGATATCTCGTATTATATGCTTCATAAAAATACAATACATTCAAGTAGCAACCTTTTTTGTATTTGAAACAAATTTGAAAGCAGTATATTCACATAACGGCCACAGTTCACGTTGTGCACTTGAAATTAAGATATGGCACAATTGTTTTACTTTTTGAAATAACTAAATAATTTTGACACCATAGATTATGATGTAACGGAAGGTTACATTATCCCATGTGTGCTTCGAGTCGCTATATGCCTTATTATGATTATACATTAAGTCATAAAACTAGTTATAAATCAATGAAACTTTCTACTACAAAGTAACTAAACTTAAATTTGTAAATAGAATGCTTCTAACGAAGGATTCTGAAACGAAACATAGTCATCCTAAATCAATAATAACACCAACGTACTAAAATGTAAACATTAAAACGCAACAATAAGGACAAATGGTCAAGGAATATGTAAAATTTCCAACTTTGCAATAATATTAAAATCGCGGATAATCCTATCACAACAAAAGTTAAGGTGTACACGACGTGTTTCTTCTGAAAGTGAAAATACATATATGTATGTAATTCCGTAGGCTTTCACGACCGGTGTCACTTGTAATAGAATCTTCTTCCGGGTTTCGCCGTGTCGCAATTCCAATCGACGTTTTGCTGTCCATGCTGCCAGCTTCTTCAGGATCTGCTATCACACTGACTCTCTCCGTTGTTGCTGCTCCTTATATACCTCGTAGATTCACCAGTGCGTGACCGTTTCGCTCCATTAGTCGCGACGGATTTTTGTAGCAAGCTTTTCCATGTGTTGCTGAGTCTATAGTCATCTTCACGGTTGACATTAGGGTATTTCTCTGTCTCGATGGGTTCCCTAATAATTCTACGGTGGTAGTTCTTTGTAGTAGCTAATACTGCCGGCTCTTGAAAGTTTACCTTATGTCCGTGCTGGTGAACATGTTCTGCGACCACTGAATGTCCAATTCTTCAGGTGTGAACGACTGATTGCAATCGTATTGTCAATGTAAATATTATATTCGAGACAAAAATACTACGAGGCCTACTAATCAACAAAGGTGGCTACGATACTAATACAACGGAGGCTCAATACAAAAACACAACGCTAGAATCGAAGCTACATAGTTACATTTATGACGACAGAACGTAAACTTAGTATCTTAAATGCAATATTACAATTATTCTAGATAATTCTACTCATACAGACGTTATATGCAGATAATCCATAAAATATATACATATATATAAGTTAAGTAACAAACCAATGCAAGTTTATATTTGTGTCGATGGTAACAATTAAGGTTCCAGTTAAGAGTAATATCGTAGTGATTATAGTATAAATTGTAATAAAAAGTATGTGTTAGCTTACGGTACAATTATTTAAGTGTTGCTGTCTTCGACATGGTCTTATCTTATTTTGCAATGAAACATATGCACACAAGTAGTCTTCTCTTAGAATAACCCCCAAATTCACTGTTCTTTGCATCGTACAATGGCGTTGTGTGTAGCTAAAGGTGTAATGTTCTAGCAAACGGCTTCACATTAAATGATCGTGAATTTCACAGCTAAAACAACCATTCCTCACAATGATGCCTGCTTATTATAACTTTGAAGCCTAAAATAGATAAAACAAAATAACTTCTTTGCTTTCGAGTAATAAATAATTAGAAAATGCATTGCTGAATTAATCGTTCGTATACAAGTGAGTCTTAAATTAACAAAATATTAAATTAATTACAAAGAAACTTACTTATTAGATGTTCTTAGCTTTCTCTACTGTTCTACACCCTACCGTGTACCGTTCAGTGCCGTTCACCTGAGAAGTACAAGATGTCCGCCCACTTACCAACTTGACATTAGTCACTCGTACTAATATAAATAAATGATTACTTTCTTTCCTTTATCGCGTTATGATACTGGCCTGATATAGAGCTAACATCGAATGAAAACATCATCGACACACATCTAAGATTGACTTGCAACCAACATGAAACCTATATTCGAATGACAATATCACAGTGACACCCGCCTTTAATATCATGTGAATACCTGTTTCCGTTATAAATACAATATCGGCGACAGATATTCTACCTATCTTCCAGCGATATTATCGCTGTCGGCATGATATATACCCGACGTCGCATATTGATGTCTACTCAATATCATATATTTATATTTATCCGATCTTGGTAAGGAGTCACTGATATCGCCCCAAGCACGGCATATGGGCGATACGTCGGGGTGATGTTTAGCCAACGTTTGGTGCTACTAGGGTATTGTTACTATGAACAGAAGAACGGCACGACAATGGGGAGTCCACTATCACCAGTGATAGCCAACTTACTTATAGAGGCCTTCGAAAAAGAAGCTATAGATAGCAGAGAACGGAAATCGAAATACTTGCTACAATACGCCGACGATATACACCGACAGATACCTACATGCATCGTCCGATCATCATCCCATTTACATTTTACATATCTTGAGGAAACAGTTTCTAAACTTAAAAGAGGAAATTTTGTTGAGACTCCAACTAAGAAAAACCTTACAGAATAGTAATTCTGAAGAAAAAGTTAGCACAGGTGTGTTGCAAGAATGGCTGACTTCTTGCATAAAATTGTAAACCGTATATAAAAAGAAATTGGACACCAAATTTTTGAATATACACTTCTTACATTCAGATTTCTTTTCATAAAGACATTTAAGATTCCTCGACATGAGGAATTGCTTTTAGATATTGTACTAAAGATGAACTAAACAGAGATTTTGATTATTAAATGTATGTATGTACATAATTTCAAAATGTTGTGCACTGAAAAGATTGGAGTTGATTGAAGGTGATTTTACTATGCTGATTAAAACCATTAAAAACTTACAAAGCAGTATTAGTAAAGAAATGTATTTTTCAATCTGTGGATGTATAGACAAAAGAAAAGATCATCGTGCATCTCAAAAAATTAACGAAAGTATTTCTGATTCTGTAAAAACATCTTTCACTTTTTACTAAAAGAGCAAAAAAGAAGTAAAGAAACTTCCAAACATTTTTAATTAATACCGACAAACAATTAAGAGTAAGGGTAAAAAGCAGATTCATGGCTTGTAGGAAATGACTCCAATAAAAAGCAACAACTGCACCGATAAAATTAAACGTCGCATTAGAAACGACAGAGCGTATCAGATCGCGACAGAACGAGATGGAAAATGAGTATCTTAGTTACAGAGACCATGAAGAATTACAAGAAATCAAATTTGTCGAGAGTGAAATGTGAAGAGAAAAGAAAAGATGTGAAAAAATAGAGATTGTAAGTGAGAAAACGTAAATGTCTCCCTCTACGTTTTTTTGTCGTTTTGAAAAGTGTTACCTAATTAGTCTTCCTTCACAGAGTATACTTTTATGCTTGATAAGAATTGCTAAACAACTGTTGTCAATTATATTTTTTTTTTTGGTTTACTTGTAGAAGTTAGAATACTTACATTTAAAAGTTAAAATACGATATGTAATATTCATATTACGCCAGGCTACATCTAAAAAGTATTCTTTTTAATAAAATATTCAAACTTGACGATTGAGTTGTATAAGCGATCACCACCAAAAGGATGGAAATCATCACAGTATATGAATGTTATATATATGTATAAGGAACAGACGGGTAGATGGAAACAAATAAGGTCGAACTTTTTCTCTTCCTTAGGTGACAAATATAGCATTTGCATTTAAATAGGGTTATTTCCATCTGGGATAGGAAGACCCTGTGAAGTCCCCGCGGTCGTCTACAAACACTTGATGCTGTTTACCGTATTAAAGACACTGGATTACCGTCGCAAGACGAAGAGAAACAGAAAAAAACAGCGAAATGTCTAAAAAATACCTATTTTCTTTAAAGGGATATTTTCTAATAGTATTTTTAATCTGCATAGAAGTAAAAATAATTTATAATACTCAATTTCTTAAAATCGAAAATACACGTAAAATATTCCGCGGTTTTATAATATGTACTCTGAAATGGACTGCTGCTAATTTTAATTAGTGGTAAATTTGATCCTCGAAAGTATTTTCTCACTTTCAATATTACAAAGACATCACTGACCCGGTCCGCATATAATCCTGTATAGCAATCTTAGTGCCCTGGTGTATAAAGTTTAAAGCGAAAATTTTGTGTATATGTCAGATTTTTATGAATGTATAAATCTAAACCTCATTAAAAATACATATAAAGTACTTCTCGGATGTCAAGGTATTGATGTGATTTTACCACATGCAGTTTAGCAGATGTATAACCGCGGGTATTAATCGGTTACCCAGTGGTGTGAGAGGTCGCTGGAACAGGCGATTGAATATATTTACACACACAAATTATACATTAAGAGTTGCATTGCTAGTCAGGTAAGCAGCACAGCTTAACAATCCATTGCAACTAACACCCACCACAATGCAAAAACGTTCATGTAGTGCTGATGAAGGACTGAATTATATTTTATCAGGGAAAAGTGTCAGGTGTATTTTATATTTAAGTATACTGCTGTTTTACTAAAACAGCTTAATAAAACGTAGTCCGAACAATTTAAAATTTTAAATGACATCATTCTCTTGCCCAAAGTGCAAAAACAATCTCAAAAATATCACATTGAAAGTTAACATACACGCTAACAAATACTTTTAGTAAAAATAAAATTTATCTGTCTACTTGTCATTCGCTTCTTTACTTATGACACAACAATATTCAGATGCATATACTATTTATCCCAAGAGTATAGCATTTTAAAGCTGCTTGCCCCATATTCTGAAATTACACGGAAAAGAAAAGCTTCCCTTGCGTCCTGTCAGTACTGATAGCCAACGACCACAAATTCCCCGCAACTACATATTCAATTTAAAAATTTCCCTCTACTAGAGCACCGAGAAAAATTAACCCATCTGTCGACTAACATGGTGACACCGCCATATTTTATTCAATAACCTTCGTAGTAAGCGTTTCTAGGGCAATGCAAAAGGAGAGATACGACGTTGACAGAAACAACAAGTGTGAAAATTCTTCGTCCCAGGCACTTACATATAAGAAGACTTGTAGTCCCAGAACGACTTTTGCTCATCTTTGTGTCTACCAATCGAGTTTTTTCCTCCCTCTTTTGTGCGTTCCAGGCCGGCGTATCCATTGCCTACTTGATATTATATTCTGTAGACTTTACGGGCCCGTGGAGGTATGGATAGGACGTTTTTATTTCCGTCATCTACTCTCCCCTAGTCCTCTTATGAATATTTAACATAGCAGTCGACTTAATCTGCCTTTCTCGCGAATGAAAAAAAAGAGTGGTCAATGTGAATCCTTAACACAGACTGTAATGCACCCAGCGTGTGAATTTTAAGGAACCAATTGTCTAGTCTAAAGGTTACTAAATATTATACTGCAAATAGCTCTTTTTCTGGTGGACGGTTTTGTGGATTGAAGTAATTAAACATTTGATTAGATATTATTTAAAGAATTTTTAAACGATATTTTTTTTTGTAGAAATGAAATATGCATATGTAATAAAATTACTTAAAATTATATAACTTACAATGGAGATAGTTAAATATTTAACCTGCAGAAGACTATCTGTGATTCAGTAATTCTAATTGAATTCCAATATCGTTTATTAAGCGCCAAATAAAAGTGTTTTCACACAATAAATGTCTTTGCCATTCCTCTTAACAGATGATGATTTTCTTGCATTGGTGCCAATTTGTTCGTATGAAATGTGTAAATGATCTGGAAATTCCACTTAAGATTCGCATGGCAAATCATTATTAATTTACTTTGTATTAAATGTGGACATCCGAAATTGACTTCGTGCCATCTATAACGCACATAAACATAATTAAATAAGCATGGTATCTACATACACCTAGAAATGCAATATTTTGATATAACTTGTGGTCATACTGTATACAAACTCCAGAGTTCAGAATTGAAGGCAGTTGTATGAAATGTATGGTGACATAAACAGCGCAAACCACGTCTTTTCCAACATTCAAGTACTTCACATTTTTTCTTTGAATATACAGATATAGACAAAATCTATGATGCCCGGTGTTACAGTTTCTATAAAGTACTTGTCTATTACTCAATCGCAGTTGTTAATAGTAACCACGAGAAAAGACAAATTCCTTCATAAAATATTAGGATTTTAAGAATCTCTGTTGAATTCTTGGCATATTCCAAATTCAATGGCATTATAAATCAGATTTTATAACTGTTTCATGTTTTATTATCGATTTAAAAGTCCTGATGTTTTTAAGTCTCTGGCAAAGGCACTATTCTTGCAGTGACTCCATTCTGTGTGCTAATAAATAATGATGTTGAAGGGTTCTGAAGTGTAAAATTTGCTTCTCCATGACCGTAATCATCATAAGAATTGAATCTATACTGTCTAAAATTAGCGTATTTCGATTATTGTAATGCTAAGGTACAGTTGGACAAAAAAGCATCCGGCCAGTTCTCGAAAGAAGGAGGCTTCTTACTCAAACCCTACGGGATGTTCTAGTATGCATACAAATAATGTCTGTACCACAGACAGTCCATGTAGGTATACTAAGTCAAGAAAGTACCCGTGCATTTTGACTAAACGGCGTCTTTCTTACATACACTGGCAGGAAACTTTTTTCTCCAACTTTACATTGAAAGTTACAAGAAAGATTCTTTAATTTATATAGCTAAACAAGATAGAAAATAAATTATTGAAACTTAAGCAAGAAATATGTTAAGACTCTACCACCAAAAAACCATCTTGTCTATCATTAGTAACAAATAAAAATAAGCTTTAGACGTTTTCGCTTTTAACATCATAACCTCCACATTACACGATGTTTACGCATAATTAGGAAGTTGAAAAAAAAACAAGATAGGAATTACGAAAAAGCATCATCTAAGCAAAACCACTAATATTCCAGAAAAAAAATCCATCACCAGAACAAAAACCCATTTATAATAAAGTCAAGAAGAAAAGTGAGCAAACTCTGCTTCGCACACAAAATGTAATCTGTCGGGATAGCGTTCCCGCAAAAGGGATCTCTCCTCTTCCTTAATAAGGATAAAAATTACTCCGCAAGACATGCTGATTAAACAGCAATCAACCAGTCAAACACTTGCTGCTCACTTGAGAACGTGAGCTTTCCTTCACGCCAATGGATGGCTCATATCTTCGGGGGTTTTCGAGGAATAAAACGTCGAAAAAAAAACGACAAAAAAGAAAGCTGAAAAAGTAGAGATCAAGGCACGGGAGAGCGAAAAAAGCAGGCCACGGCAAACATCACGAACGTTTTAAGGGGCTTCCGGTAAACTGGAAGGAGGAATCTTCGCCTGACACCCATAGGCGGCGACTCGTAATACGTATAGGCCGCTTAAGAGGATCTCCGGATGTCTCGATTCCCTCTCGAAGGGAAAAAATAAACCGAAAGAGCACGAAAGAGGGGGAGATTGTTATCACGTCTTCTAATTTACTTATTCTCTCCTTAAGATCTATTTTACAACAATGGGACTGCCTGCAATAATAACGAGTGAAAAACACGAGATGTATTCTTCGTTTTTATTCAAAGTACTTTGGCTTGGAGGATTATAGTACTTCTATGTCTTCTGCTTGTGTGCGTCATTGCCTAAAGCATTTCAGGTGAGAGATAATTGAAATTCCTTGTTATACAGTGACGATTTTAGCGCCGTGATACTTTAAACAGAAACAAGGAGTTTCGAGATAATTAAAAACAAAATAGCTTTTGTAGACACCACACCAGAATATAAAGGATTACATAAAATATACTACTTGTGTGCAGTGATTTAATATTGTGAAAAGGTTAAAGGATTACATCGAATTATAAGATTTTTTATCTGAATCATTTAGTACACATTATAGTGGCATTTTAAATTTTAATACCTTTACCGTAAAACATAGTATCGTTTTTGTGTCAGCGTAGTTACTTCGGAGGATTGCGTAAAACTTCGGTGGTAGGTGTCGCCTTCCTGCCGTTTTAGCTGCTGTAGTAGGTATGTACAGGTCAATCTTGAAATCAGTGGTTCTTCTCGCGTACTTAATGTTTAGTTTCGACTTTGTTTATCCTAGTTTGACTCTTTCTTTGGTGATGGTTAAAATTTCACTACGTCGATTAAAAGTTAGTATTAATTCAGATTTTGTCTATGACTATGCTGGTATGTAATGTTATTTCAGGATCATGGACATACGAGTACATGACGATGTCATTGATATAGATAATGATTTTGGTGCTGCAATCGTTTGATAAGCCATGGAAAAATATATTATATTATAATAGACCTAAGTATAGCCTAAATAACTCCAGCACTGCCACATTTGGCTGTTGATAGAAGCCTAGACTTCTTTAACTTTGAAAATGCGTCCTTGGAAATAGTTCCTGATGACTGTAGCGACGATAATTGGAGTATTAGAGTTAATAAATTTCCAAATCATAACTTTATATCGGACCTTATGCACCATCTTTTGGTGTTAAAGACTAGTATCGTGCTGTGCTGTTCCAGATTGCCAGTGAAAATAGTAGGTGTGAGTGTGTATTACTTTTTGAAAACTCTAAATTTTATGTGCTAATCTCACAATACAAGTTTTTCGTAAATATTTTAAATATGCAGGAAAAACCGATATATACTTGCAAGAACCAGTATTGTGTTTGAGCATTTCTGACTTTTCATTCAAAATGGCCGCTGGAATGAGTTTCCAGCTGTTAGAATAATATTTCAACTTAGGTATAGCATATATGACTTGTATTAGTTGGACGACGGTTTTTCTTTGAATATTTTTGGCTGCAATGTTAAAAATAGTTACTTCATGGACCTTCCTGCTAAGTAGCTTGGCCAGCTGCGTTTTGGCCTATAAGGTTTGATCATTAATCCTGGACCAGAATTTCTATATCAGCAGGTGTTGCTAGATAGTCAGCTGATTGTTCGCGGTGATTTTGGAAAGAATATCTCGATTATGCCGTCTGGTATGCTTTTTTCCCCATTGGTAGTGTTAATTTGAAAAATGGGATTGTCTTAGTTCCGTCGGAATTTTGCATACAGTGGCATTGTTGTTAAGCCAATGAGCAGTATTCGGTACGGTCATTTCATTATTCAGTTCCTATAACAAGCTACATCCAACACTAGTACATATGCTGCCTGTTGGGAGCATATGGTACTGGAAGATCTTTCCGATAAAATACTTTATTTCAAGTAATTGATAGTGCTATCAAAAATCTGTTTCTTAGAATATATAAATAGGAATATCTTTCGACTAAACTAATTTCTTTCAATTTACTATAAGAACCAATAACACTTACATATTGTTACATTTTTCGATTCAATCAAGTTCACAGTGCTGTATTTCTTACTAGCCAGGATTTAATTATCAATTAAAATAACAATGTTTATACAAGTAACAGCAACAAAACTAAATAAACTTAAAAGTAAAGCAATATACCAAATCTTAGCACTCTAAATTGATTTCTAATTTAAAATATACGGTCAATTAAACATTATTTTTTAGCTAGTTAACATTAAAAGCATTCTTCTTATTTACCCCGTACTTTGCACTTACGTATACCGTTATAATACTTTCTAAATTTGTCTTGTGTGCAAATATTATCTTCCATTATAGAAAGCAAAGTTTGGAAACAATTTCGATATTCTCCCGTATACTGGAAGTGATGCGGATGAGACGCGTACTTATACGAAGCAGGAAACGAGATTAGATAGCGAAGATTTGTGTTTCGCAGAGAGAAGAGATGCCTGCTTATTTCTACCTGCCTCATTGACGTACCGCGAACTGACGCATGATGGATGAATGTATATTGAAATATTTCAGCATGCGTTTTATCTCACGAACGGGGCGCCCCGTGCGAGAATAATCCGCCGGAGTTTGTGCCAAGTTTACACATGTCAAGTGGAGTGTCGATATGTCAGAGGCCGGGGGAAGAAGCTTTAGCAAGGAGGAGGAGTAATATTAGCAATATATAATAATAGTAACACGTTGTGATATGGACCGAGCTCCTGCTGTATATCCTTACTTGAGGGGTATCAGAAGAGCAGAATAGATGGGATGAGAATAGTGGGGGCGCGCACTTTGACGTTTACAAAGGCGAATCTTAATATCCGTGTACGAGAGTCGTTACGCCAACGGTGTCGACTTCACAAGGGATCAACTTTCTTAAGGAGCATAATGGGATCGCGTTCATCCCTCTTAGACTAGGATCAAGACGACTTAGCTTCAGCAAACTGTCGGATTTTTTAAAAGATGTTCTACAATTTATCGGAAAAAAAGGTGGAGTTTCGAACTGCAACAAGCTCAAACGAAATAATAGACTTTCAAATTTCTTAAATGTACGCTCACATAGTTTCCTGGAGCTTACAATTGCATGGTAGTTGCTTGATCGCAGGCGACCTTAACCACAAAATAAATAAAAGAGATAGATTGCAATTATATAAAAATCATCTAAGATTGACGACCCAATTATTTAATACAATTTTAATAACCACTATGAACCTATTAAAATATCATAATATTTTAATGTTCGTGAGTTTTAACTATCTTAACATAAAACAATTTTGTTTGTTGTTAAACAATACTTTATTACATAGTGGCGCATATATCAAGTAGCATCACACCGCCTGTACAAATACAAAAGCTATCTTGATGTTTTCTAAAATCAAAAAATCTCTGTTTAAAAGGTTACTTAAAGGCATTTACATCTGCCATGCATGTAAATAACCCTATCCTGTCATCGACTAGTAAAATACCCGGCACCTCCGCCAAAATTGCTACGTTATTTAGTATTGTGTACAGAAAGACAAGTGAAACAATAAATTCTATATTTTCTTATTCTATAAGTAAAAAAAAACTTAATCGTTAAAGTTATATGTAACTGAGGCAGAAGTGATGACATCTAGTTCAATAATTTGAAGAACATTACACGATTTAACACACTACGTCTACCTGTAACATATTTGATTGAATTCTTTCTATATTTAAGTTCACTTGTTCGAAAATATATTATTAAATATTTCGGAAAGTAAGTCTACGATTTGGAGAAGCTGCGTTACACTACTACTACTACGTTAAACTAAGTCAACATGTTTCACTCGATTTGTAGCGTGTGGATTTCAGTTGCTTTCATCTCTTTATGACTTGCTGGCTCAACAGCATAAACTCACAACGTATCTGTGAATAGATTCGCCGAAGTGTACGGGAACTGTTACGAATAACTAAAAGGAAGTGCGGTGGATACTCGTTGCCCTTATTAGCTAACCTTTCATGAGCTGTTTTTAAAAGGAATTAAAATCGGAATGTAGTGCATATTTTTCCATAATAATGTAATGTTCATTATATTTCGCCTACATTTTTAAGCACAATATGTACCATGACCTTGAAAAATCAAAAGTATTCTAATTGAAACTGTAATGTTGGAAATATACCGAAGAAGAACCGTTTCTTCAATATAAAAAAAATCTTTTATAGCTTCATTTCAAAATAAATCTTATATAATATTAGAAGCTAGTTTTATTTTGCACTAGTTAACACTGTAAAATAATAGTGGCCCAATATTGTAAATTAATATTGTATGATCTTCAAAACTATATTATTGGATAATATACGCTACGAATATAGTACTGATATAAATATACCAGTATAAATAACAGTATTTATCTCGTATTACAGGCTCAATAAAAGAGACCAATATACAGTCAATATTAAAATAATTTTCAGCCAGTATTATACCAATATAGTGTGCTGCTGAAAATAATTTTCTCGTCAACTCTGGGTATTATATGAGCCCTTAAACCTTGAAATTTCCCCTATTGCTAAACCCTTTGTTCACCCCTACACTACCGTATGAATGTGGGTGAATATTACATTCCCCTATTACATACTTCTTTAGTAGAAGCGCTACGATTAGCAATGTCACTATGTCCATATCAATAACATTCACCTCTTTGAATTCGTTAAGTATGCGTTTCATTCTTAATGCTTTATGTTTGATGTACAAACTAAATAATTTATATATAATCCTTTAAATTAGTACATCTTTTTATTTAAAATGAATGTTTTACCTACACGACACGCAATTGATAAATTACCTAATGCCACTTAACCTATCCAAACATACCTACATAAATATGAAATTTGTATATATGTATACACTGAGCATGGACATATAAGTTTCTCAAAGCTATTAAGCATAATGATAGAGCAAAGGATTACGAAATTATACATTAGGTTCTTTAGGAATTAATGTAATGCGGTCATTGAAATTAATAATTCTGTCTAATAGTGTAATATACTCTTTATAATTCATGACCGATTAGTCTACCTATCAGACAATTTAACTTAATCAATTACAACTTTCTTCTGTAAACGATATTTGGAAGGAAGGGGCAATTATTGTAAGATTGCCCGTATTTATCAAGAACAAATGGTAATTTCTTTATATTTTGGTAATTGTCTTAACTTATTACATTCACATATTGGGAAACATACAAAAGATCTGAGTAAATACAAGTAAATGTGGTCAGTAAATACTGTAAGTTCATAAGAAAGCTTTGGAACTTCTTACCTCATAACCAATCAAATTTAGCAACGTCAAGTTTAGAAAAAGTATGTCACAAGATAAGAGAAACACACAGGTGTGCTAATTATAAACAGAAGAGGTAACCAATAAGAAATTGAGTATGTATGTACTCACTACCACTACTATCATGTCCTAAAAAGGCAAAGATAATAATAGAAACAAGATACCGTCATGTGATCATTAAATTTAGTTCGACCAACCATATTCGATATTTGATTTAGTCAGTCAATTAGCAAGCTTCGCTAAATCATATTGCTGCTTATCTGCAAGATTCTTATATTAAAATAGGAAAATTGTGATATTTAGTTTGCTTCCGTTTATATGATCGTTTTTGTCATAATATATCATGAAAATTTATACTTAGTCAAAAATTAGCTTGTAGGTACATATGTATATACATACATATATCGTGGATAAGTTAAGAGTAGTGGCATCTACTAGACTTATCTTCGTATGATCACATTTTATACTAACCACATTTTAATTTTTCTATTTTTTTTCTTTTCTGGTAGTCACCTCTTACTCTTATTTTTTCGAAAACTAATATCTAACACGACGCAAATACCCTATTACGACAATAATTAAATGAAACATTACCTGTTCATTAATCTATTCGGGGGTTAACTGGATCATTCTCTGCTAGCTGTGCTCTGTGTACATATTCGCGTTTTAAACGTTGGGTACAGAAATCGGAGCCATAGCAGTGTTAGTATCGTCACGAGCAAATATTGTATCGGTGTGAAGATAGCAGTAAAGGGAGTATCACAGCAGAACATCTTATTTGCAGGTCGAACGGGTCCGCTCTAGCTTCCGGTCAGTTTATTTGCCCTTTGTCCGGGACCCCATCGCCCAACGTCAATATATCACCGTTCTAGATGGCTCTATTTGCTTCTACTAGTACGAGGAACAGAGAACATAAGCGTTCTAAAGGGATGTGCGGAGATAGACACACGATATTGTGTTAGATAGGTTAAAGATATCCTTACAGAGTAGAAGTCCTTACAGATAGCGTAAAATAAATTACTAATTAACGCAAACTAAATACTATAACCACAATTCCTATTTTTTTTGTTTTAATTTTACGATAAACTAATGAAATAATCGCTAAAGAATAACATGATGTAATTAATTTTCAACGTTAACCTAGATGTTATTCGTCATATCTACCTACTAGCTCATCTCATCATTACATTATTCTTCATTAATTCTGCCTATAAAGCTGATACCTAGACCCAGTTATTAATTCTACATTGATTTAGATCAAATTATATTTGAGACTTATATTCTCTCATTAATTCTTAAGGTTATGTAAGCTGACAGGATTCAGTTGCACTGTCAAAACATAACTAAGCTAACTTTCTTAGTCAAAGATTAAACTATGGTATCAACAATATTACAATATTCTTACTTTTCCATGAACCGATACCAAATGATTGGGCTTCCTTATTTTACAACTACTCAAAGGCCTCTCTCTCAAACAGGAATCACAATATCTCTCCTTCTCTCCACAAGCGTCATCTTCTTAACACCTTGGGTTTACTTCCTTATGCCATCAAATTCATTGCAATGGCATAGTACATGTAAAAGTATCCTCTCCCGGGAGACCTGTTCGATAATCCTGTAATTACATTTTTTACCTTAACATTGCAATTATTTCTTAATTGATAAACCTTCCGGGTCATCTCATCGGCCTTATGAAAGGTATATTTAAAACATTTCTTGCTAGTCTATTGGCTTTTTTTTCACACCAATTTGATTCTGTCTTTTACGCCCAGCTCCCACAGTACCCTGAGATACTTGGAAGTGTCCTTCTGTAACGTAATATAGAACCCCTATCTTTACCACACATATTATTTTATGTTTAATCTGAGGCCTGTTTTAATGCCACTATCTCTACAGAGAAGTGCAAAGAAGGCACCCATAACAGAAGTTGGCGTCGTTCGTTCGTCACTCCCGTAATCACAAGCAGGCTTGCTGTTCTATCCTACTAGACACTTTGTGTTTTTGTACAAAACTTGCACACAAAGAACGCATACGTATAAATCAAAGAACCTAATTTGACCCAAAGTTCTTACACATGTTCATAAAGCTCTAATAACTATATCGACTATGTTTGACAGATTTACTCGGAATGTGAGCTTTAGGTGAAGAATGACTCTCAGATATTTCACATCCAACGCCAGAGTTAGTTTATCTGCAAATAGGTACACATTATTGATGTTGTATAGAGCATAATACATTAAACAACTAACAGTTCTTCATACATGAATGTTGAAACGTTGCACTACAGCATGAATCTACCAACAAGTGGTTTTGTTGAGTGTTATTAAAAATTCTATAGTAATGGCAAAGCTGACTTACACAAATTTAACACGAATCTGAATTCTAGAAAAGGAATCTGTGCTATGAACACGTACCATAATTTCACTAAAATAAAATGAAAAGAGTGACTCGATCATTGACCTTCCAAGATCGCAATAAACAAGAGTTAAGCAAACAACCGTATAAATGGATTCTAACACGATATGGAAATTCTAAATAATTTTTTAACATTTTTACATGTAAACTACAACTTCATGAAGTAAAGGAGACGGAATTGACCATCAGCTATATTTTCTCTTTGTGAATATTTTATCAGTAGGGGAGGCACATTTTTTACGCAGTATGATAATACAGAAACTGTTCAATCCGGTAAACAGAAGCCTGTACGAAGTCTTTCACTCTCGTAACAAATAAGTCACAACTCATTTTATAACTTATCTCTATTTCCTTAAAAAAACACAAAAAGGAAAATAAACTCTGTAAGTGTGTACTATTAACGATGAACAATCACTACAAATGTTAAAATGTGATGTGATTTCACAATCTCAATTCAATGAAATTGAAAACATGATTTTTATACACAATCAAGCACATTTACCAACAGGTTTAGAATTCTTTTAAGATAGATTGATTTGAATCTAAGGGATTAGTTCTACTGGAAATATATGATATTGTAGACAACCTGAACGAAAGATTGATAATCTTACATCAAGAAGAAGTGAATATTGCGCACTTGCTGCAACCAGTTTTGCTTAAGTAATATACATTCCTTAGTTTAAATAACTTTCTAGATTTTTCAATAATTACAAAATAAAATATTTCGCATGTCTTTTAGTTACACCCTATTGACAATTACGTCTTACATTAATCGCAATATATAATATTCATCACCTAAGAAATGCTAAGATGTCAACTGTATGTGGGTTTAATTACTTTACAAACCAGCAAATTATGCATTTCATCGTCTTCGCTAACATAAAACTTCCTTAAAGCATGCACCGAAATAATGCTGAGGTTTTCCCTTTTTCGTAGACGTCGTTACCAACCTGTACACCTGGCATGCATCAAATATACAAAGTTCAAGAGCGACGTTATCGGTTGCCGCATTTAAAACAAAATAACTGCACCAACACGGCGAAGAGAGCGAAGAAAAGACGTCTAGTATACGAGCAGCCTTACTTCTGCCTGAGAAGAAAATATACCTACCTCGTTTTGCATCCCAAGTAATTTCACCGTCTTGCTTTCACCGTACCATACCACACCATGCCAGAGATCCCCTTACCTTACGTTATACCGCTTGCCTTTCCCCGGTTCACACATTGGAAGTTGTCGGAGATAAAGAGAAGACAGCGGCTTTTTACAGCGCCTTAATTAAATCCCCTTCTGACATCTACCGCGCTGTTGTCACCGCTTCAAACGGCGAGATTTCTACGTGATGCGGTTTCCAATGTGCAAATTGCCTTTTCGCTTTACTCACTAGACCAAAATCGTCGACTTTACCACCTTCGCTTTTCCACATTGGTTCTCCGTGCGTCATTCGACCCGCCACATAATTTTTTGTTTTAACCCACTTGTCCGTAATCACTTCAGCCAGATTACACTTTCTCTCAGCTGGCCAATGGATTTTGCTATTCTTTTTCTGAACGCTGTCGTCGACGGATTTACGTGAAAGGAATTTGATGCCACGGGATGTGGGATACTCTGACACATTTGACACGCCTACAACTCTATAAATTAAATTCTGTCATTCAAATAAATTATCTATAATTTTGGAAAACATTTGAAGACTTGAAATGTCTGAGAGAATAATCCGTTTAAAATTTATGTAGAGGTTATGTGACAAAAATATGAATGAACTCTTGTAATTGAATAAGAAATGACCCTGAATGAAGGATATTTTCCTTAACACGTACGTAGTTAAAACTAGTAAAAAATTATATATGTAGGTACATGATATTCTATTTCTATAATAATAAATAATATAATTTGTAATATAATAATATCCTAGAATATACCTCCAACGAAATTTGACCAGAATATTGTTTTGTATTAATGTGAACCAGGTCATTCTTTCTCTAGGTATCAAAATCTTATACTGATTATGGGAGACATCAATTTTCCAAAGTATACTAGGGAAACACGTAACAGGTAGAAAGCAATCTTATGCTGTCATATACGTGTTCACAAGATCTAATTTACGAAGTTTCACTCGCATTTCTCCTTACAACACAGTTACTACATATGCGTCTAAGCATGCAACGGACATGTACTATGTAAGCAAAAGCAGTGTAACAATTTATGGGAACACACTGCGCGAGAGAACTTGTTTCCAATCAAACATTGACGTTTCTACAGCAACTGCAACGGCAATGCCTTCTTTGCGGTCTACCGTATCGGCATACGACGTCTGCTTTATTGATAGAGTCCAGTCGCTTTGGTAGGCAAAGACGGCTTTCATCATTTTCGACGAAGTCTCACACCCTGACGCGCAGTTTGGAAGATCGACTGCTAAATCACCACAAGCATGAAGGCGAGAGAATTGTGTCCATTGTGTTCACGATGGTATTCAAAAGCAACGGCGACAGAGACTATTGCCGTCGTGGTCAAAGTTTCACAGGTGTTACTCAATGCAAACGCGCACGGAAGGAGACGGCTGCACACTCTAGCGGCTTTTGTTGAAGTATTGATGCTGTAAGTGTATACGTGCTGAAAGCTTGGCAAGGCATTGCAAGGTATAGAGAACGATGTCGAAATCTCACAAGTGTCCGAACTCGGTATACAATTCCCGCTCGTATAACTGCAGTTGACATGTATTTCAATATTAAAAGTTGTAGTTTTCTATGGTAAGTCGTTGCATAATTTCTCCTATGCTTATATTAAGTTTTAAATTATATAAACTTTGTAAATGGTTAGACACAACTGTTAATGATAGTGTGATATGGACTAGAGCACAAAACGCATGGTTTAGTAATAACTATTAATAATTTAAAACGTAAATCACAATATTTTATTTCGAATAAATAAATAAAATACTTAAGAGCATAACAAGTAATATAGAATATAGTAAAACAGCAAAGACATTAATTGAATGGAACCCAATTTGCAACGTAATAAAAATTAACAAAAAGTGGAATGTACCTACTATAAATATGGGTAACTTCATTAGTTGCACTTATAATGTTTCGATGTACAGGTTCGACACCTAAAAAAGCAACGACCTACAGCGAATTTAAAGGGAATTTTAGTAGCACTTTGGTGGAAATGCAGATGAGAATCTCGCCGATATCAGTTTTGTATAAAATAGAATAGGATAGCAATATCGGCGGAAGAATGCTTGTACATATGTTATAATCAGATGGAACTGAATGCCATTCATTTATACCTTATTTTGTAAAGTTCAAATAGATTGTCTGGAAATTATCGCTGTGTCTAGCGCGAGTAATTCAGTTTAGCCGACGTGTGGGCTTTCAATATTTTGTAAATACACGTATTTAACACAATAGAATGTGTATGTTTACATAAGCAAAAAAAGGAGTAAAAGTAAATTTAAACATTTTGTATCAATTATAAATGTCTACAACTAATAATTAAGGTATTGATGTTACATCGCATGAAAAGGATTTTCATTCTTTTGTTGTTTTTAATAAGTTTTTACATTAATTCAAGCCTGATGCCATAACTAATTGTAAATTTGCTAGAAATGTTCCTCATGAAAGTCGTTATGAGAACATGGAGTTTATCCAAATACGGAAAAATGCGTTGAGAAAAAGTTTCTAAATACATAATACTCGTATGTCTCTAACTTCGATGCAAAAATAGGCATAGAGATTAAAATTTAGAAAAAGTACATTTAATTCGTCCAATAACATTTCGTAAAAAAACTAGTTATTGTATCTGTAAATATTCAACAGAATCAATATGTAGGTATTGGATCATATACAGTTACCCGCAAAAGTATTCATCCAGGTAAAAAGTTCGCTTGCTTTACAAATAGAATATGAAAAACGATTTCTTTCGCCACAAATTAAACGTGGAGTATTTATTCTGTAATACGTTAATTATGAACAAAGTTACAAGCATTGAAGTACGCATGAAAAAATTCACTTCTCTTTTGTGGTGAAAGATGAGTTAAATGTTTATCGCTAAAAGAGAGATTACAATTTGATAATCCAAAATTTCAATTGAATTAAGTTGGTTTCAAAGTTATAAATTCTTTACTGTAGGAAATAGAGGCGAAAATTGGGTGCAAACCGTCTGTAACGCGAGTCACTGTCAATGTGTTTTGAAAGCTCATCAAAATTTTTACTTTTCGAAAAAAAGCTTTAAAATTTATCTGAAAATTGAAGCAAATACCAACAATGGATGAATGAAGAATGGTCGGAAAGAAATTCCAGCAATAATACATTTCTTCTCAAACAAGCTGATGTTTCTGGAACTGCAATATAACATTTAACGTGTGACATACTTGTAGTGTATGTATATAACCAAAAATAAATTAGTACTATTACTATCAAATCATAATATTTCTTTTAGTGATATAAACTCAATTCAACTTTCACCACAAAAAAGACGCATTTATAAATTTGTATATCAAAGTGTATTCAATCAATGTATCAATGCATTTACAACACATAGTTTTTTGCTTATTGGCTCAAAAATTGTCTAATCAATTATATTTCTCGTTTACGTAAAAAGGTATACAATTTATTTTCACTGCAAAATCATCAAAAAAGACTAATTGACCGTCGCGTATGCAGCTGGCTTATACGACAATAATTCATATTCTTTTGTATTCAAACGTTTACATATTAAAAATCCTATATTTAAATAAAATTATGGTATTGCTTGCTTTAACTTACAAACACATCTACTTTTGATTTTATCCTTAACATTTATAGGTTTAAGGAATACATATGATTTTTACCGACACATGACGAATTAAACACGGAAGATTTTTATATCGCCAGAAACAAAATAAAAACTTAAACGCCGAGAAGATACTTGTGCCATGAATAGACCATTCATGCATATAGACGATATATTCTCTACACAATATTATCCCAATGAATACATTACTTACATTTATAACGGGTCCATCCATATTTCCACCACGGTTAAAGGTGTTGACTTTTTGGGTGTCTCCACTGTACACTTTCTCTATGTATATACAGATTGGCCAGGCAATTATCTAGGAATAGGAAACGATCCAATTACTACGAGTGAATAGAGCATACATATGTGTGGATATTAAACAAACGAGTGCGGCGATAGAACGATCACCTACGTTGTTGTTAGTCACGCACTCGTGTGTTTAATATTAGCACATATGTACACTCTATTCACTCGTACTCATTGGATCGCTACTTATTCCTAGATAACTGCCCGGCTAATCTGTATGTATGTATATATAGAATCCGATTCATCGCCTAGTTCACCTCGAAAATTGCACTCGTATTGGATACAATTTGAACTGCACAGCACAGCAACAATTTTTGACAGATATAAGTGTATACATTCTCATTGATTCTCTTCTGTACTTCTCCATATAATCTTCCTTGTTTGGCCTATTTATTTAAGTAACCCCAGATATTTAACTTAACACATCCTTTTGTCTTAGATTAGATTAGATGCTAATCTAATCTAAATCTCTTTACTAATGGATTTAGATTCGATTAGCAAAGGAATTGTGTAAGCAATGCTGCCGCTCTTCACTGCAACCTATACGATCTATGGTAAGTACCCTTAATCTTTTAGTCGCAGGTGATCTCCAAACTTCTGAAGAAGTCTAGGATTTTTTTGTGGATTATGGTTCTAATGTCAGCCGGTTCTACGTACGCCTGTTCGAAGTGGTGGCTTTGCCGGGCCAACGCCTCACAGTTGCACATAATATGTTCCGTGGTCTCACTATACTCCGAACAGAATCGGAATTTATCACAGTCCACTTTGCCCATTTTCTTTAGGTGATGGCTCAGATGGTCGTGGCCAATGAGTAAAGCCGTTATGGTGCTGAGGTCTCTTCTGTTGAGCTCCAGAAGAGATTTCGCCTTGTTGGCTAAAATAGTAATAAACTTTCTTGATTGTCTTAGTTTTGGAGTGTTGGTCCAATGCGAGATTTTTGTTCACTTCCCTCGGTTGGAGATCTTGGAGGTCTTGGAAGTTTCTTGAGTAAATTCTCTTATTGATAAACTTTTGAATTGCGCTAAATAATTCTTAATTGAAGTTTTTCTCTTTTAGTGTTTTCATTGTACCTACAGGTCTTTTCTGTCATTTCTGTAGTTTGAGCACGCATTACTGATTTTCCTTATTTTACTCTCCTTTGTAGTACTAGAGAGCAAGTACTACTCTCTCTTAGCAGTCTGTAATTGTTCCATTTCATTACTTTCATTTTTTGTCCTTGTTTCTTGGATTGACATTTAGCCTCCAATAAGTCAGCATACAAATTGGCGTACCGAATGGTTCCCATTCGACTTCAAATACACACACATAGGCATGTACGTATTCAAAGAGTGTTTATATCTTAGCCGTGCGTATATCAAATTAAGGAAAGAAATCTTGGTTAGGTCCGCCATCATTAGCCACTAAACTTAAAAAATATTATCTGTCTTTCTGATCCGATATAGTGGATGCGTACCAACTTGCAACTACAACTATTTTTGTCTTATTTTTCTCTAAGCTTGTGTGTATTGTGACTCGAATTTGGTTTTAGTTTTGTTAATTTACTTTAATTCAATTATCTTTTTTATGGTCCGGGAGTCAGAGCAGCTGCTCGTTTTGCTTGCAGCTGATCCCGTACCTTTTGGTGATATTGTTATTAGGTACAATTTCTAATTTTTGCTAATTATGTTGTAATTTATCGCCAATAAACAAATATTATTATTATTATTATTATTATTATTATTATTATCATTATTATTATTATTATTATTAATAGCGACTAGTATTAAAAAATTGAAAAAAAAATTGAAAATTTAATTAATAATCACAGTCATTCATCACCATGCAGCGACGCGTTTCGATTTTATAAATCTCATCAGGCTGCCTTTGTGTGAATGACAGTAATTTGTGAAAACTCATATATATATCCAACATCGTGTATTAAGTTCGATATTGGATGTTGGATATATATATGAGTTTTCACAAATTACTGTCATTCTCACAAAGGCAGCCTGATGAGATTTATAAAATCGAAACGCATCGCTGCATGGTGATGAATGACAGTGATTATTAATTAAATTTAATTATCATTTTCAGGACTTTTTTGAATTGATTATCACATGTGGAAGATATAAACTTATTCATGAATATTAATTCTGGTTCTAATCTTAAACATCCGTGCAAAAGCTTAGGCTTAGCGTAGGCTGGCAATATGTCTAGCCTATCGCCTACAAATGCAATTTAAAAGATCATGAGACCCATGTGCCGAACAAAGAATAATCTAGAAGTTTATGGGAAAAAAGTAGAACAAATCTAAAAATTAAAATTTTATTACATTTTTAAATATACACAAACAATAAAACTGTTCACAAGTTAGACATCACACCTTAGACAACAATTTTCAGTTTTCCAAACGATTTTTTAACCATTTTAATCTAAAACTTCCATTGCAATTAAAAAAATTGCAAATTTTATTTAGTTTTTAAATCATGAAAATATATATTGGGATAAAAAGGTAAAGCACCATAATAGTTAATTTGATATAAAGTTTAATCGCAAGTGAGAAAAGCATGTTATATAAGTCATATAAACATTTTACTACGAAAATATTTTCTCGCACAATTTAACCGAAAATCTGAATTAATTGTTTCTGCAGTTATTGCATGTGTCTCATAAAGATTACAATTCTAACGTTATAATAGTACAACATTACTTCTTCATAACTAGCTTTTATTAACTAGAATTTGTCGAAACCGCAATTTCATCCCGTAGTTTCTCTAACACACATAAAAGGAATCGAACTACCACACAAACATTATAAATAAACACCGAACTAAACATTAAAACTGTCGTTAAGATATTTTATTGCTTATATCTGCTTTATTGGCTGTTTTCCGGAATTGTTATGATCATGCACCGCAAACATATTAATCGTATTCATTTAATTATAGAAACAGAATCAATGAGTAGTCATAATCTAATGTGAGATCATTTTTCAATACGTAAGTGTTTTCAAATATATCATCAGCCAAACTTATTTACAACTCAATCTTGATCAAACACCGCAACACGTATACCAAAAGTCGCTGCCATAAAATAACCCGAATTATCATTCTAACCCTTTTACGGTCTATCAGGGTGTAATAAAATAGTCTCAGGGCGACCCGAGAACTAGCTATGCGAAAGGGAGGAGTTGATTCGGCTTTAAAAATTCAACGAACGTCTAGAAAGTGTGGTAGAACAAGAAAAAATGCACGCAAAGTTGCGGAGATCAACTCCCTTCTCCAGAGAATCATGAATAGAATTAACTAAACGTTGTTCGGAATATTTCTTGCTTTAGCTAGTTAGAAAGTAATATACAGCGTTTTTATCAACGAAGTTTTCAGATTAGACTCAATTAATTGATTTGAAATTTCGGTAATCATTGGAATATCCTACAATCTTAAATAGATAGCAAGTTCTTCATTGCAACTACCATCTTTTCAGTGCAAACGTAGAACATCTTCAAAGTTCTGCAGGTAATTATCTCTGCCTCAAAATAAACTGGTTACAAGAGCTTTCATCTAACGATAAATGCCGAGCTAATATCATTAAATACTTCAGCTGACATCGAAAAATGCTCACATTCATATTTCCAAATTAAATTTGGCATTTTAGAAACTTAAATTAATAAGTTTTACATTTGCTACTAGTGATGGGGATGTAGTGGCCTCGAAAGTAAAGAACTCTACTGTTACTGTTGTCATTGTATTGTCTGTTAACTGAAAACTGTTATTTATAGTTTCTTTCTTATGATAATTTAAGTACATTTCTCTTCGAATACCTGTAAGCCATTTGATAAATCTTCCAAAACATTCTTCATTTGTTTTAACTTCTTCTTGAGTATCACGGACTTTGAGTTCTTCTATGTCAATTAGGGATTTTAAAAAATATCGGCTTAACAGCACACATATTGCTGCTTATTCTGGAGACATACTTCTCTTTTAGGAACCGACACCTTAGTGTAAAGACGTAAAATCTTTGTTCGTGGCCATGCTGAAACGGATACACACGTGTTGCGATTCTAATTTTTAACGCATTTTGCGAAATTTTATAAGACCCATATACCTTCGCCGACTTTTTTGGCTGTTGAAGTTTTTTATAACGCCATTTATAGGCGAAGGTTAATGATCTGAGAACCAGAAGATACAAGTGACGTCAGATTGATCTAACAATATCGTGACTGAGAATAACACTATTCTATAGAAAGCATAGCTACACGTTCTCTATCTGTATTCTTTTCTGTTGTGACACTTTCTTTTCACTTTCAGGAGGCTTACGTAATTTTACAGGTTGGATATAACTTATTTTGGTTAGATTAGATCATGATAAGTTATTGTACGAGTTCCCGATGCGTGGTGTTTCGACTTGGTGTACTATAGATTCTATGAGAAAAACCTTTACGACAGCTTATTAAAATCGGAAATACTTCTAGTTTTGTATGGCCTCTACGTCCATATGAATTTGATGATGATCTTAAGCTCAAACTGCTTAAAATGAAGAATTTTCTTATATAGTTCTTTGTTCGGAATTCAAAAATTCTGCTTACCTTGGTCATGCTTTAGGTCAGGAAGACTATCATAAAGTTATTCGGTGTTTTGATATTTTGGTCTTCTTGCAACGCAGTAATTTGTAATTTAGTTAACTAAAGTACTTTGAATTTTAGGGTTATTTATCCTTTTTCTTAAAAGGCCATAATAACTGTACGGTGCTGTTTGGTGAGTTGTGAATTGTTAAAGTGCTATCTGTTGTAATTTATTCCATTATCACCGGAACACCGTCAGATATGAAACGCGTAGTGTATGTAGAACAGGCAATGATGGATCGCCGTAGACGACGTACTGCTCCTACCACACTCCCCTACATTTGACGACATTTAGGACTGGTTTACATACACGACAGCAATAGTACTTCTTGAAAAAGAATCCCAACACCGTAACTAAGTAGTTCCTCATACGTACACGCACTTTATGTCTAAATAAAGATAATTAAAACATGTATACGACTTGTGTTTGTAGCGAATAAACTAAGCAGTACGTTAATGTTTTCCTTAAGCGGAAAATTTGCATTTAATTAACGGCTCGATAGGCGCAGTGGTTAGACGGCTGACTATCGTTGTGGCAAAACGATGGGAACCGGATTTGAATTCTCGAGAGGGACGGTAACATTTTTTCAGAGAGTTGAAATCCGGATCGACTTACCATTCGCTGTTGGGAGCAGATTCATTAACAGCGCGGCATCATAAAAGACGATATGATACTGTCACAAAGTCATTTGAACACAATTTACACACACAAAACTACACCGCGAGAGTTGCAGTGATAGCCAAAGAAGTAATACATTTTATGGAGTCACCGCAACTAAGCACCCACCACATAAAAAAGTACTGTTCTAACAACTCTCGAAACTGAAACTGAAAACACTTGTAAAAAACAAATGTACCTACTATATACTAGCGCCTTCCGCACATTCACGTCAGACGCGTGTTGCATATTTTTCAAATCAAAGTTACTTACTTAAAATTTTTAAGGTGCATGCAGAATGCACTAAATCGGACCAAAATTACTTAGATATGAGCTTTCAAAACTCAATTGCTCTGAGATCCTACCAGTGCTTAATCTGATACTGCACAGAAAGTCTTAAGAATACACAGCTAACTAACTGTAAGTAAAACAACAAAGAACATCACAATATCGCGTTTTCATGTGTCCATCTGACGTTAAACAAGAATGGATACGCCCCATTAGGATTTGTGACTGGAAGAGAAATGAGAACATAAAAATTCTAGAATGTTATCAAATATGGTTTCAGCTCCTTACTAAACTTACATACAATCAACGACAATCCAATCCCTATATGCTCTAACGAATCTAGCTCATAGTACTTCTACTACTATAGTAGTAATCGATAGATTTTATAGTAGACTTTTGAAGCCTGTTAAAAAATAGGGCGAAAATTGTAACAGACATCTAACGTTAGCGAATTCCATATAAAGTTGTGTATGCAACTTTTGTTTTTTGAATACAATTTGCTGTTTCGAATACTGACGTTTTACTACCCCTACCGCGTATTACGCCAGTATTACACTCTAAATTTGTACTTCTCTTTTCTAACATACTGACTCAGTTATCTATATCCGTTTTTGGTATTACTAAGCGAAAACTTAGCATTTGATATTTGTAGTTTCAATTCGAAAGTTAGTTGTATTATACAACATAACTTCTAACCTTAAGGGAATATCTAATACTCTCTTTCGCTTCGTGCACCCTACCTCATCAGTGTCGAAGATAAACACCGGTCCGAAGATAAGCACTTAATTATCCAACATTAAAGGTGAGAATTACAATTAAAAGTCAAACACAATTAAATCAGTCCGTTACGAATTAATAAAGCTGTACAAACGGTTTCGTGGCAGAAGGGCCACACGGTGAGCACAAGAATGGTGTACGGTGGGATGCGGAACCCGGTCCGATGGATTGAAGTGAAAAGGAGACGAACAAGGCTGAATGGTGAGGAGGGGAATAGGGTCGCGAACTACAGGGGGGACGAAGGGAACCGGTTTTCGCGCAGTCAAGCCGCACACTACCAAAACCAGCCACCCTCGAACTATATTTATATAGTGTTTGGAAGTTTCGACCGTACAAGTCCAGCCGCGCTAATTAGTTCGTTGTATAGTTCTCTCCTCCAACAACTACTCCGCACGCTGCTGTGGAAACTTCACACAGGATATGTATGGGGCTGTGTGTGTGCGTATTGATATATGTATGCATGTATGTAGTACGTGTATGGATGTAGTAATTCTCGAATTGACGAGCCAGATATATGCGGAACAGCATAACGCTGAATAATCTTAAATGAACATTAATACTGCTTTGAAATCTAGTTGAATGAAGCAGAGGTAGTGTGCGCAGAAATGATGTGGAAAGCAATTGTTGAATCAGCTGTGTTATTATGTTTAAATGCCACTAACTGTAGGTGTATAAACTTTACAGCAGTATAAGATTCATGTAAAAAAAAACACTGGGCAGATCCTTCAAGAAAAACTGTAATTCGTACAATTTTACCAACGTCTTTTCGGATCATCGATATTTGCCTTAGCTATGGTTTTATTTAATAACATAAGTTTTACGGTGTTCAGTTCAATTCCTTTATGAATATGTTCGGTTGAATAGATACTATAAATGACTCCAGTACCATTCCGACTTCTTGCGGATAGTTTTAAGATTAAACCATTTTATATAACATGTCCTATAATAAATGCCTATCACGTGTTTCTTATCATATCATTCCTCATCATTCTCTTCTTGTTTGTCTGTCCATTATTTTGCTGTAATAATGGAGCGTTTAGAAGAATTGTACTGTATTTAAATAGTATCTCACTACTCTCTAAAGTTCTTCAAGTTATATTTACAATATTTTTTGCACCCTACAATTATATTTGCCTTTTCATATTTCATAATCATATATTGTATATATAATGCATTTTTCCAACCGCCAATTAATTAAACATATTTTTATTTAAAAATATGTCGTCTGGAGGTGGAGTCGAACCACCGAGTATGGCTATCGCGGCAACACCGTTGCGCTACCGTCGACTCGACTGTTTAATTAATTGGCGTTGCGAGTGGGCTGCAATAGCCATACTCAGTGGTTCGACTCCACCTCCGGACGACATATTTTTAAATAAAAATATGTTTAATTAATTAGCGGTTGGGGAAATGCATTATACTCGTATATATATATATATATGTACGTACGCCAAGAAAAATAAATACTTCGGTATTAAAATTGTTGCCTATCCAGGCCTTTACATCTTGTTCGCATATATTTGTGAAAAATTATAAGTGGAGTAGAGTCGTCGGGTAGCGCAACGGTGCTAGTTTTAGTGTTATTTATTTTTGGATTGCATAATCTTATTTAATTATTTAAGAATCCTTTCAATGGTGTTTAATATAGTGTATGTATCTATACTAGTCTGTGATTTAATTTGTCTTTTACAAATGTTTGAATACCTTACATATTCTTTGAAAATTCGTTCCTTAAATATTAATAACATATGTATATAGTTACTTTGTGAATAAAGATCTAACCGTTGTTATTACTATTTCGATTTTACACTCATGTTCGCTAACGCAAATTAAAGCCATCAATATCGGTTTCCCGAAAAGAATGAAGAAATTTCCGTGTGCAGGAAAGCTATTCTACGCACCAGTCACGTCAAAGATATATCCACTGTGTGCGGAGGAATTAGAAAGGAGGCACAACAGGAAAGGAAGGCAGGCAGCAGGGTGTCGTTAACCATGCACGAGCGGCCGCCGATTCTCGGGACCCGTTACTGCAATCTGACGGGTGTTTTATTGCTCGTTTTCGGCTCATGAATTAGCGAAAGAAAAGCAGACGGTAGTGGCAGCGCGCAGAGTCGCGGCTCGATAACGCCAAAAAATAATTAATTACTTCGGATCGGCCTTTTTTCTTGAACGCCACGTACCACTTTCTTAACAGTAGGGAGAACGTCAACTTTTCCGGGAAGACTAATAGTCTGTGCGGTAGATTCGGCGCTTTTTTACGTAACCCAGCTGCCACCTACCTCGTCTCAGTCGATTCAAGCTAGCTAAATGGACGAATGTGTATTTTATATATAAGTGTGAGCGATGAAGAAGATGGAGTGAATAATGTGGTGCCGCGTGCACTTGAGAGAATCTCCCAATCCTATTTATAAATCAATTTAGTTCTATTGACAGACGGATTAATTTACTGCCGCGCTTAATTTGCGCGAAAATTCTTCATACAATGAAGAATAATGATACAGCATTAAAAGATGCTATGCACTAAATAATTAATTTAGTCAATCATTAGACATCAATTTTATTAAAAGACGTAATTGTAGGAGTGGAACCAATTATAAATATATAATCTAAATTAATTTGAAAGGAAAAGTCTTCAAATGAATAATGTTAGACTTTGAATTATTCAATTAAATTATAAACTTTGGGAAAAAACACAACGTCGAAGTGTCCAACCGATCATATCCCAAACCGTACGGATTCAGATCCGTAGAACGAACTGGTCACAAAGATCTTTACAGCACGGCGTGCATGTATGTACATATACCAAATGTAGGCGCCGCCAAACCTAGGGAACAACAACGGGCCGTAGCACCTCAGCTACATATCAGCGACCCGTCATCATCTGCTGTACACGCAGCACACGTATACGTCTACCACGTGTAATTGCACCACATTCCATAATGCCCTGCTGGCGGTGGATATGGCATGGTTGGATGCACTGCTCGAGTTAATGCTCACCACGTCTGCGATTAACTAAAATTCGCGTGTCACTGACGCTCTATTTGTATCTGGATTCGTCGGAAAACAAAATGTGCCTCCACTCCTCACCGATCTCTTGTTTAGACCCACTGGCGCCATGTATATAATCAGTAGAACACGCTGCAACGAACGGCGCGCCCGCAGTTCACTCTCTAGCAAACGCTCCGTACAGTTCGCCTAGTGAAGTCCTGCTGGCCAACCAACTCCAAGTTTCCTTAAGGAGAACATACGTGACGCTATAGCGCTGAACACAAAGAGGCGGTGATTGCTTGCTATGGTCACTCCGGGTTGTGCCGCTCGCGACTGAAGGCCCATACGTCCTTGCTCTTTCCATTCTCACCATGCCCACTTCGCTGCCGACAACTATCACTCAAGGCGGCGCACGATTTCACGGAAGATTTCATCTGCCATGTGCATATCCACAACCATTTCTTGCTCAAACTCACACAAGTAATGCGAACGGCCTCCCATTACGCACAAAGTACGACTACATACCACCCCTTTGCAACACAGTAAGTATGGCCGGTTTCTCCTACCCACTTAGGTTTCCATGCCGACAGCATGTTGCATCCATCGGAACCGCTCAGTAAAAATACTATTATAGAAAAATTCGAAATTGGTTTCATCGACTCGTCGAGGGGAAACCTTTGTGCGCCACTAAAATTATGCATGCATCTGTACGAGCTCAGATTATACCGGCTGTGCTCGTCAGTTTTTTCCAACAGTGTGCAGATGTGTTCACTTTAACTTCTATATACTTTCACTACAGACCCTGATATAAAAACAACTGATGTAAAGAGAACGCTAGAAACTTTTTGTGGTTGGGTTGTGCGAATCGGAATGTATATTGAAGGTAGTGACGATATTTCGAGAGACTAAGAAATAACTTTGTATTTAAAAGCCAACCTAGTGATCCTTGCAGATACTAAATTACTACAAATTTTCTTTGTAACAAAATTAGTTAAACCCTCAAAAAAACATCCATACACGTATAACATCGTTCCATGTTGTTTCATATGATCTGATGTTGGCCGAACTTCACTGCATTCCTATGTACGAATGTACCAAACAATCCTCTTAAATACATAATAATTAATTTCCTGGCGTTTAGTACAAATCTATTGCAGAAATACCAAAACATTAATTAAGATTAATTAGTTGTCAATACACTAATTTGAAAGATGAAAATAACTACATAATAAAAGAATCTCTACCGAATAGCCAAAAAAAACCAACAAATATAATATATCATAACCAGAGAATCATTTCAAATTCTACTATTGCAACAACCAGACCCTCACACTACATACCGCCTTCTTCCGATAAATACTTATACAGATGATGTAGATTACGAGCTTTGCCCGTCCGTCGCGTTGTAGAAAGGAAATGAGCTTTTTAATTGACAGGAATACATCCGATGCTTTTCTCCATACCATATTCACGTCTACCTATGAATGCTCAATGGCATTTCGGTTCATTCTCTCCGTCAAGTACAAATGCATGCAAACACAATATACACCCGTATATACGCTTACAAACACATACACGCAAACAAGTTTAAAACGAGAGAGGGTGAAATCAAAACGAATCCCACGCGTACAAATGAGCAAGCAACCAACCAAATCCAACAACTATAAACAACATACATATATATGTACAGTGATGTGCTTTAGTACTGACTCAAAATGCCATAATACTAAATATAACCCTTATGTACCACGATAGATACCCAACTGCCCTCGAGGGGGAGTCAGTACTAAAGCACATCACTGTACATACATACATACAGTCCACGACAGAAATGTATTGCATTTCAATCGAAGAACATATAACAGCCTATAACACTGCATAAATGAAACATCTAGAAAATAATAAATTACCGCTAACGTGCATATGTTTAACATAAAAATTAATTACCGAAAAACATTAGATTATGTAAACCTTTAAACAAAAAAACAATCATACGCAATATATTCCTTCCTAATCAAGCCCCAATTTACTCAAAACTCCCAAAGGTTTACAAACCAGTCTTAGAATTATAGAATAATAAACAATTATAAAAATAGTAAATAAGTTATTGAAACCACTAACCACATCTCTCAATATATAGTACATAAGTATAAAACGGCACTTTACTGATTTTGTTCTTTTATTCAGTAAATGTTATTTCTATCGCTACCCATTCTCCAATATTCTCTATTATTTTAGAATGCTCTCGCTCGTAGATGATTCTTATTTATTCTTAGCAGCAGTAGATAGCACTGATCTGTATCTTTCTGATCTAAATTCGGTATAGACTCATATGGCACAGTCGTAGGACGTAGGAAGATAGTTCCTACTTCATTAACAACTAGTGTTACATATGAATTGCTAAACGACATATCCATTGCTTGCGGGGCAGTGAAGTGTTATGTGATATTAAAATTTCCAAAACCAGAGAATCTCAAGAATAATGTGAAGCTATTTTTCAACCTATCAAGAAGAAGATCCGTCAATAGAATACAGAATAATTAACCTTCAGTTTTAGAATGAGTCTTTAATAATGGGAGACTGCTGCGTGTCATTTGCAGCGAAGTGGGAGTTTGAAAAAAACAAGGTACTTTTTAAGAAAGAAAAGCATTAGAACGCTCAAAGATTTCACACATTACCATACCAAAATCAAAGACTGATGTCTTTGCCACAATTACTTCCTTTGAGATAAACCAAAAGACCAAATCATTGGTGATAAACCTCAAGACTAATTGATAGGTAGGGTTTATACAGATCCTTGGTTTGCTATACAGTTGCGAGAAATTACTAACGTCACTAATCAGTCAGTTTTATTGTGTAGCTCAAATATACAAGCATAGAAATTCCATTCTTATGGGCTTACTTTTCTTTTACGTGGTAATTAATACCACTACAAAAACAACTTTAAGCAATTAAATGCCTTTTTGAACATGAAGAAAATTAACTGAACAAAATATGTAGCAAAATATCACCAGTCAAGTTCCAAGGTGTAGCAGCCCTACGGACTATAATCGGGGTAGTGACATCATGTGCTAACTGACATCATTGTGGCATCTATTGAAACTATTGGTAGCCGAAAGGTTCCAGTGGAACAAACAATGAACGACTGCGTTAAAATTATAAATTTTATTAAGAGTAGTCATAGTGCGAAAACTAAGCTTTGCATACCTACTTTAATTCTTCTCCCACCTACATACATACATACATACTTGATAGATAAGATTTTACTTACTATTTCAGGTACAAAATACATCGAGTATTACTTTATTCACTTTGGACGAAGCGTTTTGCACTTTTAAAAAAATATACAACAAAGTTCTGAAAAAAGTAGTACAGAAACACGATTTCACTATTCGCACGAACATCTATTTCATATAACGTGTATACAATATACAGTGCTTTCATTAATGATTAAAACCCACGTGACCTCTGACGTAAGATGACGTAAACAAATATGTTGGTCAACTAAAAATATCCCTAAGCTTTCTAACCAGAAAGTTGCAAAGTCAAAGTCGATATTTGACAGTTTTCATACGCCTCTGTTTACTTCGTTGATTTAATCTTTATCTTATTCCTGCATTTTCGTTAATTGTCAAAAGATTTTTTTAAAACTACCAGGAAATAATACCCTGTGTGCTTGGTAAGTTTGTAGTGCATAAATTGTAATGACAATAAACAAACATTGTTGTTTCAGCTTTTATCATAATGGTGTTTACACCGGAGCATGATGCCTTTATTTTAAAGGCACATTACAGAAGTGGTACGCGAGATGATGAAGGGAATTGGAATTATTCACAGTGGTACAACAATTACTTCCGGTTGATTTTGAACGGAGGGTTACATTTTGCCAGTGGTTTAATGAACATTTAAATGATAATAATGTTCTCGACTTAACATTCTTTAGTGATGAAGCTTGGTTCCATCTTTCAGGATACATTAATTCACAGAATTACAGAACTTGGGCTACTGACAATCCTCATGAATTTGTCGAAACCAATTTACATCCTATAAAAATAGGAATTTGGGTAGCAGTGTCCAGGCGAAGAATTATTGGACCAATATTTTTCCAGGAAACCATTACAGCTGAACGATACCGTGCCATATTAAACGAATTCATACCACAACCGTTGATTGAAGGACTACAATGTACTCCTTCAATCAACGCCACAACTACACGATGATGAGCTACGACAAGGTTTCTTTCAACAAGATAATGCCCCCGCACACAGAGCTAGAGCTACGCAGGAACATCTCAGACAATTTTTTGATGATAGATTGATAAGCGAAAACTTATGGCGTCCACGCTCTCCAGACCTGACACCATTAGATTTTCATTTGTTTGGCAATTTAAAAAATAAAGTCTTCAGAAATAGATTACACAATTTAGAGGAACTTCAAGCAGCTATACGAGAAGAAATAAATAATATCACCATAGAAGAACTGCAAAATGTATTTGAAAATTTAAAACGCAGAGTAAATATATGTTTAGATAACAACGGAAACCACTTTCAACATTTATTGTAATAAATTTTCCGTTACATAATAGTCGTGATTATTTACAATTTACAATATAAACCTAACCTGTAAAATTTTAATTTTCAATATGTAAATACAAATTTCTGCAGGAATTTTAGTTTTACTATAGTACCATAGTGTTAAATGGGTTGCATATCTAAAAGAGGTCACGTGGGTTTTAATCATTAATGAACGCACTGTACTTTTATGCACACAACTCATGCCTTTTTACTTATTGATCCAAATGGGTTACTTTGCACTTCTTCGTTCATTACAAGAAGCTTCCTCAGTATAGGCAATAAAAGGTAAAAGAGGAAAATACCACAATACTGAATAGGTTTTGCCTGTAACATGGTTAACAGGTTAAGTTGCTTTTCCTATTCCTATGATCCACATTCTCTTCTCCGGATGGGTAGTGTTATTTTGAATGGTTAGATTATTTCATTTGACGTATTGTTAATCTATAATCTGTTATTCCTACCTTTACCTTTGTATAAATATGTCTAGGCAAGCTTCATAGTCCATAATGTCCATAGCATCACCGTCTATCTGCAAAAAAAAATTAATGCATGCGACGACTGTCCAAGATTGTCTCCCAGTAAAGTACGAAGCGACTTGGAAGAAAGCAAAAATCTTTCGCAGAGATATTCTCTGGTGGTAATTTGGCTATGTTAGTAAATGATTCTCTTTCATTTTCGACCTTTATCTGAACTCCTGTCTTTCAATCAAGTCATTTAAAAATATGAGCGTTATTTCTTGACGATGTACAAAAAGCTATATTGTTAACATAGACTCAACAGAAAGGGTCGTCGTCTATTGGTATGCTGTTGAAATCGTACGTAAAAATTAAAGACATGACCACGAAGGACTTGAGCTGCTATAAGTTTTACCAGAAAGATAGACAATTATCTTAAAACCAAACTTCCAGTGAGCGTCCGTTCTATCCATCATTACTTGGTTATTCCTAATAAGCAAAACATAATATTGAAAGGGCAGTAAATCGGTGGAAAAAGCGACTTCAAAAAAATAACCAAGACGAGTGACATTGCTTATAGTTCCAAAAGTATTAATAGTATGCGCAGCAATTCATTGGAAAAATAATCAAAACTAGTGAGAAAAATATCACCCAGTGCGCTAACAAAAGCGATGTTACTTATGGTGCCAATAAAAGGAACCACGTTTGGGCGTCTTTAAGATATGAAAAACTGAATATACTATACCAATCGTTACATCACTGCTTTCTAGTGTGTACGTGATGCATACTAACTGGAATTGTGCATTGTCGTTATCTTTTAAGCAAACCGTTACAGCTGAGATCTGTGCTCACCAATTCAAATAAATAAAAACGAAAATGTGATTCTTACAACCAATGAGAACTAATGTTATAGTTTTTTTTCTCTACCCTCCAGAGCTAATAAATTACTATTTTACAATTACTGCACAGTTTTGTGATAATGAACAACTGAATGTGGTGATACGTAAATAATGTTGTCTCTAACAGATTTTTCTTAGGAAGACAAAAAGTAATTTAATTTGGAGATCGTTATTTGAATGAAAAAAACAAAAATGTGTATAGATTACAAAAATAATAATAAAGAACTATATTGGTTGCAACTTAATACATATTCTCTTATCCTGCTATAAGCATAACGTAAGTCATACTTTTATTACAGACTGTATATTCAGATATGGACCTAACGGTGAGAGAACGAAGTAGCAACGGAGTTGGTACAGTAGCTGTAGTACATAGGGAAAACGGTTTCTCTCCCGGTTAGGGGCGCATATTGGTCTAGCGTCCCTTATGTGTGTCCGCCGCAGATTCCAACTCCTAATTAAGACCGGGAGGTGGGGGTGCCCAAGAAGGGATATTGATCAAGTCGGTTAGCACGGCCGCGAGAGCGACTGAGACGGCGGACCTGACCGAGAGACAAGGACCGGAGGAACCGGAGTTATTATTTGGGAGACCGCTTCTTCCTTTTCCTACACGACTGTATACCCCTTTCCTTGTCGTACCCGCGTCGTGCCCCGTCGCGCTCCCCCACATCCGTGGCGCGGTATTCCGAGGAGAAATATGTATGTGTATATGTGTGTGTGTGTTTGCATGCGCAAAGAAAATTAGCAGAGTTAGGGGAACTGCTAAGGGGACATCGCACACCGCGCTCCAAGAAAGGCTAAACGGTCACTGTGCATACTAACACCAACAAGTAGATAACTTCACTTGACTAATCGATTTTCTTCAGAAAAATTAAAGGATAACATAATCCTTCTAAAATAATCATTACATTAGAAAAAATCAGAAATTTATTGCAGTTAATATTCAATGATTTTTTGCAAGTAACTTTCGTTACAGTTATCGCTTTAATTGAGCAGATGTATGTACATTCTAATAACATAACACACAATTAATATTCCTGGAGAAGTTGACATAAACTTTTAACGTAAGAGAGAAACCTTAGTGATGAATTCCTATGGACATTCTACAGACATACAGTAATAATAATAATAATAATAATATGTATTTTCCAACAGGCGAACCCAATTACAGGAAAAAAAACAATAATACAAAATAAAGAGTAGATGTAAAACATACATAACTAAATTCTAAATATTATAAATTACATCGCATATATGCTGAAAGCTATCAAAGTGAATGTCACATAGGTTACTTAATATATTAAATTTGTTACACATGAGAGAAATCGGTGACCGAGATAACGCATTAGTTCGTACAGCTGACGAATAAAATAAATCTTGTAACCGAGAGTTCGGACTTGGAACGCGAAAATTTATTTTACCTAATAGATAAGGACAATCAATGTTACCATGCAATATATTATATAAAAACTTCAATCCGCACACAGCACGTCTCTTCTCAAGTGAGGCAATATTGAATCTACCCAGCAATGCGTCATGATCAAGTCCACGTTCCGGATAAACACCATCAGCAAGAAACATAATATATTTGAAAAATTTCCTTTGCACAGACTCTACGCTTTTCGTATGTACGACATAAATAGGATACCAAATTAGTGAGCAATATTCAAGCTTTGATCTTATGTAAGTATAATACAGTTGTTGCAAACATCTGACATCTCGAAAATCTCGGCAGTTTCTGAAGATGAATCCGTAAGTACGATAAGCGCTTGCAATAGTTTCATTAATGTGCTCAACAAAGCTGAATTTTATGTCAAATAAGACACCTAGGTCTTTATGTTTAGAGGTGCGACGAAGCACTTCGCCTTTGATGGTGTAGTTATAATTAATAACGGTGTGCTTCTTTGTGAAGGTCATTATCTCACATTTATGTAAATTCAGCGAAAGATGGTTTTCATCACACCATACATTTAGCGCACTCAAATCTTTTTGTAGAGACTTGCAGTCTTCCAACGAGTTTACACTAGAGTAGATCTTCAAATCATCAGCAAATAACAGTTTTTCGCAAGTTAATTGAGTTGTGACATCATTAATAAAGATCAGAAATAGAAGCGGTCCCAAATTTGATCCCTGAGGAATGCCTGATGTTGGATAAAAATCTGAAGACCTGGTGTTACGGTACTGGACGAATTGTTTGCGATTAATCAGATAAGATTGAAACAGGCAGATTAAAGCTGGAGAAAGGCCTATTCTTTCTAGCTTATTTAACAGGATGTAATGATCAATCTGATCAAACGCCTTTTCAAAGTCGGTATAGATCACATCTACTTGTCCACGTGTATCCAAAACCTCTGACACATACTGAGAAAAACAGGCAAGATTGGTAACCGTCGAGCGTTTCGCCATAAAGCCATGCTGATTGGGAGAAAGCAGATTTTTAACGTGATAATATATGTTATCATATAGTACAGCTTCAAATATTTTAGCAAAGTTACAAATAATTGATATTGGTCTATAATTCCTGATATGTGATAAGTCATCTTTTTTGAAGACGGGCGATATTCTAGAAGTTTTCCATAGCGTCGGAAATGTTTTAAGTTTTAAAATCAAGTTAAAAATATGTTGTAGCGGTTTAACCAAGATTGAAGCAGTATCTCGTAGAAGGAAGCTAGGGATTCCATCGACTCCACTTAAAAGCGAATTCTTACTCTGTTTCATTTTTAATAAAATATCATTCTCTGAAATGGATAATAGGCTGATGGTATCTTGGTAACCTAACGTTTGACTGACATCAGTGCGTAGGTCTTTGTTGGAGGCGGTATAAACGCTATCGAAGTAATTTCCAAAGGCTTCAACTATTTGTAGAGGCGTTGTAAGCTCCATACCTTCATAAACCATCGTACCTGGTATTCTTGTAGTTCCTTTTCTGTTGTGGGTGAAAGACCAGAGCTGCTTTGGGTCTCGCAAAATCGATCGCTCAATCTCAGCGATGTAGTCCTTATACGAATTCCGAATTAATGATTTACATTGGGATCTAATTTGTTTGAAGCAGTTATAATCATACACAGTCCTACTTTTTTTGTACTTTTTATATGCATTGTGTTTACTCCGAATACATTCTATAACATTGTTGTTAAACCATGGGGGATAATAGCGTTTATTTGAATTCGATTTATATCTCGGTACGGACTGATCAAATACATTATATAAAATATTATAAAACGCGTTGCAAGATTCTTCTACATTATATATATTACTAATAACTGACCAATCAACACGAAGCAACAAATCATAAAGTAAATGAAAATTGGCTTTCCTAAAATTGAATGGCATTTCGCCATGTTCATCCTGAAAACGCTTAGCAGTGGCAGCGCAACAATTAATCGATAATTCCGAACGGTGGATGATGTAAATCTTCATCCAATAGCGGATCCTCACTTCTCTCAACGGTAACTTGAAGATTACACAATACAAGATCTAGTAAACGATTATTAGTATTAAGTACAAAGTTTTTTTGAGTTAGGTCCATGAATTGTTGAAAGTTATTGAAAATTATAGCTTTACTATCATTAATACCTAAGTTGTATGATGGAGTGTTAAAATCTCCTACAATGATAACGTTTCTATTAGTGATACACTCTACTGATGTGAAAAGTGACAGAAAATGTTGATATTCATCTAATGAAATAACAGGAGGAATATATAAAACAAACAAATACAAGTGAGTGGCATTACTTAAGACTATTTTACATCCCAAAATATCAATGGCGGGAACAGATCTTCTAAACATACTTAAATCTAGCACAGTAACCAAGAAGTCAGTTTTGGTAGCAACTAAGACTCCACCGCCCCGACCGACGCCATAGTCACGCAGATCCCTGTCGCAGCGAAAAACGGAGTATGTATGTGGAAAGAGCTCACATGAAGTCACAGCCGAAGATAACCACGTTTCGGTCAAACAAATAATATCCAGCTCACTTGACACTACCGCATTAAATAAGTCGGTTGTTTTGGTATTTAATCCCCTTACGTTCTGGTAGTATAAACTGAATGAAGTTGAGCACTTGTGTTGATCGCTTAGTTTTTTAAGATCCTAGGACATCCCCTGATATATTTAATTTTAAGGTCCTTCTCGCCATTAGACACTCGAGTGTCTAATTCTTTCTTTAAATCTGCATAGGTTTTAATTTGTCTCGGCGTACGATCTGATGAAATAAAGATGTTTTGATAACTGGTAATAGATTTTATTTTGTGGGCATTGCGTAATACAGCATGCACCTCGGACATATTTCCAAGGGTAACTTTAATTGGTCGAGGTTTTGAGGCCAACGCGTTAAAGCGACCTACTCTGCGAGAACGCAGTTCATTAACGTTAATCTCAGTTGTTACTGATTTTAGAATTGAGGAAACGTTAACATTTTCTGCAGCATGGCGAGATTCAGAAGAAAGATCAGCCGTAGATTCCGGAAGTCCAAAGATCATAATATTTAGCTTCCTTAGCTGTCGTTCGTTAAATTCATTAAATATGTCTTCAAACTCGGGTGATTGGTCATGATTAGTGGACAATTGTGAATTTACTTCTTCTTTAAAACGTTTTAATTTATCATCAACTTCATTTCTTAATTCATTGATTGCAGAACAAAATTCTTGTTTTAAGGACGCAAGAAGTGCCTTAATATCGTTAAACTGAGACATATTATTATTGCAAACATTACAAACAACTTTTACCGCACGCGACTTTGCTCTGGTCATTTTAACATCATTCTCTGTCATCCCAGTACAAGCTACATGTAGAAAGCCATGACAACCGTCGCATTGTATAGCAGAAACAGTAGTTTTAATCACGAGAGAACAATTAGTACAGGTACTCATAATTTTTTTAGAATTATGATTAGTATAAAGGAAACAGGAGCGAATAGGTAAATAAATTCTTCCGCACCGAGGGGTCGATCACGGTGACTTGCAGGCACAAGACCACGGTAAAAGGAGATAAATAAAATCGAAATACGCAAAAGGAGCAACAAAAAGTAGGATATACAAAAACTAATCGGAAAAGATATATATATATATATACGTCTCCAGCAACACTGAGAAGAAATAGGAAAAAAAAAAGGTATGCAGTAAAATTTTAACAGAATATATGAACTTTAACCGTAAATAACTACTTACTGCTGCGATAGATTATCTTCAAGTTCACAACAAACGATTCCAAACAATTAATGCCACAAGCTCATATAAAACTCTCAATCAACTTTTATGCATTCCCACTGCAAAACCGCAATATAAATCTGACAAAATCTTACGATGCGACTAGTACAACACCTACTCTAAAAAAGTAATGATAGAATTAGAGTATCATTACATATCGTGAAATCCAACCATCTACATAATAATAATGCGTAATAAAAACAAATATTACTATTAAATAAATGATGTCATAAATCCAATTGAAGTGAACATTGTCAAATATAAATACAACCTTACAATACAGTATTGAGTACAATAATAAATCCCATAAGAACATTCATATTCTACTATAAATTTACACAAACACTTAACGTTCCTTGCAGTTTACGCTCGAAATAGTCTAGTTGTAACTGCAGCAAACATATGACCAAGAAATTTAATTGAAAGGCTCCAAATTCTGTTTAAGCAATATTGAAATTGAAAGCTGAACTCAGGCACTAAATACTAATGCCCTCTTGATTCTTCCCAAACGAATCAAAATCTACAAAAATTGCCCTCACTCTCATACTACATCTAAAATCACTGCATTTTTCCTTTAGTGATCGTGTGTACTGTTGCTCTTTAGGATCAAATTTCGAAACTTATACAAGAATGTGTTTCTCAACAATCAGTCATGAAGTCTGTAAAGTAAACTGAAAACAAAATATTGTTTTTTCAGCATGACAAAGCAATAGCCACCGTAGCCAGTCACACAATTGAATATTTAAAATTGATTTCTTTTTATTGTTTTCTGCGGGGATTGCTTTTTAACTCTTTCTATGATTCATCTTTCATCTTCTAGGATTGAAATGATGACGCTTATTCCGAGAGGTTTTATCGATTTATGAAGTTATGTATGTTCACCTTATTATTACCCTTGACGAAGTTCTCATATGTTGATGAATTATTGGCTTCGTGTGTCCAAAGCTCTACATGCTGTGACGCGGGTTGAAGATTTGTCCTAAAAATGTGAATGTTGGTGTTCGTAATGTATGTAGTTGATGTCGTCCGAGATAATTTTTAAATAACTATTTTATAATATCGAATCCTGATGTGAGATGTAACCACATTGAACCAGAACGGAACGCCATCCATAATAATTAAGGGAGCGACTGTCATAGCATACATACTCAACAGGCAACGTTTTCAGAACTACTATACTTTATTATCTTTGTCTAAAACTCTATACAACACCACTTCTTTCGTTGTAGGAAATTGCGTCTACAAATTGTATTTGATTATTTGACATTTTCAGCAGCCTAGTGCATGGCTGTGTAAGTTCATGGAATAGTAATTATAAACGTCAGTGTATATAAATGGTCACGACCTCGTGACGCGGATTAAACTCCTAAAACCACCCGCACACAAGCGCAAGCTCGTACCCTTCCCTACAGTACTGTCGATCCTCTCTTCTTCTAGTTCTGTCCAACGTCCTCGCCTCGGCCCTTCATTAAAAATTAAGATACCACCCATAATGAGAGATTTGATTAAAAACACATTAGGGTTGTGTGTGTATACGCGGTTTATAATTTATTAAAGCGCATAGTGATATAACGCAGGAAGCGATGCGGGTTATTTCTACGTTAATTCCTCTTTGTTCGTTACAAAATTTTTACCATGCTCACACGATTATATATGCGAGATAAATTTTTAAGAAACTTTTACTCAATCAGATGAATTCATATACATAACACGCATATGTATACTATATGTTGTAATGAAATATATTTGCTTATTAAAATTACAGTTAAAAATTTTCTCAGCGTTGGTGCAGAAAACAAGATACGTATGCTTATTTACATAGAAATACCAAAGTGAAATTACGAAAATTAATACAGCACAAAAAGATAGTTTTACAAAAATATATACAATTTATTTTTCAAAATTTCTGAGGGGTATTACAGTATTCTGCAATCACCTAACTCTAGATATCTACTTATATATCCTATGATAGTCAATTATCCGCTAATCCTCTAAAATACGTTAGTGATACTCTTTTGTCAATAACCATCTCACTTAATTTTGTAATCATTTAAAAATTTCTATATTAACGTTCCTGTTGTATTAACTTTTGTTATTTTAATCTGTAGCCCTGAAGAAGGAATAAAATTGTTCCGAAAGCTCGGAAAAACATTCGAACAAATTTTTATGAAACTGCTATCCCAATTATATTACTATTATTATTATTACTATTATTATTATTTACTATATATGGATAGTATGAACATATGCATAAATTTGTTCTTACCGATCTTGATTCTGTTTTTCTTCTATTTACAGATCTGACAGCTATAGGAAGGCCCTCCAGTGCGAGGGCGATGAACAAGGTAAGCTAGTTTATAACTTTCTTATTCTAACAAACAGTGTCAAGAATACATCTCAGCGACCTATACATCATGTACTTATATTACTCCAAGGAATCATCTGCCATCACAAGATAAAATTAAAATATTATTCATGACACCTTTAACCTCTTGAATAATTCAAAATAATTATTCTTACTCTAATGGACATGTTCGACCAGTCAGAAATGCAGTCTCAACCAAACCGAAAATTTAAGTCGGTAACTCAGTCAATTGCCGGATAACGTTGCGCGTTTCTGCTATCCACAATTTTTGTACTAATGTGATGGTATCAGCTGTCATTGTAACAACACTACAATAACAGTTAGTTAAACGTATGCAGCTGCTTTATCATTAGCAAGTCCTAAACATATATGTACCTAAGTAAGTAAGTACTAGAAAAGAAAATAAACAGGTCAAAATATTTATCTTTCTCCTGTCATTATATTCGGCAAGGCGGCCCATTAAAAGTTTTCATCATTCGCGTCTTTCTCTCCGTATTAAATAATTTTAACAAGCAGCGAATTTCCGTTCGAGAATGGTACATTCAATCAACATAATTAGGGGATTTTCGCATTCGAGTGACTTCGAAATCCGCACGCGCGCTCCTTAGGCTGTACAAACGAAAGATTTCTGGATTGTTATTACTTTTTTGTTGTACTTTCTTCAGTGCTTATGAGGGGAAAAATACTAGAAAAATTCATCAGTTTGAAATTTTACTAAACGCTGACTAGACTAAATAGCATTATATTTTTAGAATGTTTAAAAACTTTTTTTAAGAATAAATAGCTGACATGAGTTGTAAAATGTAAAATAGTAAAAGAAAACTGATGTGCTGCGAAATTAGTAAATAACATGTACACAGTTGACTTCCTAACTGATAAAGTGCTTATGGGATAGACATATAAGGAAAATTCCATTACCTTATGGGATCAAAAACTAGGGCATCTAAACTATGATTATGTAAAGAAAAGTAGATCACTGCAAGTTTTAGAAAATAAAAACACGACGTTTGAACATATAGCCTGTGAGACACGTATCCAAGGAAAGCTATCTAAGCTATCATTTAGGAATGTTGGTACACGTGCAACCCAATTGCTGAATATCGTCCGTTCCGATTTTTGTGGTTCTAGAGAGTCACTAGCCGGTGCACGTTATCTTCTAACCTTCATTGATGCCTATTCACACAAATCTTTCCTAGACATACATATATGTTGAAGTCAAATAATAAAATAAATATGCCTATTTCGTACAGATAAGTGGGAAGAATACTGTGCAAAGACGTTTATTTCTATTTTAGAACAAGCAGGTATTCGGCATAAACTCACAACAGCGTACAAAATACAGCCAAAACAAAATTGTGTTTCTGAAATTTTAAATAGAACGATTATTAATAAATAAAAAATAATTTTTATTTGATGCTCTTTTAGTAAAAAGTTTTTGAAGTAAAGCAGCAGCTACAGCAGTTTATTTACTATATCTTTCAGCATGTAGAACGATAAATTATTAGATACCAGAAGAAGAATTTAAACATTTGGTAATATTTGAATCAAAATCCTTTGTTCTTACACCAGTAGAGAAAAGCAGTAAACTAGATATTATATAAAAAATGTATAATAATAGGATACAGCTTAGATACTAAAGAGTACAGACTGTATGTTCCTGATACTAGAAAGACAATTACAAGTCGTAATGTAACCTTTGGTGAGCTCCCTTAACCGGCCAACAGTGAATACACTGAGGACATTTCTTATAATTTAAGCATCCATACGCTGCTGGCATGTGCATCGAATTTACCAGGTCTAACGATTTGTGAGGCATAAGTCCATTAGATATCTATTAGCAGTAGTGACAGTAGTTAGACATGGAAAAATGTATGCAGTAACAACATTTCTACAAAATAACCACCAGAAGGTTATGGATATAAAGGTTATAAAACTCAAAATAAAGTTTGTAGATTAAAGAAAGCAATCTATGGCTTAAAGCAGTAGAGTTTGAAACCAGAAACTATATAATGTCTTAATCGAAACAGCCCTAAAAGGCAGCAAAACGGATCCTTGTGTTTACTATAATATACATTAATCAGAAATGATAATTGTAGCAGTTTATGATGACGATTTGTTGTTATTCACTAACAACGATAATATAAAACAGAAAATGAAAAGCCAATTAAACAACACATCCAAAGATATAGTGTGGCAATAAAAGTAGGATTGATCGTAGCACTACAAACATGTATCATTCTCACACGATATACATAGCCTTCAGACAACATATACTTATTCAGGAAAATATTTTACAATAGCATATGCTCTCTTTGCTACACGGCTTTAACGCCAAAGATAATTTTACAAATTTCCTTTAGCTGTAGCCATAAAAAAGGCTGAAAAATATCTGAGAAATTTCTAACGTACTGGTATTATAGTTTTAGGTACCAAATAAGTTTATTTAGTGCCATTGATTGATTTCTCAAAATTATATCATATATTTACTACATAAATAAATTATTTCTTTTTAGAAGATTTCATTATTGCACTCATTCTAAAACAGTAACGATAACATGCACATTTGTGTCGTTGATCATATTTGCACGTTTTTATAATTTGACATTTATCTAGAGCCACTGGTAGTTCATTCCAGGTTCTTCGATATTTAGTTCAGTTCTAGTTCAAATCGGATGTATCTCACGTGATTACAAATAAGTCTTCAAATTTATAACCATTTTAAAGAGTTGTATGTTACATAATACTCCCAAAAAATACCTCGTCAGTATATTTCATTTTATTGTAGCTACTTTGGTTAGAAATAAAATTTAACTTCTGCTAACACTAAAACTTTAATTAATAAATATATTTAGAAATTTACATGTATGTACATATGTAATATTTTTATTCACGGTCTAAAAGCATATTAGATGAAAATCCCTGTATTGATTTTATTGGTTAGCGTACAAAGAATGCAAGCACATATTATCTACACAAAAAAGAAACAACAGAAACGATAAAAAAGTCATTAGATCCGACACCTGTAGCACGCGACATCCTCATTACCAGGATAACAGCAGCCAGATATCTGTCTGCCATTGACTGTCTGAATTAATAGCCTTCGATTATTTTCACAGCACAGTCAACACGTAGCAGTCGTTTCAATACCATTTCATCGCCTGCTCATCAACAGTCGATGAAATTAATATTTCATTGGGTACAAATTACCGCGTTGCCACGCTATTACAGTCATAGAACAAACATTTGTATCTATAAAAAGGCGAAAAGCGGAAAAGTAGAATGTGGCTGCCAGAAATACACTCGCATTTATTGAAACAAACAATAAGTTTTATTGGAATAAAAGTGAATTTAAAATGATGGATTGATATTAATTGATTGAAAACCAGACTCGATGTTGTCGGAGAACTTTTTAAATGTGCCCATAAGAAAAAATCACATGGATTGCAATCAAATCTCGTACAGCAACGCTAAAATATTCATGAGCCCCATCTTGCATAAACCATAAATTTTAGCGTATTTGCAATGGAACATCATTCAGCAACGCTTCTTCTAAAAACTGCCTATAATACTGACCATTAAATCCCGGTGGAAAAAGACTAGTTCCGATAGATAGTTGTCAACTATGCCGGTCCAAGCGTTGTAGAAAAGTATTTGTTAATGTCGAATATGCGCTATTTCATGCGGGTTCTCGTTCAACCATTGATGATTATTGTGAGTATTCATTATTCCATATTTTCAAAAACTGCACTCATCGGTAAAAAGAACGCTATTATGAAAGTTAGAGTCATTGTCATTACATTGTTCTAAAAACTAACGACAAAATTGCAATCGTGGAAAAAGATCGTCGTATGTGTACATGAAATGGGTAGAATAATTAGTCATGAAGAACATTCCAAATAGTCTTAGGTGAAATACTGACATCAGCAGCAATTCGTCTAGTACTTGTACTTGGGATAGCATCAACTATTTCAAGAATATGTTCTTCTATAGAAGAATTCTATAGAAGATTTTAGAACATATTTTCCCAACATCTATCTATTTCTATCTAAAAATTAGAAAAAACAGTTGCAGAACTTTTTACACATACATATATCCATGTTAATAATTAAGCGACGTGAGCCAATTGAATTGCAGTAAAGAAAAAAAAATGACGTACCATACGTAATATAAGTAATTTAAATATACTGCACTGGCATGTTTGTTTATTGGAAACGACTCTAAATGCATAGTAAAATAAAATTGGTCGCTGCTCGCAGTAGCATTACCATAAAGCGAGATCATATTTGATTACGATTGGAATTCGTTCAAATTCACTATTTTTACCTACTTTCCACGTTCTTCTTTTAACTCAAAAGATACAAATATTAATTCAGTAGATGTTAGGTATTAGTATTAATTTTTGCTGAGCATTATTTCAGCATTATTTCTGTATTCATATTGTTACCTTTATGTACTTATCTTTCAATTTCTGAAATATTTCCACTTGTAGGTTAATAAAACAAAACAATTAATTAAATACCAATTTAATTAATAAACTGGTATTTAATTAATTGTTGTTTTATTGACCTACAATAATATTATTTCTATGCAATCATGAACACTGCATTACATATTTGACGACTATACCCCTTCAGAGTTCTGCATGCATATCCAACGAACTGGGTAACATATAGTATGCAAGTTAAATAATATTTTATATTATCTAACTTTAATAATTTACTAATGATATTAAATACTATCTTACTGGTAATATATGTACGTCTATGTATTAGAACAATATGGACTTAATTTACATTGACCTTTTACATATGCATATACAATCTACACCTTACGTTGCTTTCAAAGTTCCAAGCGTAGTCTGAAAGGATAATTAATCATTTTCGTCCCTAAATAATAATTATATTGTCCGTAAACTACCATCTGGAAATCTACTTTATTATTTCTAATTTATCATTTCACGAGAAAATTATAAAATCTCACGCGGCAAACAAATTGATTCACGAAAATATTATTTCGACCCGGACTGCAGTCAACCATAGAGTCTTCAGACACGTCAATCAAAATAATAAACATTGGGGGTGCATATTTCAATATTTACATCCAACGAGAGCAAAACTAGCTGGATCGGCGAGAGAACCGGGTGATTACGAATCGCATCGGTAATGGTCGTAGTGGTGGTGACAGGAAGAACCGTACAAATCAATCTAGCCTTAAATGAAACCCGATTTTAAATGGAACATTCCCCTAAACTTTACCCCACCGTGTCTCGTACGATAAAAACAGATCAAGAAGAAAAATAAAGACTTTTGGATTTTCCTTCGCTAGTTTTATAACCTATTTAAATTCACCGAGAGACGTCTGTCATTTTAAGATCGTAGTTATCGTCTTCACCATAATCAAGACGAACAAGGGAGACTAGGTGACCGAACTGCGTCGATCTGTAAGGAATGAATCGCATAAGTAACACGAAATGGAAAATCGAAAGGCGGGTTGTTCAATAATCATTAAATTCGTATAAATTGAATAAAGACCCATCTATCTTTAATTCTCGAATCATTGAATAGCGTTCCTTTTCGGTTTTTACGAATTATTTCATTACAAATGTTCAAATGTCCTTCGCAAAGAAATAGTTTAGCTAAATTAGGTAATTTTTGTAAATGTCAATTATATATGACTCAGTTTCAACCCCGCGTTATTTATTGATTTCGCGATTCACCTTAGAAAGTAAGCAATATATTTTATTTACATTAGTATTTTTTATCACAGTACCTATTCAGAAGAATTGTCGAAATTAGTATAAATTGTAGTCGTAATGGTAACAGCTATCAAGCTATTCTCAGCTCTGATTTTATTGAACCTTGACAGAAATATATCGAAATCTTGAATTGTTATTTTGCTAATAAAAATGTAAGTACAAGTTATGTATGCCACAATATTCCTTCAACCTAAATCAGATATGTATGTATGGAACTTGTATAAAAAATAAAACTTTAAATATTGATGTTTGAAACATGACTAAGAATATCAACGGAAAATCCTAAACACATTATACGGGTAATAAGTGAATACTGTGAAGGTGAGAAACTCAAATCAAACTTTTTCGTTATTATTTCCACAGAAATTATTGGATATCTAGAAAGACGACATTCCTTTGTTCCTCTTCTGTGTTCAGAATTGCTTATTCTTTATACATTCTTTGGGCATCAAGTGGTAGGATTGCAATTTATGTTGACGCTGATGGCAAGTAACGCTAGACTCTATGATTAGACACAAGATAGTTATAGTCATGAATAGTTGCAAATATGCTACAGCGATCGTCATGTATTCCCAGAAACGAAATTTTAATTTGTGAGCAGCATCTTCCATAAGGCTAACACCACTTGTTTACGTCTCAATCTTTGCTCTAAAACTACGTGATATAGAATTTCAAGAACGCGGGATTTTAAGTATCATTTCATCATCAATTATGTGGCTATAATGCTTTTTGTATAGAGTGGCACATATCAAATTTATTTACTCACAATGTATATCATTTTGAACAGAAGAAAAACGGAACGTACCTAATTAGTTTCTCAAGTCTCAGAAATACAGACTTTTACAAAGTACAAACAAATACAAGATTATATCTAGGATACTGACGCACCTTCTATAAAAATTTCGTCATGGATCTCTTAATGTAGAAGTTACACACACAAAAAATATTAAGTTAAACATTCTGAGGGTTAATAGCACCTACTGCCTTGTATAATGTATACGCAAGATATAAAATTAGTCCTACACTTTTTAGCAAAACAAAAAGGCAATTGCAACTTTCATTTTCTAAATACAAAAATATTGGTCAATGGCTTTAGGATTAAGCAGATACTACTAAATATAAAGCCAGTGGCACATTTTTACATTAGTAATCATTTGTGTTCGATATTATAAAAGTTCTGAACAAACGACCATCAATACTTTATCTCTACGCTTATTGCACCACAAGTACACAATAATTGCATGAATAACCCCAGAAATTGAATTCTATATATGCATGTACCACATTCTGTCCCACTGATTCGTTTCCCCATCATTTATATTCAACCCGAATTCCGATATACATGACAAAACGATTTTTATGGCCGGTATCAGCAATGTTTTTCCTCCGTCAAAAACTCCGACGACCACCGAGGGATATATAAGAGATGAAACTTTATGGACTCTCCAACGGTCTTCACTTTTCACCCTTACGCCCTCCAGCTCGAGCATTCGATGAACGACAGACCTTTATATGTCGAAATAACGGATTCGGGTTTTGTACGGGTAATAGGGATGCGATATTCGAGTGTTTTTTCCCTGCCACTCACACAGGAAAGAGTAGTGACCGTCGTGAGCTAGAGAAAATAGCGAGTAATGGACCGTATTTCGGATGTAAGGTGGCACTAACGGCGGGAATTCACACGCTCACTATTACGAAGGGAGTATTTTTCATCCATTGCTATCTCTGAATAAAGAAATGTGTTGTATAACAAGTTAATTTAAATCATACCACATATACTATACGTATACAATACTCCCTCGAAATGAAGGTAAATCTAAATATATACCAAGTCCCTCTAATCTTTTCTGAATCAGATAAAATTAACAAATTGCATGTACGCACGTCTTCTGTAATTTAATAATAAAATTTAGTACACACTCATTTACTTTATATCGCTTGAATGTCTTCAATAGATTGGGAATGTTTGCTTTCAAGGTAATTTTGGAGTTACTTCCAGATTAAATAAATAAGGTCAACTAGGACACTACAATGTGTTTAATAAACAGAACACAGAACAGAATCATACAAGAAGCTAAGTATAGCCTAAAAAAATTGATGAAACAGTTAATTCTCGGCTTATTTTCTACTCACACCCTCTCTCAGATGCTCTAGTAAGCCGTTCAGATATTCTGAACTTGCTGTTTCATTAAGGTTGCAGAATATGAGCTTAATGTTAGACCTTAAATGATACATTTTCGTCAAATAAAAGGAAGAAAGAGCATTCAATCAACTCCAACTAAGTTACTGAAAAGTGCTACTATCACAACAGATGAAATAAGGCCCTCGTTATTTGTTAAGCTATTTTAAAGAAATCCACGAAATATGTCTCAATTTTCAAATATTTTTTAATTTTATTTTTTAGGTGTTAATGGGTTACATTGGTGACCATTTTAGAGTCAAAAATATGTATGTCAAAACGTCCAATATTTCAGTAAACACTACCGTATAAACAACATTCAGTACTAACCGGGTTATAACACGTTTTTCATTAATATCCTCTCAAAAAATGCATTTTCAATTGTGGTGAAACTGCTGCTTAGTAGTCACTATAAATTATGAATTCGTTGATTACTAACGCCTTAACTAGCGCGTCTATATTTTCGTTAAGATTTCCTGTATAACCCTTAACCCAAAACAATATCTGGAAACCCGATTTCGTTCATATACTTCAACGTTTCAACCATAGTGTTTGTCGAAAAGCAATAGTCATTATTTTTACATTATTACGCTTAGATGCATGCATGTAAATAACAATAGAGCCGATACGACCTCAGAATGTGACACTTAATAATAATATTAACCATAATAAGAATATCAAATATGCAGTCCCCCTTTCCTCCACCCAAATTAAAAACAACCTATTTCTAATAAAAACTTATTTATATTACAAAATAGCCAAAAATAATACTGGTGTCATGACCATTAAAGTATTCTTTGTTAGTATTTTCTCGAATCTAATCAACAAAGAATGCCCCGAAAGATATTCAGTAATAACGTTATTCTTTAAAATTTCTTTATAACCCCTCAAGTTTCAATATGTTTCCCAGTATTGTGTAATATACAACACAACGCGGAAAGAAACCGGAATAAAACAAATCTGAAAGGAAATTATTCCAAAACGTGTCGTATATGCGTATTACACTTTTTAATGCAGATTTGATTTCCTTGGATTGTCCCAAATTTCAGTCGCTAAGCTTCCTTCTTCCTCAACCGACTGTCATTGACGTTCCATCTTCGTCTAGTCATGGTATAAGCCGACGTCTCCGTCGTCTAATCTACATATGTTCTTGTCAGCTGTGCTTTGTTTCTGAAAAGGGCTTATTACGGATGCAAAATTTCCCATTCATATTCAAAATTTTATATCCCAGTTTTACCAGTAATTTATTCAGCTCCCGCCAGGTCTCTGCACATCCCCCGCCGTCCTCTTCGGGCCCTCCTGCTTCTTCATCCTTTACGTTTCCACGCCAGTCTTCTGCGACATAGACTATTTTCTGCGGCGTTTTCTTTACCGATTCTCGGCAAGACTGCTAATTCCAGCCACCGATTTTAATAACTGAATCCCTGAGTAAAATCTGGATGCAACGACGATAAGCGCCTAACCAAGAGAACCTCTGTTTTCAAACGCGATGTTGAGTATTTGGATTCATATGCAACTGAAAAAGTAAATAAATTGAATTCAAATTTACTTGTATAAATCATAGTTCATGAACCGAAAACAGCAATTTTTACTAATACAGAAACCTATTCTACTACAAAAGTAGATTGTAACAATATTAAATTCAGTTACATATACAAAATTGTATTCTGAAAATGTAAATTATATATACTAGATCAGTTTTTTATATAAATTGACCAACTTATTCTTGCCAAATAAAGTGCCACAATTTATTCTTACATTTTTTTCTATAATTATATACATTTACGAGTATTAGATTTTATTTTTTTGACAAAACACTTTTATCAAGTACAGTCGTGGAGAAAAATATCCGAACATAGTGAACTATTACAGTATACAGTGTTTTCACGCAACTGTTTCGTTGTTATTTATTTCATACGCCATTCTGGGCGAGAGCTTTAAACTATGTGTATTTTTAGTATAGAGACAATACCAATTATTTTAACATTCGAGGATTACTAAGATTTTAAATATTGTTCTGTCAAATGCGACAGAAACGAAAAATGAAATGATTTTCACACAAAAATAATAATGAATATTGTACAAAATGTCCTAAATATTACCCTTACCTTAAATTTAAATGTGTGTAATGTGTGAGTGTTATATCAAAATCCAATTTCTTCTCCCTCCTCCAACTGATCCGCTTGTAAAATTGCTAGTCTCCTGTAGTTGCTTCCTAGCTGCGTTTATTCTATCTTCTGATGTCCCTGGACTCAGCCACCAACTTTATGTTTGAATATGTTGTTTTAAATTGTTATATCACTTTTATATCTTTTTATTTTAATCGAAATTTTTTGTTGACTCTTTTTTCGTATCGCTGTTTGAACAGTTTTTTTTATAAATAATTAATATATACTATATGCCCTCACTATATGCAAACGAAAACATTAAATAAATGACTACAAAACGACACCGGGAGAGTTGCAGTAATAGCCAGACAAGTAATACAGCTTACGGAGTCACTACAACTCAGCACCCACCACACATAAAAAAATGAAATTAAAAAAATGAATTGAATATAATATAATAATATGTATGTACATATATTAAAAGGACGTACTTTTTACACTTTCACCAAAAGAGTGCTTATAACCCGAAAACTGTAAACAATATAGTCTAATATCTCTGATACTGAACGATGCAGAATTATTATGTGTATTAAAAAAATCATATAATATACAGGGCGTTCTATTAAGAGGAGTGACTTTCATCGACGTAAACTTAGTTGAAATGAATATTAAATTTAGACGGGGCTGTATAGACAGATAAATTTAATACTTAAATTTAATAGTTCATATTTCAGTTAAAAATACTCAAAATATGAGGTCTTCAGTTTCAATGCTTCAGAAATACAAAATTTTTAACATAAGATTGCGGTGTGTTTGAAAAAATTGAATAACACAAAAGCGGCTGATTTTTTTGAGTACCTACATTAGTAAGTTTTGATGTATAATTATATGGGCGATTTAAAAATCTCATAAAAATATACCGCATATGGTGTAAATAATTTGCCTAATCGGACGAAGTAACACTGAAATAACACTTGCTCTAAAACAAGTTTTCAGAACTTTTAAATTTTTAACGAGCCAGTGCTGTGAATAACCTTGTATATCTGAACCAAATAATTACAATTATTTTGTTAAATCATTTATTTTTGTCTTTAACTGCCGGTTAGTCTAATTAATTACTAACATGTTGTTGTAGTTGTAATAGATTGTGCACTACACTCACCGGCGTAAGTAATTTTTTTGAGGGTAGTTTTCATCTTCTACTAAACGGAAAAACGTCATTTTACGACATGACTGAGTTCTGCCAGATGACCAAATTTCGTTCAATTCGGCATCTGTCATATAGGATCTTATTCTTTTGCTAATTTCGTTTCAATACATCAATTAAAGATAATACTTAAATATATTTTCTTAATTTATTTTTTGTACCATATTCAAAATTAATCTGCTACCGATTCTTTAACAAATTTATTATGACGAATATGATTTAAAAGGTGGCATTTATTTTTCATCGTACTTTATACAGATTCAATATCCAACGACTTATCTTCGCAAATTGGGATTCATTGACTTGTTCAGCAATTATGTGTTCTTTTTGCCACTTGAAAGTTGACATGAAGCATTTGACTTCCAAATCAAGTACAATATCTCGGAAACCACGGACGAGAATCTTTTGAACAGAGTATATACATCAATATTAAAAAATATTTACATGAATAAAAATGATATACACAAATAGTTCAAATGTTAAGATTATGCAATGTTCAAATGTTAAGAAATACAGGTTATGGAGTCACTCCAACTAAGTACCCATCACACATAAAAAAAACTGAGAGGGACCTGTTAAATGATCTATTAATTCATTTAATTAATAGATAGATTAATAGATAATTTAACAGTCCCATCACACATAAAAAAACTGAGAGGGACCTGTTAAATGATCTATTAATTCATTTAATTAATAGATAGATTAATAGATAATTTAACAGGTCCTTCTCAGTTTTTTTTTTATGTGTGATGGGTACTTAGTTGCAGTGACTCCATAAGCTGTATTTCTTGTTTGGCTATTACTGCAGCTCTCGCGGTGTAATTTTGTGTGTGTAAATTGTATTCAAGTGGCTTTGTGACAGCATTATATCGCCTTTTATAATGCCGCGCTGTTAATCACTTCGCTTCCAACAGCGAATGGTAAGTCGATCCGGACTTCAACTCTCTGAAAAAATGTCACCGTCGCTGCAGAGAATTGAAGCCCGACTCCTATAGTCCCGCCAGAACGATAGTGAGCCGCCTAAGCACTACGGCTATTTATCCGTTAACATCGTTTTTCAAATTATTTTTTAATTTAAGGTTGTATAGTATATTTTGTTGCGTTTGTGCAATTACTAAAAAAATTTTTACATGATCTTAGTCAGTACATACCAAACAACCGAACTTTTATGACAGTAAAATGGCAGTAAAGAGTTTTGCTCATAATACAAACTGCAATATTGCTCTGTGTATTTGGTCAGTTTTTCCCTAAATTCTGTTATTTACCGTACTATACATTCATCTACATTATTAATTGACTTTAAAGATTTAATATTTCGTTAGCTTTTTCTCTCTCCTATACAATTCATGAGCCTGCCAATAAAAAGAATCGGTTTTTTTTAATCCAACAAAATATAAAAAGCATCTCAAATTGGTATTGATTTAAAAAATAATCGCTCTTTGTATGGGAACCGTGACATATTCATAAGTTAACGAGAAGCTTTTTTATTCTTTGTCACATTCGCTGCTAATACAGTATGTCGCACGATTAACCGTCAAAGACAAAAAGAAATTAGAAAACAACAAACTGACAATAAGTTGTATGAGAAAAGCCAGAAACAACAACACAAGTAGAACAATAATGTACAACTTTTAAAGCACAAAACCAAAGGTATTTATTCTTCTCTACCTTTTTTCAAATTCATATCACATAAAATATAAGAAAAACACACACAGGAGCAACAGAAAAGGATATCAGAATTCCCCCAATTGAGATTAATACAGGTGTCATTGGATGGAAAATAGAGAACACTCTAGGGTGTAGTTAGTCAATCGATTCGCAAATATTTCTTACACGGCTCTTGGTTTTCTTTTCCGTATTTGTCTTAGATGTTTTGACATCGGCATTCGCTGCTATATAAGTAACATACCCAGTTTTCACAATGTAGATATTTTCAAGGTTGTTTACAGGAAAATATGTCAACGATCCTTTAGTTCATTTAATTGACACGCTTCGATGAAATTCGAAATTGACATGAATATACGAAAACATGAAGTTACAGTTACCATCCAATTTAAAAAGGTTCTCCCTTCTATAGGATAACATTCGACTCAATTACATGCCATCTATTGCACTAAGGATATCATTAAATAATATCTTGAGCATGTCTCCCTATTGGTTTAATAAACTAACATGCCACAAGCCTATAGAACTTATTACAAATAAAATTTCTTGCAATATTCTAAATTGTATTTCAATGATTTTAAAGTGTACATACATACTACTATTAAATTTAAATATTTTCAAAAGACCGAACACTATATTTAGTTGAACCCTTTCTATTCTCTATATGCACGATATAATGCGCTAATATTCCGGAAATGATGGACAGTTGAATTCGTTATAAATGAAGTGTTTTCATTTATAATGAATTCAGCAAGGATACTACTACTGATCTTTCAATATTCGTTTTATAGTGAAATCTGATTCAACTACAACTGCAGCACCAAATCGCTAAAAATACTCTTTAATACCGTCACTTCCATTATGTTCCTAGTATCCTAGCACAACTGAAAGATGCAATTAGATATAGAATTTCGGCGAAAAGGCATTTTCTTTAAAAAAAAGTTGCTATTTGATCGTAATGTTTCTGTCTATATATGCATCATCATCTTCATCAAGTATAAGGAATTAATTGAAATAGTGACGACATGTAGTAATATTATCAATTTAAATGAAGCAGTAGTATTAAAAGTATTTAAAAGTCCGAAAATTATAGAAATAACCATGTGGTAGGAATTGCAGTAACTACTACAATGACTAAATTAAATTAAAATAGTTTTTCATGTCTACTCTTCAACTTATTTCTTATTTCTCACATACTCTATTACTAGTTTCTAAATACAAATTGCATTCAATTATTATTATGCAGACTGGAAATTGATCGCAAGGCTGACCAAACTTATTAAAGCCACTTAGCTTCAATATATCGCGACCATTGCAAATGCAAGTTCTCGACAGTCCCATAATCTTGCATCCAGCTCAGCTGAAACACAAATCGTTTTATCTAAGACTTACAATAAAGGAGTTTGTAATAACCGTTTGATCACCTACGCATCTGCTAAAAGTTTTAATTTTAAACTAGTGTTAAAACTGTTACCCCATACTCCAATAAATTAAAATACACACAGGCATTCTCACTGATAAACTACTGAAAGCAATGAAACTATTATTTCTTATTTCTCTAAGATTACCGAAAACATAATAATGGAAAAAATGTTTATCACCAAGTAAACAGAAAAACTGGCACAATGGAAGCGAATCTGCACAGAATCTTTACTATTAAGTTTCCTTTTATACCTATGTTTTACTTTAATGGAAAATGTTATTTATATACAGGGTGAGGCATTAGTGCGTCAAAGCTCAATATATCCATTAATATTAAAGATATCACAAAATGTTATATACAAAAATTATAGATAGTCTTAAGCTACAAACTTTAAAATTATTTTCGTATATACAGGGTGTTTCATATTGCCAGGGTGAACCAAACGTACATTTTCTTAAATGGGACACACTATATATTATTTCAAATTTAGATTAAGCATATCTTCCTCATTCCTTCGATATAAGGTTTCATTGAGGCCTAAATAATTAAATATAAATTACCGGTATAAGTTTAACATTTTGTAGTTGTGTTGTATTTAAATTTTATCTCAATTTATGATTTAATGGCCTTTTACTGTCATTTTTTCATGGCTAATTTGATATCTTACAATTATTTTGAAAAAACTCACCTTTCATTACGAAAATATTAAATATTTCAGAAATTATCGATTCTAGATATAGGGAATGTTTAATAAAAATGAAAGTGCCTACAGTGTCCTTCCCTTTCTTAATATAAAATACAGGATGTTCCATTTAAATAAGATGAGAAAATAATACATTTGCATGTTGAATCGCCCTGTACACAGTTTTTGCAATATTGGCAAAATATCACTTTGCTATGAAACTGTAACAATATAAAAAACTCATTCCAATACAAAAAGAATTTCAAGTTGATTCGTGTGGAATGCACAGGACGTTGAACACGTAATGATTTTCAGACAAAATCGACCATAACTTCTGAAATACTCGGTATAACTCAAGGAAACCTTATATCGAAGGAATGAGGAAGATATGCTTAATCTAAATTTGAACTAATATATAGTATGTCCCATTTAACAAAATGTATGTTTGGTTCATCCTGGCAATATGAAACACCCTGTATATACGAAAATAATTTTAAAATTTGTAGCTTAAAACTATCTATGATTTTTGTATATAATATTTTGTGATATCTTTAGTATTAATGGATATATTGAGCTTTGACGCATTTATGCCTCACCCTGTATATACTCTTTAGAACACCAACTAACAGAAATTTGTGAAATAACTCCGGTCAGTAAGCTATTCCAGTGTTAAATTAATTTAAGAAATGCAAAGCTGTTATATCAGTAAGTACCCCACCATACATTTAGAAATTGATTTATTAGTACCAAATCACAAAGAAGTTTAATAACATGTATTTTTCTACAGGCGTCAATATTATATTTGCAAATATAGTAAAATATTTACGTCTTTCCCAGAACCTGAAAGTTTTACTGTCCAGAAACGTGCAGACTACCGCACCAGAAGAGACATGCAGATTCGGAATCATAAATCCTCATTGCTTGCATTGATGAGGATTTACGAATTCGAAGCAGCATGTCTTTGCTGGTGCGGTGGTCTGCACGTTTACAAGACAAGACTACGTTACTCGTATATACATATTATTTTTTCATGAAATACACTGTTGTTAACTTTAATAACACTAGCGGACACGATTTTTATAACTGACTCAACAATTTAAAACTTCAGCTTTTTGCATTATTTTAGACATAAAAACTATATTCTAATTTAAGGTATCACGTAACATTTTCAAAATAATATCTTCATATGTTTTCACTAATATTAACATAAAATTTAAAATGAAAGTATTGTAATAAACTCAAGTTTGTGACAGCATTAGAAAAAGAAAGCAACTGTTTTAAATACTTAAAGGATAAGTTTCCAAAGCTGTATCATGCAAAAATTCGCGAAGGGCTATTTGTTAGTCCACAAATTAGGGAGCTTTTTCAAAAATAAAAATTTTGAACGTACCTTGAATGATTTAAAGATCATAATGGGAAAATATTGCTGGTTTCTCATTAGAGAAGACAACAGTCAGCATAAAAAGAAGAAATAACCCTATTTATGCAAAACTTAGATATGTCAGAAATTTTCATTTGTGTGCTGTTAAGTATTTTTGTATTCTTAATAGGTATGTACTAATTAAACGTTCTAGTCTTTTTTATGTCAGGATTTTTGTACTTCTTTGTTTTATGACTTCTGTCTAACAAAATTTGAATTTTGGTTATGCTTTTAGTTAAAGACTGTAAGAGCTCTAAACCCTTTTTGCTCTTATTCAAGAAAAGTTCAAAATTGTCGACTAGTATAATAAGTGACTTCCTTGCGCTTGCCTAGTATGGCAAAGTTTTTCGAAAGAAGGTATAGTAGAATTTTACACTCTTAGTTCCTTTTGTACAATGAACAATGTATTGCTGTTAATAGATTTTGTTGTCTTGTCTTTCGATAACGTTTGTTCTGCAGTCTCTAAACATTTTACTATGGAAGAAACCTCGTAATGAAATGTTTATAAAATAAGTTTAGTTAAACATTTTCAGAATTGTGAAATAAGTAGCAACTATTACATACATTAATTAATCACTGAACCTCTCTTTAGAATTCACGATATTATTTTATGAAATATATTGTAATCTTCGACATGACAAAACATTGAATACAAAAAACTTTTGCATACAATCCGACAAATATTAATTACATATCCAGTGCCTTAATTAACAAAAACAAAACGAAGCAAGTAAGGTTGTTTATCAAGTATAACCAGACCCAAAAAGCAGACTGTAATAAATATACTTAACGATGTATGTTGATACATACTTCGGCTTGCTGTTAATTCTTATCACGTGAACTAATGTATGCATTACTGCGTCTTATTCCTTAATATCCCTAATCGTATATTACCAGCAATTAACATACTTTACAACGCGCTACACCACTGCGGGCAAATTATTTTCCATATCGGGCGGCGGTCATAGTAAACAACCCTTTAATGAATATTCAGCATCATGCATAGACGACCGGATATTACGAAATTGCCTAGAGAAAGAAATGTATTCGGATCGGATGATAGCGGGAAGCAGGTGCGGCAGCTCCTAATCTACACGACTCAAAATACACACACACCTTCCTACACATGAGTGTGGATTTTACCCCCTACCACGCACCCCACTACGCTTTCACTTAGGGTACACCGATTTGAAAAATCTCCGGCGATAATGCGATGCAACCTAAGACAGATGAGAGAAGGATGTCACGTACGAATCCGGCAGGCTTACGAACAGATGACGATCGACGAGAAAGAGATAAAACTGCTGAAGCCAGAGACGTTGAAGGATGACAGTTAAAAGGGTGGCTTTCACGGTTTGAAAGTTGTTTGTTTATGGTTCGGTTACATCCTGATTTTTGTATTCTTTTTTTATAATCGGAGATGACTAAGATAAATATAGATAAATCAAATGATATTTGCAGATAAAACGTGAGGTTTTGCATCTATTATTAATTAATATGTATTGAGCATTATGTGAAGTAGTATTCGCTCAAGAACGCTTCAAATGAAAACACAGCCGTGCACTTACTCACTATTTTCTCATTCGAAAAAATTTAAAAACAAATTCTAAGTAACAGTTATGTCGTTTTCTATTATCTACGACAACATTCTAGAAAAATCAAACATGAGTGGACTAAAGCTTTTAATTTCTAAGTCGAGCATCCTTCGTTTTACTGTACACCTTGTAAAAAATTTCTTCGATTTTGTGCAGTCGAATCAAAAATACTTTCACCTACCAACCCCAGTTTGTTATCGACTATTTACATATATTTCTTTAATGGGAATCTTCCTTGAATTGTATAGAAGACAAGACAAATACGTAATAAGTCCTGTTTAAAAATTCACTCATTACGTTAGGTCCAATGCACATTAAATTCATGCCTGAATGTAACAAATAATCATTCCAGTCCACACACTAATTGCATCCATTAGTTTGTATAGAAGAGAATTATTTATACAAAGCAGAAAATTGCCGTTGAGTTCCGAATATTTTGTGGCGTGTTGTAACCGGGTAATTTATTCGAATCATAGAGGTGTAGAAAACTCAAATTAATATGTCGTTTATATTGATTATCAATCATAGCCTGGACTTTACGGTCCCAAGGAGAATTATCCCCGTTCCTCGATTACAATATAATGCATGAACACGATAACGAACTAGCTAAATAAGATAACGGCAGAGAGGGCGTGCATGTCCTAATGACTTCACTCTCGGTCATGCACGACTCATATTAACTCCCCATGTCTCTTACATTGTTAAAGTTGATAGTATGCTCATGTTTACAGAATAGGTAACTACAAATGAAGTTTTCAAATAGATGGAGTATAACTCGTTCGTTTCGTTTGTTGTTCATGTATTTCTTGGGAAAATGATTTTACACAAATATAGAAATCGCATTTCTCGCAATTTAATCGAGATCGTCCCCGAAAGTTATCTTAATTTAAAGAAAACGATATTTCAGTAGGATGAATACTAACCGATGTATGACTTTAACATAACTTAATATTTCTAATCACATCGATCAACGCGATTCATTTAGTGTAACCTTTATATTTGTTACGGTAATGTTGGTATACCAGTATCTTTGAAATTAAGTGGTCAATGTTTCTACACTATTACGAATCATCTTTATACGAATCCGTACCATTTTGGAGTCGCACCGCCGCTTGATACGAATCGGAATCGGAGTCAAGTAGTATACTGATAGCAATTAATCATAGTCGTATGATTCGTACCATTTTACAACTCTGTATAATTATAGGTAACTTATATGAATCATTTACTTCATACTAATTCGTGTATCTTAGAGTTAGTCAATTGATACGAAACTAAATCGAAGCCAAACAGTATATTCTCTAATCAGTAGCATGAATATGAATCGTTACTATTTATACTATGTACAGTGGTGTATTGTGATTTCATACACATATTCATTCGCTGCTTTTATATTTATAGTTAGTAGTTCGTGTCCCTAAAAGCGCCAATAATAAATAACTCTTATCGTTTTTTAGCAAGGTAGACTATTTTCATGAATGCATCTGCGTATTTAGGTTTGCTTATTTTACTGAAATATAAATCTTAATTAATACTTTTCTCGCAAGATCATTAGAATAAAGTCCAAACTCGAATTTCTAATACGGGCTCAATCTGATACCATCTTTCGGTACGAATAGTTTATAGTAATTAGTATACGGATCACCAGAGCGATTCTAGTCGCTAGTACGGAGAGTCATTAATCATCACGCGTCGATACGAATCCTTTCGGTACGAATCATATTATACGGATCTTTTATTTTAGGAGTCATTTGGATTCGAATCACCAAAAAGATTCGAATCGTCCTTCACTAGTCCACACATTATCCTGAAAAATGATTGAATCGGAGTGCCTGTTTTGATTTATGGCAAGTTATACGTGCTAACTCATTCTGGATCGGGGCAAAATTATACATTGTTACACTTTTCTTAAACACTCGACAAGAATCTCTTTATTTGCTCTTTTTACTCGTAGAAGTCACAGACAGTTAATCCAGAAAATAATCCAAAGTAGTCGTGTAACGAATCGCAATAGGGTATGGCTGGCAGGACAAACCTGCGTGGACCTATATACGACTGTTGCACTCTCCATGTCGAATTGTAGATGAAATTCCCTGGTTTTCTTATCATTTTCGTTTATATCCAAATACACTCTTGAACAAAATTCACGAGCACTCCTTATATATTTCAAATGCGCGGAGATATAAACGTAATCTTAGCTGTGCACTTGACGAAAATGAAAACTGGATCTTTCAACATTTTGTTTTTCTTTACTTTTTCAAGTTAAACCAGTTGGTGACATTATTGGCTTTGTGGACTCAACACTTGTACAGAGGATAACATAATATTTAAAGTATAAGTATGTAAAAAATTGACGTTAAATCTTTCTTCAATGCGGCACGAAACAACTAGTGCTTTTGAAAATGAGACGTCTCCGAAAATTTATTTCATAAACAAAAAATACGAAGTAAAACCTCCACATACTTACTTATAGTCCTGTGTTAAAATTAGCTTACTCTGCGCTATGCGTACAGACCCAGAATAATTACTAAGTACAAGAGCATCAACTACGTTATCGAAACAATTTTCTCTTAAGCGAACCACCAGCAATGCAACATTTTGGGACTACATATTTATGGGTCAGATAATCTGTAAAGAGTTGTTTCCCCATTTTTTTAAGACTTTAAACATTATACTGCGCTTAATATTATACAATTCTGCAATTCTTCTTATAGATCAACCGTCTTCTACTTTGTGAATTAATCTTGCTTTCAATAAAAGACTCAATCGGGTTTGAGTCGCTATATTTTAGTCAAAATGTATTTTACAAGTTGTCTTATTTTAATATTATTTTCGTCAACTGTACAATCACTATACCAACACATGGCTTGATTAAGCGAATTTCATATTTGTAGGCTACTGTAATGAGGATATAGAGGCCGGTAAAGGTATGCGTGACTGACGCATCTGAGGAGGCAGCGCGTTGTTAGAATCGACATATAAAAGCTATAGAGATTAGGTAAATCGAAATGGTTGAACATCCGTTCACAAACTATACAACACCTAGTTGCCTCATCGTGTTGCTGTGATACAGACATAATGTATCACTACCTACCCAACTGTGTATTTATATTTCCATTGTTATGAGGGCTTCCGGGTTTTGACCGCGTAATAGTAAAGTACATATATACAATACAAATTAAAATAAAATGAAAATGAAAAATACAAAAAATGTACCTATATACAACTTACTCAAACTCGACGTATCGCCACTAATGTAAGTAGCTTCTTCAGGAGTAAAACTATGTGAGGAGCGCCAGAAGGTCACGGTAACTCGACGTGTCAACCACGCTAGAGGCGAAAACCTTCTGTAAAGGAGAAGGTAAACGTGCGGGGCTATATATACCACTGTGCAGGGAAACGGAACCGTAAGCGCGAGGTAACGATACGGAACAGTGAGCACGGGTCGAAGAAGCGGAAAGGACGTGTTTCCAAATGCTGGAGAGTGGGTAACCAATATCGCGATTGAGATTTTTGGGATGTCTCTGGATCTCGATAACTTTCCTTATATTTCGTGGAAAATAGCGATGAGACTTCCTTACAACAAATACCTGATCAAAACAAATTTTATGGCCCATATCAATAAAGTGTTCGGCGAAAGCTGAGTGTGTTGAAGAACGTGACTTAACGTATCGTTGGTGTTCTTTGATTCTAGTTTAAATAGAACGTCCAGTTTCGCCAATGTACACTGAGCTACAGTCACAGGGAATTTGGTAAATGCCTTTGTGGGAGAGAGCAGAGCGAGTGTCCTTGGGCGAAGGAAGAATTTGGGAGATCTTGTTTAAAGGTTTGAAGATAGGTTGAACATTTTGCTTACGAAGAATTCTACCGAAGTGATCTGTAACGTCATGGATGTAGGGGAGAACAATGGTACTTAGCTGATTATTAGATTATGGTGCTACCTTAGGAGATCGTGGATGAATGTACCTATTTATGACCCTTTGTATGTTGCCGGAGGTGTAGCCATTCTGTAGAAGAGCAGTTTTCACATGTTTCAATTCTTTATATATTTCCATTCATTGCACAATCTCGAGTGGATTCTTTAGATCTCCCTGTTTCTAGTAAACACTTCCGTTGCCTTTTAAAGATCATTTAGTTTAGTAAACAGCGATTTCGAAAGCGCTTTACATACAATAGCGCTGAGTATTTAAATACAAGTTTAGATAAACTAATTTATTGTTCTAATTTATATAAGTATGGCAATAACAATTGAAAAATATGGAAAATGAATTAACTACAAAATTAACTTACATGTCAAGTGTCTATCCTGAGGTCACCATACCGCATAACAGTTTGCAAAACTTCTAATGGCCCAGTTGCTAGAAAAACTTCGCAGTAACTGCAAAATTTGCTTAAAATATTTACCTACTTTAATTGTACGACACGCACTTTTTCTTGTTTACTTTGCGTATGTATTATATATATATATATATATATTACTTAATGCTCATGATTCATAAAACATACTTCCTATAATTTCTACGCCCTCACCAAAAATATATTGCGCTATTATGCATTTATTTTAACTTGCTCGCTTTAAAAACCACTGTACCATCTCCGTAGTTGGCCGAGAAAAAGAAGAGAACTCGCTATGAGCGCATAAATGTAACCGAAGTGCATGCATATATCATATTTACCGACACTACTGGGCGGTTGTTCCATCCGTGTACAGCACGTCGGAGTGCTTTCCATGAGGTCAGACCAAGCTCGCAGAGAGATCGGGCAGCAGACTCCCATAGCTCTCGGTCCCAAGCGGGTGAGTTGTCTTCATCAGGTTGTCTGGTACATTAGCAGCCCCTAGGACAGTACGGTGTTCTGTGTATTCGACGAATTTGCTATATACAGCTAGGGATAACAGCAAGCAGTAGTACGAAGTGAACTTGGAGGGAAGAGAAAGCGTACTCTCTACAGGATTTATCTTGCTCTATCACCATTTACGGAGACGTTCTCGCGATGAAACAAATCGAACGTCACAGCGGGTTAGCAGAGCCACCTAAACATGTATCTGTAATAATATGTTATGCAATGGATCCTTATAGCTTTTCTATTAACATGTATATGAACACTATGTTCATTGGCTATGTTTATTGGTGAGTTGGATTTCAGCATATGTAAGATATCATATCTGATATCTAGAATGTAATAAATATACAAAATTCGAAGAAAGACCTCTGATCTGATTAATAGAAAGCAAACGTAGCTAAACTTTAATTTGTAGTGTCAAGTTCTATATCGAACATAACAAGTTTCAGATTATTACTGAAGATTTATTCATTTTTTTGATCCTATCTTTCTTCCTGATTCAATAACCTCGTTGATATACATTACTTCTCCTAATTCTTTATTCTTTTATTTACTCGGAATGTAATATATATGTACATATATCGCTGTCGAATATTGCCTGGTATTTTCTAACAATAAGTGACATTGTTGATATTTTGTGTATGTGATATTGTGATATTTTGGCTACTGTTAATTCTCTTTTAGCCAAAACCAGACAAATTATTACAAACCCAAAATAACTATCTGTAAAACCCAAAAATCCAAACTATAATAGGAGTATCTTAACGTTCCTTTACGATATTGTATGGTTACTGCTAGAAAGCACAGCAGCTGAACAGCGGAGACAAGACTGGTAAATAAAAGTTATTAAAAAAAAACAAACACTCACTGAAAATCAAAGATATCTAGTGATCTCTACATCTAGCCAGACTAGATAGATCCCATAATATAACACGCTATTCTCGGTAGCGCATAACAGAAGGTCACTGTAACTCTACATGTTAACCATGCTACAGGCGAAAACTTCCGATTATAGAAATACTGGCTTGGAGAGATATATACATATATGATAGTACAGTGAAGTGAATCAGTGAGCACTATTTAAAGCGGAAAGCACGGGTTTCTAAATACTGGAAATGGGTAACTGTTCTCACGGTTGAGATTTTATTAATGTCTCTGTATCTCAATCGTTTCCCTTGTCATGCAAGGCAAACAGTATAGCGACTTACTTACAACAAGTGTCGTCTCCTTAAAACAAATTTCATTATATGTGTCAAGAAACAAATGTGTCCTTATGTACCATTGATCTTTGAAGGACACATTCTTCAGCATTCATTCATATATTGAAGGTTTGAAAATTAAATACTAATAAGATCAAACTAAATGGTATCGATGCAGCAGTACCCCCAGTAGTACGTGGTGTTATTAACTTAAATAGAAAATTTCCAGCATATTTTTTTTTATTAATCGTCTTTGCTCTAAGCCTATTATATCTAGTCATTATATTATTGATGCCTGTCAGTGCCTTTCATATAGTTCTATTTAGTGATCAATATTTATCATTAAATGATATACATCCACAAATATAGATACATTTCAATAAAACATGCATAAATCATTGCATTCAAATTAATTATTTGTCAAATACTATCGTTTTAACAAAATATTTAATAACTTTTGTCAACAAAACTAAACGTAGTGACATGGATTTGAATAGTAGTTTTTATACCAATTTGTATACAAGCCACAGCCTAATACTTTGCCATCGACTTTTTTTTTGCTCACACGTTCTGTATAGTATGTGAATGCGTTGGCCAACAGGTGGTCATCCCGTGGCGAATCGGAAGTCACGTGCCTCCGTCATCCATCACCCGACCGGATGGGTTGATGATAGTATAACGTCAACAGCAGCCCCGTAATATAAATGTTATTACTATGACTACCGTGTGGTATGGAGGACAACCGACAAACGACGATAGAAAAAAATGCAATTTCGCGACCCTTCTCTTATGTACGAATAACTAATATGACAGGAATATTGATCGACGTAAGTTGAAAATTAAGTAGTATTCACTATATGACGATATATTGCATAACCGACAATATGAGTAACCTAACATTAATCTATCATAGAATTTTTATCTCAAAATTGTTTAATTTTTCTTCTTCTGTTATTATACGACTAACTCTATCTAATCATTATTAATATGTTCAAGATCAAAGATGTCAATGGTTGTATGCTATATTTATGTGGTAACTAATTATAAACGTGATTGAAGTGAAGTGGATGTACCAGTCCACAGAAGTTATCGTCGCACTCAAAATGTAACCATTAGTACATTATTGGAACCTAGGAAAAAAGCATTATAGTCATTCTTACACCTGGATAGATAGATAGGATTAAGATTATATACAGGGTGACCATTCGAAAACGAAACGGCATTAATTTTGGGCATTTAATGTTATATAAAAATAAAATGCTCAAACACGTCAACACACTTTCAACATCTACTTGACTAATACATGTAAGTTTGCTATCTCTTTGATACTGTAAATCGCTTCTCTTAATAACAGAAATAAAAGTTAATTTTTGTCAACGCACGTCAACGCACTTTCAACATCTACTTGATTAATACATGTAAGTTTGTTATCTCTTTGATACTGTAAATCGCTTCTCGTAATAACAGACATAAAAGTTAATTTTTGAGTATCATAATGAAATGTAATGCCATAAACTAGGTATCATTGTAAAGAGAATCGAAAGACCTTTCAATCGAGGTTTAACTCAACCCCCCTTTCCATTTAAGATTTTTGAAATCATTTCCACTCTGCCCAAGGGATTGCAGATGAGGGTTTGCTTGTACGCCTAATAAATGTTCCCCTCGAAAACAAAGTTGACGTGTCTGAGCATTCTATTTTTATATGAAATTAAATGCCTAAAATCAATGTCGTTTCGTTTTCGAATGGCCACCCTGTATATGTGTACATCGTACGTGTTGCTGCTGCAAGTGTACTACGACAGTGAAAAGTCACCTCAGTGGAAAATCTTACACAAGAAATCAGGTGGTATGACAATCTTCTATGTTGTAAAACACATTATAATCTATTGATCGTACGTTAAAACACAAATACATATAACCTGCCAACTACCAAATTGATAGTGCTCGTAATGTTTCTATTTGAATTGCGATAGCAAAATTCGAAACTTGCAAACATTCTTTGTATGTCGGGTCGATAGCCGCAGTGGTTAGGCGGCTGACTATTGTTGTGAGAGGACGATAGGCGCCGGAGGGACGGTGACATTTTTTCAGAGAATTTAATCCCGGATCGACTTGCCATTCGCTGTTGGGAGCAAAGTGATTAACAGCGCGGCATCATAAAAGGCGATATGATGCTGTCACAAAGCCAATTGAACACAACATACACACACAAAAACTACACCGCGAGAGTTGCTGTGATAGCCAGACAAGCGATACAGTTTACGGAGTCACTGCAACTAAGCACCCACCACATAAAAAAAAAATGTACATATGTTTGATACAAGCATCTAAAGCGATCACCACTTTGAATAAAAGCTGAGAAATTGATGGGTGCCTGATCCAATATACCTCCGCTATCCAAATTGAAACTAATCGACTCTTTCCGTTGAATTGTCCCAAATCAAAACTTTACTGAACTAACATGAATAACCATATCATACATTTTTAATAATTAATATATTGCAAGTGTTCTTTTGGTAAAAGACTTATCGTACTTAGGGTGGGTTTATCAATGTGAGGATAAATAAATTAACTTGCAGATAAAATTTTATTCGTAAGATAATTACAATGAAACGTTTATTGAGTGTTAAATAGAAGTTATCTGCAAGATAAAGCATTGTAATTGCTATATTTTATCTGCCAGTTAGCAATATCTGTCAGTTACTTAACCAACACTTTTATCCTCACATTGATAAACCCACCCTAAATGGCAAATATTTCTAAACGTATTTCCGAAATTATTTCATTTCGTAAGTATTCGGTTTAAAAGCAATACAAGAATGCATATCAACACCACTGAACTTAAAAAAGGACGTTCCGATATTTTAAAAAGAATACTGCGTACTCTAACTTTGTTCTATGTATCTGTATCCTTCTATTAGGTAAAAAAAAATCATTTAAATGTAAATGTTATACTTTTATACGAACTAGAGTTTTTAAAAATCTACGCCTTCAGGCACTCCCACCACTATTATTACGATCATGTCTAAACTACATAAAATTACTAAAATTACCTATCATGAATTCATAGATTGCATTGTTCGTGTACTGTCGTATTAATTTTTACTAAAAATGCTAAATATTCTATTCCAAAATCTGTATTTTATTCTCACGAGTACTCAATGCTCCGCATATATAAATATTAAACAAGAACTTATTTCCTTTTATTCTTTCCCGCAACGTTTTTCAAACGCAAATCTGGTATCCCGCGGTGGGTTAATTGAAAACCCACTTCGCCACTGCACAGTCGAAACGCCTTACCGCAACAGAATTGCAATCAACGGTACAATTTCCACATTTTTAAATCTAATTTTAATGTAATGAGTGGTGACGGTTGGCGGCGAAAAGGAGGAAAACAGCCAGATCCTAGGGTAGTAAACGAAGAGAGCCTGCGACAACTAACAGGGAAACCATCGAGTTACGTTCGCACAATACTATATAGGAAAGAATGCTAATTAATTATTCCGAGATGCTGAGCAGTTGAGAGTGATTAGCATTCCGGGGTCTTCCAAGGTTTGGATTCACCATATAATGTATATAAATACGAGAAGAGACGTGCACAAACTGCCGGAACGTAAAAAGGAAGGAAGTTGAGTAGTGGTAAGGAAATTCAAGGAACAGAAAAAGGGGATCGCTATCAAAATCTCGTTTTAAAATGAATTAAGTAAATGCTAGAATATAGGCTGGAGTCAGTTTAGTAATTAATATGTGAAACATGATATCTGTATACTTATATAGCTATTAATAACTACTAAGAATGTTTTATTTCAATTTTTCAAATTCATTCCTACCGTCTATTACTTATACTGTACGACCACCGCGTGGTGAACATTTCTAAATTCTTTTTAACTCACCTACCAATATTCCATACTAGATATCGTGTCTTCCTTTTCCTTCTGGTTTACCCAACCAGTGAAATTTTTTTATTAGACGAAGATAGAGGATTTGATAGTACATATATATATATATAGATAGATAGTATATATAGATAGTTACGATAAACTCTTTTGGCAGTCTCTTTGCATATATGTATTTATAAAGACAACTGTCAATTCCCATTATTATAAATTATGCGTTAAAGCATGAAAATGTTTCACGGATTAATTCGAAGATATTTTTGTCTAATTTATTTACAAATCGTACTTTATTACTTTTATTACCTTACTCAATGGCATTTTGAAAAAGAAAATTGCTTTTGAATCATCAAAAATTGCAATTATAATGCCAGTCGTATTAATTTACTAAAAATGCTAAACTTTATTTATTCCAAAATCTGTATTTTATTTTCATAGATATTTAACGTTTTTTGATCAATATATAAACAAATTCCAATAAATAACTTATTTAAGTCTTCTTAGTAGTAAACAACGTTTTAAAAACGTCATTAATCACTTTGTCATATGCTTTGTTTTTAATTTTATAATAATAAAAAATTCGCCACTGCACAGTCGAAACGCCTTACCGCAACAGAATTGCAATCAACGGTACAATTTCCACATTTTTAAATCTAATTTTAATGTAATGAGTGGTGACGGTCGGCGGCGAAAAGGAGGAAAACAGCCAGATCCTAGGGTAGTAAACGAAGAGAGCCTGCGACAACTAACAGGGAAACCATCGAGTTACGTTCGCACAATACTATATAGGAAAGAATGCTAATTAATTATTCCGAGATGCTGAGCAGTTGAGAGTGATTAGCATTCCGGGGTCTTCCAAGGTTTGGATTCACCATATAATGTATATAAATACGAGAAGAGACGTGCACAAACTACCGGAACGTAAAAAGGAAGGAAGTTGAGTAGTGGTAAGGAAATTCAAGGAACAGAAAAAGGGGATCGCTATCAAAATCTCGTTTTAAAATGAATTAAGTAAATGCTAGAATATAGGCTGGAGTCAGTTTAGTAATTAATATGTGAAACATGATATCTGTATACTTATATAGCTATTAATAACTACTAAGAATGTTTTATTTCAATTTTTCAAATTCATTCCTACCGTCTATTACTTATACTGTACGACCACCGCGTGGTGAACATTTCTAAATTATTTTTAACTCACCTACCAATATTCCATACTAGATATCGTGTCTTCCTTCTCCTTCTGGTTTACCCAACCAGTGAAATTTTTTTATTAGACGAAGATAGAGGATTTGATAGTACATATATATATAGATAGATAGTATATATAGATAGTTACGATAAACTCTTTTGGCAGTCTCTTTGCATATATGTATTTATAAAGACAACTGTCAATTCCCATTATTATAAATTAACGTTAAAGCATGAAAATGTTTCGACCGGATTAATTTGATAAAATATTTGTCTCTAATTTATTTACAAATCTGCTTGACTTTATAACTCACATTTATTTATTAGTAAAGGTTGTACCAGTTAAAATGATGCACTGAATTACGGCCAAGCTAAATAAAAGTCTTAAAATCCAACCAGGTATTGTTGGAAATGGCTTTCTAACAGCATCACAATCATTTATTAAATATTTTATCCAACTATGTTTGCAACTACAAAGAATGAAATTTGATTATTTAAATTTCGCAAAATGTCACCGTCCATGTTAATGTGTATGACATTTGTCCTTTGACAACAAATCACTATTCTGCCATTGCTTGCCATCGAAAGTTACCTTACTCAATGGCATTTTAAAAATGAAATTGCTTTTGAAATCAAAAAGCAATTATAAGACGAATAATTAATTTTGAAAGATAAGAACAATTTTCAACTTTACATTTAATGACATAACAGTCCTTTTTGTCTTCTCTTTATTGCGATTTCATAAATATTTAACGTTTTTTGATCAATATATACTGCACAAATTCCAATAAATAACATTCTTAGTAAGTCTTCTTAGTAGTAAACGTCATGAATAAAAGTACCGTCATTAATCACTTTGTCATATGCTTTGTTTTATAATTTTATAATAATGAAAAAATTTAAAATGCCTCACGTTAAAAACTGTATGAAAATGAAAGTATAAAAATATTTAAACAAACAAAGGATTCGTAACATTTACCGTAGATTCTTTGAACTTTGTATTAGATAAAATTAACATCAAACACGAGATATTTCTTTAAGCTCCTAAATCCGCGAACGATGATTAATTTGGTTAATAGATCAGCAACAACATCTTGCTGATTTTACTTTATTTCTTAGCAAGGATAAAATGTTTGTGATCGATTCCCTTGTCTAGGTGACGTAAGCCCATGTATTCAAACTCTTTAAATAAACTGTGAGAGAATGGAGAACCACTTTTACCTTCGACACTTTATCTCAGAAAACTATAATTTTCCTTAAATTATATCGAAGAGCCGAATCTCTATTATGAAGGTTTATGAAGGTTTCGAAGAAATGTAATATACAATACATACAGTGACTTCTTTAAGAACAAAAATAGGGTAGGACCACTACTTAACTTGAGGAATTAACCATGCTAGTTGTAAAAACCTTCTGGTGAGTGAGGCGTATCAGACAATCATGGTAAACAGTGGTGTTAACCACACCAGACGTGAAAACCTTCGATATACCGTCAACTGGAATGAATTGAACCTCTTGATAGAAAATGGATGGGGAAAATACCGGTCTTTTTTTGATAAAATAAGGTCTGCTAACTCAATAGCGAAATCTGCTTGAGCATCATAACTCACAAATATAGATTAGTAAAGGTTGGACCACTTAAAATGATGCACTAGAATTACGTCATTAGCTAAATAAAAATTGAAAAATCCAACCAGGTATTGTAAGGAGATGGTATTTCTAACACATCACAATCATTTATTAAATATTTTATCCAACTATGTTTGCAACTACAAAGAATGAAATTTGATTATTTAAATTTCGCGGTATTAAGTTTCAAGATTAGTTTACCGATATTTTGCGTAACGCATGTTAATGTGTATGACATTTGTCAGATTTGACTTAAATCACTATTCTGACATTGCTTGTCTTAAAGTGTAACTTGCTAAATTTAAAATATGAAGTGTAAACTATGAAATCTACAAAAGCTACAAGACGAATAATTAATTTTGAACGTTTGTCAGTTGCCGAGTGACATTTAATGACATATATCTAGAGCCCAATTCAAATTTTGCGTTTTACGTAAATATGCATCAGGTAAATAACTATATTTGTGCACTTCAATATTTGAAATATTGGCGGCAATTTCAAGAAGTTGTTGATTTCATTTCTTATTAAAATCGGTCATATTTTATACAGTTATACCTTAAAAAATTAGCTGTTTAAGAAATTTAAAATAAAAATACCACATTCCATTTAAATAAATGCAAATTGATTTCATGGGTATGACCTTATGATGAATGGTACAAATCCACATTTTTATTAAAATGTGCTTCCCTTAGAACACTTATAACTTTAGCTGGTCCGATTTTAAATTTCTTATGTAATTTGGCCATAATTTTAATGCATCATTTTAACTGGCCCATCCTGTATGTTCAAGTACGAGTGGATAATAGGGTCATTAGTGCTTGAATGTAGCAAGTGTTTTAATGATCAGTTAAATAATACTTTATACTACTTTTTTTTATTGGTGTATTTTAAAATCATGTTTTATTGGTTTCAATACTAAACGTGGAAATGCGAATTAATCATGCAAAATTTTTGTGATGAGATTTGACATTAGTATACCATTGATTGCCATGGAAATGAGTAAATTAAAACCAATTTGTAGACAGTCTGCCACAACAGTCATTAGGCCTGTTCGTTTGCGTTGCTGGAAGTGCTCAATATCACTTTTGTCAATTACCGTGTATTCGTTTGAAATTTAGCTCTGATTTTAGACAAACCTGTATGAGGATTTAATCAAGTGTTGAGCAATAATAGCTGATGAAATCAGATTCATCCGCTCAAACATCTAATTGCTGATTCGCTACACTTGCTATTTCTGGCAAAACTTACCAAAGTTAGTAATTCAAACGAACAGGCCTATTGTGTTATTGGTGTATCTGATTTTTAAAACCGAGGATTTAATCTTTCAAATAATATCAATTGCACATTTCACATTCATTTAAAGTAAGAGTGTTTTCGATAAAATTACTCCTATAAAATATCTCATTACAGTTTTTGACATATTTATGAATAACTTTCTATTTGTAAAAGGTTGTTTTGTCAGACCAATTAATAGTTGACATTTATCACTTGACTTATTTTTGAATTGTTGACGTTGCTCCTAGTGACTTTAAAACACGCGCGTGTTTTAATGATCGATTTACGCACGTGTTTGCGTGTTAACAAGCAAAATGATTTACCACTAAAATAGTTATTTACGAACCAAGTGCGTGAAATCATATTTCGCGAATTGAAGTTTGCTTTATGGACACGAATTCCGAAATGTTTCACGCACGAAGTTTTACAATATACGAGAACTATAATAATAATACATATTGTTAAATACGTTATCGTTTATGACCATAATTATTAAGGTTAGGGATTTATGATGTTAAAATGTCACTAAATTAATCAAATTCCAGTAAGTACCAACTTTACTTTTACGCACTCGTGCTTAAAGTGACTTTTTACGCACGCAAATCGAATCGTGAAATGACAGGTTTTGATAGGCGAGTACAAAAAAACCATTATTAATGTACGCCAGTATTACAATAGAAAAATAGATAAAATTGGTTGTTTGTGCACTTCGTACGTTTGGCTGAATTTTCCGTAGTAGCGTGTTAACCATCAAACCTACTTTGTTCCACGGGATAGGAACAAGTGATCTAATCTGATTCTCTCTATATTAGAAGGTAAGTTATTGTTCTTAAATTGTTAGAGAAGAATAAGTAAAAAACTGATTTTTCTATTGTGAGGTGGACCACCCTAAGAATGCCGCATGTTTATAAGCCTAAGATTGACAGGCGGCGTCACTGTCAGTACACCATCAAAGACTACAAAAAGCCGTAAAAGAGCTTAGAAAAGGTACTATGTCAATAAGAAAAATTAGTGAAAAATATCTAATTCCACGCACAACGTTGAAAAGGAAACTCTTAGCAACAAGGAAAATATGGACGACAATAGTATATTATTTTATACGGAGGAAAAGTGATACTTTTCATTTCGCCACAACAGGGTGAAGTGGACCGATTTTAAAAATGATATGATATGTATGTGTACAATTTTTTAATTAAATTTATGTCTCGCGATCGTTGTACTTCATAGTTTTCTACATATATTACGAATATGAACTTGTTCGGAACAAATAAATCTCAACTATTACATAGAAAAATTCAGAAAATATGGCCCACTTAACCACAGATGACGGTACATGCATCAAAAAGGAAAACACGCCATCGATTTTAAAACTGATATTAATAGTTTAAGTGTCTTTTATAATAATTTAATTTGCTGATGAATTTTATTAAATAAAGCACTTGATTTGATTTTTTGTTTGGTCCTTCAACAGAATTTTTAGAGAGAAAATACGTTACTAACTGTTTCAATGTCCTTCATGAGATTGTAAACATAATCCTATATACCAATTATTTCTTTGTTCTTAGACATTTCTACTAATGGGCATGGCTATTGGTATGTCTTAATATTATTTGATACATTAAATATCAGTTTGTTTCACTGATGAAGATAATTTTACGAAAGCAAATTATCTTTTGAAATAAATTGATTTTTAGTTGATTCTTGTTTTATAAGCCTACAAATATTACAAGGTTTAATTTTATAAACATCCTACAAATTCATACCAACATTGACTATTCTCTATCCATAAAAACTCTACCCTAAAAGTTATTTACAATATGATTAAAATTCGTTGCAAGTATTTGATTCTAATTTTCTCATTTACTCTTTACGCCATCTAACTTACTATATTCTAAAAGTATTATTTATCTAGTTCAAAAAAGTCGTTCGACTGTATATTATCCTGTCCGGTATTGTTTCGTCGTAAAGAGGATTATTAAAACGGTTCGGTTTCGCGTCAATGTTAACAACTCCCAATTGTCCATGAGCTTTGCATTCCATCGACCGAAAAAAAAAACAGGGAATCATTCTTCTACTGTTTTACGCGTTTACGTATCCGACTCGACTCCTCTTTTCAGCACCGTGTCACTGTCACACGAACCCCGGCGATAAAATAACCCCTCTCTCCCAAGGTACTTAACGTCAGAAAGCACAGGTGTTTCCATCCGAGGATGATTTTAACTCGAATATACGGGAAAAAACCATTCATCTTTACCGCAGCGTTGTACAAGTTACGCTTGCATGATTGATGTCGTTGGAATTGCGTTTTAGACGATAACTATCTCGCATCCTACGCATCACAACAAAACTGTTTTAGAACAGGGGACAAGTTTATCTTTATCGCTTAGTATTTCTTTTTGTTGCTTTTTTCCTTCTCATACGCTTCCTACAACTTGTGTTATTATAAACAATTATTCATGATAAGTGTTTGCCACGTAATAAACTATAACGGAAGAATTAATGTAGAAATAACTTCTAAACTTAAATTGATCTATGCACATGTTATTTTGGAATCATTATTTTAGTTCTTTTCTTGTTATTTTCTCATTTTGAAAATCTGTTATTGTTGTAGTACCTACAAATGATTTCCTCTTAATTATTCCTTATTTGTAAGGAGTACATATAATTACTGTCGAAGCTACAGACCTAGTGTATATAATTGATAACATGAATATAAATTCTTTTGCAACCATGAAGCAGAATGACGAATCCATATACCTATGTTAAAAATGTGTGCCTACCTACTTGCTCTCGGGTTTTGCTAGTCGCTCCCTTCTTAAAAATACGATATAGATTTATATATAAATGGGTGGGTTCTTAAACTGCTCCTTACAACAGTGAATCTATTTCACCGTTTAGAATACTGAGCTATTAATAACTTTGCTCCCAACAGTGAATCTACAGCGATCGGTAAACAATTCTCCGAAAAAACGTCATCGTTCCTTCAGAGAATTGAGCTCCAGCTCTGCGCCTAACCACTATCGACCTGTTTTACTGATAATATTTACGAATCTGTTTATTCAATCGTAATTGTTTATAACGATTTACTGTAATTTTAATTAGTCCAAAATGTGCATATGCGCTATTGCTCAAATGTTCGAGATAACAGTATGGTTTTCTTCAGCGATATATAAAGAAAATGAATTTATAAATTTAGTTAGTGTATCAATCACGTACATATTTATGTACTCACAATAATGCTGTCGGTCCAGATATTGTAAATATTTTGAAATCACAAACACAAACATATTGATGGTGATCAATCTTATTACATGGTAGTAAGTTAGGAGTTCTTATAATTCACAAGTGTCATATGAATATCACCCAGATGTCAAGAAAATTGACCTTCTAAATAACAAGAAAAAATTTAATATTGCTGACGAAAAAATTAACACTACAGTATATTATAATTTTTAAATCGTTCGTGATGTTCATCTGCTTCCAATTATTCCATAACTATAAAATTAACGAAAATAAATATTTGAATATTTGAAATATTACAACATCCTGCCTATGGCAACATTGGAAAATTCTTCATGTAATTACTTAATCATTTTTATATATCTTTAGAAACTGTATCGTCGTCGTAAAATCTTATATTGTCATGCACGAATTATTGCGAGAAATAATATTAATACGAAAGGCCCAACATCGGATTTGCGTTAGCGATGCTTTTAAACATGTTAAAGCTGACGGCGACGTAGCGAGATCGAGCTAACCCACCAAAGAAGCGGGTTCCGCCAGAACAATGGACTCGTTAATTAAGATTTCTTTTATGAGATCTTTTACGCCACCGCTCACCCGCCAACTTCATAGTGCCGTTGCTACTACGTTCTTCGACATTTTCACGACTTCATTTCGCTTAAATCGCACGTACCGTAAGGGAAACGAGACGCCTTCGACCAGCAAGCATCAACCTTTTGAATATGGAACGAATAGAAGTGTAGTCTAGACGTGTAATGAGTTAGACGATATGATAATAAATTTTAATTGCGGTTGTACTGATAATCCGAATTATAAAATAATATTTGAAACAATAACTGCCATCATGCATCATAAAGTTACAGCAACACTATTTCAAAGTCTTTATAAAGAGTTAGATCATGTAACCATCTGTGTCGAATAAATAAATAGCTATATATAATTGAGGCATACATAATTTGATTTATTTCTTCCTTAACGTTAACATTAAACCCTTTTAAATTATCAATACTTCGTAATTCATGTTTTAAATTTTTGGTGGATGCGCCGGTAAATTAAATGATTTTAATATTATAGGTAAAAGTAAACTCCCACCCGCACAACATCCAATCGAATCTTTAATTAACATATCATAACTGCACAATTGCTCCAACATTATAGCATTCAGTTTAAAATTATATTCTATTTACTTTATAAATATTTAATCTCTCAATTCGAGGGTAGTAATCCTTCATGTTTGAGCATCCGAAACATTGTTGACAAAGGCCACCCACACACATGTACAAACCCATACTTACACATACCGAATGGAGCATCGCATTCACTTCTCTGTGTGTATTTTTTCTCAGCAAATAACACGTTGTTCGATACATAGCCCGAAGCAACGCGTCCTTATCCGTAACACATCAAGCCACTTACGGGAAACCAGTGAAGGGTGATGGAATTGATCGCGTAAACAAGCATCCAACATCGAAAGGTGATGAGGAATGTAGCGGCAAATGCCGGCCATTCATCACGCGACAAATGGTTCGTATTACTCCTACCTACGTGAGCCAAGATGCACGATATTCGTATGGCAATTCTGTGCTTTCTCTCTCGGATAATCCAGAAATTTTATAAGGTCGCATTATTCACGCATCCATGATGCTGATTTTCTGTATTGTTCAATCGTTTGTGTAAAAATATAATATCTTTATATATTTTTCAGATGAGTGACTATTATTTGTTGGCACTAAATCAGAAGAGTTAGAAATTTGCTGTCTTCATTCGGCATCAACGCTTTCTCAAATTTTGAGACCTTACCTAAAAAAAGTTTAGTTTAATCTAGTTAAATTAAGAAAAAACATCAACAAGGAAAAGTTAAGTTATGTTATCAGTATATTGTATATAATGGAAACTCTACTGAACTCCATTATAGGACTTGGAACAATTACATAGATTATGTTGCGAAAGATATGCTTACTTTACTTGGAAATAGTTCTACACGTCACCTGCCTTAATTGTTGTTCCTCGCTTACAAATGATGAATTAGCGTAATTCATTTTTCCTATTTTTCTTTCTTTGATAAAATTACGGTAGAGTAGAAAATACAAACTATAAACTATTCAAGCAATGTTATTAAAACTGTTCCATTTTATTGGCCTCTAATTTTACTAAGCTTTGCTAGAAAATGCTCCGTTGTTTAACAATCAATTTGATTCTACCAAAGGTTGAACCTTCAATTAACGAAACACTCTGAAAAATACATTACATATCCATTTACCACAGGAAAAATATCAATTGCTCTAAAAAAGATTGTTACTTGAAACTACCATATTTAAACAATCTGTTAGCGTTTCTATTTGATTGCTCTCTTCTTTCGTTCCTGATATTTTACATTTACTTTTTTGTTAATTTTAATGATTTTATTTATCAAATGCTTCCAATGTTGAATTAGAAATCCCTCAAGTCGAAGTACTCAATCGGAGAATGTTTTGAGACTCTTGAAGTGAGACTTTGCACTTGACAGACTCAGACAAAAATTGAGATACTGGTGAGACAACGACCTAGACATTTTCTATAAGAGGGCACAGTCTCTTTATTGACACACACATTGAATCATTTATGTTTAGTCTCCACCAGTATGCCCGTTCCATAACCACATCTGCCCTGTACTACAGTCAGTAACGCGTTTGGTTTTCGTCTCTAGAAACTGTATATCGTAGAGTTTCGTCAAGATATGTAACAATTTGCACCTTCAGTATCCTAGGATGATCAAGCATAAAAATTCGAAACAGGCTAAAAAAAACCTTGTTAAACTAACTGTTGGGTTGCAACAATATGAAATTAAAAAAGTATCACCATTTTATTAAATCAAATATGTGTGATTATATTAGTGATTATAGTACTGAGTACATCACTAGAATTCGTCTCGTAGTAATCAGAATCTTTGAAAGATATCATAAAATCATTTAAAACCGGTACGTGATAGGGTTAAAAAATCTCATGAGCTTTTTCCATTTAAAAGTTTATTTCCAACAAAAATACAAACTGAAATATACTTCAAGTAAGTATGCGCAACTAGTAAATCAATCTCAGTCGTCTCAATCAATCTTCAAATATAGTCTAGAGTACAGAGCGATTGCAATTAAAAGAACAATAAAATATCATCTGAAAGATAATGGAAACGGATTTGGTAGTTCATACTATTGCAGCCGTTCTATATCTATCATAAACTCATTTCTCATGTGTATTCGTGGTGCTTGAGTTATATGTAGTAAGTTATATGCGTACTGAGACCATATAAATTTTATTGTCTCTTCGTAAAACAACTGAATATTCGGTAGTTATCTGAAATTTAGAGAATAAAACGACGACATAAATACTGTTATTTCTCGAAAAGTCCTTACATTACGCTATAAATGATATCTGGTCAAGCGCTAGACTTATAAATGTGTTCTAATAATTTATTGCAATTATAGGTAGTTTGATCTAGTTGTTTATATTCATAGTAAAGAACAAATTTACTGGAATTTGGAGTTACATAAAAATAGACACGTTATCACATCGTATCACGACATGGCTAACCAAGACAGATGTATATTATCTCTCGGATACAGTATTCTGCTTTATCCACCTACATAACATTTCCTCCTCTTTTACAAATGAAAAATTTACTTAAAGTTTTACAAATTTAACCTTTCAGAGGGTTTATGAATTCCGTTGGATCTTCTCAATGAAGGTATATTGATGTTGGAGATGGAAATAAGAACAATGGATTCTAATCTTTGATACTCTCTATATATGTATATACATATGTACATACATACATATATGTTAGATTATGTAATATATTTTCTTTAACACTGCCAATATACACCTGGACAACAATTCATATAATTTTTAAAATTAGCTTCGACGATTCCAAATTTTAATTCATTTATTATTGTTGCTGATTATTATTACTGTACAAAATTGTCTTCCTTCGCTATAAACAATTATTAATTAATACATTAAATATAGCCAATGGGGAAGGATAGTCTGATATATTTATGTATATACTCTTTAATAAAGTCTTGTATCACACATGTAACACATAATTCTTTATTACCTGCTTTACAATTTTTATTGGAAACTTTGATGAATAATAACAGGATAATCGATACACTTGTTTACACATAAATACCTACGTTCAGATAATAATTGATGGATAAGTTTGTAAACCTTGCAATAAGCATCCTAATATAGCTCAACTGATTTTGGATGGGTGCGGACCCAATTACCCACAGATGTTAAATTATTGTCACTAGGAACAATATAAGTTAAAGATATTGTTCCTAGTAACAATAATTAACTTACTTACTACAAAATAACTCACTAAAAATGTTCGATTCAATGTAAGAGGAATAAACTATATCTCTTAACGAATTCTCACAATTCTAACATGATTTTAACACTACATAAACTTTGACTGAATATTAATAATTATGGCTAGAACGAAATGAAAACCAAAAACTATCAACACTAAGCTCAAGCATTATTAGTATACATATATGTATAGGTACATATATATGAAATAATGACATCTCAACCTATTATTACGTATATAATATTTACAAAATATAACAATCAGGCTTTGGACAATAGATAAGACTAACACAGATAGATAACATTATATATTTGCATGCATGAACCTTAACTCAAAAGGCCAAAATTGCGCAACATAAATAATAATAGAAAATCTCACGCAAGTATGCATAATTATTAATAAATAATGAAAGCTAGCCCTACAAACAAGAAGTACAACAACAACCCTTAGTGTCCCAGCGACTAATCTCGGTGATTTTTTCCCTTAGGGTAACAGGACATCAAAAAAAGGTTGCTTAATGTACAACTCAGACTTTTTTTGGTATGAGAAACGAAGTCGAGTACGAAAATTTAAAGCTGACCGTTTTCGGGAGACGCACTAGCTGTATACGCGAGGATACTCGTATACATATGTACATCGCAACTATCGTCTGTGATTTTTAAATGATAATAATTTAAACGAATCGATAACCACAGTGATTAGACGGCCACCCCGTGATCTGACAAGTCGCTGGAATCCGAAATTAATTCTCCGAGAGGACGGTGACATTTTTCTCCAAGAATTGTATCCTGATTGATCTACTATTCGCTTACCCTCAAAACTCTGGCCCAAACAAACACAGTTACACTGATGTGGGTGCCGGGTCACTGAGGGTGCGAAAGGAAGGAAACTGTCGTCGGTCTTGCAAAGGAAGGCGCAGAATGTCGATTTATTGGACCAGAGCCGTTTTGTGGCCTTATCAAAAGCCATATACGAGCTCATCTACAACAGTGGAAGATCAAAAAATCTCCCATTGGACTAACACTCCAAAGCTAAGACAATCAAAAAAGTTCATTACTTTTTCAGCCACTAAGGCTAAATCTCTGATGGATCTCAATAAAAAAGACCTTAGCACCATTACGGCTTTATTCACTGGCCACGGCTCTCTCAGGTATCACCTCAAGAAGATGGGCAAGTTGGACAGCAACAAATGCCGATTTTGCTCCGAATATAGTGAAAAGGCGGAACACATTATGTGTGACTGCGTAGCAGCGTAGCGATAGCCCGACAAAGGCACCGTCACCTCGAATAGGCACACTTAGAACCGGCTGACATCAGAGTCATAGTCCCCAAGAAGATCCTGAATTTCTTTTAGAAGTTTGGAGATCAATTGGGACGAAAGGATCAAGAGTATTCACAATAGATCGCATTGGTCGCAGTGAAGAGAGGTAGAAATATCTTAACGACCCACCATTAATCTAATCTAATCTACTATTCGCTTCTGAGAAAGTGATTAATAGTGCTATAACAAAACTATTTGAACACATACACACACACACAAATTACACAGCAAGAGCTGCACGGCAACTAGCAGCCAACATAAATAAAAAAGAATTATCGCTGTTTGAGCAGCTGATTTATCGATGTTTAGTCGTGGATTTCAAACATCGGCTTCGGATTAGTTGCCACAAAATAGCATGACACTAAAGACCAATAACGTTAAACGTATATAATGTCGGAACACCTTAACTTGCAAACAATATACGTGTAGATACATAATGGCGAACAACTGCTTACTTAATAATAAATGTCTACACAAAATTCACATAAAGGTTTCTATAATATGTTTTAAGAAATACTCAGATATAAACTACAATTTACATTCATATTTTGACGTTATTCTGGCACTAAAATTCAGAGTTTCTATCATATGTGTAACATTTTGCTAATTATCTAACGTAATTATGAATCTGATGGTCTATCAGGATATGCAATTATTTTCCAAATCACCGTGCTGCCTCCGCCTAATTGACGCCTCATATAGGAAGAATGTTTTGCAGCAGTACTATTTTCGCCTAAGGACAAGATCTTGATTGTTTACAAAGAAGTTCCCACATTTTAAATGGAAACACGTCGGTACGAATACTCCCTTCGCCAAAATTGATAGTTTTTTTGTGTGTGCTTAGTTGTAGTAACTTCTTAAACTGTACCGCTTGTTTTGACCATTACTGCAACACTCGCAGTTTTTGTGTGTATATAATTATATTCAAATGATCTTGTGACAGCATTATACCGCCTTTTATAATGCCGCGCTGTTAATCACACTGCTCCCAACAACGAATGGTAGGTCAATCGGAATCCAATTCTCCGATAAAAATGATGTCACCGTCCTTGTGGAGAATTGAAACCCGCCTTCTATCGATCCGCCTCAACGATAGTCAGCCGTCTAACCACTACAGCTATCAACCCGTTAAAAAATGATTTCCAGAAATGGTCCATGTCATGTTAATGAAGAGAAAAATTTAAAAATATACATATATATAAAATTGTGAGTGAACGGAAGAAATATTTTGTTTTATACTTTTTTATTTTATTTGTAGTATGATGATGATATTTTAGTTATTTTATTTTTTTACAGTTTCTTATAAGAGGTAGGTACACTTAGAAAAAGCCATTTGGGACAGTTATGGTACCCTGCACAACAAGAATAAGATAGTACGTATTGGTACACCATGCCCCAGTACCTACTATATTACTCTTCTCGTATAACTTGACATGACATTGCAAACACGATGCATGATTTGAATGGAAAGTAGGTTTAATCTTGAAGAAATTCGTGGAGTTGCAGTTCATAATTTCTAGTCTAGTCTAAAAATTAAAAACTGTATGTGAACCACTATCTATCCTTCTGATAATTTGTGCAATAGAATAATTTTGCAAATTAATCATATTTAACGCTGTTATATTCAATTGTGTACCACTTGGTATCCTTAATATTATTTAAAAGCAAAGAGAAAATAGTACTGATTTGTAATGATTACATCTAATAGAATAGCAAATTATTAGCTTATGGAAAATGTGAAATTACCTAATTTATCTAACCTGCATCTCCCTAATAGGAATATAGTGAAAACTGACCCACTATCTGTGAAAACTATCCACATTAAAGCAAAAGAAAACTATCAGTAATTTACTAACATTAGATTGCTAGAACTGTACCTACTAACAAAACAAACAATCACTACCTACTTTTTATCATGGATTTTCGGGTGAATAAAGGTTAAAATTGTTTGAAATACCGTGTATATTCAACATTCAATCCGCAAAACTGATTTTATCTTCATGATTAGATTGCGTTTGTTTTCGGAAAAGATTATTAAATTATCAAGCGAACATATTTAATTATTCGCGGGCAATCTTTTGTCGAACTGTACCCGAAAACAACCCGCGCGTCATTATTGTACCTACCGGAGATTTCTCATTGTTTGGTCGGGATTTCCCCGGGGAACCGACGGCGGCATACACAGCCAAGATCTCGCTAACATTGAGACCGCACCATCGCGAAGATAGCTACACCGTATTAACCGTTTTCCACTAATTATTCGCGCTGTTGGTCGCATGTTTTTCCGTCGCATGACGTCGTCCGTGAACATTTAAATATTTGTGGATTAAATGAAACGCGTCGGCAGTAAAATAATCATAACCGTCTGGTTTTTCATTGCGAGGTATGTAGACGGGATATTTGCGTGGGGTATATATCTTGGCAGGGGAACGGGAAACGATTATTACCCCGTTTTATGGAAGCTCAGCCACTTGCGGTTATTTTACCGCTTTCGCGTATAATTTCGAATAATTATAAAATAGTCCCAGCAAAGATCGCGGTTGCGTGGAACAACTCCCACGGTTTTCAATGCTTGATGTCTCTATTTTGCACTGGAAGGAGTAAGCAAATCATTTTCAAACAAAGCCTTGATGTGGTCTCTTTGATTCTAGGTGGATGACCGGCGAACTGGTATCAGGAGAGCCAATGTCGAACACAAGTGAGTATTAACCTATATGTTTACACTACACGTTGAATTTTATGTAACGTGATGTACACGAAAGTTACTAAAGTTTATAGCGATAAGTTATGAAATATTGTAAGCAATCGTCAATAATGAAAACTAAAAGTAGATAAATAGAAAATGTTAATCAAACCCTAAAACGACTATGTATTTATGAAATAGTCTCTTATGTAATGTAATATTTTTTCGTTGTGTTGTTTGACATTTGCGTAGAAGTTAAGACCAGCTCCAACTGAACTGTATCAATAATAACAATAATTAATAATTAACTATGAAAATAAATTTCTGGTAAACACATTGTTCTAAGCATGATATGGGTTAGAATATGTATTGATATCCAATTTAGAAGATACTCACATGCGTGTACATAAATAATTACACAAAAGCCTTTAGTGCTGACTAAATATCTAATAATATTTCATCTTTCTGGACATGCTTGTAAAACTACTTTTGTGTCGCATAGGAAATAATTTAGTCAGGCACAAATATTTTCAAATATATAATGTTATACAATAACAATATTTATTTTGTTTTTTGTTTCACGAAGAGAAACTGGAAAACTGTAGGACAATAGTTTGTAAATTTATGCTAAAAGTTATTTTGTAGAATGATACATACATCTTTATACGTAAAAATTATTCGTGCGACTTGTATGGCACAGACACATTGATCAGTGTTGCTGATAAGCTACTAAATTTTGGCCTGAAAATAATCTATCAAAAAATCTTGAATAAGTCCGACATACTCAGTTGTACCGGAAAAATAAGAATTCCCTGTTTTCAATTTTTACATATATCTTTATCAATCAATCAATTTTTAAAATTTTGAAAAATAAAAAGCCGTTTATTCAGGTAACTGCAACGATGTGACATACATGATAATTACTACAAAATATATTTTTTCTTGAAATAACAAAAAAAGATCTAAAAGAAAATACTAAAAAATTGAATTTCCCCATACATATTTTATTATGATAATTGAAAATAATTTGCATGTTATGAGGTGGAGTACAGTGTTAGATTCGTCATAGCAGTCGTGTTTTGTTTAGCCTAGCAGCAACTAAATAATTCCACACTTTTGTTCTTAACGGGTTGTGTGTGTTGTTTAACGGGTCGATGGCCGCAGTGGGTAGGCGGCTGACTATTGTTGTGAGAGGACGATAGGTGCCGGGGTTCAATTCTCTGGAGGGACGGTGACATTTTTTCAGAGAGTTTAATCCCGGATCGACTTGCCATTCGCTGTTGGGAGCAAAGTGATTAACAGCGCGGCATCATAAAAGGCGATATGATGCTGTCACAAAGCCATTTAAACACAACTTACACACACTAAAATACACCGCAAGAGTTGCAGTGATAGCCAGACAAGTAATACAGCTTACGGAGTCACTGCAACTAAGAACCCACCACACATTTAAAAAAAAACAATATATTACACTGTTGAAAAAAAAGTGACGAGCACACCCTGTATAATCTGAACGTGTGATTCTAATGCAATGAAATTTGGTATAGAAGTAGTACTAAAGTAGCATAAGTTACTCTCACCTGGAGAGCGACGCTACCTTGCCGGGAGAAAATTCATCAATAGCGGGGATATGTCACGGCAGCAGAGCATACCATTGGTACACGACTAGGTATGGACTCAACAGTCGTTGTATGGTAGCGGGAGGGATGGTCAACTACGCTGCTTCAACTCGCCTCCACAGCTCCCCCAACGTTAGCCGAAAGCACCGGAAATCGTTGAAGTGTCGGACCAATCATATCCCCGACATGTTCGATCGAATTCAGATCGGGAGAACGAGCCAACCATGGGAATATTCAGATGTGATCCACTTCCATAAAGGTCTGTACAACACACACGACCTGCGGTCGGGCGTTGTCGTGCATGTAGGTATACCAGATGTCACAAGCCGTAGCACCACATCTACATATTGACAACCCATCATCGTCTGCTGAATACACAGCGCTCGTATATGTCTACCACGTGTAATTGCATTCCATACCATAATGCCCTGCTGGCGGTGGATATGGCATGGTTGGATGCACTGCTCGAATTAATGCTCACCACGTCTCCGATGAACCAAAATTCGCGCGTCACTGACGCTCTATTTGTATCTGGATTCGTCGGAAAACAAAATGTGCCTCCACTCAGCAACTCACCGATCTCTTGCTTAGACCCACTGGTGCCATATACGGGAGTGTTCTCCAATCAGTAGAATACTGGCCAACCAGCTCCAAGTTGCCTTTAGGAGGACATACGTGACGCTAGAGCGCTGAACACATAAGCGCAGTCCTCGCGTACTCTGGTCACTCCGGATCGTGCCGCTCGCGCCTGAAGGCGCATACGTCATTGCTCATTCAATTCTCGCCATGCCCGTTGCACTGCCGACAACGACCGCTCGAGACGGCGCGCGATTTCACGGAAGAATACACTTGCCATGTGCATACCCACAACCATTCCTCGCTCAGGTAACGCGAACGGTCTTCCATTACGCAAAACGTACGACTGCATGGTGCCCCTTCGCATTGTTTGTAGTGAGCAGTTGTTGAAAAATTACATTCCATCCAAATGACGTCTTTTAAAAAGTTTTAAGTCTTATTACATTCAATAGTTTTTCATTACTTGCTTCGCCCAATCTATTGTTACGTTTATGATTTCTCAAAGGAAACGTATTACCCGAGATTTTAATACTGTTTCAGAAAGTATGTTTTACCAAGCTAAGCTCTAGGGAAATTTATTCATGTATATTTGGCTGACCAGCTTTGAAGTTGTATTATATTTGTAATACATTTCCAGCATATCTCGCTTTTCAACTTTACCAAGCATATTTATAATGAATTAACAGATTAATTAATTCAAAAAATCAAATTACATAAATATATGTTAACCTCCTCTTGCTCGATACAACGAGCAAGTGTCAAAATTCAACAGAATTGGTATTTACATAACGTGACGAAACCTACATAATATTTATGCGACATGTAATGGCAAATTATCTGTAGTATAGAAAATGCAAGTACGCAAAAAACAACTTAAATGCTATAAATTTTTAAGTTAAGCTTTTTCCTTTTAACAGCGGCACAACATTCTTAGAATCATTTGTGTAATTTATAATCCAGTATAGTAGAGTAATTTCTAATATATCTTCATACACTGCACGCTCTGAAATCGAAACGTTGCAAACATGCTGAGGAATTGTAAAAATAAATTTCAAATGTAATTTACACTACAATAATGCACGTACAAATTTCAAATATACCAATTCAAGTATACCAAACACTAACTGTATAAAGTGGCTAATAGTCTTTTCTGCTTGTTTGGAGTGAGTTTTTTGATGGAAACAGGTGCATCAAAACTCGAAACATAAAATAAATTTGCACTTCAATCTACAATGTTTTAAACCTCTTCCAGTCCGCCATATTTGCACTGAAAAGGTTTTAACTACTACACTAAAAGCTACTTTTCTTGCACTCATGTTCAGTGCGCACTACCATCATGTTTCGTTACCAGTGGAAAAGCTACACCGAAAAAATACAAACGAAAATTATCAGTACAACATGGTACTTTCACTTAGTGCACTAAAGTGCAGGCAGTTGAAAACGCTATACATTTGATATTGCTATATATTTGATATTTTAATGTCAAAATTGTTCATATCTGACAGTTATATGTCATGCTTAGGAATATAGTAATAATACGCATTTATTAAATTCTTGTGGTACAAAATTATACATGAATCAGAAATCATAGATATACTAAAAAAGCAAAATTAAAATAATAATAGAATAAAATAAAAAAAATCTATATCAAGTACAAATAAAATAAAAATAATAGCAAATTAAATATGGATTATGTCAAGCTTATGCATGTTTGACAGTTAATCCGTGGTAATTAAATCGTGCTACTGTTACCGTAATGCGGTCACCATGGCCGATATCTACTAAAACTTATACAGTGTGTAACAAAAGCCAGGAATATTGAACATGGAACAAAAACGAATTAGTTGTGTGAAAAACACTGGGACAAGCCGATTTTTGTTTTTTGAGTGTATTTTTTTTAGTATATTTTCAATGGTTTTAAGTCAATTGTTTTCAACGGATGACGTCATCGAATATTTTTTTAAGCAACAATCCCAATTTTATTGGGAAAAAATCGATAGTATTTTATTTTCTGAATATACTGGTACCCCATACATAGGGTCTGAGTCCTACTGTTTAAAAATTACTGTTTAGAAATTCTCTAAATTTAAAACATTAACATGTTTTTTGTATTTCTAAATTCCTAACGTTATTGCAGAGAAAGCAACAGTAAAAACAATTAAAATTTAAATTAGGCAGCGTCTGTTCCTTGGCAGTGCCCTAAGCAACGGACAAAGTACTTTCAATTAGGGTGGGTAGATTCATATAAGTTGGCCATGATAATTGTTTTTGCTTTTATTTAATCTGTACACTAAATGCCTCAAATCAGTAATACTTAGTTTAGATAAGTCATCAATTATTGTCACGTTAGTGTTTAGTTTTGTTGTTTTTTATTGTTAAGTTTCGTTGATAGTGTTAGTTTTAAATTAGTAAGAATTGTTGATAAAAATGGCTTTAAATGAAGCAGAACGTATTGAAATTTTAATGATGTATGCTTACGGCGATAGAAGACGGACCCAATCCGAGATTTGTGAACTTTTCAACCATACACATCCCAGTCGCAGACCAATAACGCAATCTTGCGTCAGTAAGATTATAAAAAATTTCTTCCGAACTGCTAACGTGAGTTACAAGAAAATCTGTTAAACGTATTCCTTTCCGTTGAGGAGAATCCTAAGGTTTCCACCAGGACGATAGCTCAAAACAGTAATGTTAGTCATATGACAGTATGGAGACAGTTGAAGCGCGAAAAGTTTCATCCATTTAAAGCACATCTTTTACATGAACTGAATCAAGATGATTTTGACCGGAGAATGCGGTTTTGTGAAATAATGCAAAACCTGTGCAATGAAAATGTGAGGAACATAATATTTTCCAACAAATCTAAATGTTTCTTAAATGGTGCAGTGAACAAGCAGAATTCGCGACATTGGTCTATACAAAATCTCCATTGGTTTGAAGAAATGCATACTCAATATAAACAAAAGGTTAATGTCTGGGCAGGCTTAGTAGTGGACAGAATATTAGAGCCATATTTTTGGAATGAAACTCTGAACGCGGTATCTGAATTTGATCGTTTTGAGCTGATATGCTTGGTGATATTATTTCCAAATGTAGAAAATCCAGACATTCCTGCTGAAAGAATATGGTTGCAACAAGATGGTGCACCACCTCATTACTCAGCACCGGTAAGAGCGTTTTTAAATGACGTATTTGCCGATCACTGGATCAGAAAACGCGGTACAATAGAATGGCCGGACCAGTCGCCGGACTTAACAACTCTTGATTTTTTCTTATGGGAACATTTGAAAAGCAAGGTATACGAGCACATATTGAACATTAGAAGATTTGAAAAACGCAATCAGTGCTGAGATAAAATTGATAACCCCAGAGACCATCAGACATGTGCAGGATGAATTTGGCCATGGGCTTAAGGCTTACCAAACAACGGACGGAGTCCAATTTGAACATTTATTGTGATAAATGCTGCCTTATGTATAAATTTATAAAATAAAAAATAATTATTCTAGAGAATTTCTTTTTATAAGTTTTAAACGTTAAGACACAGACCCCATGTATTTCCAAATATTCAGAAAATAAAATACTATCGATCTTTGCTGAAAAAAAAATTGGGATTGCTACAAAATGGTTTGCACCAACTCATTACTCAGAACCGGTAAGAGCGTTTTTAAATGACGTATTTGCCGATCACTGGATCAGAAAATTTGAAACAATAGAATTTCAAAGTCGCCGGACTTAACAACTCTTGATTTTTTCTTATGGGAACATTTGAAAAGCAAGGTATACGAGCACATATTGAACAGTATAGAAGATATGAAAAACGCAATCAGTGCTGAGATAAAATTGATAACCCCAGAGACCATCAGACATGTGCAGGATGAATTTGGCCATCGCTTAAGGCACTACCAAACAACGGACGGAGTTCAATTTGAACATTTATTGTGATAAATGCTGCCTTATGTATAAATTTATAAAATAAAAAATAATTATTCTAGAGAATTTCTTTTTATAAGTTTTAAACGTTAAGACATAGACCCCATGTATGGGGTATCCGTATATTCAGAAAATAAAATACTATCGATCTTTGCTAAAAAAAATTGGGATTGCTATTTAAAAAAATATTCGATGACGTCATCTATTGAAAACAAATGACTAGAAAACATTGAAAATATATTAAAGACAATACACTCAAAAAACAAAAATCGACGTGTACGAGCGTTTTTCACACAACTGATTCGTTTTTGTTTCATGTTCCATATTCCTGACTTTTATTACACACTGTATACTAACGGACACTTGAAATTTACCCGCATAGATGCAATAGGAATTTGTTGCGGCGAGTAATGCCCCAATTATACCGAAAATGCTTCCAAAATTAAATACGACGTGCTTCATCCCTAAGACGTAATATCCGTAAAACACTCAACGCATAAACGTGCATTTTATATCTCGATAGTATCCGCTAAATATAGAAAGACGAGCATTTCTTAAGAAGCAATTCATATTTGTGTAAGTAATTAGAAATACGCTAGGACGATTATTTCGTTAGCTTCGTTTGTTGTTACAGGGTTTGTGACCACTTTATTTATTCTTTAGCTGCTAAAACGTTTAAAGTTTCGCACAAATTGAATACATTTTTTATATTCATTGCGTGGATATCTTTCGTTACACCGCATGCTCTACTGGCAATCTTACAAATCTATTCGTTTGTATCTATAATCTGCAAAGTCGAGTCAAACATTTTACTAACTCCAAAACACATGGATTCCAGTCTGTTAGCAATTACATCGGCAAATATTTCCAATACAGGTCTGTACTATTTTTTAATAATTTTCACTGCTCCTTGCCAATTTAAAGGCAATTAATTAAAAATGATTAATCGCATGTAACTGTTTGAAAAAGAATATGATGCTGCCTCACGTGACGTCAAAATATACGGAGTGCTCCATTTGAAGAAAATGATTTGTTACTACTTTTAAAGGTGAATCAATGGCACATTTCATTCCAAACACTGCAAATGAGAATGCTTTGTTAAAAATGACTCACTGTCAAGGACATACATAGATACTATTATATACGATTTAGTTATCTTTAATAGCATCATGTTGCTTGGTTTTGTTACGAACTACATATTTCAAACGACATTTTAACAAGAGAAATCAAAGTAATTTGTAAATAGCTATAGCTAGGAGTCAATTTGATAAAAGTTATATTTTTTTATGCAAGATTTCTACTTTAACACCGGAATACAATTTTAATATTTTTCATTTAATTACTCTATTTAAACCAAGAACAATGAATGATCCTATTTATGAAATCTACTTGAAACTAAACAGGATGGTCCATTTAAAGTGTAATACTGTAATATCTTCGAAACAATTAGTGTTATGAAGCAAAGTAATAGACAAAAGTTTAACTATATGAAGGGGCTCATTCGATGGCACTACTGTTGTCACTATAAAGAAACACACAAAGGTCATAGCAAGGTCAACTCTTTTTTTTTCAAATAGCATATGGTATTTTTTATCAAATTCTAAAAGAGCAATAAGTTGTGAATAGAAAAATAGTAAACCACATATGACATATGACCAACGGGAATCGCTGAATATGTAATACTCCACCAAAATTGCAAATGTTGTTCTCTCGGAATAGATGCTCATTTTTTTTTAATTTTTTTTTATGTGTGGTGAGTGCTTAGCTGCAGTGACTCCGTAAGCTATATTACTTGTCTGGCTATCACTGCAATTCTTGCGGTGTAGTTTTGGAGTGTGTAAGTTGTGTTCAAATGGCTTTGTGATAGCATCATATCGCCTTTTATGATGCCGCGCTGTTAATCACTTTGCTCCCAACAGCTAATGGCAAGTCGATCCGGGATTAAACTATCTGAAAAAATCACCGTCCCTCGAGAGAATTGAACTCCGGCACCTATCGTTCTCTCACAACGATAGTCAGCCGCCTAACCACTGCGGCCATTGACCCGTAAAATTAATCGAGATATTTCGAAAAAATGAGAACATAATAAAAGTTAGTACAGAAAATGTTTTTTATTTGTTTGTTAAATGTAAAAGTAGAAAATAAATGTCAATAGTAGTTACAAATTGTTTACATAAGATAAATAGTGGAAGAAAGCAGTCGGCTATTTGAAAAAAAAGAGTTGATCTTGCTATGACCTTTGTGTCTTTCTTTATAGTGACAACAGTAGCGCCATCGAATGAGCCGCTTCATATACTTAAATTTTTGTCTAATAGTTTTCTTCATAACACTAATTGTTTCGAAGATATTACAGTGTTACACTTTAAATGGACCACCCTGTATAATACCATCTATAATAACTTAAGTGATTATATTATGTTATTTGATTAGAAATGTAATTGGTGTAAACATAAACAAGTTATGCACTTGTTCTCTGATGTTTCTTAACACATCGACCTTGATATTTATTATTAATGTAGTACGTTTTAATAATAAGAAATATGTATATTAGCAAACTGACACACAAAGTAGTAAGTCGTGTATCAACATATTGCGAAACACATTCAACAAAACAATAAGTTAATTATAGATCGTTTGTTATGATAGAGAATAATTATGACCGTACTTATATGTGAGTAAATGCATACACGTTCGAATATATAAAAGCTCAACAAATAATTTCTTGGAAACAAATCTGCATGAAGATTATCATTACATCCTTAGACCTCTCCAAAAATCAAAATAACATACATTTTCCATAAAACAATAGATAGTTTCGATCCCTCTTCCTATAATGTAAATCTTTCGTCTCTGATGCCACGTATTGGGATATATAGATCATCTGACCTGTAAAACTTTTTCGAAAACATTGCATATCTGCATGTGCTGGCGTCTCCTAAATCACATACATGGCAACCCGAAGATACGAATCGATCTCCCTATACGACCTGACAACAAAAGTTTTATTGCTGCTGTTCCTCCTATATTACCGTACAAGCAGCATAACCTATAGGCGACTGAATTTTATGTCTACATATCTAGCACATTAACTGATAAGTATGATGTATTTTGAATATCTAGTCCGAGAAAATGCAAATCATACATACTACCGTACATACCTTGAGAAATAAAAGCTCAATCTTTCTAATATTGTCGCGCTAGAATTTTGTGGAGAACACAGAAAATAGTGACTCACAAGAAAAAGTTCCCGGGTATCAAATTCAAATCTTAATGAAAATCAGTGGTAGATAAGTAGACTATATTGGGACTTAAAAATAAACATTTATTATTTGCAGTGAAATTCACTCTGAATGGGTGAATGGGTTTTGGCGTATAAAATCTTTCTCTATATATTATAATTATCTCTCAAAAAAAAACTATATCTTGATTAAATATGTTCAAGAACTTACTAAAAAATTATATACATAAATAATAAATAAATATTTGCCATAGTACAGGAGAACACTATTTCTAAACTGCCTATATTGTCTTTCTGCGTCTATTTAGTTAATTTTATTAGTTTTATTAGTTAATATACAGTTAAGTTTATTTAGTCATAGAGCTGTTTGTGTTATACTGAAGACTTACATAATCGTATCTATTTTTAATAGAGCGACGACAACTAATCTTAGTTCGTGTGTACCTATGTAAATTTGCTTAGTACCTACCTACGCACAGAACTAGATTAATGTCCAGGTATATGCATGGGTCAAGTATTATATTGACTGAAACAAAGCTGGTCAAATGAGTTTAAATATATTATGTGCGCATATTCTCTAAATTTAATCAAAATGATGAATAATTTTCTCCTATTTCATTCAGGGTTAATTTAATCGTCACTGATCAATTCATTCTTCTATATATGTACATATATCTACTGGCCCTATTCATTTAAAACTAATTTGAATTAAAAAGAACGATATAAGCATTCCAATTTTAAGAACGAAAGAAGAAAAAAATAATCTATATTTCAACGGTTGCTTTTGACCTAAAAATACATTCATTTTAATTCTGCTTTACTGTATACTGACATCTTTTAAGAAAATGGTTCTTATACTCGCAGTATCAACTTCATAGATAATATTTTAAAACAAGTATTTTTCTATGCTCCATGCTGACCTATAGTAATTGAGATAAAAAAGTATGCTTTTATAGCCCGAATCCTTATACTTTATGCTATAGTTGAATTGAACATTTGTTAAGTTTGGATATTGATATTTATTTTAAAAAATTTGATAAATATGTGATGCATGAAACAAATTTACAGAAATTAATTCCTAATCCAGCATTACTGATATTATGGGGTCGATGGCCGCAGTGGTTAGGCGGCTGACTATTGTTGTGAGAGGACGATAGGTGCCGGGGTTCAATTCTCTGGAGGGACGGTGACATTTTTTCAGAGAGTTTAATCCCGGATCGACTTGCCATTCGCTGTTGGGAGCAAAGTAATTAACAGCGCGGCATCATAAAAGGCGATATGATGCTGTCACAAAGCCATTTAACACAACTTACACACACTAAACTACACCGCAAGAGTTGCAGTGATAGCCAGACAAGTAATACAGCTTACGGAGTCACTGCAACTAAGCACCCACCACACAATAAAAAAAAATTTAAAAAAAAATGAGCATCTATTCCGAGAGAACAACATTTGCAATTTTGGTGGAGGTGCCTACCTTACATACTTCAGCGATTCCCGTTGGATTATTTAAGTATAGAATATGTTAACACTATACGCATATTTATTTTTTAATTGTGTAAGAAATGGAATTGGATAAGGACAAATACGTAATATAAATTGCTTCTGACCAATTCGTGCACCGAAAAGCCGAATAAAATAAATTTTCAGCAGCCCCAATTTCTGCTGCAGTTAATCCGATTGATGCGTGCGACACGATTTCGTGTCGCACGCATCCGATACCACGATCATCGTGATAACAAGAGACCAGCAGGTGAGGAAAACCGAGCCGAACATATCAGCCAACAACAACAGCTACACGAAGACGACGAAAATTTAATGTCGTTGCGGTGGCTTTAGCAGCGTCGTTCTGTCTCGCAAAGCCCGTAAATTAACGTTACATAACATTGGTACGGATGCCGAAAGTGTGTAAAAGCAATCCAAATATAGGGGCGACTCGTGGTTTAAATGAGGGCAAAATACTAGGTAATAGATCCTTTAGCTTTGGTCAAATATAATGTTTGACATTACATATAATACATTTAATGGATAGGATATATGTACATATATAAAGTTTGTTGTAGTCTGTATATTACAATCTATGTGAGTAATAAATGTGTAGATTAACTAGATATATGCACATTTCCTAGAAGCAACCGGCAAAAACTTTGTCCTATTTCGAATAATATCTACGTATTATGCACAGTACCTAGATAATGTTCAGATTGTCGATGGTTACTTTAAAATGCCCATGTTAGTGTCCACTTTGTTTAATCCAGTGTCGGTTTTATTAGGGACCACATCCAAAATTGAACGGTGATTTTTTGTCCTATCTATTTTTGAAAATTTTTATCTTCTATTATCACATTCTCCTTGACTTCGTCTGTTGCTATTTTAGTCAAATTTGTTTCTGCTTTCATGTTCGAGGTATATTTTACCACAAATAAACAGAAAACAATCGTGTTACATTCAAAACGTTTATGTTCTTCTGCTGATTCTTGGAAACACAATACAAATGAGACATTCTTCTGCAGAAGAGTTTTCATAACTAAGCTCTATTATAACAACTTCTTGAATACGTACAATTCGTCGTTTATTATAGTTTCTTGAGAATCTTTTAATTTTTCAAGATCTTTTTCTTCTAATTTGGCAACACTTTCCTAATTAATCATTGTTTGAAAAATATTTTGCGGTATGAAAGGCGTGGGAGGCCCCACTTTTTCTCTGAACACCGGACATGACTTCGTAAAGGCCTCTTTTAATTCTTCGATACACGAAGATTGTCCATTTCGTTCAAATTTTTTGCAGTTTAACGAACGGTCATTCATGTGTGGATTAACAACACAATCTCCGAAAGATTGTAATTAAGATAATTTTTCTCACTCTAACGGATTCCTTTGTTGAAATCGTGTCGAATCACATGAAATAAACCATATAGAGAATAGTACATATATCATACTTAATCATCATTAAAATGTCTATATATACATGTATTTTTTCAAGTGCGTAAGAACACGAACGTTACATTTTTGGAGACACGTGCTGCTAATTCTGCACAAAGCATTAATTTCCGCACGACAAGGTACTGATCACCATCGTTTAAAGAATGAGACTCGATTTACTTGCGGTTTCAAAACATTTAATAAACTAGATATAAATTTTTGTGTACTGTACATCTATTTTACACATATGATGGCTTCATCTGACGAGTCGCCACTGAGAACACGGAAAAGGTACATGATGCGTCACTATTCTTCGCCATTTCTTCTTCCCGCTTCACGGTGCTTATCACCCATTCGCGAAACGACCCTACTACGACAAAGAAGCAGAGAAATACTTTCGACAAATTAGTCATCAGTTTTCAGTTTTCCCCAAAGCACGGCTTCCACGAGTTTTCTTTATCGTCACGGCGCGGACACCACAGCGTATTTATGCATTCATCTGTTTTTATTGCTCACCCGACAATATGTCACGTAGAAGAAAAAGGGAGCTGAAACAGGAACCTGGGTAACACCGCCACCGTCGTACAATCTGCGAGATAGATAGGAGAGGAAAACCGATGTTATTACCGTGAGGCAGCGGTACCTGACTGCTGAGAGCGAAACATTATTGCGGCGTGTGTAATGCGAACGAGCGAACACACGACGTATTCTACCCTTTTACGTGTTGTTCGTTGAATTTTAGCTAGTACAAATGCCGTGAGATGAAATTCAGGTTCGTATTAAGGACACCTTTTAAATGAGTAATGTAAAATAATAACGCTAGGAATCGTAAATGTACGTACTATGTGGCTAAACTAATAACACAGACGACTTCATATATTTTATTTCAGTTTTTGAGAATTGTTATTACGGATTCTTTACATAATCCTGTAAAAGTTTACCCTAGATAGATACGTGCGAACAATTCACTTCCAAACGAAATTCTTAACTTTCTCAAATTCAACTCGAATAGTTATCCATAAAATATTGACTCAGAGAAGCTATCATTTCCAGGTTTGCTATTTAGACTAATGAAATAGCATCTGAATAAAAGTAAAGCTTTTAACTGTCATAACACTAATATAATTACTTATATTAATAAACGTTAAAGTTAAAGAATATTTCTGAACTTGATGTAAGGTACGCATAAACTAAACAATTCTACTGTCGCTTCTACGACACTATTTTCTGAATGAATCGAACCGTATGGTAATGTTTTCTTTTCGCCAATGTTATACAAGTATGAATACACTTTGTTTCTTTCCGGTTTACTTCTTTATGCTACTTATAGTCCCGTCTTATAGTACCTTCTGACCAAGGAGAGAAGGTTTTCGCCTCTAACGTGGTTTACTCGTCGAGTTACCGTGACCTTTTGACATCCTTCACCCATCAGAATATTTTCTCATCTAGCATGGTTGACGACACTACTATGACGCGGACAAACCCCGAAAGGCCTAATAATTAATACAAAGCTTCTTGTGTATTAGTTATTAACTATCATTAATTATGGTGATCTGACAATTTTCCGACTTAACAAAGACACAAGACATTTTTTCTTAAAATTAATTTTTATTTTTCTACATAGAGTGTCCTTGTAAGTGATCCTCCAGCTATGTCCCCATCTCTTTATCCCATCCAAATAGTACTCAGCGTCCTTCTCTGCAAAATAAATGTTTACGAAGGTGATGGTCTCCTAATTTGACGAAAATCTCTGACCTCCGACCGCAATTTTTAGATTAAGGAACAAAAAGAAGTCACTTGGTGCTATATCTGGCGAGTAAGGAGGATGGTTAAGCACTTCAAACTGCAATTTGTGGATTTTTGCTGCAACCGCTGAAATGTAAGGCGGCACATCGTCTTAGTGAAACATTTTTTTTTGCAAATCTGGTCGTTTTTCAGAAATTTCTGCTTTTAGCTTATCAAGTAATGATGTATAGTATGCTCCTGTAATGGGTTTTCCTGTTTAAAGATAACCGATTAAGATAACTTCATGACTAGCCCTTGTTTTTTCTTGAACCGAAATCTCCTTCGCAGCTCACTGTTTTGACTGTATTTTTGTTTCGAGGGTATAATGGTATATCCAAGTTTCATCTACAGTAATTAAACGGCGCCAAAACTTTATTTATTTATTGCGCCTAAACGAGCCAACGAATGTTGGAACTGTTCATTCCAACACCTTCGAGCAAGCGCGGTACCCAACGTGCGAACAGCTTTTTCATGCCTAAATCTTGATTCAATATACGACAAATCCAATCTTTGGACATGTTAATGACCTCTTCTGTCAGTTTGACTTTAATTCGACTGTCATATAGACTGTTTGGTGAAGTTTAGCGATGTTATCGTCAATTTTTGGAACGTTCCGAACGCTCATCGTCTCTCAGACTTGTACGGCCACGTTTAAACTCTGTTGCCCAAAATGTCACTGTAGTAAATGATGGTGCAGAGCCCATGTGTACAGCATCCCACTTATATTTAACTTGCGTAGGCATATTACCTTTGCCCCAAGCGATTGTCAAACAACAACTGCGCGTCCACAATGGCTGAAATTTTGATGAGTACCTCTGAATAGATGCGCAACCACATTACCCAGCTTTTGTTGACAAGTGCTGCCATCTTCGTGTTGGGATCGGAAATATTTCAGACCGCTCCCCGTAGTGTAATCTAAAGTCAACTTTAATGTATTTAACTAATTCATATGGTAGCATGATGAAATTAATGCAGAACACAGATATCTTTGAAAATTATATATACAGGATGTACCAGAACTAATTGTCAATAATTAAGAAACTTTTAAACAAAGTTAAAATAATGTCAGTACTTCATATAAAATGTTGTAATGCACTTTATGTTTTTAATGCTTAATGCAAAAGTGGATATGAAGTGCCATAATAAAATGACAAATACCTCCTAACTCGAATTCAACAGAGAAGTGCCCTTCATGGTGATGACTGTGTATACTCATTATTAAATTTTGTCGAATCAAATAAGCACCAAAGGATAATTTACCATAATTTAAGACTAATAAACAAAAATGTTATTTCCTCGTTGGTACACAAAGAAGAAACAAATGGATCAATACGAACAAATACGAAATATCACATGCCTTGGAATTACTTTAATATTAAAAAGAAAAATTCCAACCAACTATCAGATTTTAATCATAATTCTCTAGTCTACAACATATCTGTATTTCAAAACACAATTCTCTTAACTTCACTTCTTTGTAATTTATTTTCCGTACATCATAATTTTCAGTCCGTCTCTGTGGCTTACTATGCAGTCCATATGAAATTTATTACGAACGAGAAATGAACGTAAATGGATACGCTGTATTAAGTTTTATAATGTACATGGTACACTGAGTCTACATATAGTATAACACTACCGTATAATAGAGAGTTCTCCTAGTATCAAGCAAGACAACCCATCGTTATCCCGGGATAGCTTTTTATTTCTGTTTATATCTGGTAGTAATGGTTGTTTTCTGTTCTGTGGCGTATATTTTGAAGCGCAACCATATTAACCACCTGAAAACATGTATCCATTTCCATTTAAAAAAATGCTATTTACTTTATTTCTTGTTTGTCTCTGCTCATGAGACTGCCTTGCGGAGTTGTCCTTCATTTGGACGAATCCCGAAAGTTTTACAGTGTCTCACGTTGGCAAGTCTATTCCAGTAGAAGCGGAGCCTAGCCATGAATTCAGATTGCCTCTGATTCCAAAGCGACTTAGCACCCATCTCAACATAATGCTGTGATGTTCCACCAGTTATCTGAGATTCCTAGAACACCCCAGTCACACCTCGGAATCCAACTTAACAGCTTATGCTGATCCATTTTCATGCAGGATGTTCGAAATATCCTCTGCGCAAATCTGGACGACGGCAGATGAGGGGGAAGCCCCCAAGCAGATAACTTCCTCATTCGATTCTCTGTCGCTTCAAATTCCGATATCCATCCCATTTAGCGTTTTTGAAACATCTACAAACCAGCGGCAGATTCTTCGCGTTCTTGTGTTCTTGTGGACAGTGGTAGTATCTGTTCGACATAGTTGAAGATGCTGATGTTGTCTCTGGTTTTGCTAAAGACACCACCGCACCCTCTATAGACTGCTCTATAGACCCAAGAATAGTCTTCATGGCTGCCATCAAAGACATGCCTTTAGTGTCTAAACAAGCAACCCTGTGAACTTTACTAGGCATGTTTGTCCCATAATAATTGTAATCATGGCTGAATTATGATAATATAAATAATCGCTAATAAAATAGTAGTTTATACAACGAGTCAATAATGATAGTTATTATTCCCGAGAGCTGAATTTACGAACCGAGCCGCGTAAGCGGCGAGGGAGTATCTCGGCTCGAGGGAATAATAGTCATTATTGCGAGTTAGTATACACTACTTTAATATAATATATAATTTATAAATTAGAAACATTGGATGAATAATAAACAGATATCAGATTAATATACTAAATTTATTATTTGCTATCCAAGCTATAGATCACCATGGATAACATCATTCATGGATGAAAATTGTATCCGATAACGTCAAGCTTTCTCCCGATGATACTGTTAAGGCAATTTACAATGTAATCGTTGATTTGAGCCTTACTCCTTCATGATAATTTTTATGACACTGTCCAAAGAATATCATGGCAACGCAATTAGTTGGAGGAAAATGAAAAGACACATTTACACATATATATAAATGTAAACTATTTTAACAATTCTAAATTCGGATCGTCTGTAAACTTTGGTAATGGACTTATATAAATAACAGCTATAACGTAATGTTTTCCTGCAATTGTCAAAATGGAAGATTGCCTAAACAATAATAACAGTTTTCAATAATGTATAGGAAAATATCGTTATTATTTTTCAATAAATGATTTTTAAAAGAATTTTTTCATTATTTCTTAGAAGATGATTTGTTTCGAATAGTTTTATATATTACGTCTCGATTACGCTCGATTTTATACGTCTATACATAAGGAAGATATCGTTTCTAACATTAAATGTCGGTCATCCGGTACATGGGAGTCCTCATCGCGTAATAGAAACACAAATGAGATTTATGCTAACAGACAACAACCATTTTTCTCAAATAATAAGATTGCTATAAAATTTTGTACATGATCTAATTATAGGTATATAAATTACTGCCTATTCATATTTTGTTAATTGTTAGGAAGATTCATGTAATAAAATTCAGGAAAATAATTTAAATCCATACTGGAAAGTTCACATATCTTCAGCTTCATGTCATTTTTATCTATTAACCACTTGCTGTTCCCACGTTTATCATTTATTAATTAAGCTTGTTATATAGTGTGATTTGCACTCTGTTGCTGTGTTAAATTTTCTTGGATAGAATTCTCTATTTGACTGTCTCCTATATTTTTCTTTTAGTTTAGAACCAGTTTTCATGTCTCTTGTAACTTTTTGCAACCATGTCGATCTTGGCCTCCCGCTTTTCCAAACATTACTTACCGTTCAATCCCCTATGGAATGTATTGGTTCTTGTTATCTTCTATACTACTTTCTCTCAATTTTATACCTTAACTCCACATTTATTCTTCTGCAATTCTTCGGTGATATGTTTATTAATCCATATATCAACTGCTACGCCGATTTATTATTGTACATATATTTAATAATTTCGAATAAAATATTTTATATTATAAAATATACCACAAAGTAACTGCACAAACCATCAATTATTCCAGAATTTCTTATTTGTATTATTTGTAATTATTTTTTTGTTGATTTATTGCTACAAAAATCAGTGCTGTTAGTATTTAAACTGTGAGTGCTATCCTGTTATTACTTTCTAACTCCAATATATGGTGACTACAGTTCAAGTTTCCGTTTTTGTTAGAAACAATCACACTTTCGTATGCCGAAGTTTCAACCTATACAAATTTCAAATATAGCTGAATGAAATCCCAATTGATATATTCATAATGCATTACACAATTTGCTATTTTAAAAAAAACAATATCGATAATTGGGAACAATGTAACGTCTACCACATTCTTTTGTTCTACTAGAAAGAAACTCTTTCCACCAAAGTTATTCTACCAGCACATAGTCACAGCTATAAGTCCTTATGTCCTTGCAACGTGTGTATGTTCCCTCCACCGCCAGCTACCTCTGATTTATCGTCCATACGTGTGATATACCGCGTGATATATAGACTAGAACCGATATTCTACTTAGAAATCCAGTTGCCGTATAGCAGCCCTTCAAAGCGACTCTCGATATCTGAAACCGATCTACGAATCAGCCGTAAATATACTCAGATTTATGCCGGCTCACCTCTTTTTCAGATATGGAATAGAGAGGTAACGCTGAAGTATATATTGGTGCGTACGTATAGAAGCGCCCTCTATAAGACCCGGTTCAGAATCCGATCAAAGTCGACCGAGACTTTTCTAATTACAGAAATGTCATTCAAAAATCGTAGGGTGATTTGTGTGCTACCTATTCTGCTGAACGACTTTTTCTATGCCTTCTGAATAAGTATCTTACGACAAAAAGCGTTTCACTTGTATAGGATGTAAAAGTTCAGCAAATTAGAAATGCATTACAATTAAGATAGGTACTAAATGAAAGACATGGCTGTTGAGATGGCTGCAAGACGAAGTAAAATTGACAGTTTTGAAACTCAATTCGTCTTTATTCTTATTGTACTCTCTTAAAAAGCTAATATCAATAGTGTTTCATTATTTTACACCAAAGGTCTCATTACATTTTGTTAGATATCGCATTTACAGCACAGCATCTATAACAGCTTCATTATTTAATGTAACACTGACAGCAGATAGTACCTTTGAGTGCTTATTTATGTATGTAAGAGCCTCAGAATGTTTTTAAATGGTAGGGTAAGAAAATAGAAACATAATTACAACTACAGGATATGGACTGTCGGATATATACAGGCTGATCTAAAACACTAAACACTTCAACCCACTAACCCCCATCGGTGTTTAATTAAAAGTTTTTGGTGTTTAGTGGGTTGAACTAGTGTTCTACTTCTGCACTAAGAGTGCATCATTTGTCATTTGTTTATTTTTGAAGGTGAAATTGGAAAAACCACTCAAATAGATGTTTTTGAGTTTTTAGTGAACACTATTATTACAATTTTTTATGAATTTAGGATAAAATCGATTGCGATGAATTTCTCACTAGAGTCGAAAGTAATAGAGTCATAAGGAACTAAACAGTAACGAAACTAATTTAGGTTACTATGGAAAGAAAGGACCATTTATAATGGTATTGTCAAACATATAAAACCATATTTTTAAGCAGCACCGTTTAATTATTAAATAACAACAAAATAGAAATGTATTTGTTTTAAAGCCACTGTTTTGACTCAGATGTTCTAAAACCCTCTCCTCGTTCTGGAACACAATCCTCTATTTGTCTCAGAACATTTCGAATACTTTTCAATGGGATAGGCTCATTGATCTGATGTAGTTCTTCCCAAGCTACATTTTTCAAAGCATCAACGTTATCGTATCATCTCTAATAGGTATGATTCTTAAGATATCCCCATAAAAATATCGAATGGATTAAAATCAGGTAATCTTGGAGGCCGTGAATTTCCTCCATTAATTCCAAGCCATCTGCAGTTGCAATGTTATTCAGGAATGACTAATTTTTCAATAATTATGAACAAGTGCTCTATACTGATGAAAAAATGATATTTTGCCTGCTTGCAAGATATGTTCTAAGAATTTGTCCAAAATATATCTCATAAAATCTTGCGCCGGTACCGGAACATTCCCAGATAAAAGTCTAAAAATTCTGGATGAAATGATCCCAGATCAAACAGAGAAACTAGAATGAATTTAAGGACTTCTAGGATTTGCCCGTAAAAGATTATTTCTTAACCAGCAATGTTTCTTCTGTTAAACATTCCACAATTGGAACAGCTTACCTCGTCGCTCAACATAATATTTCGGAAATTATTGGCATTCTATTGACAGTAGTTAATGAAAACATTTTCACTATTTCTAAACATTCGATAAAATGTCTAGAAATATCGACGATCAAATTAAGCGTGAACTAAATATACTTTTCAATCCGCGAAGTAAATTTCCAATATATCTCCTTTATCACTTCTTACTTAAAATTACCCAGTATGTGTGATACTTGTACTAAGCTATGATAACCAAACGTTTGATACATTATCAATTTATTCCATAGCAAACGAAATTACTTTCGCAGTAGTTTTTGTCCGTATAACTTCATTATTTTTGATCCAAACGAAAAGTTCACCGTTTCTAAAAATATACAATATATGTACATTATATTCGATTTAAAAAATTCTTATTTTAGAACAAGCACTTGATATTAGGTTTTTCATATCTTCACTGTGAACTTATATACAAACTAGCAGAAAGCTCTTTTTCCTTTCTGCATTGTTTATGAACTTTTTATTTGAAGCTTGTGTTGTATTTTGCGTCTTTTCTCCATATTTTTATAATTACATTTCTTCTATTTGATCTATAGATTATCATCGTGACGTACCTTCTTTGTGTTTTCTTAATTATCCCTACTTCGATTATGCAACTTACTACTCTTTTGTATTCTTTCTTACAAGATGTCATATTGAAGTTTCTATGTGCTTATTAGCTTTATGGAAACGTAAATATCTTCAATTATTTTCACAAACAAAATCCGAGCACAAATATACCTAATATATAATATAAAATATTTTTGAAAGAAACTTAAAATAATTTCTGTTATACTTCTGATTATATATTCAATTAATAATATCTATGACAATAACTAAATTTAAAATTAAGAGTGGATTTTTTTCTGAAAAGTTAAATATGATAGATATGACATACATCTACTGTTCGTGAAATATTCATTATCGAAATGGAGAATACCGTTACTAGATCAATCACCCTTCGAACCACTAGGGGATCAACATCTCTATGTATGATTTCGGAAAGCTTTCGATCTGTTGTCATCCGATCCGCAAATGGCAATTAGAATCGGCGAAAGCTTTCAAAACAGTACATATAACTATTTAATTAACGTTCCCGTTAGTTTTTCCCCGTGAGCCGTATATCAATATATTCGACGGCGAGTAAGCGCACCCCAACCTCTCAACTCCTCGAAAAACCATTGGGCTTCAAAAAGGAATAAGTGAGGGAAACAGTCGGATGATGACAGCGGTGCACAACTTGACGTTTTTCGACAATCGCCGTCTATAATTTTAATGAAATTTTAATCAGAAATTTGACCTGTCAATGCGCTGAAATGTATAATACGGTCTCGGTATACGTATGTATTTGCTAGGGCTAACGATGTACATACGCGTTGTTTTTAAAGTATCTCACATCCATGTTTATTTTAATTGACAGATGGAGTCACTTTTTTTTATAAAAGAATAACAAGTTAAAAGGAACATACACAGATATTTTATAAACTAGGAATGTTTTCTAGACGGTTAATAACAATTAGAGTGCAGACGCTTAGGCATTGATTGTTTCTATAGTAGTTTTATTAATAACAACGGTGTTTTAAAGACGAGTTTTTATTTAAAAAAGTCAAACACGTCAAATTAGGTGTATTTGGATGTTAATTAAGCATATTGGCGAATGGTCGATAAATATCGAATTGATTATGCAGCAACTACTTTCTTATGTTAATACTAACCAAAAGTTTTAGTTTTTTTATGAGTTAAAGATAGAGATGGAGAATGTAAGGGCAAAAGTCTCCTACTGCCATTTAACGTAACTTTTCTATGTACTCCAGTTCTGTAAGCATGCCTGTTGTGTCCTCTATCTGTTTCTGAAGATATCTTGATTTCAATTATCTAGCACACATACTTTATACATAACGTTATAAAGTCTCAGGGTGTATTTCAAATAGTTCAGTGACGTAAAATAACGTTGACATTTACGACAATTTTAATTCAATCAATTCCGTGTGCGCTAAAGAGAGTATAGACCGTGTAGAATCTCACAATTTATTTACGAAAATGCATTTTCATGAACAAACAATAAAACCTAACTATTACATACATACGCGTGACTTGTGAAAAATACGGGATATGCAATTTGAAAATGTAACGTGTATTATAGGAGAATCATACAGAGGATGTTGTAATAACAACATTTTATACAATATATCATTTGTATTCCACTGGAATTTACGGCAGACTTTATCGCCTGTAAAAGACAATATGCATAACAAAAATGGCAACAATAGTAACATCAAATGGAAATATAACTCATAAATTAACTGCAATATTCAGTTGCTAACGTCTTTCTTGTTTTGATATAAGGCTACGTGAAGTTTGTTTTAAGAAGTTATTTTCTAACATATTTTCGTCCATTCCAATATTTTCTGCGACAAAACAAGAATCTCGTTCCATTGTACTCCACCACCACTTTTTACATTTCCCATTAGCTCTTACATACCTTATTCTTTTGTATTTTTTTGTACCTAAACATGGGTAGTTTATACACTGCATTAGATTTGTGTGCATTTGTGTTCCTCAAAATTGGTTATATTCCCTCATTTTTTTATTAATCGAATCATATTCTAACTGCTACAAATATATTTTCACTCCTCTAGGGTTAAAGTTTCTTTAAGTATTTCTATTTGTGTGTTAGTTATATTAGTTGTAATAACCCATTGATCAAACTTCTATTCTAGGTAAGATCATTGTTTATATCTTTTACAAGAAAAAAGATTTTGCATAATGCTCAATACAGCAACTACATAAAGAAAAAACATCTTGCATTGTAAAATGTAATACACAATCAATCCGTCGCCGTATAATACCTTAGAAGTATAAAAGTAAGTCTTTTGTCTTACTTTCGCAGCTTTGTTACATAAAATAATTTTTCTTTATTTGCTTAAATGCTTAAATTTTGAAAGATGGTTAAGATATTATGTCAAACCTTACAGGACTGGTATGCTTAAATAATCGCTTCTATCTTCTTACTTATAATTCCCTACTCACTGAAACATACATCTACCACTACAAACCCCTAAACTTAAAGATGTTATACAATATCAAAAAAAACTTAGATATTTTAGTATAGACAACGATGTTTATTACTTTCATGTAAGTGAATACTACGAAATTTAAAGAGTTGAAGCCATTGACTATACACTTCAGCTAACATCAGAACCTCACATATCTGAACTTTCAATGATATTCAACTAAATCGAACTGTAGTAAACGAAAATTGACAAAGCTGCAGCAACGTATGTATGCATATACACACGTATTTACCAATAAATAAAAGAATAAAAATACTTCTGTAATTGATAAGCATTTACAATTTCTTATACTACTATTCTTTAAATTGTACAAATTGTAATTTATTATACTTAGATAAACAACATCTTTTAAACATGCAATCTCCGCTTTCTATATATAAACCCATATTGAATTAAATAAATTATACAATAAAGGTATTTAAACAGAAACGCCGTCTACATCGCAAAAGTTAAATGCATCTCTTATTTAATATCTCTCCAAAGAGACGAACAGCAAAATGGCACTCGACAGTACGAAAAGAGAACGGAAAGAACAACAGAGGATAAAAAAAATTAAATACAATTACAGCGAAAAAGCCAAACAGAAAAATGACGTTTTAAATGGTTCTTAATTAGTAAACTAAACCCTACCCTCTTTTAAAAAAGATTAAACCGTATGTTTGTGAAGCGGTATAATGCTGAATGACTGACATGAGTCGGGTCCGATGCCCTGAATGCTCCTGCTGCCGGCGTAAAGCTGACGCTTTACCGTACTACGGCTCCCCCTATCTGCGAAACGATGCAATAGAGGGAGCGATGAAACCTGGAGAATATAGGTTTGTCGGAAATTTTATTTCAACCTTAATAATATCGAATGGGATGGTTATTTATTTTGCGCGACTACCTTTCGGTATTGTTTAAATGGAATTATGCCAGATTAATTTTTAATACAAGAATTATTATTCCCAGTATATTGGATTTACTTTTAAATACCCACTTTGATAATATTGCAAGTGTAAAATGTACTGTGTATATTAATTTTTAATCGAATTTAATATAGGTTTACTACGGTGGTACCTATCGAATTCTAATCAACTGATATGATCAAATTGATTTAAAAAGAGTAAACCTAAAATGACGTTACATACAATCATGTTATAGGTATGTATTTTGGGCATATACTTTATATTAAACTTATGTTTGTTAATATTTCTACGCAAACTATCTTTCTATTTTCTAATAACTAATAATTAGTTAGCTTTAAGCAATCTGTATTTTTGACCTGTTACATACACTTTTTGTGTCAAACTAATTAATAAATAAATTCTAAATTCCAATTCTTATTAAACTGTATAATATTAGAAACGCGGTACAGATTATAATTTATATTTGCTACATATGCCGTAATCTTCCTGTGCTGTGGCAGCCACTCATTATGATGCCTATTGCAAAAATAAATAACACCAAGAGTTACCAACAAAATACCTTAGGATGATCTGTTAGGTGTTTGAACAAAATACTTCTATGAAACTCTTCGAAATGTGGTGATAGAACAATAAAAGGAATAAATAAGGAGGAATAAAAACATTGTAACCGTATTTCTTGATTTGAATTTTCGATAGATAACAAAATAAAGGTCTACTTTGGATAAAAGATTACTTGACAAATGTCAAATTACTAGATACTACAGTGAAGAATAAGAACCAAATGAAATCCATTTAGGTGTCTCACAAGATTAGGTCTTACATCCGTAGCTAGTTATATTGTATACAGTACGTTTGTCAGTTACAGGTTCTTATTAACGACACGTTGATAAATATTCAGCTGATAACATGGCAGTGTTTTTTTATATATAATATTTTTTATATATATATTTCATATGTAATAAGTAATAAATTCCGTTTAGAGAAACCTATAGACAATGAGAAACAGATAGTATTTATTTTATACTGATGCAATATTAAGAAATTTTAGAATTTTAGAAATATCAACATTAAATGTACTGTTATATAAGATCCGCTATGCATATCTCTTGTGCGAATGGTTCCCTGGCAAGTCTCTTACTCAAGAAACGTCCAATGTAATAATCTTTACCATCATATTGATTTGAAGTTCAAGTGGATAGTAGTATCGATGGTGGCTCTAATAAAGTACATGATAATAATCCAATTCTTTGATGCTCTACTGTTGCTAATACACGCTATTCTTTTCATGCTTATCTGTGCACGTAAACGGCATATAATATGAATTTGCAGAAATTAGCACCTGATATACAAAATCGTCATCAAGATCAAAATCGATCCTCATCATCTTATAATATGTCACATATGCCTATAATCCATGCTACAATCTCGTCTTTCTGCATATAAAAATGTACACATATCAAATTACAAAAATAAAACGATTGCAGATCTGAATTAGTTTGGACTTATATTTTAAAATTATCCGTCATAAATTATAACCGTTCAATATGAGTATTCAATTATGAAACACTTTGCATACCTTGTATATACATCTGTATAATATTAACGTAGTTCAATTTACCCATTACGACTGAAAATATAAATAGTTGAAGAGATACCTATAAATTATCTCTATATTCTACTTACTTCGTAACATTTACAAATTATAAATTGTAGTTTATTTCTCTCATGCGAGTCTGCTTTCAAGTCCAAATTACGTTAAAAGAGTTCAGAATCACCAATGAGACAAATCTGAAATTAAAAAGTCTTTAGATAACACACACACACACACACATTAGAAACAGCAACGGACCTAGATTGGATCTTTGTAGCACTCCATACGTAGTAATTTATTTAATTTAATATGTGGATTTAACAGAAAAGCTTACGAGAATATACGTATGTACTATGTATATACAGTGTGCAAAAGCCAAATGGAATAAATTCATTATTTCGGTTATTGTAAATATTTATAAAAAATCCCGAAACACGTAAAATTTAAATTGTAAAATGACATTGTTAAGCGTGAAAATGGGATCTCTACCATCAACCCCCTTCGAATGACAGGTACAACCCCCATTTTTTTTAATGGGAAGTATAGGCTTGATAGGCGTGATATATCGTTTAAAAGGTCTCTTTATTCTCCGCATATAGAATTGGATTGAATCTTTGATGCACAAACAACTAGCGGACGTTAATAGCTTCTTTAAAACTGAATGATTCCCTTATGATGATACAGATAAAATAATACCTTGTTTGAATCTTAAAAAAGATATTTTCTTGCGTTTTATATGGAGCTCTTTTTTAAATGAGAATAAAAACTGGTTTATGCGAAATTCATAGGATATTGCTGCCAATTTCATCAAAATATTTTTCATCTGCCAACTGTCTCTTCGAAAATGTAGTACTAGCAGTAATAATAATAATAATAATTCGCACTTCAGCCTCGCACAAACAAAACCTCAAACTTAAAAATTACATTCATTTGCCATATTATAAGAGCCGGCTTATTCCGAATGTAATCACTTCGCTCGTGGACAGCTCAAATTTTAATCATTTTACTGAGCGTGACTATCCGCCCGTCGGCTAACGGCTGCCTGTTAAGAGATGACCCTCTATTACGACGACCAACGCGAGGGTAGTAGAGGAAGCTACACTTTTTAATACCAATTACACGCGGACAGAGCTGCTGCTCAGCTTTTTCCGGCACAGTGCCGCCTCCAAGGTATAACGTGACCATCGCTACCGCCACCACCAGTACCGGACCACCCCTTTCTCGTAAAATATTACTTAAGTGTGTTTTTCATTTGTATAATTAATGGGTGCCCGGCGACAGTTCGGGATAAATTAGATTGCCAACGCGTTGGCGCCGATTCTTTTGTCTCATCCCTTTAATGGCCAAGGATTTTTAGTGTTTGCTGCACGCCAGCTAAAGGAAGAAGATGTTTTTCAATTGAAAACAAATTCACGTTAAAGCTTTTATATTGAAAGGTTATATTTTGGCTTAAATAACAAAACGGTTTTTATTAGATTAGCAAAATATGTAATTGTAATTTTTAACACAACACAATTACAATTCACAGTTTTACGTTATTTTTATCTTATGTGTAAAAGGGGAATTCTTATAACAATGTGTGTTTAAATCCAGATTTGTTACTGAACAAAAGTAGTATTGGAGTAATCAATACATAGGTGACTCAACACTTACAAAGACAAAGGCGATACTTAACTTTTATTTCAGGATTTGATTGGGAGTTAGAAAATCTTTCATCAACAAAAGCTTTTCTTACAGCATCGGTCGTCTGAGTCTATTAAAAAAATGTATAAATTTGAATCAGTTCTAAAACAGATAATGTTTTAAACAACTTTTCAGGAAATTCAATCTTATAAGCATTAATTTCAAGGCAATCGTGAAACTGAGTTTATTAAAACGTTTTTTACAGATTTGGTTGTATAAATTGATGAATCAACCAGTTCACTAAAACAGATAATGTTTTAAATAACATTTGCGTCAACAGGAAATTCAATCTTATAAGTCGCCATTAATTTCAAGCGCAATGCGAGTGAAACATATTGTGAAATATATTGTTTTAACCAAGGAAATTTTAAAAAGACGACACACAACACTACTACATACTATATCGGAATTTGAAAGTTTGTCAAATATGTAGTCATCGGATATTCTTCCGCGCCATCAAGTGCACGTTTTAAAAATATTTTGTTTTATACAGGGTGTTCTAGATGGAAATGCCAGACTAAATTAGCATTTTTAATGGAACACCCTGTATATTAATAGAGAAAATAATCCGCGCTTGAGAGCTGGTTACAACGATATAATGTAGTATCAGCCTAAAGTTGATAGTTTCTGTGTAAACAATGATTTTACTTGATAAATTGATACATTTCAGTAGGCTATTCGGCATAGGGAAAAACAGAAGATTCGAAACCAACAGAGTAGAATATTTTTTACTAGTATGGACTGTCCTTACTATGTGAAATAAATTCTGCAACTGCTCGCTTTATAGGTGTTCACAATTTTGCAAAATCGAAGAAATCTCGAAATTTTTAAGTGGAACACCCTGTATATTTTTTTCTCATTGGAAAGCCTTTTTACTACGCTTTCTATTGATACCGCATTTGATGCACCTAGGATAGATCATTTTCTAATTATTTCTTTTTAAAGTTGAATTAATGAGAAATGCTTGTATTTTTAGAAGCTAATTTGCATTTCAAACCTACTGTAAGATCGGATATTCGACAAATAATCCATAAATGGTCTATAACAAGAAGAAACTCCATTTAGTATGAGAAACAATTGATTTTCACTCGGCGGTGAAAGCAAACATTAAATTAATATAAAGTAATATAGCATTTTCAACAGATTCCTGCTGATCAAGTTATCTGGTGTTTTAAGCTTGTATACTTAATAACCAAGTTGTTTTGTGTTATACAGTATTCTTCAGCTTCTTAACAACAGTTCTTGCATAACAGAAAAATAGACATATTTACAAGTTTTAATCGAACTTATATTTTCATCGCTCAATTTACAATAAATCAATTCAAGTTCAAATTTATCAATGGAAAATATATTACACTTTAAATATAACGTATAGTAATTTTTTTCGCCGTTCTTATTCTACTCTTAAAGGGCCACTAAGTTATCTGTAATATTTATGTTAACAGTTAAACAACCATTAAGTAACACATAATGATGACCTATAAACTCAAAACTACTTTCAAAAGTATCAAAATCTGCCGTAGACATTTTGCATTTGCAAAGTTCGAAACTCTCCGTATACAACACACACCCAAATACTACGACGAACCGGCGAGAAGTTCGTGTATAGTTTGGTGAGGTCATTGCCATCGTCCAAGATGGCGGCTCACGTAGAAGAGGAGCGACAAAATGAAAGAAGGAGAGTTGAAGAAGTGTAGAGGAACAGTGGGGTGTGTGATTGCGTAAAGTTTTAAAAAAGTTTCGGTTAATTCGAAAGTATAAAAATCGACCTACCCTATCAAGTTCTTTAACTAGTTCATGCGAGAACCAGAAAGAGAAAGTACAAAGAGCGTAAGTGTAATTTGTGTCGGCAAAGTTTCGGACCAAGTTAGCGTCAGTTCGAAATTAAAGTGAACTTTTTATGGCCGGCATGAATTTTGTGAAATCGATAATGTTTACGTTTTTGGTTTCTAGAGGTTGGTTATTAGTGTAGCATAAACTTGTTTTGATGTTGTTGAAGATGTTATCAACATTTATTGAGTGATTATTTCGATAATGAAATCTTTAGTGAGTCTTAATTCTTTTCACGAGATATCTCCCAAATTTGTTGGGTATTTTTTAAGGAAAGAAAATATATGCGTTCGCAATACAATTCTTTTAAGCATTGCAATCCACCTCAATTTAAAGAAATATATATTTGTATAAAAATTTTCAATTCTTATAAATATCTAAGCAATTTTGAACTGTTTTATCCCTTAAACTTAACCTTGGAAGCTAATCTTTAAATATTTGTTTTATAATCGCCTACTTAAATGTTGACTGGAATAAATAGAATTGAAATTACTTATATCATTTCGATAGCTACACGCATTATTATATCAACAGAATTACCACAGATAAATTACATAAATAGCTGAAGAGAATAAGATATCGGTCACTGAATTTCAGCTCGAATAGATCCGCGTTTAGAACCGACTCATATAGAATATATAGCTAGCGCCTGTCACGCACATATCCTGTGTAATTTCACATATTCATACGGGATCACCTGTTTGCAAGAGTGTAATTATCTATTAAATTACTAAGACGCACACATATTTGACAATGTGTGAGTGGTATATGACAATGTTGCGAAGGATATGATTTTTGCGACGCATCGGAAAGCAATCGAAAAATTTACAATAAATATCCTGAAATTGTTATTAGTAAAACTTTTGAATTCGAAAAAAGGAAGTGTTATTTTAAGACGAAACTAGTGAATCTTTAAGACAACGAGCGGCCAATTTAAATATGAGCGTATCATTACTGTAAAATAAAGGCGTATAAACCATCTTTCAGGGATATACTCGAACCCGGCAATTATGCAAAAAGACTAGACTTTTGTCTATGGATAAGTTGCAAAATTGCATCCGATCAAAATTTTATAAAGTCTACAATTAATACGAATAGACATGCGTTGTTTCCAAATTCTCGGTACTGGAGTCCAACAACTCCAAATTTAAATATTAAATATAATCGGCAATATTATGAAAGAGAAGCGGTGTGGTGTGTGATACTATACGACAAAATTATTGACCCGTATTTTTTTTTAATGACTGTCAACCAACGTACTTATTGGCATATTCTAAATAACTTGTTTTTAGAAAAACTTGAAGCTCTTCCACTTAGGATCTACAAATAATTATATTTTCAACAGGATAAGTGACTGGCTCATTCCACAAATGTTATTACAGATTTGTTGATCACAACTGGAATGCAGGTGAATTAAGAGAAACGGGACAAACTTGTATGGCCGCCTCGTTTGCCTGAGTTGGCCATTATGGATTTTTTATTCTTTTGTTTAAGGTACCAAACAACCGAATGATAAAAATATGTTTAAAATTTAAATAACACAAACCATTATCAAAACAAAACTTTACGTCAAATGTTACAAAATTGTTATTTCGTAGAATTATGTTAATTAATTATTAATGTTTTTAATGTATTCTAATAGATTTATCTGTGTTTTCTATACAATGTGCATCTAAAGTATGGAATAAATTCAGTAAATGTAAAGTAATTGAAAAAATCCCTGAACTGATGAATTTTATTTGATGAATATGCAGATTTTTGCAGTGTAATCAACTTTCAACCATCATTTGATTTTGAGAGGTTTTTTCATTGTACAGTATAAAAAGTATAAAAACTTTACTATTAAAACATACTTTATAGAACAAAATGTTTTTCGAATTGCCTGTTGTTTTTGCAGAGTACTGCAGTACGAGCAGTGTTATGGTTGAGACACATGCTTAACACACGCAGAAATTAAATATATGATTAAAATATCTGATAACAGGTTAGTAGAGTCTTTCTTCTTCACAGAAGCCCTTCCAGTGCTTCTAGTAATTTTTCCAAACGACAATAATCCTAGCCTCCCAGATATCATTTCAGTAAGGCATTGTTTATAATTTTCTTAAAAAATCCTTTTTAGCAGGCGCACTGGAAATCGAGAACCGATACAATGGCTCACAAGAAACCTAGATCTTACATAACCTTTGATTTTTATATGAAGTTAAATTATATGAAGTTTAAAGTTTACGTCAACCGATCACAAAATTTAGTTGAACTACATATAAAATTGCGTTGGAGATTAAATGTGCATAATTAACTCAGAATGTAAGGGAAGAATTTCCGAGCAGGCTTGCGTGTACTCTGAAAAAGTCGCTGGATGGTAATTCTAACACTGAATTTAATAACTTTGCTTTGCAAAGTATTTTTTTTTATTTTTGTTAACAGCAAATTTTGTTGTAGAAACTGAAGATATTTTTCATCAGTATGAGTGCCATCGATAAAATAACCTCCAATTATACGCCGACCTACAATACCTATCCACACATTAACTATTTGTAGGTACTGAGTATGCCCCTTCTTCTAATTAGTGAGCGTTGTTGCTTACCCGAGTGGTATCAGCGGCGGATCTAGTAGAAACCAAAATAAATTCCTGTATTCGCCGCTATTGACCGTACCCTTCAGTATAAACGTGGCGTCATCACTAAATAAAATATCCATTGCAAGAGTGTCATCTTTCCATTAATTCACAAAACTGAATTCTTCTATCAAAATTGTCGTCATTAAGTTTATGGATGTTGAAGTTTGCAATGGTGGAATTTTTCTTGCTTCAAAATATTGCGCACAAATTGACAACTAATTTCTGTATTTTCTGCCACTCATCTAGTAGCAACTTTTAGTGTTTTTTATACTGTTAGGAGAACATCCACGGCCTTATCGTTATTTTATACTTTTATACTTTCAAGCTGTCTAAATTTTTATCGCATGGTAGATGTAAAATTATTGATTCTGCCACAAAACTGTTTCGTCAATTCTTGGATAAATACAATCTCAATCATGTAACTTCTATGCGCGAGTTCCAATCATTAGTAATTCACAGGTCTGCGACAAAAATGCTGCCTGGATGTTTTCAACCGATTTCTATGCATTTACTCAAATACTCAAAAAATTCCAGAACGTCAGGTTATTTTGCAAAACGCAAAATTTCATTACAAATAGGAGGTTTTTTGGGGCTAACTTGAAGTCATAAAGAAATAGGTGCAATTTTATTTTGATTAAATGTTTACAGGCCATAACAATCATTACTGTCTAAATAAAGAACGCCCTATGTGAGCTAAATTAACAGAAAGCGCGTACATATCTAGCGCGTCCCTAGGTCTGTACGCGCTTAAACATAAAACATGTTATAACCTGAACTTGCGCGTTCCGATAGCACAACGTGTTAACTCGTCGGTGTTTCATAGATCTTGGTTCGATATGTAGTGCAATGTCGTCTGTCCGGAAGTGTGTGAATTCGTTTGACAGTTTCTGTTATATTTGCGGCGAATATATGGTATTAAAGCAACAACTTAATATTACGGACTTTGTAAAAAAAGTATACTACGCGTATTTTGGCTTACAACTTGGAGTTCAGGATAAAGTTTGGGCACCTCATAAAGTCCACAGACGATGTGTTGAGGACCTTCGAAATTGGTTTAAGGGCAAGAAAAAACTTTCCGATATGCGATTCCTATGGCATGGCGCGAGCAAAAGAACCATAGTAATGATTGTTACTTTTGTTCGTGTAATGTGAAAGGGTATAATTCAAAACAGAAGGGGTCAATCTCGTGCCCCAATCTGCAATCAGCTATTCGCCCCATCCCTCACGGGACCGAAATACCAGTGCCCAAGAGCCCTGGTACCTTGAAAGAGATTCTAAAATCTGACGAAGATTGTGCTGTGCCTGAACCCGATCACAAGTCAAGTTCTGAATTTGAAGATGACAGCAGTCCAAATTTGTTTTCCCAGAGCGAGCTAAATGATTTGGTGAGAGACTTGAACCTTCCCAAAAACGCTGCCGAGTTGCTTGGATCAAGGCTCAAAAGCACTTACTTTTGCCGGAAGTGTCTTCCTCCTGGTTTAGATATCGTGAGAAGCAGTTCACCCCCTACTTTGCCCAAGAGGACGAGTTGGTTTATTGTACCAATATTGAAGGTTTGATGGATACATTCAAGATCTCATACGACCCAACACAGTGGCGTAATTTCATAGATTCTTCAAAAAGAAGCCTTAAAGCAGTTCTGCTTCACAGTGGCGGTTTCTATGCTTCCATTCCTGTCGGTCATTCCATATACCTCAAGGAAACCTACAAGAACTTGGACTTGGTTCTTTGCAAATTAAAATATGAGGATCACGGTTGGCAAGTGTACGGTGATTTAAAAATCTTAGGCATATTGCTCGGACAACAATCTGGGTTTACCAAATGCCCTTGCTTTTTGTGTCTATGGGATAGTAGAGACCGAGCAAATCACTGGACCAAAGGGTGCTGGCCTCCGCGGGAGCTTGACGTTGGCAAAAAGAACGTCCTGCATGAAGCTTTGCTGCCTCCTCATAAAGTTCTTCTACCACCGCTTCACATAAAACTGGGATTGATGAAGCAATTTGTAAAGTCGCTTCCAAGAGATGGAAATTGCTTCAAATACTTAATATCGAAGTTTTCGTTGGACCAGATATTAGACGGCTCATGACTGATCCACAATTCATCACAACCATGACGGATCCTCAAAGAGAAGAGTGGATTGCCCTTAAAAAGGTCATACAGGAATTTTTAGACAATAACAAAGACCCTAACTACAAACATCGTCGAAAGAATGTTAAAAGCATTACGTTGCCTAATGAATTTAAAAGTACATTTTCTTCATTCCCACCTCGACTACCTTCCAGAAAATTTAGGAGATGTGAGTGAAGAGCAAGATGAACGATTTCACCAAGATATTAAGGAGATGGAAAAAAGATACCAGGGAAGATGGAGCGTCTCAATGGTGGCAGACTACTGCTGGACGCTTCAGAGAAACCTTCCAGACGCTTCCTACAAGCGAAAATGTACCAAAAGGAGTCTCACTGGGACAAAAAAATGTGTTTAGTGCTTATTAATGAATGTATTTTCGATAAAAAAATAAGTGCTTTAAATAAAATTTACTCTAAATGAATTCAGATTATATAATATATCTCACAATAAGATCTAGACCTAGCAAAAATTAACAATCATTGTATGTCCGCCAGACTATTTCTATACAGACTATTTCTATACTGTTATTTACTATACAGTGCTCATATTTTGTTAAACACAACACAAAGTCGTTATTAACCAGCGAGTAGCAGTAATGGTCATAAACAATTGACTGTCTTCAACAATGTTGAGACTATTCGCGCATTCTAGAATAAAATAAAAATGGTTAATGATTTAAAATTAGCACGTCTACAAAGTACACGCGTTATTTGCAGCTTCAATACGACAACTACGACTAGCGAGCATGTTGAATAAAAAAATTTTGTATGAACATTTAATTGATAACGAACTTTTCTTTTACAAGAATGTGTATTTTGTTATTGAATGAGATAAACCAAGCTGTGAAGAAGTAGAGTTGATACTGATAACAAAATTTCACATCCGTAGACATACACCTAGATCAATAGAAATTTAATCCATTTTTACTTAATTCATTATTAAATTGCTTGAGTTACTTCTACCATGCAAGATAGAGATTATAAATTTTTCAGCTTTATTTGAAAACTTAAAACTAATTCGATAAAAATAAATATCTGCGGATTTAAATTTGGCAACTCCATGACAATATCGATTTAATCTTATGATCTAGTATAATAAATTACTATTGTATACTGCGAATTTTGAGCTAAAAAGATTAATTAAATTCCAATGCCTTTCTTATCAAATCTACATACGAGCACTAAATTATAGTTCCAGGAGCCTATCGTAAATTCAACTCTCTAAAGTTTGAAATACTCGCATATAGCATCTCACCCAAACTAAAATTTACTAACCCCCGTTATCGATAAGACAAATAACCGCTAATTCAAGCATCGCAATACATCTTCATCCTCTCTTATCAATATTATTTCATATTTCATCGATATATACCTCTTTCCATGCAGCATCATCGATAATTCATACGTCAACCCTAATCTTCGAACTGGCCGATGAGGGTAAAAACATGTAGGGTATTATAGATATACGTTACCTTAGCTAGAGAGTCGATATATGCGAGAGAAGACGATGAGAAAATCGTGTGTGTGTGGGTCCCTATCGCTTAAGGGGTGGCCACACTATTCCAGAGGGCTGCAATTCTTACAGCCGGCTTGCGCACGCCTGCACATAACCCCCCACGAACTCTACCGTTCTCCTGTTCCATTCGGTTCCTGCCGCTGCAGTTGCAACAGAGTTCGCGTGCTGCTTATACACTCGTGAAGGGAGAATGATAGAACGCTGTTACTGTCAGTAATGTTGCGATAGTTGACGATCGCGCGCGAACTTTACGCGTTCACAAAACAATTCCTGCTCAATATAGTATAACAAACACATTCACAAGTAACATATAGAGAGACATTTCGCGTGTCTATGTATTTGTAGAATGACGATAGCTGGTGATTCATAAAGCCGCTAATCGTCAACATAAAACTGATTAGCTATCCACCGTAATAGAATTATATTTATCGAAAATAAGATTTATAAAATATTAGATACAATTTAGAATTTTGTTAAGACTTAAGATCGCGCTCTATTTTTTAATTTTTATAGTACCAGTGAGTATAACTTTTGAATAAGTGGAAATGTGTTGTTTGTGGGTGTTTAGAGACATCAAAATTATCATTCAATTGGCACCATGATAGAAGCTCTTCACGCAGGGTAAATAAACATTTTGAAAATTTCTTATAAACGTGCTTGTTTTTTTAGTTACAAAGTGTTATTAGTGCTTATCGGGAAACAATTAATGCTAATCGTAGGTTTTACTTATCAGTAACTGCGTTGATTAGTTATATTATATTACGAATCTATTAGATTGAACTTAGCTTTGCACTATATAAAATAAACATTTAAATACAGTAATAATTATCTAAGTACAAAAATATAATAAGTGAATTATACTGTCAACTAACAATTCTCAATTCTTCATTCTCATTTCTTTTCATTTCTAGTGCTTACAAAAATTATAACTACAAGAATGTGCCTATACGAACTGCTGCTTTCCTAATACAACTGGCACATTTTTTTTTATCACGATAGAAACTTTATACCAATCAGAAATTCTTTGACAAAGACTTAGACTTACGTAAGGAAGTACGCTTTTTTTTCTAGTTTTGGAGAATTGTCAATAAAAAAATAAAACGCAATTACTGTATGTCCGCAAGAAATGATCGCAAGTGATAAATCTTGATTTCTAGTTAGAGAAATTTATAAGTCCTACATTGTCGGTTAGTGGGAGAGGTATAGTAAAATATTTACAGTTATATTTACATTCGGCCCAAAATGTATAGCGTAATCTACTACAGACAATAAAACATTATTATTATCAAAAGTTACTGAACAAATTATTTTTCAATTTCTCAATATCAATGTTTATTTGGTAGGGAACGCATTTATTAAACTGTTTCCAGGAGATTTACATACATGTATAATAGAGGAATTTGTTAGCCCCAAACCGCCAATAATTTTGGGGATGAAGTTTTTGGCTATAATACAGCGACTTTTATTGCATTTGCAAGTCTTTTAGTGACAAAGTTAAGTTTTTATTGAATTAATGTAAATCTAGAGAAAATATACCTATTTATATTGGTGTGAAAATAAAATCATAAAGAATAATTAGTGTTTCATGTAATGCTGAAGAGCTTTGTAATTTTACTATTACTTTCTTTTCAATTCTGAACAATTTTTGGGAAATGGCAAATCATCAACAACAAAAGAAATATAAAATTGTACGTTTATCTTTACTAAATACGAAAAAAACCGAAACTGTTTTAAAAGGAAACACAAATTCAATTCCTAACAGATTTATTTGTGTTTTATAGGTACATACATACATATATACAACGAAAGCATTTTCTATTTAGGAATTACGAGTAACTCCATTACTCTATCCATTATGATTTTAATGCCTTCGTGTAAAAATTACTAAGAATATATTTATTACAGTCAACAAAATTTTCACCAAGGAAGAATATCAAAATGATTTACAGTGTACAACATTTATCCAGTCGGAATAAATTTTAAGCAGAAATTAATTGCAATTTAGCATTTCCTGTACTTGAAATAAGAATATGCATTTATTTTTTTATAGTCGTATACAGAGTACGGTCTATTACCTTATGTTATAACCTAATGCGACTGCTATGCCAGCAGCTTTGCACTATCACTAGCTTTCCAGAACGTATAAAATATTTAAAGATTTAGTGTTGTTTTTAGTATCAAATTACTTTCTATATTTTTACATATTTCTTTGGTTTTCCCTTTTTTATGTATTAATACTTATTAACCAAATTTAGTCATGAAAACTTTCTATGTATTTTAATCACAGTAAGGTAGACTACTATGCTTCGAACTCTGCTGCGATGATCCTAAACGTATGTTCACAATATATCTTTCTTCTTGTCTTTTTGATGTCGCGATAGAAGGATTACAAGAAATTACTTTAAATAGTAGAGTAATTGTTTCCCAAATATAGTCACTGCCACACGATATTTACCTTGAAATAATATAAGTAGAATTTATAATCTACCTAAATGCCATTACATCAAGTGCAAATTAGAACTTTTTGATTCTAAAGGAATTATCTTCGAGTCTCATCATTACACAACTTTATAACATTTTTGGGACTACATATTTACAAAACTTTTAAAACCGTCAATCTATTGAAAAAATATTATCTAATCTTATAGAACGGCACTGTTTCAGTTTCAGATTTTAAACTCAAAATCTCAACTCAAATCTAAATTTCCAAATTATCTTGATTCGCTTGTGAGAAAAATTCTGATTTTCACAACTATGTCATTTAAAATAAGACAAAGGAATTGTAAATCATCGTCAGTATCGTTAAATTAAATGTTTTAAATTATTATTGTCCCCTATATAACTATAAAACTAACCCTTATTTTCTGTTTGTTAAAAAGTTGACGAAAACAATGTCCACACACTCTTATAAAAGATAGGATTCATTTCTTATTCCACTTATGTATCCACATCTATATATAAGCACATGTTTATATTTCATTTGATAACCTGTATGTGTAATACATACATATACGTATTAAAAACATCAGTAACCGGAAAAATATGTACAATGAGAACGTTGGGATGTTATCTTAAACACAATGTTATAGCATAGCGATATTTTTATCGGTGTTGTATATACTGCTGTTATTGTTTCTGATAAACTTGAAATTTAAATTTGCTAAGCATTAAATTATCATAAGACTATGCTAACACCTTTAAAATTCATTCTCAAAAAATGTTTCATATTTGTACATATATTATATTTGTCTATAAAAATTAAATAAAAGTATATCTTAAACTTCATGATGATATCATAACAGAAATTGCTTTGGAAATATTGGTGAACACATACATACATATGTATGTACTCATACATACGTATGTCATAATTTTATTTAAAAAACCCGGTACCCATTGATATTTATTAGATATAATGATAAGATAATCAAACAAATATATACATATGTATACATACTTAAATCCGTATTTATACATTTCATAAAGCAAGCTGTTTTATCGACAATTTTCAATTGCAGATTTTATGGTACGATGAAAACTACAAAATTACATTATTTAGTAGAACATGTATGTATCTCATGTTTAATATTTTCACAGACTTTTAAAACCTTTTTTACATATTACTATTATATTTATCATTTTGTTTCCTAATTTATTTGAATTATTTGTATTTGAATTTATTTCTTAAGTAAAAGATCTTATGTTGTATTTTAAATTATGAATATGATCGTTGCTCCCGTATTCCAATCTATGATGATAACATTTTCGTCTTCCCATATCATCAATTACTACATAAATTGCTATTGACAGTGGCACAGAATTTTAGGATACCTAATATTCAAATCGATTTAATCTTAATCAATTAGAGTCTACTACGGTTTTGCTATTTCATTGCTTTGATTTTGTCCTCTTGTAAAGTAACAAAATATCTCTTATCGCGCAAAATCGGAGGATGATACTCGTGTTTATGTAAAGAATTTTATTTTAGATTTATCAAAAGTAAAATTGCAAAATAAATCACGTATACTAATTTTTCTCTTTGATTTTGTATGCTTATTTTAATATTTTTCGCCAAGTAGCAGCATCTACATAAATTCACTGTTTTTTTTAATTTCGACTGGCTATAAATTTAGTCAGATTTTTTGAATATTATATACATATATTCAATATACAATCGAGTATGATGTATAAAAACTTATTTCAAAGATCTCAATTCTGAATCCTCGTCCAATGTATGCTGTACTTTACAAGCTACAAGGATAAGCAGTGATTACTTTATCTGACATAGGAAGTAGTTACTGTTCAAATAGGTATATAATACAGCGAAACACGTCTATGTATAGTGAACTGCCTTATTTTCCTTAAATTTATGAATTAATGCTGGCTTTTACCGATATAATGTAAATATAGATAGCAAAAAAAAATGTAAAAGCCTTGCAATTCAGATTATTAAAATAAGTTCTCTATTTTTCTAATTGTGAAGTATTAAGAATTTGTAGTAAATACAACCGCAATTTTTCTCTCCTCTATAATCCTGACTGGTCTACCTTCATTGATTATTAAACTGATACTAATGGCTCTTGCTTATTTAAGCTTTCTGCTTAAAAGTTAACTTGTATGCGCTTGTTTGCAGGTTTATAAAAGAAGAACAAAATATTTCAAACCTTATCAATGGCACTTAAAAATAAAAACCAAATCACTACATGACTATTAAAGTATTCTTCCTTAACTTATTTAGAAACCCACACAATTTGGATATAGACAAATATAAAATAAATATGTACTATGTTAACAAAATTCTGGACAGGTTAATCTTTGTAAATATTAGTAATGGTTTTTGGTTTCTAGATGGTTAGATGATTTTCGATCTGAAGTTTAAAAGTCTTTCCTTGCAATATAATCAGTTTGAACGAAGCTGTACAAATATAGTTAATTATTCCGAAATAAAATATTGTAGTCTTCATTGGAAAAAATCCAGTGACTGATCCTAAATTTTACCAAGAAACTACAAACAGTTTATAACAGTAGAAAATTCCCGTTACACCTTCAACCTGGCAATAAAATCTTAATTTTTCCCTTCTTGCCAACCCTAACGCATATATCGAATCCAACCCCTCGTCATATTTAAGGGAGCATTCGGAATTTCCTGCAACAACAACTACCGCACGCGGTAGTCACCCCGTTTCCTCACATAGAATGGGGTGCCTCGAGAGAAAAAAAATGCGCTCTTTCCCTGCATCTCCCTGCTCGAGCTAGAATTAAATGAATTAATCCGTGCAGATCTGGCTTTCGACCTACCCAATTTCCCAACGTCTCTTCCCCCGCCATTTCTAAATTTCAAGAGAAAGAAAAGAGCGAATGTTGCTTCCTCGGAAGCCGCGTCGTCGACCACCCGGGTGTTGGATTAAGCGAGCTTTATCCTTCTACGACGAGTAGCGGCAGGCTTGAGATCGCTGATGAGGATGCCTTCTCCTATTTTAGCTATCTGTGTCTCGCAGGAGCATTAGGGATTTCCCGAACGCGCACGGAGAAGTCAGCAGGAGTGATGGTAATGGTGTAAGCCGACTCGATAGTTTGCGGTCAACGTAATAATCGCTAATACGGGGGTTTCACTGACTTCACGTTCGGATTGGATCGAACGGGTACATGGTGGTAAAAGTACCCAGTCAAAACTTTATATCTTCTCTTAATTCCGATTATAGCTTACTTCTACCTGAAATGCTGATAATAGAATTGTTAGAAATTTGTAGGGTGGTTTTATAGAATTTTTTTAGCGACGAATGAAAATATACGTCGCACAGAGAAAGTTATTTGCTGTATTTCTAAAATTATTTTACCGATTTTTTACAAATTGTTTATGATAGAAAAAAAAACTAAAAATATGAATTTTCAGTTTATTATCGAAAAAAATCTTTTTGGTGAAAAACACTTCCGAATTTGTCGCTGGAGAAGAAAAGTTATTAAATTGATTGATTTTCATGTAAAATGTTGAATATAGTAAATAACTTTACTACACACGTAAACAGACAATACTAAATTATAATTCCCAACCAGAAACAGCAGCTACTACATCAAAAAAAAAACATTCACGAACGAAGATTTAGCCTTATACTTTATTATACTCTGGTCAGACGATTTCTGCCTCTAGTGTGATTTACACGTCGAGTTACTGCGTGTGAGTTGCCAAGCTTTTCCAAACATCCTTTCTTTTAATCTTGTTAAATGGCTTTTCTAAGTGCATTTCTTTATTCGCATAACTAAACGTATAATTTTGTCAAATAGTAGTACTTACAGTTATTACCACTTGATTACTCAATAATCTGTCCAAGCTGTTTTGTACACAACAGAAGCAACGGTCCAGAACTGTGCTAATTTTTTGCTCAACGATGCCTTCCATATATTATATATTTGACTAATAGGGTCCTTATTTTATCTTTCGGTATATTAAACGTTGTTAATTTAGCTAATACATATGTCATCTTCCTGATTTCTTTCAATGCTAAACTGCTATTGAACAAAAACTGAATATATTTCCCACCATCAAGTTTTACAGTACTATTTAATTAAAAGCAAAATAAAGTCGCGTTAGTATTATTAATTCAACAACTTATCATCGAAATATTGAAATTACAGTATCATTTTTACAATCGATATCTCCTATGATAAACCTTATGAGTATTGATAAATTCGAGGTATAAGTAAACTTAGGATAATTTTCTTTGGAGGACAATAATTCTAGTAAATCGTAATTGTTTACTTAAAAATGCATTAGCTTGCCACGTTACTATAGTACTAATGAGCATGCTGTCGATAGGTATCTCGAAAATTGTTTTCCTGATTTGTTGTTTTACTCGTTCTGCGTCAGCCCTTGAATAATTTCATAGAAACCACAGCGTATTGTATTTCGTGTTCACATTTCGATGTCCAGATAAACGAAAATTAGTCAATTATTCTCTGACGTCAAACAATCACCATCGACAAGAGATAGCAATCTTTCAAGGTTAACTACTATAAAGCTCGCAATAATTAAATCACGCTAATTTCTTACCATTACAAAATTGTTAATAAAAAGTATCACCCTTGAAATTTTACATTTAAGTGCAACTTTTAATACAATTACAGCGAAAATATCGAACTGAATAGCTAACGTGTAAAAAGATTTTATGAGTTTAATGTGTTTTATACAGAAAAAAAATGACTTTATGATGTTGCAGTATAATACAATATGTAGAATTTATAACTCCCATACTCGTCCAGTACGAGTTATAAAAATAATGAAATTATTTAACATAAAAGTGATACTGAAACAAAAGATAGTTATAAATAATTAGTTTAAAATAAACGATACGTTATAGCATACTGTCATATTTAACGTAACGTTAGTTTTAATCCGCGAAAAAATAACGGAAACTATAATAACTTTCTACTGACAACATACATTTGTAAACATTTAACTATTGACAAAATTAGGATGTTTATTCCTTCAGTCTTAATATGTTATTGTGTACAATTGCGTAATAAAAATGTTACTATAGCAGTCAATTGATACCATTTAAGTTAAATAATAAAATTAGTCTTGCAAAAATATCCCCTTAAACTTTAATCAGATCTCGAAGTTTAGAATAGGTAACTTCTACTTATGTATTTCTGATATACTTACATATATTAATCACACATTTTCCGCTGTTAGTGAGAGCTTTTAAAACCATATTAAGTCAATTATTTTATATGATTACTAACAACATTTAAATATTGTTGATAAAATTTCTGTTATAGCTTCAATAGTAGCATTATTATTATTACTATTAATTAATTAATTAAAAAAAGTTACTATTACCAAAGATTTACTTCATTTTGCTTTCGAACTATGTATGCATATATGTTTCAGATTTGATAGTATTTCTAGACATCTAATCAGAAAAACTTTTTTTAATATTTGGCCGTGATTATGTAACAACTTTTTATCATCAAATAAAAACAAACAACCCACAACAACAAAATTTGAAGTCGATGTATAGCCGAGATTGCGCGAATATTGTAGTTAGACGCGGAAAATTGACACGACCAAATGCAGTTGAGTGTATATTATAATAATTATGTCGAATGTACGAAAGATTAACAAAGAACCATTGTGAAATTGACAGAATTGAAATATGATAATTCAAAAATCATTCACGATATCCAGTATAGAAGTGTATTTAATGCTACAGTTAACTGACTATTTCTGTCCGGGCAACTTCCTCCATAAGTCGCGTCCAACCTATGTTGCTGCAGTGATTTCCCAGTGATACTATTAACTACTATTAACAAAATTAATGCAATAGTTATATTAAGTTGCAAAAATTAGAAAAGTACAAAGGCTACCAGGCCAAAGTCAATAGTGAAAGATATATTTCCGGGAGTTGAATCCGTCATGATGATAAGAAAACTAAATAACACAGTGCCCAGACACGGATAAAATGAAAATAAATAAAACATAATACCCTTGAAACAAGAAAGACAGAAAAACTCAAAACGATGAGGGCTGTAAGTTTCACCTCCAGAAGACTTACTCAAGAGAAAACAATGGAATATAGTATAGTAAATCAACTTATGAGTCAAGCAAAAGGCAAAAGTACCTTGCTCGAAGGACTCTGGTCAACAAGAGAATCTATCTTGGACAAAGGTCACTGTAACTTGACGTCATCATGCTAGAGACGATAATTTTCTAAAATATTGCTGTAATGTGAACCAACTAAGAAGGAACAAAAGTTGAAATCACAAAAAGCATCGGATAATACCATACTTACAAAATTGAAAGTTGGCGACTGATTAACTACCTTTTATTGAATTATTAAATTATTCATTATATGCCCAGAATTGTATGAAAATCTTATTCTGAAGGTGCAATGTTAGAGACCATCATAGAGCTATCAATAATTTAACCAGAAAATAGCTAACCAGGGCTATAAATAGCATAGCATAAAGGAAAACCTTAAGCTTGACTGCAACTTCTACTCTACGTAACAACAAAATATGTAAAAAGCAATTTGCTTACATAGGAATGCAATTTGCGTTCTCATGTTTTATTTGAAAATAATAGAAGTGTGGAAGATTCATAAACATTATCCACTTATCGATGTTGCATATTTGGCAAACGGTACAACACAAAAAGAAGCGTTTGTTACATCAATTAGTACAAAATATGAAAACTGCGCGATAAATTCTTTACGTCGCAATTATAAATTGCGTACCGTTTGTATGTCGCGCGAAATAGTTAAAGGTAAGTGTGTACATTACACTATTTTTCTGAATTAATATAGTTATATGAAAGGCATTTGAACATTTTATTTTCTAACCCAGTTACTAAAATGCATAGCAAAGAATCTTAATAGCAGCCACTAATTATTATTAAATGAATGGTAAAACTTAACCAATGTCAAAGTAAAAGAGCATAATTTGAGGAGAATATGCCAGAAGTTTGTATCACAACTGCTTATTTAAGAATTTCAGTACTTTAAATTTTTCGCTTCAAAAAATTTTTATTACAATTATTCGACAATTTACCAACTTTACCAATTGGCTAATAAACTCCGTTTTACTTAGTTTCGACAAGGCTTTCATGTTTTTACCATACCCTACTTAAACCACAACACATTCTTGAAGCCACTTAAGAAACCATGTTTATTTTAGTGCTATTTATGATACCAGAAAAACTAACCAAGAAAAAAAATGAAAAAGACATTACATATATGATTGATGATGAATTTTTTAAACAGAAATTAATGATATATTTCGTACTTTAATGTTGCTAAAGTAATTGTTAAAAATGTCTGCAAATTGATTACTTTAATTTTCTTAAACATTTTATGGTCATCAGCAATCCTTACGTGTAAGGCTAGTATGTAAGCAATTACAATACTTCCCAGTTATTCAGATGTAGTTATTAACATTATTCTAAATCTGTTACTTTTTGTTACAGATCAAACCGAGCTTTGTGCTTCCCACAACTGAAAAAACGAAAATTGGACGAAAGTGAGGTTATGGCCACAAATAAACCGCTTCAAAAATCGCAGGAAATGTCAGAAGAGAAACGACGAAAAAAGCTTGAAGAAACGAAATCCGAATTAGATCCAGCAAAACTGATAGTACTACCACAAAAAAAGCGTGTCCTTCCTAATCAATCAGGCGGAAGTCCAGCAAGAAAGAACCAAAAAACGTCGGGTGCAACAACTTCGCAACAAGACGAAACAGCTGCTGATGAAAATCTTATTCGTGAAACTGAAGCGGCTTTAAAAAGCCTTTCTGGAAGTTGGTCAGGGCACAGAGGTACCACATACAAAGAAGAAAGCCCACCTTTCGAAAACTTATTTGCCGAAAAGAAACCCTGTACTAAGTTATCACCTTCATCTTCTTCTGGAAGTAGTACAGACAATAGTTGTTCGCTTAAAGACGTTATTACCTTAAGAGATCAACACGACGAACCCGATAAAGAGAGTAAACCTATAAAAATAAAGCAAGAGATCATTGATCCAAAACCCGATGACTGCTGCCAGTATAAGAAAAGTAAAGTGGTGAAAACTGAACCAGCCCAATACGAACCGCCTGATTTTAACGAATTAGTAGACGACTCTTCAAACGAACTAGAAATCGACATGTCAGAAGCAGCGTCGGATAAAACGGAAACAGATGAAAAATCAGATCGGAAGAAAGATGAAGAAGATAAGAGATTTTCGGATGAATCTCAACAGTCCGTTTATCATCCGTTTCCAAGACCAACAGTTTCAAATGCCTCACCATTTTCAACAACATCAGCCTTCAGGCCTCCAACACAAACTACTGCCTCCAAAACTGTAAATCCGTTAGGTCCCTATCCTGCAGAAGCTACCTTTGTGGGGTATCCGCAAAATCTGATCAATCAAGAGGACAAAAATAAACCGACGATTAACTTGATGCAATTGAAACCATCGGAACCAGAAGTATCGATAACAGCAGTTCCTATTAAAGCATCTGTAGCGTCACCGGAAGCTGTTAACAAGCAGTACACAATTTTACAACCTGCGAGCGTTAGTTCAAGAGCGGCTAGTGCCCTGCAAGAAGCTGTCAGAGAAGGTATACCTACCGTTTCTGCAGTAGTTAGTTCATCAACAACAGATACTAAGATAACAACCCCGTCTATGTCCATGTCACCATCCAGTATAGGAAGAGGTAAGTTTAATTTCTCTAAGTAAAAGAGCAGTTACATACATAGAATATGTAGGGTATAAATATTAGCAAATGGAACATTGCTTTTAATTTAAGCTTACTTAGATTATTATATTATATACGTATTTCAAGGCGGACATTTTTCCTAAGTTTTTTTGTAGGTTATAGTTATTATATTTTTATATTGTTAGAACTAATCTAATATGTAAAAGCTACAAGAATGTTTCCCTGTCGAAACTAACTTAATTCACTTTGTGTAAAAATTGGTGGATGCGCCAGGCAAAACAACAATTTTGATCGAAAAATTGTCTTAGGTGCCATATTTGGTATCTTTAGTTTTGACATATATTTAACAGAAATAAAATTAGATCAGTTGAATGTTTAAAAAATTATAACGTTAATTGTAACAATTAATATGTTCGTACGTAATATCCCAGCAAACAAAATTCAAATTTCGCGCAATTATTTTTAGTAACTACAACATAATCGTATAAAAAGAACTGTTAATCTGAAACAAATTTATAGGTCATTTCATGCTTCAGCGTTGAAGTTACTAAAAATAATTGCGCAAAATTTGAATTTTGTTTGTTGGGATTGATTGAAATCAATTTGAACAGTGTTTATATTTTCAATTACTGATTCCACTGTCTTTATTATATTAATACATAAGAGTTTTGTGTATTACATAGGCCAAATTTAGAAACAATAAGATAAATCATGTATTATTTGTTAATAGAAAGTGTGCTTGTATATTACACAAGTTCCATTACTGATCATTTACCATTTCTCCTATAAATTCGTGTTAAATTTAGGGTCTGTTCACTCGTCAGCATTATTAAGGTAGTTTTCAAGAATTCAAATAGGTATACATGTGTATATACCGAACCTGAATTTATAAACATTATTCTAACCTAAAATCGTAAATTTCTAACGGAGAAAAGAAACTTCATGGAATTTTAATAACGTACATCCCATCGGACATACATATATATGACCAGTATTTTCCATCCATCCAGATCTAGAAGAATTCGTTTGAATTTCTAGTAACGAACACCATTTCGAAATACGTGATCCGACTATACCTCGGTCGAAGGCCGTATGCGGCAGAGACGGGGGAGTCGTTCTGTGCCCCCCAGAGGGACCGGCGCGTGGATACCTTAACCCTTTACGGGGAGGACGTACATCGTCGCCGCATCCCGTAAATAAATAAAATCGGGGGGGTGCGTGGGCGGTCACCGTGAGAAAAATAAAAGTGGGTGGATGACGCGTCGAACAACACGAAACTGCCGGGTCTCCAGTTCGCAGGTGCGATGACCTGATGCGCGATAACCCTCCATTCACGAGCTGCGGTTTCTTTTTTTGCCAAAAAGATTTTTCTCGCGAGTCTCCACCCGTACACTCGGATAGGCTAATCGACCAGCAGGGCGGGGTCTCCATCAAGATATAGGATCACTCGTCCAGCGGTGTGGAGCGCCTCTACATAACGAAACTTTATGTAGGTATGTGTGTGTGTGGAAATTTGTGCTAGTATTGTACGTATATACCGTATATATACCGTCTATTGGTGAGCGCGCATCCTTTCTGGCATTTTCCGGGAAGCATAGCAAAACTTTTTCCGACAACACCGGAAAAATGGAGAATGACGGGAGAGATCCTTCCAACGAAGGCGAAGCGGGCAGGATTGAGGAAAGGGGAACTGCTAGGATAACGGAAAAGGAGAAATAATTATTACGTCTGAATTTTCGGAATTTCGCACGTACACATCGAAGCGTGCCGTGACTAATTTCGACAAAACACTCGTCCGACATGATACAGAAGAGCGGATGTGCAAAGGACTTTTCCTGTGTTTCGCTCGTGGCGTACTTGGAATGTATGAGTACGATGCTTCTACTTCGATATTGCACTGTAGACGTGCCTGGTTATAACGGTAAATTATGTCGCACGCCGGGAACTATTCAAGCGAAGCTGTTTTCCAAACAAAGCAATTTCTGCACTATTAAATAATGCGAATTGTTCAACGATAATCAATTACATTTATACACTCATATTAGAACAATATGCTATAAAAGTTATTAATGCAACAAAAAATTCTAGGTAGTTACACAATCCAACTGAAAACTAACACATATCTGTATACACAATTATTATGTTATAACATAAGATGTTAATTAAAAGAAAGGAGAACTACAAGTATTTGCTTTGACTTTTTCTGTGCTACTGTGTTTTTATGAATTTGACATAAAAAAAGAGCGGTGGAAGCACAAGAAAGCAAATATAAGAGATAAAAGTTATAAAACACACTGAAAAACCGAGATTACACTATAATTGGTAAATTTATATTAAAATGTTATAGAAAAAGCGAAATATGCAATCCATAATCAAAGGACAGTGAAGAGTTGGCCACACTACAATAGATTGGATTAACTTTAATAAGAGTTAGTCGTTAACTCGCCTCGCTCACTACTAACTCTTGGGATTATTATAATTCTCTTCTAATAGGTAGCAGTTCTTCCAGGTATTCCAAAATCTAGTATTCTCTTGCATGTCATCTGTGCCACTTCCGCACTTAGAGCTTCTTACCCAATAAGGCAGACCCTTATTTTAGGCTCGGACCTCTAAATACTGATGAACTGTTCCTTCTTTGGATTTGCTGCATCTACACAGAAGGTCATTTCTAAGGCCGATTACAGGAAAGTTTTTCTTTGATCGAAAAACCAGAACTCTCCAATTTAGTACCCGACTATACACATTAACAGAACATTGATTACAAGAAGCACGTCGACTTGGTAAATTGTGGAGGTTAGCAGCATAATGAAACCACCAACATCGAATATCTAAGCTGTCTGCACCAGAACAATAGAACAATTAGAACACCACACAAGTATATAAGAAGAGGCAAAAACACCAGTTTTCAACTTTTGAAGAATCCGACAGCATAGACAGTGGAATGTGAAGTCACAACAAAACACCAACACCGCTAAACCCGAGTCAAAAAAGTATTCATTAGCACAGCCAAAAGCCTAAATTCATCTACGTATAAGAAGCCTAAAATACAGAATCAACCAAGCATGCAAAGATAATGAGATGCCTGCCTTTCCCTTTTACCACATTCAGTGCTAAATATACCCACTAAGTCAAGAATTTCCAAATAGTTCGAATAAACCAGGAGTTTCATATAACAACTGCCACTCTTAAAAAGAAATAAGAATAAGTATATCAACTCGAAGCACCAACCTAAATCAACTCCGAAGGCGAAAAGAACAAAAACAAGAATAAAAACAAATTTTATGAACCAATTACATTATGTTCCCATGATACCAAAATACAATATGCAAATAGTAGAACACGGAAATATTAATGCAAAGCCATTGAAACAAGTGTATCATACTTGAAGATGATTATTGTCAAAGAATGAATGCTATAACGCCCATAATTTTACTTAATAAAATGCACAGAAATAAACTGTGGTAACTTAATTATACTTCGCATTAGTTAACAATTATACATCTAAGAAAAAAGAACAGTAATACTGTTAGTATAACACACTTTAATAACTTATCACCGAACTGAAGCCAATAATCATCAGGCTTTCCAAGCCTCCTTATAATATGTTATAAGCAGGGCTGGAATTATCTCTGTTTAGAAATTACGTAATCACTGGTAGGATATGACGTAGTCACACGTTGACTAATCATGTATTATTGTTGCTAGTAGAATAGTGGGTACTAGCAGTGATCCAAGTTTGTTCCCTGTTACTTCCATTTTGAATTTGGTTTTCTGTGGTTTCTCAAATTCTTCGGAAAATGCCAAAAAGCAGTCTGTCCAGTCACAAGCGCAATAATATCTTAAGGCCAATGGATGGCTCCTATAATTAGCGCAAGTTAATAGGGAGTGCTAAGGCATGAAGTTTTATTATTATTAAGCGACTATATTTCGAGCAAGAAATTGTTATTAGCTTGTGGTTTACGCGCCCTGTTGAGGGATCAAATTATCATGCACGCCATTGTGTTTTCAGCCGATAGTTCTTATTTAAAATTTCTTATTCAGATCTGAGATACTATAGCTCGAAAGATGTTCGTACTACATCTATTTTTCGACAACATTAAAGCTGTAGTTTTAAAAGGACTGAATAATTGAAATTTATATAAATAATTACTTCGAAAAAGTATGCAATTTTGTATTACGTATACATATAAACATATAGGTAGACATATTTTAATTTAGTTTTGATAAAATTCAAACTAGGACCTCTCAATAATTGTTATCCTACCATACCTATTATTACTATTACTTCTACATATTTTACTAAGGATTAGACAGTTTATTGATGCATTACATATAAAACACAAATTGGAATATTATCCCTTTTGTTCTTGTTGCAAATCTAATATCGCTAGCCTAAATAACCTCGTCTTATAACTTGATCATTTAATAAAAAAAAAAGATCTTATCCTTACAGAAAGTAACCGTTCATACAGTAATCTCAATGTAAATTGCGTAGACTGGTTTAATAATGCTGTTACTACTGTGTCGTCAATTAGGTCAAAGGACTTCATTTGTTTTACGACTTCGCGCCATTACTGTCGAAAGTTCGGAACAACTAGACAAATATTAATTCGTACGTTTTAGTACACAAGTCACTCGCACTAACGACACCTAATACTTATTATCTATGAAATATATAATAATTACTGCCTCAAATAAATTCACATTACTATTTCCACGTAGGTAAGCTATTTAATTTTCAAATAAATCTTTTTCCGCTTATCTACATTTGCTTTATCAATAGTCCAACTCCTAAAATTAAATATAGAATAGTCAAGTTCATCAGAGGAACTATTGCTTTAACTTTGTCGTGTGATGAAAATTACGAGGGATCTTTTAAAGTTGGTAACATTTCGTTAATTTTTGTGTTTTTTTATGTGTGGTGGGTGCTTAGTTGTATGACTGCGTAAGCTGTATCGCTTGTATGGTTATCACTGCAACTCTCGCGGTGTAATTTATGTGTGTATAATTGTGTTCAAATGGTTTTGTGACAGCATCATACCGCCTTTTATAATGCCGCGCTGTTAATCACTTTGCTTCTAACAGCGAATGGTAAGTCGATCAGGATTTCAATTCGCCGAAAAAATGTCATCGTCTCTGCTGAGAATCGAAACCCTACTCCTATAGTTCCGCCACTACCGTCAGCCGCCTAACCACTTCGACTGTCGATCCGTTAATATGAATGCTAACAATATCATTAACTGAGATCGTATGCTATCTTGTATGATTTTCTCATTAACTAAATCAGAAGACTTTTCATTAATGCACATAACGATATCAAAAGTAAAATTTTGTTGGATTTCGATAATAATGTATACAGGCGGTTTGAAAAAACTCTCCATCAATTTCGCTTCGTTTAAAAATCAAAGTTTCATACGAAACGTCCAAAACCCACTGCTACTACAAGAACAAACAGATCTATACAACATATTAAAAGCAAATCATTATTATTATGTTCGTAAATGATATCACCATTAGTAGTGTCACAGGATAGATACCAACTGTGCCGCGAGAAATTTAAATTTATAGTGACAAAAGTCCGACTATAAATGGGATTTGATGTGCCGTAAAATAATTTTTTTTCGCCCGGTGTTCCGCAAGGTAAAACAATTTAGCAAACATTACATTATAATCTATGAACAGTAGCCACTCCATGAATATTGTGACAATATATCGCAGATTTAACTTAAACTTAAATTATAAATTCAATTTTAAATATTTCAACAGTAGAAAATAAGTCGGCCCAAGCTGAGAAATTTCCGCGGACCTTGGAAAAATGTCATTGCCTAAGTTTCGCCACCTAACTGATGGTGTCTGCTATGCAGCAGCAAAACCGACACGCGTTTACCTGGAAAGCGATTGTGTATTTCACCTCTATAAAAATATATTAATAAACAAAAAAAATCGAGCACAAAGCCAGCTAGTAAATCTCCAAATAAGTCAACGGCAAACACCAGTCAACACCATCAACTTAGTTATATAATTAGTTTAGTAAATAGCGTAGGTTTTATAGACACAACTTGATAATCAGAGTTGTCGGATCGGCAGACCATGGAAAGGGCAGTACTTATGGTATGGGGTTCAAATCTTGACAGTGACGTTTCTAACAACGTCTCACTCAATTATACATGGGTAACTTTTTTATTTGAAGACATAGGGAGACAGTTAAATTAGCAAAAAGGTGTAGATTCAAAAGCACACTAAGAATCCATTTTCAAATATTACTTGTCATGTTTCATTTGTTTAATATTGAAGAAAAACTGTTACTTGAGATATTAAGATGCGGTTTGAAGCAATTCAAGTTGTAATCTAATTACTTTTATTGACGCTTAATAAAACAAATTTCTTTTGCGCAAATTTTTAGTAGGCTCACCTAACCTCAAAATTTTAAATTGGAACCATGCAATTTTTGTGGGTTTTTTAAAAAGAGATTTTTTTCTGAATACAATCATGTATCTCATGATATGGAAATTTTGTCAAAATTTGGAAAACTAAGCTAAGCCTAATTACGGGCAGACGTTATAACTTTTTTTATCGCGTTATCTGTGAAAACAACACGGTTGTCATTATACGAACCTGTCAGAAGTGTCAATGTTATTACTTCAATTTGTAACGGATAATTTTGAAAAATACGATGTATTTTGTACGTATATCAAAAGTTTGAAGAGCGTAAAACTAACATTTAATAGAGACTTATAGCAGAGCCAAACACTTATCCGTAAATGTATAACGTAAACGTTGAAACGACAGATACGTATGTTGTAAGAAAAGCTTGAGAAACACAGTTATAGCAGTATGATACGTATAGATGATATTTGTCGTGCTGCAAATAATCTTACCAAGACGGTTGTTTTGGTTGTATTGTACGAAGGGAAAATAATAGGTAGTTAGGACAATATCAATAATTTTATAATAGAAGAAATTCTTATGATAGATACGTTAAACGATAATTACAATGAAGATATTAATTGTGCTTTTATACTTCATATTTTACATAATAAGGAACAACTAGGTAATAGAGCTGCTTTATATGGTCATTTCAATTTTGAGTCATTTGTTGTCATTTCTATTTTACAAATTTGTTCTAATCGGGCTATGTCGACTTCCTTCGCACATTTCGTTCGACTCAATACGTACGTTTACCGTCTACGTGAGAGGCCGTAATTTTACGTATGACGTATTTCGGCATACGTACGCAAAGGAAAAATATTACAAGTACGCATGCGGTCCAGTCAGTTTTGACGGATACGGATACGTGTTTGGCTCTGCTATAAATCTCTAATAACACAAATTTTATGTGTGCGTATTATTAGAATCCTTATCTCACCTGAAAACTTTTCATGAGAACCGTGTTGTTTTCACAGATAACGCGATAAACAAAAAATTGTGATGTCTGCCCGTAATCAGGACAAGCTTAATTTTTCAAATTTTAACAAAATTCCTATATTACGCGATACATGATTGTATTCAGCAAAAAATCTCCTTTTAAAAGAGCCACAAAAATTGCATGGTTCCAATTTAAAATTTTGAGGTTAGGTGAGATTACTAAAAATTTGCGCAAAAGAAATTTGTTTTATAAAGGGTCAATAAAAATATTTAGATTACAAATTAAATTGCTTCAAATCGCATCTTAATATCTCAAGTAGCAAAAAAAAATAAATTAGAAGATTTCAGTTTTTCTTCAATATTACACAAACGAAGCGTGACAAGTAAAATTTGAAAATGGATTCTTAATGAGCTTTTGAATCTACACCTTTTTGCTAATTTAACCGTCTCTCTATGTCTTCAAATAAAAAAGTTACCCATGTTGTCCCTACGAAATCCGGGCATCCTGTATGCAACGCAACATTATTTACGGCGAGGCAGTATCATAATAAAGCCACGGAAACGCATTGACACACACAATTTACACCGTAAGTGCTGCAGTGGGTAGTCTTGATAAACAATACAGCTTACGAACCCACACTCACCACAAAAGTAATAAATAAAACATTTTGTCCAAGTTTTCATAAAAAGCGAGAAATACTCGTAGATAAAGTGTTTATGTATGTTCTTAAAACGCTTCAGTTTATGTATTACTATAAGTATTTCATCTACCGTCTTCAATTTTTACCAATTTGTTACACCAAAATTACAACAAATATTATGGTATTATGCTTTAAATGTTTTTTACACGATTGGCACAAATTTATTTCTACCTAAAAATTACACAATGTTTATTTGATAAGAATACTTATGAACGTTGTGAATAATTTCCCTCTAACTAGTAACTATTATTATTCTGTGATATTGAACTTTCTAATAAACAAGTTTAGTTCGCTTAAGAATTTTGAGTTCTGCCTTGATAACAGATATTAATATTTATTTATGGCATCAAAAATCATTAAAATTAAGTACCCCGTTAGGTAATCTAGTTATAAGATGGCCGGCTGATAACATGAAAGATCAGGCGCGGGTACGGCTCCGTTTGGGGTAAAATTTATTTTGAAATTTAAAAATTAATCATTATTCTATAAATGGTAATACGGAAAGTAACCTGTAGCTATTCTTTATATTTATCAACATTTTTTTTTATGGAGACATAACTCTAAGTACATTCTACTAGCTAATTATAATAATGCAACTACCACCACTCAATTTACTTGAATTCCATTTTCAATAGCAGCCTAGCAGATAAAAAATCGGAACTGAAGCATTCCGTATAGGGTTTAATCCAAATAAATAAACTTATAAAATAGGCCGGTGAAGAAATAGCTTCTGGCCTTTGTGAGTGATTCGTTAGATCACAGACAAATAGTATTCGATTCCTGATTGCGGTGATCACAATAATCTGGCGAAATTTGGAAATTGCGACGTTAACAACTCACTCCTCGAAACCCAAAGTTTTTATAACCTTAGTGGCTCGCTTGGAACGCATATTAAAATTTCTCCTGCTGAGATATTCCTTAAATTAGAAATATTTTCTTCGGCAAAATGTTATACACGATTATCTCTCCTTCTTTCTTTTATTCTTTAGGTCATTAGATATTTGTTCTCTTCCAGATGGTAGTAAATGCCCAACGCCAGGGTGTACGGGTCAAGGTCATGTCACAGGTCTCTACTCCCACCACAGAAGGTGAGATACTAAATAAGTATTAACATTTTTATATTCATAAATATTCCTTTCTGTAGTCTTTCCGGATGTCCGCGAAAAGACAAAGTCACTCCTGAAAGTAAGTTTTACTGAAAAAGAAAACATTAGAAATTAGCCCATACTATCAGAAATTTCCGAAATATAAACAGAACGCAGTCTAGCTTCCAACAAAAGCTGAGCTACATTGTGTTTAACAGCTTTATTCCAAACTTAGTCACACAATTACTTTTTTTATTATATGTATATATTTTATAAACTTATCAAATAAAAAAGCTTTAGTTATGTAATAGTTGTGTGCCTAAGCAAAGGAATTTTTGTTCCGTTTTGTTTTGTCTTTTCCGTTTTGCATTTTTTTGATGCTTGTTTTGCGGGGTAGAGAGCATATATTTATTTTTGGACATCGTTTTTTTTTATTTCTTTGTTTTATAATACGCAGTAGTATTACCCCTTCCTAAAATACAACATCCACAAGCAATCTCCTTCCTCCACGTAATCAGAATCAAAAAATGATTGAGTATGCTAAGTGCCTTTTGTGTGTGGACTTCGCAATTATTACGGATTTTAATATTTGTGTTTTTATGCTCAAAATTTTTCGTAATTATTTGTTCATGATTTCTCTCTACCCGCTCCGTTGTTTGTTCGTTTTTTATTTTATCGGTTTTTCCGGGTTTATTTTATTTTTTTAACCACACACACTCGAGCACCGTACCATGATACTCATACATATGATTCTGTTAACGTGACAGTCCTGGCCATGCATGAAACCATCCTCAAATGTCCGACGCCCGGTTGTAATGGCAGAGGACATGTTAGCTCAAACCGGAACTCGCACAGGAGTCTTTCCGGTTGTCCTATAGCTGCGGCAAATAAACAAGCGGCCCGCGAACAAAAATATCAAGCAAGCCTTCAACATCGCGTCAAATCGCCTCACACATTTGGTGAGTTTTGCTTTTGCACCCTAGTTCCATTTATCAATCCCTGCTTTTATCATCTAAATAATCCAACACTTAATATTAACTTATAATTTCACACACTGATAAGGAAATAATTATCCTAATAACTTTATATGTTTAAAATTTATTTGTAATTAGAGTAATAACCTACTTTAAAGAAACCATTTCAACAGTGATTCTAAGAGTACCTTTTCCGCAAAAATATAGTATACTTTTTAATAAAAAATTGCCAAATGTGTTATTCCCTTTTTGTATTTTTCAAAGATATATCACAAACATTCTGACAAATATCAAAACTAGTTATTTATTCTTTAACATATATGTACATAGGAACATAGGAAGTTTTAATATACCAAGTCCAACTACACTCTAGGAACAAGTTCGAAGTTGATTAACCATATCTACAGGAACTGAAATAGTTATATAACTTGGACATTTTTAATTCTAGTTATTGGAAACATGCGTAGTTCAAACCTAACGAAAATATAATTCAGGCAACCACATACGAACCTAATACGTAAAACTCTACAGTACAACAAACTTTTAAGCATGTACATATGTACATACATACATATGTCGTCGTACTGTAGGCGGCATATGCTAATATTGTCCAGTAAAACACTATTAATTGATTCAAGATAGAAATTTTCTAAGGGTAATAGCATTTAAATATAATAAAACTTAATGATAAAATAAACTGTTAAAAGTTGTCGCAATTTCATATCTGTCCATTCTTTACACCCATATAGTCTGATGAGTGTACAAGTCGGTTAGTGCATGTAGGAAAATTCGATGAACCATAAAAATACGGTGTTGATATTCGCAGCCCAACATCAAGTATTGATTGCGGGCGAAGTAGGCACTTAGATAGTAAATTCCTGGATCAGCTTGCGAGCTCTTTGGACAGCTTTTAACTATTTTGAACAGCTTGTCAATACTACATTGTTGAACTACTTTATACGACTTTCAAACTTTCAACCATTAAAAAACAATACAATTTTCTCACACCAATTGAATTTTTCCACACTCAAACAGACCGTATTCTACTTTTATACTATCATACCCAAACATTGTTTTGCAAGAAAAACATTGATCATAGCCTCGATAAACTAAAATGGCTACTACAAACTTTTGTGTTCGGTAATTACCATAAACCCAAATGCTTACAGTTATACGATAATTATTTCCTACCCGAAAATAATGAAAGCTCTTAATATAATCGTTCTTCTAGTAGCATCGTGTCAAAGTGAATACAGTTCAAGCTACGAGGGAAAACAAACGTCAATGTCCTCATCTGAAGACGTGAAACCAACCTATCTAGTAGGATACGGTTCAAGTGAAACGGACAGTAGTAAAGATTACGATTCCTACTATAAGCACATGAAAGAAACAATGAAAATACCCAAAACTGAGATCACCACGCCAAATAGTTGCTGCAGCGTATCTGGAAACCGCGGCGAAATGCTTATACCGAAAACAGAAGCGAATACCTGCAGATCGCCTTCGACTAATATGAGATCCACGTATGACTCCTATCTAAATCAAGACTCCAATTCCTCTTCAATGTCCAGCGCCGAAAATATTTCAACAAGAGTTCCACCTAACCAGATGCACCACGCAGTATTACCGCAACATGCCCAACAAACCTATGCGATAGACGATAGTCGCCAAAACCAAATTTCCCATAGATCTCCTTACCACCAGTCACCCATGTCGGAGGATATGTATCCCAGGTCAGATATTAGATCATATACTGATATGACTGATCCTTTAAGTAATGGAATAGCAAGACCAGTAGTAACCTATTCAAATGAAATGAATCGATCATATGAATCGTCGTTAGCCAACTCGAATCATCGACCTTATGATCCTGGTACTGCGACTGCATTTGAAAGGTACGAATCTTCTTCGAATCAATGCGGTCCTCTACAACAGGGCCTCATTCCACCTAGAGTACCACCACAGGGTATGTACGGTTATACGATGGATGATCAGCAGGAACAAAGATACCAACAGGAAGCAGTTCAACAGCATCCACTAGCAGTAGCCAGCGCGAATGCTGTTGGCATGATGAAGACAGAAGCGGACCAAGAATCATCAGGCCCCTTATACCCCAGGTAAAATAAAAACTTTAATATCTCGTCTAAATATTCGTTATAATCCAAAGAAACAACACACACCTTACCTTTGTACATTGCATATGTTTACTATTTTCAATAAACTGTGTACCCATGTTAAAACAGTTACATTCTAAACGAACATACACGCGCTCCCGCAGCGGTTTTCCTTATACTTGACCCAAACTTATCGACATATACAAGCAATTACTACTTACATACTATGAAAGTAATGCTTCTGTTTTGCTGAAAAACTTATATTTCAAACTAAAATTCTACATTTGACATATTTAAAGAAAGCTAGAACAAAATTTAAATATTTCAATCGTTTATAATACAGATGACTTTTCAAACTGTCGAAGTTATGCGTAACTACATACATACAACTTTCCCGTCCCTAAAATGATTATTAAACAAAATTCCTATATGTATATTTAAAAAACAATTACTATTGAACTCAATTTCAATTTTACTGACAAATAATATGTTATATAATGATTTTCTTTCGAACGATCTAAAATTTCACAGATTGGAGTGAAGTTTGGATACACATGTAAAATTTGAAATACTTCAAATATTTGAAGACCCAACTTTCAATGTTAATACTACTTTCACATTTGTTCCATAAGTAGCATGGAGATTACATACACTTGATGCACTGATTGAAAATGTTTGTACAATGTATGTCATTGTAGTTCTACACAATTGGGATGTTTTCACCTTATCTATTCGTAATACAGGAATTCTACAAAATTATCAGAGGATAACAATAAGAATGATGGTACACAAATAAAAAGTACCTTACTTTCATCATTCGAAGTAGTTCCATTGAGACTTCTTTCCGGCTTCTTCTTATATATTTCATACGGCGTCATCATGGTGATCGTGAACTTTCCAGAAAATCTTATATATACTCGAGCATATTCAAGTCTGGAATTTTCTAAAACTCCTAATGTCCTATTCTCTTCTTTTGTAAAGAAATAATTCCAAAGAATTTTATCGTTATCTTTTTGCCGGATACAATTCGGACTACTCTATAATATATAGATATAATTCCTATTAAATACCTTTACAACATGTTAGTTTTCATTTGCGATCAGTTTTCCATTGACGTTGATTTAATCTAACTCCTACAGCAGATATACAGCCTCAAACTTGAATTCTAATACCATCATGCTTCTCTGTCTTTTTTAGACATGCATCCATACATCTTTTGCCTTTTCTGTTTCTGTCGTTCTGCCTTTTGTTACTTCCAAGTAACTTGAGTGTGGACTTATTTATCCATAGTACGTATTTCCATTATGCCAAATTTCAATTGTGATGAATTAATGTGTAATAATAAAATAAAATAATAATGATTCGTTAAAAATATTTTTGCAGCTACGCACTCTCATAAATCACAAGTGCCCTTATTTTTTTTGCTCTGCTTTATTCTTACTGAAATTCTTATTAATTCTCCTCTTGTGATCGATTACATTACAACACCATATCATCTTCATCTTTTGCCACTTCTCATCTTTCATGAAATTCCATTAATCTTTGAAAATCTGATCACCATTCATTATCTAGTCCATCTATATCAATAGCAATTATCCAACTAAATGCCGTAATGACAATAACACAATATTTAATTTATTTGATAAAGTTCCATTAAAAAAACTGTAATTAACATAAATTTAACTTCAGTAATTGCATTTAAAATTTGATAATAAATAAATATTATTCATACTTTATCCAACCACTAAAAGATATGGCATATTATCCACTTTACTACCGTATATAACTCTCATATCGTTTGATAATACCACAAATTGGTTAGTGTTCGGAATCCTCCCTTACCCTCCAAAACCAAGTGAATCCATATATGCATGCCACCGTACCGTACGCGGTATACCTTCATACCGAATACAAGTAAATTCAGCGTGTAGCTACGTATTCTAAACATTCGATCATCTGAATAATAAATTAAGTTGATTTGCGTTGATGGCACAATAACCAATTTGCGGCGAAACCGCCTCACGTTAATTATATATGGTCCCGTGTCACGGCATGCCACTAATACGGGATACGACTGAATTTTCAGGCCAATGTATCAGTACGACGCGGGATCTGGCACCCTGCCAGTGGGGTTTTCAGCGATCAACCTATCGGTGAAATGCGTCACTACGGCACAGGCACACATGAAGGGTGTTGGACCTCAAACGTCGCCAGGTGGCAGCGTGATCGACCTATCCACGTCCAGTGTAACAACTACAAGTCCGCAGGTATGTTAATTGCTTGTATTCACTATGCGAAAATTAATATAACTGTGTAAGAAAGAAATGTAAACTGGACGAAAAAAAGGGTAGCAGTACACTGTGTCTTAACAAATAGACATACTTCCCCTATAATGTGCGTGTATGTAGGTATGTATGTATAAAGTGAACTTTGTTATTACCATTTTTGGAGCAAAGATGAAGAGAATGGACAGCAATCACATTTGGAAAAACTTCTGGCCATCGTCATACATCTAAAACTATTGTTTAAGTTTCGAAGTTACATTTCACCTTCGTCTAACGTCTATAACAAGTTCCCAAGTAAAATGACAATAGAAACTAGAAAATTAAACAGGAGTAGTGCGCCAAATCGAATAGAGAATATCAGAAAAATAGTTTCTCTTCCAAAAGTCTTGACTTGACGTGTTTCATGCATAATATATGTACTATGCAAAATGTTAGTAAATTGATTGATTACTCCAGTTATCTAGAGCATGCGAGTCGTGTAGATCTCAGCCAGTACAACTTTGAAATCTTTATTTACTCAAAGACAAATTGGAGGTATGAGGATTTGCTGAAAGTAATTTTCCAAAAGAGAAATGACAAGCTAGATACTACCTAAACTTATCACACTTCCTCCGCCAAAAGTTCAACTCGCTTCCAACAAGCAAACAAGAGACAGCGAGAACTCAATAAACCGTAGATTTGGTTGCACAATGTTGTGTAGTACATAGATGGTAGGAAATTACCTTATACGTATATAAATTGTAGAAATGTAGACGACTCCTATGTATCAGATAGGAAAAATGAATCTTTCTTGGAATTGAGGAGGTACTCATATCAAGGAAATAAGTTCTCTAACAGATTACAGCAGTTTCTGCAAATACAATTCTCTAGTATACGTATGTTCAAAACAATTGCAAACCTTGCATCCTACCTTGCAGCCTTACTGAACGTTTTGTATAGCGTGGGATCTGATACAAAAACGTTTAAATTTGTAGGATATTTAAATAGGTAAAATAACGACTATTGGCTTCAAATGTCCATTGTACATCAATGGTACAGTTATTGGAGCGCATTACGTAAAATTACCAACAGAAGCTGTTATTCCAGAAATAGAGTACTTATTATACTGCTCATGTGGTAAATCACTAAAGAAAAGGTCGTCCCCAAGATAGCACAGGATTCAAAACATCTACAGATCCTCATTGAAATGTTAGCGTAATCTCCAATTACCTAATCGTACCTGTTCTGCCGTCCTTGAAAGCTGCAAGTTGACGATTACGCATAGAAGTCTGCACTACCAAAGTTATTTGTAGATACAAAGCTTAGTTGGAGCAATTGAGTTGACATATGAAGATGCTGAAACCAAAAAGCTAAGAGATGCATTGAAAGCATTGAAGAAAATAAATCATGTTGTTACCTAGAACATCTTATGAAAAATGGTGTGTAAATACTGTAACAGTTGATACTAATCATATAGTACATACCCAGCACCATCTATCAAGTAATTTTAGATCCAGCATCAAAATACTTCCTCAAAAAATAAAGATTGTTAAACTTTAGCAGATTCCATTAACTTGCCTCGTCCCTCCTCCCCTTTTAATTCATATATTTATGTCAAAAATTAGGTCCTGATTGTTTATATGTAGTACCAGATAACACCACCGTGCAAAAAGCATCGCCTAAATTTCCCTAATAATTACACTTCTTATCGGGGAAGGCTAAGCTAATGCAGGCCCCACGTTTCACGCATGACCTTCAAAACCTAGCATCACTCTTAGCGCCGCCTAACTTCATTAGTTTTAGATCTAGTACCGCGAACAATCCATTAACTTACCTGTTATTTCGTCGACATTATGAAAACCAGGGAATGGAGTATTTTGATATAGCACCATTAAAAACAACTCAAACTATTCTGTAAATAGTGATAAATCTTTTCAAGAAACCCAGTTACGGTATGGCTAAGTTAATGAGAGTACCAGTTTCTCCTGGAATACTGGTATTAAAATTCATTTGTTTTGCAGATAAATAGTAAACAAAATTACTTAAATCGTTGTTTTTTATATACTAATTGAGCGGGGGAAGGAGGGGGTCGTATGGTGTTAGCCCTTTAACTATGTGTGTGGTGGTATTAGCTAGTTCTAAGTCTAAGCAATTAGAAACTGGCTTTTGACTATGACTTGAGGGGGTAAGAAGTGCAAGTTAATGAACCCGAAATTGAATACCAGCACATCAGATATTTTACGACAATAAAAAATAATTTAATACAATAAATAAAACACTCAGTCTTTAAGTTTATGTAAGTGTGGTTTATTATAATGTATGGGATAGTAGTGCTCATACTTTGTGGAATATGTAACAACTGTCAACAAAGAAAATACAGATGATTTAGCGACGACCCTATTTCGATGAGGAAGATAACGTTAAATATCACTGAGCAAGTAATTTGGAAGCAATCATAACACATAAGAAATTCTGATGTACACATAAGATTTAACGCACTAGATGCAACAACAAACCTACGATTATTTCTTAAATCAATCACTATTGACGTGCAAACTTTAATTTGACGCTTTGTTTTATCATCTATTTGATGGTGTGTTGTAATAATTTGTGAAAAATGCTTTCCCAGACAACCAAAAAACAAAACAAGCTACTATAATACAAAGATTTCAATATCATTTTATTAAATAATGATTACTACATGATGTATTGGTTTTACATACATCTATCTTGAAACATTCATAATCTTATTACATGCTTTTCTAGGAAAATATTCATTTTCTTTTCTCAATTACCACTGCCACCTAAAACAGGGTCAAGCATCTCTAAATTATTAACGTGGATATAATGAACCGGTTACATTATGGTTATTATATTCCAGGTGGCGTACAGTTCTCCCCACTATGGGGGTCAACGAGTTGGAGGCAGTCCGCAGGCAGCGGCCAGCCCTCATCTGTCCGCCAGTCCCCAGGTCCCCAGTCCGCAGGGGCAAACTCTGGACCTCAGCGTTAGTCGCTTGTCCCACAGGTTGGTTCTTGGCTGGGTGCGTTGTTCCGGGGGTAGGCGGGGTCGGATCATTGCTCGCTTATGGTTAATGCAAATCGGGACGAAGGGCATGATAGAATAGCCGATCGGTGAAACCGGACGCTGAATTATTCGCAATTGGCGGTTCTGATTAAAATTTCAAGCGAAATCAAATCCCAAAGTCCATGATAACATCAGAAACGGTTCTTCAGTAAATTGTCAATTTATATTTCTATATAATTCTGAATCTCAGTATGAAAATCACATTGTACAAGAAAAAAGTAATAATTACACAAATATATTGTATCTAACAATAAGTATACCTTGGAAAGTCAATTACAAAAACGCATCATCCTGTACCTACGTAATATTCAAATCACAGAGAAAGAAATGTATAAAAATTCGCTAAAACACATATTGAATACATTTTCTTATATTGCTTCAAATTAAATAATTCAATCTGATTACTAAGTAGCAATTCTAAGCAAATACATATCTAGCATTTTTAAATAGCTCAACACGTAATAGCAAACGGTTTTAAAAGATATTTGAAAATTTACTGAAACTTATCATGCACTGGTAGGGAAATAATTTTGAACAGAAAATAATATGCGAGAGAAACAAGATATTAAAATATAATTCACATATCTTCCTACAAATGTTCATAAATTTGTTGTTTATTAGTTGCAGTATATATATGATATGTATGGAAACGGTCGATTATTGGGTAAAATATACGAGATACCTGAAAAAGATAAATACAAAAGTTTTAGGGTTTTTAAATGCTTATTAGCTAATAATAATTTCAAGTATACAGTGTCGGTGATAAAGTCGTGGCACGTCAAAGTTACATTTTTTTAAACGGAACCACCTGTATATTATTAGATAATTCAATTCTTTCTTCAATCTTAAGTAAAACTTGTAATACACATAATGCATCTAAATCCAACCGTTTCCGAGTTATCGATTTTTGAAAATATTACTTAAATAAAATCTATATTTCTAATTTATATTCAAGTTAAATATATGTATATGTGTAGTAAATCCGCGATCAAAACAATTGTCATTTTACGATTAACAAAATTTAGAAAAAGTCATCATGTACATACAAGTCTTCAAGTTTTGGAGGTTATTATGATGCAAATATTAATGTATATTATCTGTCTTGAATTAAAGAATATGTTGCGATAATTGAACTCCCACCCGATAGGTTTTGAACCATTTCACAATGCAAGAATATTTCAAACACGATATCGCTGAATGATATTTGATATTTTTGATGAAAGTTAGGAACAACTATTCACAATTTATTGTATTTTTATCAAAATGAAAAGATATTGCATTCATACCATTCGTTATTGGAACATAATTAAAACTTGCAGTGAATATGCACAAAATGAAACGTATCTATAATACACAAAATTTAGCCACAGATACAAAAAGAATAATATTGAGAATATGCAGAAATAAAAGCATCAATTGCCTAGCTTGGTTACTAATCTTTATGCTTAAGAATTATTCAAAAATTTAATATAAAAGTTCTTACCTATTTTTCTAAATGTGCCCTGGTGTAAAACATTTTTTTTTTGTCATTTACAGATAAAACAATCACTGAAAAATATTATTTGACGTTACTCATAACTTTACAAGAAAAATGAATGATAATGTTTACAAAACAAGTCTTCAATTTTATACGCTTATTCACCTGATGTTCAAATGATTATCACCTTTTCTATTAACTAAAAAGAAATCTGAAAGGTTACACATTTTCTTTCAGCGAATAAGTCATAAAACTATAGCAACATAATTTGCCGAGTTAAATGTTTAGAAAGGATTTTGATAATTTATTGTTTACTTTTATAATTAATTTATATGTCTTTCAACCCCAGATGTATTTCCACTTTTACGTCAAATAAAACATCAATTAATTAAATACCAATTTATTCCAAAGCATAAATTATTGTTTTCATTTACAATACTTCTTCAACGGAAGAAATGGAGATTTAATACGTATCAAATACTAATAAAATATATAGCTATGCCTATCAACAAAAATGTATGCAAAAACAGTTACATTCTCAATGAATATTAAAGGACATACTAATGTAAATTTAATGTAACTATAAAAATAAAAATGATTAAAATTATTCGTATATTGATATACTTAATGAATTGTATTTTTTTTTAGATAATTTTAATTTGATTTAGGCATAAAGGTCAATTAAATAATTTACCAATTATTAGTAATTTGACACATAATAAACGTTTTCGATAAATTTCTTCCACTGGAAGAAATTATTTAACAAATTACTAATAATATAAATATATGTTATGGAACAAAATTATCTAATTCATTGATATTCGAATTTTAATTTATTGACAAGTAATAATGAAGGAAAATGATTTAATCATTAGAAATTAAAATGATTTGAATTATTGATATCAATCTATTTTATTCAAGCTCTAACAATTCTGTACATTAAGAAAGATGAAAAGTAAATTTTAGAACGATATTGATAATTTAAGCGTTATTTATAATAATTTAATTCAATATGAATTTTATTAATTTTAAGCTCTTGACTAGGTTTTTTGCCATGTTTTTTGAGTCCTTGAACAGAATTTTTAGAGCTTGAAAAAATAGATTGATATACGAATAATTCAAATCATTTCAATTTCTAATGTTTTTAAATCATTATTCCTTCATTATTCGTGAATATAATTAAAATTCGATATATCAATGAATTCTTTGTTTTTCAGATAATTTTGTTGATAGGCATGGCAATTTTTATTTATATTATTAGTAATTTGAACATATTAAATGTCAATTTCTTCCACTGAAGAAATCGTTTTAACGAAAACGTATTATTCGCGGATTATGGAATAAATTGGTATTTAATTATTTATTGTTTTATTGACCTCAATGAAATAAATCAGGAATTAAAAGATATTGTTTGACCGACATTAAAAATTGATTACTTTGATTATCTTTTATATAGCTGTCTTTTATATTTTGTTATTATACTGAAAATAAGTTGGATTTAGGCAAAGTTTTGCAACCAACATGAATTCATTTTTCGGTGTATTTGTATAATCTTGTGTGAAAGTGTGAAAACCTCCGACGTTCAAAGAAAACGCAAACAAAACTTAGGGAAAACTCTTTAACACAGATATGAAAATAAAGAGCCGCAAAAATTTCAAGAACAAAAATAAATCAAGTGGTCAAACTGAATCGAAAGTTTGCAAAACTATAAACTCTGCACTTAGTTTTATACTTACAGATAAAAAATGAGGAAGAAATCAGCAGGAATATGAAATTGAAATAATGCTCCAAGAAAACTTGACGAATTCTACAAAAAGAATTAACAGTAAATTAGTTTAACGTTAGTTAAAATTGTTCAGGATGATGCATTTTTTGAGTTACACAAGATTAGAAACTTGTTAGTGTCCATATAGTAATTTATCAAAAACGCCTCAAAGCAACCACTAAAATAAAGCTGTATTCTGTATAATGACATAAAAATTGATGATTCATCTTCAAGCAACAACAAGTAACAAGAATACAGCCTTCGCGCCATTAATGAAGGATATTGTTTCCATTGCAGTAGCGATAATAGTCCTCAGTACCAGAATGGGCACGGTGATCCAGTTCCGGTACCGCCGGGATTTGTCGCTCAAAGAGATGAGCAAACAGAACCAGTTGATTTTTCCACGGCTAACGAACCGGTTAATTTCAGCGGCGTGCGACCAGTGGCCACGTTCGCCGGTCCGGTCCTGGCTCCCGGCTCCGGCTACAGCAGGGAGTCCACGCCTGACAGCGGTGGTTCCCATTACATGGAGGCCTATCGTGATCCAACAGGTAAGCATATTGTACAAACAAAATGATTGTAGCTACATTTACCTACTTATTGCGTTAGTTTATTTTAAATAACAATAGCGAACAGACTTGTTATTGTCAATATTTTTGAAACTTCAACTGAAGGTAACCTTATAATATTAATTCCATCATTATTGAGAAGAGGCAGACATATCAAGATCAAAGGCAACTATTTCAAATACGGAAAAAATAAATCGATATTCTAGAGAACAATAAATACAACAAACAAAACAACTTACACGTATTTTCCACATCAAGTTGGCAGGTCACCTTTTAATTTCATTTAAGAAAATTTCATAGAGCTGAGGTAAAATATCAGTTTGCTCTTCTTCTAGTTTCCTTAAGTTCTACTACATTCCCATGAGGAAGTCTTTTACTAAAACAATACACTTAATTGATCAATCGTTTTGAAGATAATTGCCATAGCACTGAAGTAATATTACTACTTGGAAAAGAATAGAAAAATCAATTCACTGACACAATACTATTGGCAATAACAAAAGTCTGTTTCGCAATTTATTCTAGCAAGTAATATTTATCTATTCTTCCTATCATATAGGGTATGGACCAATGAGTCCTCATCCAGGCTACGGTATGACAACTGTAGCAGCTGATTATCCTTCCAACCCCTATACTCCGTATCCTGCAAGTGGATATTCCTGCGCTGGTGGATATCCTGGTGCAGTAACAACAGGCTATCCAGCACCACCTGGCGGATATTCGCCAAGTCCGTGTTATTCGATGCCACCGCCACAACATACTATGTCCCAACATGATAAACAAACAAACAAGGACGGAAGGTGAGTTCAGCATCTTTTATACTGTCTATAACTACGTAAGATTATTTCGTCAATATTATGATTAATAGTTTTTACGATTTAAAACCGGCAAATTAATTTTTGAATTGAAAAATACAAGTATAAAACAATTACTTTTAAGGCGCACCCGTTTAAATATAGTTTTCGTCAACAAGCAATAGATTAGGGTATACTTGACCCATCTCCAAATCTTTGAAGATAGATAAAACACCAACCCATTTCCCGCTGAAGGCCAAATCATGGAATATTCAAAATAGTATAATGATTAAATAATATACACTACAGTAACAAAATTTCCTCTACTAAATACATATTTAATACAAAAATAAAAATAAAATTATTTTCATCGATATAATCACCTCGATATGGAAATTATTGCTGGAAATAATCTGGCTCAATAACATTCTAAATTTAACATTATATAAACGATTCCATAGATGTCAACTTTGTTTTATGTTCAGTAAAAGGTAAATTCAACAATACTAATGGTTAGACCTTTATTTTTTTTTATTCTGCGTTCTCCAGAAAATTCTTATAAAGCTTAGGATAGTCTTTTCAATCATAACCCTGCCGAAATTCAATTCACCAATTCTTGTTCCAGTACCATTATAAAGAATGGTGAGATCGTGTTATTTTGCATTATTCCCGCTATATTAACTAAAGCACCGACTGCCTTAGGACCAAAACAATCTTAGATAATAACTGCTTTAAAATTTTAATTCAACAGTTTTCCACGGAACCAATATCAATAATATTACTTTGTATTTTTCGTCATTATACAGCCAGTCACGAAAATGGTTCGTTAACTATTGACTCTGCCTGTGGAAACCTTTGTAATATGTAATTTGTTCGCATACTTATTTATCCATAATAACCTTCAAAAAAAGTTCTAATTGCTGAACATTAATTGTGCGGCTATGAGTAAATGGCTTACGTTTCGACATTATCTATCGACAGAGAAGTAAAGCAGCAAATACCTCATATAAATAAAATAACATACCATGAAACTGTTGCATATTGTGAATAAAAATGTTCGTATAAGGAGTCTCCTTCAATAATTTCAACCATATTTAAGATCCAATACTCACTTTCGTACTCATAGACAAGAAATATAAATACGAACACTAATTTCTTGGATTTCTTAATGTTCCTTAAATCATACCTACGTCAGAACTTTATCAGGATACTGAATATGATACAATTTTTATCAAGGCATCATCCGAGTTTCGAATAAACGCTGAATCCACATGATGCTGATGTATATTAAGTAATCAATGCAACGATTTTAGACATCCATGTTCTAACTAAAATCTCGATGGCTTTTATTACTTTAAATATAATATATGCATATGTATAATTATATGAAATTATAGTAATTTATAACGATTGAAAAACTCGTTTTTGAAAAAAGTTGTTCTCACATATTACACCCAGAAAATGTGTATAAGTGTTTGTGTGAATTATTACAGGAAGCATTCCTGCAATTCGTACCAAATATTGTGAAAATACTCTTGATTCTAGTAAAGTCTCGCCTTTTTGTAATGTTATGTTATACTAAACTTTCATTTTTCTGTTTTCTGCAGTGTTTCTTATATCTAGATTACTTTATTTTTTCTCATACTTTACTGTAACAACATCGAGCTATAGAAATAATTCACATTAGCTTCTAAAAGAACGATTAGTGCTTTCTATCAATTACAACTTTAATACGGACACGCTATATAGGGTGTGGCGCAAAGAGTTTTGATTAGAAGTTTTTGGGGATGTAGTGATAGGCGAAATGTAAAATTTTATCAGATTACACTATCACTTTCACAAAATATTGCAATAAAACTACTTGTACGTATATTATGTATTTTATTCTATACAAAACAAGTAAATTGAAAATACAAGTAGTGTAAATCAATATTTGGTACTACCACCTTTGACTTTCAGTACTTCTCTAATTCTTTGTGGCATACTATTCATACAGGTTATAATTTATTGTATCCTTAATAAGCGGATCATTTTCCCAAATTTCTTGAATTCTCTGTTTTAATACATTTATATTTGGATTATGAAATGTTTTTATTTTCAATTTTAATACGGCCAACAGTTTTATATTGGGGAGTTCCGACACAAAGGAAGCAATGCCGTACCCGTGGTCTTCTAAAAACTTTTTTACAATTTTGGCTGTATGCCATGAAGCCCCGTCGTGTATAAATGTGTACGACTTGTCTTGTGTAAATCTCCAAATATAGAGTTTGATTTATAGTTCCAGAAACAAAGTACAGGGGACCAGGACCATGTTCGGAAATGCAACTCCATATCATCACTGCTGGTGGATGTTTAACCGTTTTAACGAGGCATTCGTCCTTATACCTTTCAGAAGGTCTTCTCCTCACATACAAAGCGCTATCCGTTACGGATTCTATACGACATTCGTCACTGAAGATCTCCTAATAAAGAACACAAAAATCAGAAATAACTAAACATCACACTGTTTACCGAAAAAATTTTTTGTAAAAGCAAAAGAAAATATTAACTCTTTTCCAGTCATCCACAGTATAATTCTGATGCTGTTTAGCCCATTGCAATCTCGCTTTCTTCATCCTAGCAGTTAGTTTGGGCTTCTTAACCGGACGTCTACATTTTAAGCCGTCTTCGTAGAGTCTACGACGCAGTGTCATGTGTTATTTTTATGCCATCTTGTCGCAGGCTCCGAAGTATCGTTCGTGTGCCGATGCCCTACGGTTTAGTAAAGCCGTCGATATTATTTTTCTGTCCGTTCAAGAAGTGGTTATTCCCTTTTCCGTGTATTTAATGTGGCAGGTGGTAAGTTCTTTTGTTAGCCGTTTCGAAATTCGCGACACAGTAGCAAATGAAACTTTCACATTTTTCGCTATTTCCCGCTGGGTTAGTTTGTTTTGAATCAGTAATGAAGCAATAACGTCTCTCTTTTCATTACTGATGCCCATGCCGACAAATAACAAAACACAAACTTAATATCACTAAATATATACAAAAGTGTCTTAATGTCTGTCTATACTACACTAAATAACTGAAATCTATATATTTACACTATACACAAAAGTACAACAATTTATTTACACTAATTTCGCAAAAAAACCACTTATCAGTAATTGTTCTCGACAACGCAAGTGATGGTATCTGAGACGATATTGCGATCTTCGGATTGCTACCTGCTAGCGAAGGGTATTAAAAGGAACTATTACGATGAAAAGTGGTATTTATAAAGTAAACAATAAAGTATGTTTACCGAAATTTCCGGGAATTTTATTATTTAGAAGATATTCACAACGAAAGTAAGTTTTAAACTACTTTCCTAGAATTTTCTAATTCATTGAACACCTACTGTAGATATATTTTTGAATAACTAACGAAAATCAATGCAATTAAACATCAAGCAACATAATGTTCATACAAATTTATCTTAAGTAGTTTCGTAATTTTTATAAAACCAAAACAAAAAAGAACAAAATTAACCAAATAAATCGAATAAATGGTATTTTACAATATGTGGTTCTTAAAACCTCGAAGAGAAGCTGCAGTATTGGTTGATTGTTTGTGAATAGATGGCGCGATCACATTTTATTTAAGAATCATCAATGGACATGCAGCACTATTACAAATAAAACAACCTCACTATAAATTTACCTGACCTATCTTAACACAAATATAAACACCGTTATTTTACAATACATATATGAATAAGACAGAATCCGATACCAATACTATCTGATATACGAATATTATACAGATATATTTAGAACTTGTATCATATAATTATGATCTATCAGTTAATAAACAATTATTATTATTATTAAATCTCTGCATGTATGGCTTCATTATCTCCTATCAACTGAATAGCATCTATTATTTTGTTAAATTCAAGTGACTACATTGTTCAATGCTATCATTGCGAGATTCGTTAAATACGGTGTCTTTTTTCGGCAAAATTTAAATTCGAAAAGATATCTGAACTTTCTTAAGAGTGATACTACTGAAGTAATTGACGATATATCACTGAAAGCCTGGACAGTATGGCTGGGCGACACCTACATTTTCGGTATCACAGTTACCATAGAGGTATCGATACTTGCCGATGTATGGATTCCGTCCATGGTATCGATTCCGAGTACTGGAATCGGTTAAGTATCGACAGATATCAATACCTTAGAACCGATACCTTGGAATCGATACCTTAGTATCGGTGCTTAGGAATGATTTGTAGGTATCGCTTTTCCAATAATTATATTTAATAAGATCAGCGGTATCAGCGGTATACTTTGGCTTTTTTATAACATTTATAATTATTGTGCGTGAATAATTACGATATCCGAAATATTACAATACCCTGATTCGGTAGATTACACAGAATAAGCGATATACATATATATAGCGATGCACCGTCTAGTCACCGTTGGTAAAGCCGACTATCCGAATACTAATCGGCCATTTCAGCGCCGACTAATCGTCTAGTCAACTGGTCGGCGAAGTCCATAGTCGGCCCATCTCTAGTAATCTACCGTTCACTTTGCTAGACCAAGAAGCATTTGTCTCCTTCTGGAGTAAGTATTCTGATTATACATTACCAAGTGGGACATCGATAGGAAATGTTATGCCATCTGCTCGTGACTATGTTGAAATAAGTATTAAAGCAGAATTGAGAGATAAAAAAATGTGGTTATGTAAGGACGAACCAACCGATCGGCAAAACAAATCTGTGGTGAATGTGATGGTACGTACAACGTACAATGGAAGAGTTTGAGCCGCTCTATCTTACTTGCTTTCAAAGAAGTTGCAAAATGTACTAGCGATGCAATTTTAAAAGTGGTATTGACCGTATTGAACAAATTTTAAGTTTCAACAAACCAACTTTTTATGTTTATGAGTGAAGGTGCCGCTAACATGCTTTCCTTAGGCAGATCTCTTAAGGAAAAGAATTGCAATCTGTTACATGTAACATGTAACATCCATACTGCAACCTTGTGGCGCGAACTGTGTCCCAAAGTGCCTCAACCACCCCAGCCGATTACTACGTGTTGGGAAACATGGTTAGAGGCTGCGTTTTACTACTACGAACATTTTTATTATACAAAGATAGTTTTCCAACTCGATCCGAAACACACCGAAGCTATCAAGAAAAGCCAGAAAATGTTTCAAGATAGTCAGGTAAAAAGTGAGTTAGAAACTATTCGCAAGAACTACTATGGACTACCGCCGGATTCTGTTCAAATTTTGAATGATGTTCACTTACACCTGTGTGGTTGAAAAAAATAGTGCGAATACGAACTTTTGAAAGTGTTATTGACAAGGATTCAGATTTTCTCATGCTAAGACAAATTTTTAAAGGTGCGTCAAAAGATCCATTAAGTTGTCACAAGGATTACTTTAAATTTGCATATATAACATCACTCGATATGGAACGGTCGTTTTCATCATTAAAAAATATTTTTTTGTACTCGCTTATCAAAACCTGTCATTTCACGATTCGATTTGCGTGCGTAAATAGTATATTATGACACTAGTGCATAATCAAGCTTCGCGTCGTGGCTTTAAACTCGTTACTCGTGCTTTAAAAGCTTGATTATGCACTAGTGTCATAATATATTAATTCCGCACGCCGTACTCATTTGACTGAAACAAGCGTGGAAACATATTTAATGATTCAAATATTTAATAGATGCCATACCCAGTTTGTGATGTCATGGAAACTTCTTAAAACAATAAGTGTTTCAGCACGTTATATCATATATTTTTTGTCATTATTTTATGTGTAAACATTCATGCGTCCGTATCGCCTATGCTCACTCATAAACGTTTTCAATGAAGCCTTTCTTTTCAATATGTCCACATGTTGAAATTCCACTGCGCTTTTTTTTTAATTTCGAATGAATCTGACTTGAATGAGTGGGGTACATATATTTTCTTAATTTTTTATATGTTTTCTTTCGTTTGTATAGAAAGTTTCGACACGAAATAATTTCTTTTACAGATTATGATCTCAAATATTTTGAATGAATCAAAGAATTGATATCGGATCATTTTTATACCACGTAATGGTGGACGTTTGCATGAACTTTGATGAAATTTCATAGTCTGACAGACTATCTTGATATAAGAATCAATTACCTATTTGGCTGCTGAATGGCTTGATAATCCTATTCGAAAGTATGCCATATGTTCAAATGTTTGTAAGTATATCAGAAACTAAAACGTCCACTTATTATAATTTTTTCAATTTATTACATGTAATATATTTCAGATTATACTATAAATAAAATCATACCTACGTTTCCGTGGTATTTAAAAAATTGAATATAGGGCAAACTTTTGCAGAGTATCTCGAAAAGGTGATATTCCATATCTGATGGTGTGGTAACACTAATAAAATATGTGTTCTTCTTATACTAAGTTACTTTCAATCTCTAAAGTTACATAGAAATCTAAACTTGCAGTTACTAATTTGCTAACATATATTTACATAAAAAGGCAATGTGACTTACTATGTGTTTGCATCAGTTTAAAGCAAAGTGCTCATTCGAGTTAGAAATGCACAGCGTTTTGTGTTTTCATCGGCTATATTCAGCCGGACTCATCGCTGGCAGCGCTGACCTAAGCAATTGCATTCAATACTACGCTAAAGTCAGCGCTGAGGCTAGCGGCCGCCATTTTTTGCAGCGGAAAGAAAATGCGCTGCGAAAGTAAGCGAAAGGTGGGGGGAGATGGAGGCTTCAAAATTTGAAATTTAAAAATATATATTACAGAACATGAGTTTAGCAATGGAAAATTAACATGGATTAAAATAATTAACAAATGTTTAGAATTTTTGAGCTATAAGTTGTAACTATAATACCTTAATAATTTGTATTTGCTTTGCTCATACATACATACGTATAGGTATACTTTAAAGTGTAGAATTTCTTTAGCTTAAATAGAGAAATTACACTAACTTATATCACATTTAATGATTTAACTTGCAATTTAATATCACGACATAAGTTCTTATTTGGATTAGATATGACCAAAACGAAAAAATTTCAAACAAACTACATCGAGCATGCGTCATCAGCGCTAATATTCTTTATACACCATTCAGTACGACCCATCGCCGAGTTCCAGCAATGACACTCTCAGCGCTTAGTGATTACTCCGGCTGAATATAGCCGCGTCTATGTCTAACGGTTTCAAGATATGCGATTTGGTGGCGGGATTTTTAAAATAAGATTATGTTATCGTTTTGTGCTTTTGACACTGTAGTGCGGTAAACGCTCGTTAATCCAGCATTCGATAATCCGATGCTTTCAATAATCCGAATGAAATTTTATATAAATGGTTGTGTACGAAAACGTTCCAAGAAACGGTGCAAACAATGCTTCGATTATAAAAAAACGATAATAGCTTTCGTGATGATTTGGACTTATCAGAAACTGAATGTGTCTTTTGTAACGGTTAGCTATTTCAAACTCGTCGTGGAATTCGTAAATTAGATAATTTTAGAACCCGCCGTACAACAGCTAAAATAATCTCTGAGAATATATTCGCTTTATCTTCCGGCAAACGTTACTTCCTTAGTTTAGCCAATGGATCAGAAAGAAATTCAAAATTTCAAATATTTTCCCTGGGCTTCTTTTTTTCAATGGCTTAAGGCTCATTTATACCGGGTTCTTTTTTATCATTACACATACACTTTTCCTATGTGTAACCACATCAATGGTGTAACTTAAAAAAAAATAGTCAATGCATTATAGCTGCATAGTAGGCAACCAGTTATACAGTCGTATTTTGACAAGCGAGAACCATGAGCTGTCATATTTTTATTAACTTTTTATTTTGAAATAAAAAGTGAAATTGTAGAGCAAATACTGTAAGATACACATTTTAAAATGCTATTTTACTTTGCTTATTTTAAATTGTTCCGCGCCCTAATAATCCCTGGTAGCGCAAATCTTACTTCGAAAATAAAATAGATTGGTGTATAATTGGTTGCCTACTATGTCAATGCATTGACTTTTTTCTTTTTATCATTACACATAGGGAAAGTGTATGTGTAATGATAAAAAAAGATCTCTGTATATGCTAGTCAACTCGGCCGAGTGATTGACTAGCAAGCCACTAGCACTCAAATAATACGTGCAAACATTCACTGGTACTAGTTCCAGGGACATGCGAGTTCACTCGACCGACGCTCTACTTTTTCGTGCTACTAAAGATTGGGGGTCAAAAGCAGATACTAACAGGTGCAAACATCTACTAGCACGTTTCTTACGAGCGGTGACAGTATTCCAACATCAGATGGCTACTGGAATTCGAATATGAATGCAATTTAACATGCAAGCAAATTAGCATGTGTAAACACATGTCTTACTAGTGATTGTGCGCGCAATTTACTCGGAAGAGTTGACTAGAATGTATAAATGAGCCTTTATAAATTCGGACTGTTGATGATGATGATGCTCAACATGAAGTTGGAATTTTCCCGGAGATTAAGTTGAGGAATGCGTAGACATTGACCATACAGTCTGTAGGGGATGAAATGACAATAGAAAGTGTGATAGAAAATCAACAAGATCTACAACCGCCAGGTGTTATGAATCTGATGAAGAAGACAAGATTTACGTAAAAAAATTCGACGGTTCGACTACCTGGAATAAAGCAGCTACCACGTCGATACATTCGATACGTATTACATATTGTGTACCTTGAATTTACAAAAGCTCACGACCAGCTTTATGGCAGGCCTCATTCTTTCGGATTTTTTACATTTGCGTAGATTATCGTTTAGACTTATCTGTGGATATTCAATGGTAGTCGGTGAAACACGCGCATACAAGACATGAAATGACGTGAAATTGTAAAATACTGAAAAGTATGGAAAATCTTCCGCGATACACAAATTAGACATATAAATGCAAATCATAGAAAGAATGCGATAGAAATTTGACATAAAGTACAGTTGTGGTCAATAAAATAGGGACACAGTATGTTATCGCTTTTTTTTTACAAATAGAAGCTGAAAAACGATTTCTTTCACCACAAATCGATCATTAACGACCAGAACAGCTTAAATGTGGAATATTTCTCTAAAAAGTTAATTATGAACAAAATGAAAATCGCGTGCGAACTCTCTGTAACGCGAGTCGCACGCGATTTTCGCCTCTATTTCGTAAAGTAAAAAATTCATAACTTTGGAACCGCTGCAGATAATCAAACCAAATTTGAAATGTTGGATGAACAAATCATAGATACTCTTTCTCTTAGTGACACAAATTTAATTCAACTTTCACCGCAAAAGAGGGGTGAATTTTTCCATGTGTACTTCAATGCTTGTAACTTTGTTCATAATTAACTTTTTAGAGAATTATACCACATTTAAGTTGTTCTGGTCGTTAATGATCGATTTGTGGCGAAAGAAATCGTTTTTCAGCTTCTATTTGTAAAAAAACGATAATATACTGTGTCCCTATTTTATTGACCACAACTGTATATGAAGCAAATCAAAAGTTAATGCAAGTACCATTCAAAGAATATTACATGCACACGACTTTCATGTTAGAATTCCACACAAAAAGAAATATTTTAAGTGTTAAAAATTGAGTAATGTAATAGAATTTGTCCGAAAATACCCGGACACAACTCCTAAAACCTAAAACAATGTTTCATTCTCAAATAACAGTAAATTTGAGATGAAAATAGAGAGAACTAAAAATCAAAGTTGTTGCAACAAAACCTGTCGTTCAAAAACTATAAAAAAAAACATTACAAGTTCAGTGATACATAGTGCGTAGTACAATATCAGCCACAACTACAGGAAATCGCATACCATACTACAAAACAAGGCAAAAAACTATAAATAAAAGGAGTACCTAATCAAAGATTGCAGGACTCTTAATTCAAATTAGCCTGAAAGACCTTATCGATATTCCACCCACTGATCAAGATCGAGCTAATTAGACTTTATTAAACCAAATAATTAAAAATAGCTGTAGATAAAGTTAATTCTATTTTCATTTATTAACGTTGTTTATTTTCTTTACTTCAAGTTAAATGATGAATAATCTTAATTAACAGTGTAAATGTATCCCATACATATCTAATAATTAGTTAGCCACAGTACATTAATAATACTTGAAAACTACATTTACCTTATCATATAATCTATTGTACTAACAAGCATTTTGCCGTACTTTATATGCGTTATGTAAATGATAAGATAAACGTTAATCAATTTCGCCTACTGTCCTTATCACCGCTTTATACCAACCTTGACTAGCAAACTCGTCATACATGCATCTCGCTTTGTTATTGTTATTTAAATGCTATAAAACATATTAATTTGTTTACGAACGGCGTCCTTTTTCGCAAAGTCACCAATGAACGAAAACGAATTAGTAACTTGTACCGTGGAAACAGACCATTTCGAAAGGTACGAATAACATTTACTTAGAATCCAGCAAACTTTTTACTTACCTATCTGTTTCGTAAGCGCTTTTAATTAGCTTGGTATGTTCGCATAATTTAGGTTATGTTGTAGCCTCAATAACTAGAGCATAGTTTTCTCGCTGTATCACACTCGATCGACGGAATATTAAGTATGATTTATAAGAAAGCAATTCCGAGTTTTATTGATTACGTGTAAAAGCCGAATATAAGTAGTGGGTGCTGTATAGTTTAAAATAAATAATGTGCAAGTACGTACTTACGTTGAAGTAGTTTATTACTAAATATGTTCGTGTCATTATTTTAAAATCTATAACTTTTCTTGCGCTTGAAACCATGAGATATATATCTGTAAATCGTGTTTTCTTACCTAGCAGCAATGTAATTATAAAAATTCACGCAATGTTTATGCATTCATCTGGTTGTAAAGCAGGTGAATTGCATTGTGGTTTGTGAATTGAGAGCACCACCTAGTTTCGAGGGTAAGAATTTATCGCTCGTGTACCAATCGAAATAAAGTGGGGCTTTAAGCGCTAAATTTGAACAATGATAAGGCATGAATATAGTCAACCCTTGTACAACACGGCATCGAAATTATAGGAGTCCGTGTATTAAAGTGGTTTCTATTTCGGATTAATAAACAGAAATTCGTGCGGTTAAAGTAAACAGGAAACAAGTCTGCTGCTACTCATATCTTACTTAACACAGATAAATACCGATTTTTTTTTTGCAAAAACGTGCTGTGATATAAACAGTGACGTCGTAAGAATAGAAAAATAAAAAGTAAAATTCAGTTTAAATATAGCCGTGTTATAAAACGGTTGACTGACATAAAATTTATTACCCTAAATCTAATTTTATAATATTGAATTTAAATTATTTAATTTAGACCGGCTATATTGGGAGTTTTAACTGCTATATGAAAAGTCGTTATCACCGTAACTTATCAACTCTTTTTTCGGTTTCCTTTTTGGCCTCAGTGCGCGACGGTCTAGCTTCAGTGGAGTACGCCCCTGCGCTAGAGGCAGGGACGGTAAGGAGCTGATTCAGTGCCCGACCATTAGCTGTGACGGCATGGGACATGTGTCTGGCAACTACGCCACCCATAGAAGGCAAGCATCCAACTACACTCTAGACATTCCGTGTATATATTTACATATTTACTAACACTCACCGCAACACTTGGGCTATGTTCATTCTGGAATAAAATTTGCAACTTTCAAATTTAAAATCATTTGCAATGGAAATGTCCAAAATTAACAAAGCCTGGATTTGTGGCCCCTTATCAATATCCTGAAGCTTGAAGTAGACTGATTCTGTGTTGTAACACTCACTTTCTACTAATAATTTAAAGGCAATGCGCGTAAGATCCAAGAAGGACAATGAAATTGGATATTTTGCCGACTAGACCATGTCTAAGCGAATGATTGGCTGCTAACTGAGTCAGATCCTTATTATACTGTTTTAGATATATCCGCTTTTGTTTTCAACTTTCCCGCTTGTGTGTTCTATATAATATTTCCACGTTGCAAAGTGAATATAAAATCGTTTACTAATTTTCTAGTCTTTCCGGATGTCCTCGAGCAGACCGTTCGCAGATCCAAGCTCACTCCCAAGAACTAAAATGTCCAACACCAGGTTGCGATGGCTCAGGACACGTCACTGGAAATTACTCATCACACAGAAGTTTATCTGGCTGTCCCCGGGCTAATAAACCAAAGAGTAAACCACGGGACGGCCAAGACTCGGAACCTTTAAGGTATGTATTTATTTTTTAACTAGAGTCTGTTGTTATGGCATAAGTTGATATGAAGAACAAATTAAAAGCGTGCTTGTACTTCGTTCTCGTCCGATTTTCACTTTAATAATCATTATTTCATTGTCGCTTTTCTTGTGATTTTCATGCAACAGATGTCCTATACCGGGTTGTGATGGATCTGGCCATGCGACAGGGAAATTTCTGTCGCACAGAAGGTAACTAACTTACATGTAAATTGTCAGTTTTCTTTTTTATTTTCCGTTATTGTTCTTAATTTATCCAATAATCGCATATCGTTTAATAATAATTTCAATTGACAATCTACTAAGACCATACCCGGCATACCTCTCGATGGATTTACAAAGACATCTTTTTAATATTGTTCCCAACGAAAAATTATACCGTGCGTTTAAATTTAATTATTTATGTTGTAATTGTCTTGTTAATGTTTGATAACTGATTATTTCTTTTCTATTTTTACAGCGCTTCAGGATGCCCCATAGCTAATCGTAACAAGATGCGTGTGTTAGAAAGTGGTGGAACGGTCGAACAACATAAAGCTGCTGTAGCAGCAGCTACTGCGATGAAATTCGAAGGTGTTAATTGTCCCACCCCCGGCTGTGACGGTACTGGGCACATAAACGGATCCTTTCTTACACATCGTTCTCTAAGCGGATGTCCAGTAGCTGGTCAAACCGTTAAAAAGACTAAGTACGCCGATGAAATGCCGTTTTACTCGAAAGGATATACAGGTAATTCGGGGATATCTCCCTTCACATTTTAGTTGTAGAATTATTCTACTTCATACACGCGAATATGAAAATTGCTGCACTTTTGCAAATTTAGTTAAAACTTGAATAGATCTTTTTGTATTGCAATCTTATATTTTGTTTATTTAACAGATATCACAAAAATTGACAAAATCGTTTATAGCGATTTCTTTGAGGTAATTACTTTTTTCAATATACCTATATATACTACTACAATTTTCAGTTCGTTGTTTTTTGCAAATCTCCGATCAACTTTATTCAGTTTTGACGAAAACTCAAGGAAACAAAACATAAATTCCATTACCCTATAAATATTCGAAAATATGTTAATCGTTCGGAAACGTTATTTTGAGTTTACGCCAATCCTTAATGCTTCTCATCTCACATTGCTTATCAACGAACGTTCTTGGTAGAAAAATAGTAGAAAAAACGTTTTCATTTTTATAAAAATAATAAATTATAAGAACCAATTAATATTAGTATTTCTATATACTCCACTCAACAAAAAATAAACTTTTTTCAACCATGGACCACCGAGCAAATATAAATTGATGTATTAGTTTCACGATCGTTAGACCATTATTGCATCATCTCATTTTTTTCAGGAATGGAGAACCCCGGAGGTGGAGAGGATCTCATGACCCTGGAGGCTGAAATCACCGAGCTACAACGAGAGAATGCTCGAGTGGAATCCCAGATGCTCAAGCTTAAGTCTGACATAAATGCTATGGAAAGCCACTTAAGTCACGGAGAAAAGGTAAAGATTGTCATTCTAGCATTAAATAATTATGGTGCCTCCTACCAAAAAAATAATTGTTTACTAAAAGGAAAAATCATATAAATTAAAATTAGAAATGTGATTTTGTACAAAAAATATTTAGCGCCATCTATGGGCTAGGGGTAGTATATTCAAACGATAATGCGACTCCCAAGTAGAAATTTTCATGATATTAAATAGAAATCTGGAACTTAAAAACTCAAATATGTATTCGCAACACTTTTATAAAGATGAAAAATACTCACAGTAAACTACAATTATTTGCACGTTTTTATTTTTAAAATTTCTTTAGTCTAGCACGGTATTGATCTGCATGTCTTGAAATACCGAGATTCAAGAAACGAACCTATGTGTAATTCAACCTTTTCCATTACTGGTGCCATCTAATAGACCCTAGTGACACTGTAGTTATACATTTTCTGTAAACTACATCCCCCTACAAACACTTGTAAAAAAATATGTATATTGTTAAACCACAGTTGTTTTCACTGGGATGTAAAACCAAATAATATAAATCTATACATTTTTCAAAAATCAAACAATATCGATTTTGTTTAATATACTCTAAGAATCTTCGATAACTTTAGTTTAAACTTTAACGGATATCTGCAATATCACCATGTAGGTACCCTTGCCATAGGTGGTTATTGATTACTTTTCAAGTTGAGCGCATAATTCCTAAGCGGATGGTAAATAGAGTAATATAGTGAGCATTGATACTAAACAAGTTTACACCACTCAAATATTGCAAGTAAATACTAATACCTGAGATTCATAATTTCTTTCATATCATTTACCCTATTCTCTCATATTTTGTAGATAAGTACTATTCGTTATTACTATATATTATATTACATGGATGCCCAATTTTTAAGAGATATGATATATACTATTAACCTGGAGTATGTATATTATGTCTATCACTCTCACCATGGCGAATATGGCACAAAAATTCATCATGTGGGTGGGAAAAGTATTTGAGTAAAAATATTTTTAGATACTTTTAAGTATCTAAAGAAACTCTTAGTATCTAAAAATCCTTTTAGTATCTAAAGATACTTTTGAGTATCTAAGATACTTTTATGTATGTAAGATACTTAGATACTTTTCAAGTATTTAAGATACTTAGACACATTTGTATGAACTAACATAGTTAGGCACAGTGTACAGTTTCTAAGATACTTTAGTTGTAAAAACATTTTAACCCTCTAAATGATCATACGATTTAAGTTTAAGCGAGGAAGCACTTTACAATCGTATACTTTGGGCTTTGGGATATAAAAGAAACAAGAGACGTTAAGTTATTACAAATTATGTATCGGAAACAAAAATTAAACATAAAATTCTCAAAACAATATAAAATAAACATAAATTAGTCTGTTAAAAAAACAGGACAAAGCGCATTATGCATTAAAAACAAAACATTCAACATTTAACTAACGCTGTAAAAGATAAACGAATAATGCGGGCGAGATGCAATAAACAATATACATACGTCTCTCACGTTACGGCCGGCGCGACCTGTCAAAGCTTGTCGTGTCGTGTCGAATCAAGAAAAAGTATTGATTTTTCACGTTTTGAGTATTTAAGATACTTTTAGTATCTAAAGATACTTTTAAAGATAAAAGATACTAGATACTTTTAAGAAGTATCTATAACGAAAGTATCTCTTAAATGAATCAAAAAGTATCTTAAATAAAAGTATCTAAGATACTTTTAGCATCTTAGATACTTTTTTATCTTTTTACTAAAGATACTTTCAGCTCTGCTCAACAAGCACTTACAAATTATCCAAATCAATTTTATCGGAAAATCTTCGTCACTTGTTATATTACTTATGAAAAACAAGTATACGTAAGAATAAAAAGTCTCAAAATTTTATCTTTACTTATGTAGGTACACAATCCATTCTGTCTTTGTAGTAGACAAATTACAAATTGCTTCATAATCACAAAGTAGATCGAAATGTGGAGGAAAGTTCCTCTTTGCGGTAAATAAACAGAATCAACAGAAAAATATAAAGTGTCACAAGAAAAGTTTTCAGAGTAGGACATGGATTAAAAAATAACTTGATTTAATAAATGATTGCTTTAGTAATGTAACGTGACTATCATTCACTTTCTTTTTGCAGCCGTTTCTAATCGTTGGAAGTATTAGAAGCGTACTTACTAAACAAAGCTAATAGTAACTTCACTTCTTTCTCAATATCAAATATCAATTGCAAACACAAAATATCGTTATGATTTTCTTATGTTTAATCTGTGAGTTCGAAAGAGTGCGATAAATACAAGATACAACTTATTAGTTTTGTCTAGCTAGATATCAGATCCGGCGATGCACCGATTTCATTCATTATTCTTTGCTTATGCGCGGTAACCATGGTGACTGTTATGCACCTAGATTATTTGAAGTTACGATGTTGGTAGCAGTCTGGACGCGGACGAAGTTGTTTTCACTGGGATGTAAAACCAAATAATATAAATCTATACATTTTTCAAAAATCAAACAATATCGATTTTGTTTAATATACTCTAAGAATCTTCGATAACTTTAGTTTAAACTTTAACGGATATCTGCAATATCACCATGTAGGTACCCTTGCCATAGGTGGTTATTGATTACTTTTCAAGTTGAGCGCATAATTCCTAAGCGGATGGTAAATAGAGTAATATAGTGAGCATTGATACTAAACAAGTTTACACCACTCAAATATTGCAAGTAAATACTAATACCTGAGATTCATAATTTCTTTCATATCATTTACCCTATTCTCTCATATTTTGTAGATAAGTACTATTCGTTATTACTATATATTATATTACATGGATGCCCAATTTTTAAGAGATATGATATATACTATTAACCTGGAGTATGTATATTATGTCTATCACTCTCACCATGGCGAATATGGCACAAAAATTCATCATGTGGGTGTTTTCAGGGGGTATTTGAAATAATACTGGTTATATGCAGCACATTATACACTTGTGTATAAAATTGACTATTTGATTAGTTTTATGCTAAATATATTTCTCTTCGATTTACCGACTACAGTGCATGTATTTACTATTATTATGCACAGGCAGTGGTTTAGTGAACCTTATGCACTAAAAAAAAATTGTTTTCAGAACTGCTACATACTTCTAAAACTCTTACATTGGTCCCCCAAAATTTGAATTCCTCCTTCAGAATTTGAATATACCTATAGTTTTCGCATGTCTTGAACTTGAGTCGATGTTGGAACATTTCAATATGCCAGTCTATCATCATTTCAGTGATTCTTATCAATGCCGAATCAATAGCGGCTACGTTTAGTATACCCCGACCTTGTTTTTTGTATTAGTATTTTAACTTTCAAATTAATTTAGTTTCTGTGCTTTATTTATACAGTATATGCAAGATTTTAATCAAAATGTTAGGAGAAAGAATAAATGCTGCAACCCACACGGCTTTAAATAAAAAGCCAAAGATTGCAACGATGTCACTTATATAGGTGTAGTTACTGAAAAGCGAATAAAGGCCCACCTCTACTCGGTTCGCCTACTGCGGATGCATTGCAGCAAATCTCAAACCCCAGTTTTGTTTGTGGTATGTAATACTCCTATACTGATAATTCCTTCCGAAATTAGTCGAAATCAACAGTAAATAGATCTGCATACAGCTGTATGTAAAACTATATCTATCTCACTAATTGGTACTGGTTGGGATAAAAACATTATGTTCTGGATCTCTTAATTTTTCAGAACATATTAATATTACGGATTCATCGTTAACCATTATCTTCTTCCTTTTTGTTTGCATTAGTCTGCGGTTGATTCTATTGATATTTAATCCTGCATACTAGTGCTGGGCATCTTATTCGAATTATTCGATTAATCGAATACGCATCTATTAAAATATCGAATAAAACTATAACTCATTTGAAATTCACTTATCCGCAAACATTATTGCATTAATATAGGTACGTAATTTTCTATATTCAAAAAGATATAAAAGGAGGTCTCTTCTCTAGTTCAAAACAGTTACTTATTGAATAGTTTTTTGCCGACTTCAGTCATTATAAATCACATATTGTACAATCTTAGGTTGGATTGAATTGAATGTGAAAGAATAAAATTGAATTGAATACGAATAATCGATCGAATTGAATTGAATATGAATAATCGATTACATTGAATTGAATAGGAATGAATAATTTGAATTGAATACGAATGATCGATCGAATTGAATTGAATATGAATAATCGATTACATTGAATTGAATAGGAATGAATAATTTGAATTGAATACGAATAATCGATCGAATTGAATTGAATATGAATAATCGATTAAATTGAATTGAATATATGAATATTCGACTAATTCTAATATTCAAATAGAAGACGAAATGATTATTCGAATACAAAAATCGTCAAAATGCCCACCACTATTGCATACTCGGTCGAAATAACTTGATCAACATGTCTTATAGCCCTACCCAACAATTTTTACGTTGTAGTATAACCTTTAATATTTCTTTATAATTGTATCGGCTTTCCATTTACACTGTTTATTATATTACACAACATGACCGCGACTTTATTTCCAACATCAAATTGTCTTGCTTTTGTATCCGCTTATCCTTTTCCTCCCAACACATTTCTTTTGGCGTAATCTAATGTAGCTACTACGGGTACATTTTAAAATAGTTTCGGTGAGGCGTTGGTTTATCGAAGTATTCGTTGCTTTTCTATATTCCATGAGACATCGGCAATACGTAACATTCAAGTCACCAACCTCAACAATCATTGCTCGAAGACTTTGTTTGATTTGTCTGTAGAATACTTGATGGTTCGAAGCCGTATATTTATAAGATATTTTATTAATTTTTGTATAACTTTGAAATTTCTTGAATCGTAATCCGAATATCTTGCTAACGTTTCACAAAGTATTTCAATTGTAAGCTTCGTCGCCATAGAATGAATAACTTTTAATTATTGCATGTACAAGTCACTGCTTATTTGAAAAGTATTATTCTTGAAAGAATCCCACACAGTTCACATATATATTCGTTGCCACCCAGGCTCTTCGGAGATTCGATATGTTTAAGGGTCAAAAATATTTTCGTCTACTCATTTTAGCCATTTGACTTCCAATTCTTCGAATAAGATAGTTTTCATCCTTCAAGTACTTAGTTCTCGTGGCTTGTAGTCTTGATTAGTCGAACTTCATAATTTCGTACCTTTTTTTAATATCTAGTTTTTTTTATTCGCACTCGTTTTCGATTTTCTGTTTTAAAGCATACGACACTATTCTCGGACAGATAAATATTGTGATCACTGATATCTGAAGTTTGCAGTTTGTATTAGGAGTTTTTCCTTAATTTAAACTTAAACACTGTATTATATTTTTGTAATAGTTCATCTTTCCCATATGAACTGATGGAAACTAACGAACTGAGTATCACGTGATGCAATAAGGAATGGGATTTTGTTAGATTTAGCTATTTCATTTTACTAGGCTTGACTCGTATTTTCTCCACTTCTCAAATACAATAGACGAAATTGAAATTGTAGAACAGCCGATAAATAATGTACATGTTTTTTACCACAGAAACTCTAGTAGTAGTTCCAAACTACCATTATACATTTGAATTTGTTGTAAATAAAGCGTTCATAATTTTAGAAATATATAGATTTGCTCTCATCCCGGCTCATCAACTACATTCAGATCGCATATTCACACCACATGTAATTTGAGTGTTACACATATTTTCAAAACTATAATCTGTGTCATCTATTGCTATTATTTAACTTCCCGAAAGTCAAAAGTAATAGCTGTATCTATTACTTTTGGTAGTTTTATTTTCACTTGCGTATATGTTATACTGTTTCTTAGTATAGGTACATGTGTTTTGCAATATATTGTATATTTCATGCAATAACAGAAAAACTATTAAATTTAAATTACAAACTTTACGTGTACCAACAAAATCATTGTTAAATGATATGGCAGATTTCCACGGCTCCCTTCCGGATTTTGATCGCATCATACTATGTGAAATTTATATACAATACAAAAATAAACTAAATGCAAAATAAAGTAAAAACAGATGTACAAAAAAATACAAAATCTACTAACAAGACGTTTCGCTACTAATGTAAGTGCCTTCTTCGGGAGCAAAAAGTGGATAGGATGTCTCCTATCCACAACTTGCTGACCACTCCCAACGCTAATTTCTGTAAAATTCGAAAGTTTCATTAATCTGAACCTCTCTGTTAGAAGATTTTTGTCTTCAGTGCGGTTCAGGGACACCTGAAGATCACGCTAAACCGCAACCTTCTAATATCCCATACGCACTTTTTGCTTCTGAAAAGGTCACTTACATTAGTTAGTCCAAATTACTTTTGTTTTAATTTTATATTCATATTTTAAGATACATATACAATTGTTTTCTGAAAAATATACTATTCGAGTTATATATGTATATATAACTCACATTTTAAACAGAGTTAGTAGATCAATGGAATAAAACTAACATTAAACCAAACAATTCTGTAAGTGAATTAAAAAGTCTACGTGAATTTATACGATGCCCATGTAACAGCTCATGTAACATATCAATACACATCTTGGTGTTTTTATTATAACTCTTGCTCGAAATAGAATCATAGAAGCCTTTCAATCAACTTTCATTAAAAAGAAGTAATTGAAATCGTAGTCATTTGAGTCTTAAATACAACTCTGACGACATTTCTCTAACACAATTACTTTCTATTTTGTTCGGACATTGCCTGTAAATAGTCGATGTCTGTAAGTTAAGTCACAGGCACCGCTTTCTTCAAATCAGCCTCAATCAACTTTCAAAAGGATTGAGGTTTGACAAACCACTCGACGACATAAACCCTATAATAAAACTATTTTACCAGAGACGTGCTTTCTCGCCATTGCCTTTCATGTACATCCACTTTATCAGCATTTGTTCCTTAAAGTAAGATAGGAGTACCTTTTCTAATATATTAATTTAATTGTATGAACCGACTAGAAAAGGGGCCATTACAACATGATATTGAAATATCCATATTTTACATTTTCTTTGTGCGCTATGGTTGAAATGCCCATAAGACTTAGTACCTAGTCTAACAGAATCATATAGGCCAATTTTACACTCATCAAACCAGAGCACAACATATGAAACGTCATGTTCACGAACAAGAAAAATAATACGTACTTTTACTATTTCCCTGATTCTATACTGCTTACAATTTTGTTTTAATTAATCTTCTACTAACAGTAGACGTGCTTATAGAAACATTTAAATGATTTATAATTGAGCTGATGATTTGGGCACACCGATCGCAATGCATTTCATTTTTTTCTGGGAGTTTTCCACTTTCTCTTTGTTTGTGTTTCCCTCACATAATTGATTTTGTTTTTGGCACACAATAGCTATGACGTATACTTTTTAAAACATTTAAAGATTTCTATTAATGGATTTATTTACTATGCTGCCATGGTCATGGTACACACTGGTGCGCCCCTTAAGTATACAAGTGTAATGTAAATTACAACTGATCAGGCATGCGTAGAATAAAAAGATACAAATTTAGAGTAGTGGGTAATGAATTAATAAAAGAGTTATAGTATGGAAGGTGGAAAAATGAAGCATAAGAAATTGAATTATATCAATTTATTGCAATATTAAGGAGTGAACGTAGTGATAGTATTCTGATTCTGAAGAAGAGAGTAGTGATGAGGAATTTCAAATGTTTGATTTGAATAGCGATAAAAAAACTGAACAAAAATTATTTAGAACGCGTCGTATAGAGGCATGAAATAACAACTTGAAAAACATTTCTCATTACTATACTTAACACACGATAAGCGTTTGTTATAAGAACTATCCTATCGGTGTATGAGTGTACACTAGTAACATTGACTACACTACACCTATTACAGGAAGTATTTGTACCAGACAAGTCTAATCACTAATATTTTCATGCATATGATTAGTAACTCTACACAAATATATCTCATATTACATAAATAATAGTGTATTCAGTTTAATTTTGAGAGATCATTACAATTTCGGGCTATGAAGATGAACGTATAAGTTTCAACCCGGTAGCCGACTCATTAAAGAAATTTGTGAGAAAGGACCACAATATCTTTTATTATTTATTTAACTATCACTCACACAGAGTCCACCATGGAATTTCATATATTTCATATTAGTTAGATATATTATTTGACGACTATTTTATCATTTTACAACTTTTGTTGTTGCCAAAGACAACAGTTTTATTTAAATACCCTTACTAATTATTAACTACAGAGGAATTTGCTCTATAAAATAGGTACTTTCTATTTAACACTGATGCGCGAACAAAACCGGTTTTGTTCGAACGATTTATACACAACAGTACCGGTGTTGTTCACTGATCAGCGTTAAATAAAAAATACCTAATGCAGCGCTGCAATGCCAATAGATGTGTAGATGTGTGGAACTAGTTATAGTAAATACGTGCGAGGAAAAGGAATAAAATTGGTCAAGATGGTTGTTGGAAAATACTTTTAACTATATGCTAAGATGCAATAAGAAGTATCAATTATGTAGATATAAATCACTTGCCAACAACTATATTAATCGGATGTATTACTTTTTCCCTCGTAAATTTAGTATCGCTCGCTCAGTTACATACTTGCTCTTAATTGGCAATTGCACCTAACTCCTAGTTTTATATTTACCAGCGATATCGTAAAAAAGCAATCGGATTACACTAAAACTTTCCCATCAGGAAACCCAGATGATCTCGCAGCGCAACAACAACTTGAACGAATACTACGAAAGCTTGAGGAACAACGTCATCACCCTGCTGGAACACGTTAGGCTCCCAGGAAGTGGCGCCCAAGAGAAAATTGGTCAAGAAAACTTTGATTCCTACCTGACGAAATTACAAACACTCTGCACACCGGAAGGCTACAGCAACGAGGACAATAGACCACTGTACGAAACAGTGAAGTGTGCTTTGCAAGATTTCACGGTGTTGCCCACACCGATTTAAATTTTAACTTGAACGCATTTAAGTGATTCCCCGAATATATGTACGTATCCCCTCTACTAAAAAAAGATTAAAAAATGTGCTTTACATGATCATAACCTGTACGTAAAACTAAAATGTGATCTTATGTATATAATATAAATTAAATTCGAACCATTGTAATTGTGAGACAAAAACATCGAGGAATTTTTTTGGACGTATTCATACAGGTCATTCCTCAAATTCTATCTAATTAACGGTGTATATTGTAAATAGTACCTTTTCATTAATGTTGACTGTATAAACAATAATTATTAAGTAATTGTAATAGTTTGCCCCGCATATAAGTTCCTTATTAAGTATTATTTATTTAATTGTTTAGCAATTTCGTATTAACTAAAATAAAAATTAATTGAGAAAAAATTAAAAAAAAACGAACCTATGAAAACTGTACAAAAACAACTGCCTCAAAGAGGAATTTGTAATATATTTTAATATCTCGCTTTATTAAAGTTAATATCCATTACAATTCCGTTAAAGTTTCATTTTTAGATAATCTGTGATTATTTATACTTAGTGTTTATAATAGTTATTATTATATTATTACTACTATTCTAGTGTAAAATCAGACTTTGTGCAATGTAAAAAAATGCGATCGAACACAAAAAATACTATTATTATACAAACTACATTCAGAAGGTGTTCAAAACGTTTTTAAATTGTTTATTGTGATGCACTCAAAACTTGTTTTTAAGATTATATTTTAAGTTTTTGTCTGTTATTTATCGATTTCGTTTCTTTGTCTAAAATGAAAGACGTTTGTCATACTGGACTTTATTTTATTTAACGAGTTGTGGTTTCTTATGATGCTGTAACCGAAAAAAAACTGTTGTGTAATGTGTAAATATATGAATTAGAAAATTTGGATTCTCAATATTGAAAGTATTATTTGTTCACACCAAATATATATGTTAAAATACATGTGTTGTTATTATAAATAAAATAATTTAAAATAAATGCGTTTCTTTTCTTATATGCTTTACTATAAAAAAACGGTATCATTTCCTTAAAACCATATTATCCAAATTCAACATTTTGATATTAATTAATTTCTTAACCGTTTTACTTAAAAGGCATTTACTTAACTAATGGAAATAAATCCACTTACGACGTACCTCGCCAACCAGCAACCCAGAAATTCAAATTTCGAATAAACTTTACTTTCGTTAAATTTTGCTTTTAGGCTAAAAAGAGTACTTTTATATAATAACCCGTATTTTAGGAATCAAACTATTTGAAAGTACCTCCGCAAAAATGTGCACCGTTTCTAAATTTTTGTAAATATCTCTGGAATTAATCAATAAATTATAAAACCAAGGCAATAAAATTTAGGGTGCAAACTAATCTGTCACCAACTTCAATGTATGCTTGCGTTAGTCTACTTTTCTACTTGAAATGATCCCTATGCCTTTCCTTACTACGGCTCGTCCCAAGCAATACTTACAATACCAAGATACAATGCCGGGCAAATATAGATCGCCACTGACAAGCGGTATTGATGTAACAAATGCCGGTAGAGTCCAAATACTATAAGAAGTACACATACGTTATCGTACGTATAAACCGATGTTGGTTCAGGCGAGTCTATCAATTCGTTAAGGCTAGAGTAAGTCCTCAGTGGTATGCAAACGTGTCAATCGCAATCGAACCATTGCTGTGTTGAATAGTCATTGATGTGAGAAAGATAGAATTTGATAGCATAAGCACATTCTTTCACGTACAGAAATTGGGTACTGATAAACGGAACTGCATGCTGGGAAAATGCAAACATTTGGATAGACAATACGTCAATAAGCTGGAGTATAGGTTGCCTATCTACCAGACAAATCATAACATTGGCCGCGTTCAGTTAGCACATTGATAAGTCACCGGTAAGTAGCGAATAGTGAAGTACTGCACTGAATATCTACATGCCAATGATACAATACCTACAATTTAGACATTCAGTTCACTACTTAACTATTCGGTACTTACCGACCATTGCAAAAGTAATTGAATTCAAAAATACAAGAACGTGTATAAATTTATTCTTGTGAAACACTTTGGTTCAGGCATTTCTCTAAAAATTATATTTAATACTTGTATATATATTACAACTTTGATTTCGCTATATTTCAATTATATATTTACCCTCGAAGGCTTTCTTCAAACATGCTTTAGGTATGTCTACTTTAAAAATTATTTTAAAAAATACTGTTGAATGCTTAACCTTAAAATCAATATATAGCAATAAAACTTACAGTAACATAAATACATAATATGTAGTGTGTATATACATACTCACTAATAAAATATAAAGCAGTAAAAAAAACTGCTTTATAATTATAACGAAAATTATCAATATCTATCATGAATATATCAACTATTTCACAGATTTTATCATAAATAACCCTAAACTATACTACGTATACTACAGTCTTGGAACGCTATTTGCCTATCCAAATGTACGCGTTTTCCCAGAATGCTCTTCCCCACAAAGGTACTCACTTTCGTATTTACTTCTATCTAATTCTATCTTTTTCAAATCAATGTGAATAGTGCTGTTGCTAACTGCGTCGCCACTGCTTTCAGATCTCGCGCATATCTGCTCGTGACGTATATGTACTTATTAAAGTGTTTGGGTTCTACTTTGGTATCAACATATTCCTGCAAAGATTACTTTTTATAAGAATATTTAATAGAGTACAAATCAAATATATGTCAAAATTATAAACACATCAAAATTCATACATATACGTAATGGGAAAAAAAAATACTGGAGAGTATATCTGCTAAATAAATTAATTTATGAAATTATTGAGGTTGAATATTTTTGACAACACATGTTAATAAAAACATGATATTTAGAACACAAATTTAATTTTGTTGTTAATTGATGTATTAGAAAATAATGTTAAATTAATGAAATTTTAAAAATGTTTCGTTTTTTAATAGTCCATACTCAATACGTGAAAACCTAATAAGAAAATATTCTATACCAATATTAAAAAATTTGAATGCCTAATACCACTACTGAGATTTTGGCCCCGGATTGTAATCCGCAATTCAAACGTACAAAAAGTAGCATAATCTGAGGACCAATTAAGCTTCATTTACATAGAGGGTAGTGGCAATTGTAGTGTAAGAGTAGTGGAAGGTGTACTGTAGTGCGGAAATGCATTTACATAAGAAAAGTAGTGGCGATGCGCCTGCTTTGTTGCGCATGCGTAACGACGATAGTTGGTAATGGATGTATAGTCAAATGTAAACACAACAAAACAGCTGTTATCGGTAGATTGTTCTGCGCAGACGCAACGGTATAAGTATCGGTAGTGTAGTGGAAATGTTTGGAGTTTGTGAACTTTGGCACTACTTCTCCACTACCGTTACTGTCGCACTGTTTATGTAAATGCTCTCGTTTAAATACATGAGAACTAACTTCGGCACTCCACTACTCTTACACTACAATTCCCACTACCCTCTATGTAAATGAAGCTTTACTTTTTCTCAGTTACACATCAAATGATATTCATTTGCAAAATTTGGATTGGCTTTTTTTATTGTAGTCTATCTAAGCATAACATATATTTAAATAGTCTTTATGTCTTGGGCAGCTCTAGATTGTAAAACTCATGTCTATACTTCCATATTTGCCATATTTATAAATGTAGTAAATTATAATTTATTTGACATTATTAACGTGATTATCAAGAAAAGATATATACAGTGAAACAATAAAGCGGTCCCGAAATAAAAATCGCTTAACACGAAAAGATGAATGACCACAACGGAATGAACAAAATATGAAAACAGCTGCCACGTCGGCGAGAATTAAAAGGGGTTTAAAATCAAAGCGAATGAGACAATGTTGTTTATCTAAAAAGGACAATACAAAAAATATATCAGATTATTTTTTATAAGTGTTTATTATAAACGTTTTATTTGTTTTTTTTTAATTGCAAATTATGTATTAAATTTCAGTAACCTCTTATTTTTTTTCTTATTAATGTTTTTGTTTTATTGATTTTTGTTAAAGGCATGCATACATATCTATTTAAATAAAATGTACTAAACGAAATTTTGTTGAAAACTAAAAATATGTTTAACTATACAAAGTGTCTCAAACGTAGGTAAACATATACTTGCTCTGTTATTTTAAATGGAACGCCCTATATATTTTGCCGTTTTTGAATAGTACGTTAAAAAATATTCCCACTTTATACAAACTAATTTCATTTCGATACCTATTTTCAGGATCAAGCTATCGCGGCATACGAAAAAGGCCGAATCGGGACGGTTTTTACAAAAACGTGAAATATCTCCATAACTATTAAGAATAGGGGTAAGGTAGTTTATATAAAGTGGGAATATTTTTCAACGAACTATTCAAAAATGCCAAAATATATAGGGTATTTCATTTAAAATAACGGAGCAAGTATGTGTTTACCTACATTTGAGACACTCTGTATAGTTAAAAATATTTTTAGTTTATGCAGAACATATATTGGGATAACTTTTCTTTATGATTTTTTCTCTGTATTTTCACAAATACGGCAGATATCTAAGATCCACGTTGAAACGGGACACTCTGTACATATACAGGTATCGTATAAGGGGTCATCTTAAGTGCGGCTTTCCATGTATAACAACAGAATTCTAGAAGCACATTGGCATATCGTACCGATCATGCTACGAGACACACTCTCAATACGAGCTAGATTAATACTACCGCTACTACTAGAATGAGTGGGGACGGGCATTCGGATCAGTGAGCCTAACAACTACCTCAAAGTGCCCATGGGACTCCACTCTAACATATTTCAAGCAGAGATTCCTGCTATTAACTTATGCGCCGTAAAGAACCTCGAGTCAGGGATACGTGGCGCAACAATTTGTATATCAACGGACAGCCAAGCGGCGTTGAAGGCTATGAGTGCCTATACGTACGAGTCCAGTCTGTTGCATGAATGTATATGCAATTTAAGGCAATTGGGACGCAATAACCACGTAACCCTTCAGTGGATCCCAAGCCATCAAAGGATCGAAGGGAACGAAAAGGCAGATTAGCTTGCCAAAGAGGCAGCAAAAATGCCTTTAATTGGACCCTATCCCTGTTGTGGACTGCAAAAGAGCCACCTAAAACAAGTAGTCCACAAATGGGAGGTCAACAGAAAGATCTCCCACTGACAGAATACGCCAGGACAAATGCAGGCGAAGGCACTGTTATCCGGATCGCCTAAGACATCACAGTCGCTGCTGTCTTTCAGCAAAGAGGACCTTAGACTGCTGGCAGGCTTTCTGACAGATCACGTGGCCCTGAAGTATCGCTTACATAAACTCGGAAAAGCTGAAGATCAAATCTGCCGTCTATGTCAAGAATATCTAGAGACGTCAGAACACATTTTGTGTAACTGTGTTGCTGCTAGTCATACACGACAACAACACTTCAGTAGGCCATTTCTAACGCCTACTGACATCCGGGACGGAAATCCCAGGCTAATTCTAAGGTTTATCAAAAGCCTCCAATTAGTCTAACAACCAGAAGGGAAATGTTACAATAGATCCATGCAGGTCGCGGTGACTAAAGGCAGCAGTGCCACTGCCCACAAATCTAATCTAATCTAATACTACCGCACTATTATCTAGTAATACTTGTAATTTGGCGAGGGCATATCGAAGAAAGACTACGTGCAAAAGCGCAGGGTGGGAGGTGTGTTTCTCGTTGCTATATATGATGCAATACTGGCAACTGCGACGTGTTTTTATACATAGGTTTACGTGCCGATTATAAGTGTTCTCTTTCCGAACATGTATGTATATACACTTTTTGTAATATCCTTTAACACGAAAAAATATTTCGGTCTCGTCAGTTTCGTGTTAAACGTATTTCACTGTATATATATTTAGATATTTTCACAATAGTAAAGTGAATGGAAATTAGTTCTCCATAAATATCGACTAATTGAACTTTGCAGAACATTTTATCCTAGTTTACATTGAATTAACTTAAGCACGGACATACAATACATGGTTGCCTGAGACATAAAAACTTTTTGAATTCATATTACAAAATATGTAGGTACTACTAATTTATTTAATAAATACAAACTTTAATAGTACTTAAAACCATCTGTCAAACAAATTGAAATTATTTTACAATGCAACATAATTACTAAGTAATAAACCTAACAACTAAGGCGACGCATTTTGTCCGCACTTTGGACAAAACTGGAGCTAGGGCATTGCATGAATTAGAAGTTTGCAAACAGCGACCGAAGAAATGCGGTGCACTACTCATAACGTGCAGTATGATCATCAGTTTATTTCTGATTAATTTACTAAATTACAATTAGTTTCATAAAAACTTTTCGTAATTTATTACATGTAAGTAAACTCACAAAAACTATCCAATCACCGTGACTATCTATTACCTGGAAAGTAGAAGATGTTTTTCATCATATCTCCATATTTTCTCAATAGATTTCACATTATTTTTCGTATATCTTCTCAAACATTTTCAATTTGATTTGCACCAGAAGGAAATACAGACCATTTCAATGTTGTTCAAAGCGCAATTTAGGGAATCATCTTTATTTCTCTCCATATCATCATGACTCTGAAGTAAGTAAACTCTGCAGATGTATTAACGAATTCATTCATAACTTTTTATACCAACTAATTTATTAATTTCCTAAAAAGTAACTTTACTTTGTTTCAATATTGCAGGTACATGCAAACAGTAAGAACAAGTTTTTAGGGGTTAATAGGTTTTTTCAACGAAAACCTAACCCTACGCTCCCATAAACTTTTACGTATGTATATCAGATAGAAAAAAATTGGTCACTTTAGAGTTTTTCTGGTTTAAAGGCCATCTTCTGTTTTTTGCCCAAAATTTGTCGGTTGTTAGAATCTCATATCAAGTTATTACTCAAACTTCACCTCCAGTTTTTGCGATTTTTTATCCCTACAATGAGGTCACATAACACCAAGGTGTTATCACAATTTGAAAATAAATAAACACGCCAATATAATCGTTGATTGATGTAACAAAAAATTACGGAACATGGATCTGTCACTTTTTTATTCTTCATCCTTAAATATCACAGTTAAAAACGCTTATAATACAAATGAAAAAGTGTTTATCATTGAAACTACAATACACTACTACTACATATCTATAACATATTTACTTGAAAAAAGTTACTTTCAATACTTTTTTAGCTTTCAACAAGCATTCAGAATTAGAAATCAGTTCTTTTTTGGCCTGGTTAGTATATTTTTTAATTATCTTTCTTAGCATTACTAATTGTAGTTTGTCTACCTTATGGAAACCTCCTAATAAATTAAAATCTTCTAAATTAGACATAAAATTCTTTAGTTTTTTAATGGAATTTAAATGATCAATTATTTGTATAGAATTTTTACTACTTTTATCTCTCTTAATTGAAGGCTTTAATGTAGTGCTTGTAACATTATCTTCATTTTCCATCATAGTCCCATCTTTCTTAAAGAAAGTTACTTGTTTGACATTGATTACTTCATGCTTGTGCTCCTTTTTAGAGAGTCTTAATTTTTTCTTTCTCTTTTTCTTTTCGCTTCTATTTTCTGTATGAAGTTGCTCGGTTTTTGTATAAGCCTGGTTTTTTTCATCATCTTCACTACCATCACTTAAATTTATGACAGCATTTGCTGATTGTTTTATATGCAATAATGAAGAGGATACTACTTGACTAAGACTATCATTTCTTATTGATTGTTTCAATGCATTTGGCTTGTTCAGCTTTTCAATACTTTCCGAATTATCATTATCACTTATATCATTTGCATTATCTCTTACATTTATATAACCTGTTCTTCTGTTATATAAACCTTTTTTTGTTTGTTGTTCCATCTCATTATTAAGATTAATATATTTACCTTCATCATGCATTTCATTAGCACTTTCTTGCCACCCATAAGTTCTAAAAAGTCGCTCCGATTTATCTTCTTTGATATTACTTTTCATTATGTTATTCAGTTCTGTCACTTCAAAGTCTTCTGCACTATCATATTCACTATCAGTTGACAAATTTATAACTGTATTATTTAAATGTTTTGAATATGATACTACTTCACCAATATCATTATTTCTCATTAATCGTTCAAATATATCTGCTTTTATCGTATCCTCATCATTCATGGATTTATCTTCATCATTTAAATGAATCACCGCATCTACATTATCTTTTATCTCAATATAGCTACCGCATTCTTCAACATCTGAAGAATCGACTACATCAAAAAATGGAATTTTTGCCTCCATTTGGTATGATGCTTCTTTCAAAGTTATCCAATCTATGTCGAGCCATGTGGCTAAACATTCAGGTAAATTATATTGATCTGGTAGCCAATTACTACCAGTATTTTTTAATAAATTGCGTATTGACTTTATATTTTTGTAAAAATTGCAACAATATTTTATTATGTCTTTACATAGAAACCAAATCCGAGATACAACACCCAAGACTATCAGAGCTACTTTCCATAAATGTCCAATACATATTCTACTGCCCATACAAGATGCAGCTATGTGTGCAGTTTCTATAGCCCGCTGCATTAAACAAGTTACACCTTGCAATCGTACCAAAACATAATCCAACATATTTTGAGAAGGTAAATATAATTCACCACTTTCATCTTCTGGTAACAATGACATAAAATCACTTAGAACAGTATGCATATTCACATAATTAAGTTGTAATAAAGCTCGATTTAGTTTCTCCATTGATTTTAATCCTTTATCTCTGCGAAGTTTTGTCTTCATTCGATAAATACACCGTGACAGTAGCGCAGCTTCCTGCTCCAAAATTTTTAAATTTTCAAAATATTCAAGAGCATTCTGAAAATGTTTTCGTAGAGGAATGATATCTAAAACCACAACATAATACATGAACTAATTGGCACAAAGTTACACAGTCCATACCAACAAAAGATGTTTTGGAAGTCGTTACAGGAGGTGCTTGTAGATTCTTCATGTTCCATAACTCCGCATGTGTCATTTTACAAAATTTTATTTTTTTAAACCGTATTGGCAAAATATACTCATAAACAAAAAGATAAAACTGCAAATTTTAACATGAGAGACTTCTAACCATTTCTAACCTATGCAACAACTACGCAACTTACCCACCTGTCACCCTATCATTGCCAACCTTGTATCAATAGAATTCCGTATGAACTATTTTGAATTGAATGGAAAAATTATTACAATTTTACAAATACTTTTTTTCAAGTGTTTCGTCAATGTCTTGCGTCTAAATGATAAACCGTTTTCAAAAATCATTTTAAAGCAAAAATGTGTAGATCAATAGTGACTACAATATACAGTAGAATCCGGATATAACGACGACCGAGGGACCGGCGGTATCGCGTCGTAATAACCGGACGACGTACTAAACGGAAAAATAAAAAAATATCTCAGGTCTGTGAATTTGTGATTAATACGTCAATGAAATCAACATTTAAAGTTTTATTCAGACAAAATAATACAGAGACATATCTACATAAGAACAAAAACAAACTCGACTCTATATAATTTTAACTTAAAACGTACATACATAAAGAAAAAACTAAATTCTTAAAAAATCTCTGATTTTTGTTTGTTTTTTAGTCTTAAGTTTTATAATAGGAACCACGAACCACGCACAGCATTGTGCAACGGTGACATATCCATTTTGATATTTTCCTCATCAAAATGTATTTCCACAAACGAATTGAGCACTTCCGCAGTTTTTAGGCCTTCGAACACAGTGGGAGATGACAATTCTACCGATTCGTTGTCATGTTGTCATCGTCGCTATCTTGACTATCTTGGTATTTAGAGATAACGTTCCCCACAATATTCTCAACGTATGGTGTTTTGTGTTTTAATATCATTGTCAATGAGGGTATATTATTGTTCAAGTAGGTATCTCGTTTGTTATACACGTAGGTATCTGAATAGTCGTAGATTTCGTCTAAATAGACAATGGAACATCATCAGCTTCCTCATGAAAAGCTTGGGACAGTTTTCATTGTCCCAAACCAGCACGTCTGAAGCAATTGAAAATTGTGTTCTTTGCGTAATGTTGACCCAGGCCACGTTGATTATTAATATTGCATCAAGAACAGTAATATTTGCGTGTGTAGTGTCGTTGTTGGCCTCTTCGTCTAAATCAAGGAATTCAATTATTTTGAGGATAAGACTTTTTCTAAAATGTGACTTAAGAACACGAAGTATATTTTGATCCATAGGATGCAATACAGCAGTAGTGTTAGGAAGCAGAACGACAAGAATTATATTTCTTAAGCCACTTACATTGAGATGTGCTGCACAATTGTCTACCAATCTACCTTATTATTTTTTGATAAATCGTAATCCCGTCATCCAAAAGCTTTGTGATTGCTTTCATAATGTACAAAGAATTTACATTTTTAAAGCATCTTGACTTCGTTGATTTGCCTATTATCAAAAATCTTTTTTTATCATTCCACTCATGTTTGCTGCCACCATCACAGTTAATCTATCTTTTGAAAGTTTACCTCGCGCACATTTTTCACCTTTAAATTTTAAAGTTTTGTCTAGTGTTAACTTATAAAATAGCTTGCGCGGCTTGTCGGCATTAAAAATGTCTTCATTTTTAAATTTTAATCACAATTTAGGCTAAACATTTGTTTGCCACTCGCATACACTTTGTTGCACTGACACTGATTCCCCAGCAATCTTGCCGCAAACAATATTGTCTTACTTTAAATCGATTAATCCAGCTTAGCGAACAATTAGACTATTAATTTGAAATTCTTTTACGAAAATATTTGCTTTTTCTTGAAGCATTGGTCCATTAACATTCCCCGATTTCGTGGCAACTTAAACTACTTTAACAAAGCTTCTTCGACTTATTCTTGAGTTGAGTTCCTCACAGGCTTAAGTTTTAAAACATTGAACGCCCTGCCCTGTTCAATAGAAGCCCTTTCTATTTTATGTTTATTATTCTTTATATGGATATAGTTGAATGCGAAATCCCGAATTCTTCTGCGACTGTTACATTTGATTCGTCTGCTTCTAAGCGTTTTTCTTCAATAGAAAAACTTTTGTTTTGCGAAAGTCATTGTATTGTACGTAATACTAAACCCTTAGTAACTAGAAAAGCACTGATGTATGCACACCAGTCTCTACACTTCCCCTCTTCTGGCTCGTGAAATTACAAGTTTCTACGCAAATTCTAGATGCGCGTCGTTTTAACCGGAAGATTTCTTAATACATTACGTCGCACAAAGCGGTTGGTTGCTATAACGAAAGTCGTAATAAGCGGATGATAATATATAGCGAACCAAACTAGAGGTCGCGTTTAGATCGCTAAACGCGGTTGGTCGTTCTACTCGAAATCGTTATATGTAATCGGACTCTACTGTAGAAATGTTTATTAATATACAGGCGACCCAAAAAACTGTGGCACATGTGTTGTGTGTTTATTTTTTATGAAACACCTATATTTAACTATAATTTTGAATTCTACGCAAAGAATAGAGCAGTTTTTAGAGAGGTTTGCTATACCTTACTATCCATTACAGTTGTTGAAATATTTTGATTTTTCGCTGTATCTCGGTTACTTTAAATTAAACGCCTGTATTTTATGTATTTTTTATTGTATTTTTTTTCAAAACTACTATAGCATTCCCTATATCAAAATGTAAAAATATTGATGTCATCTATAATTTTTCAAATGTACAGTAATTTTCACTACAATCTGCGTGATGTATTTTATACTCTATATGGTGTACCAATATTTTATGGAGTACTTAGTACGTAGATACATAGATCGGTATATCAAGATAAACCATTACAGTATATAAAATGAGTTGATGTTTGATTAATACTAAACATCACAATCTGTATTTAATGCACCAACCTCCACATCACAAAATAGATTCCTCAATTTAAAAAAAAACAAGGTTCATTTTTTTCCGATTTTCGTGATCTTCACCCATATTCGCAGAATGTGCCAGAACACTAATCTTAAATTATATGATTCTGCCGTGATGTGAATGTGATATGAAAAATGATACCTAAAGAGTATGGTCGTCAGTTCATGTGAATTGACATATTATCCGTTTGATTTATGGCATAGAATGCATAAACATTATCGACCCAGTACACATTCGAGGTCTATAAATCAAAAAGGTTGTCCGCATTTTTGGTCCGAATGCTTTTGTACTAATTAACTCACCATCTCAAAGACGTAAACTTGTTACTATTATTAAATTTAGGGCATGTTGGGAATGTTTGCTATTTCATAGACAAAATAGGTTTAAACAATCAATAAGTCGTTTTATATAGGCTGTGTAAAAATGATTCAACAAAAGTATCCAAAACAAAAAATGCGCACAAAATTTTGCCACCACTGTACTTATCGTGATACTCCACGCCAACAACATATGATATGATTTGTTGAAACACATTATAAAAACGAAAACGATAATTTTCTTAAAACGCAACTACATACTTTTATTGTAAGCAGATGCTCGCACCTATGAATCACATTTACAACGCTTTCACCTCGCTCCCACGAAAACGCTCTGAAGAATTTTATTATGGAATGAAAAGAAGTATGACCCACATTTAACAAACGAATAGAATTTTACGAAATTGTAACTGTAATTACTGAAAATCTTTTTTTTAATATATATTTGCTTTAGTGTCAAACTCACTTTTTACTTGAATAGGCAAGTGAATAAAGGCAATGTTCAATAAACGAAGCGAAAAAATTGGTTCCACTTGTCATATGAAAATCTAAATCCAATGAAGAGCTAATATTTAGATATTACAATTAGACTGTAAGATAGCAATATTTTTATGTGGCTTATATTGACACCAGTTCCACGCATTGAAGCCAATTATATTTAATTTTCTGCATCATAGTGCAACAAGCAAAATAATCATAATAATAAAAAAATCTATCATAAATAAAAGCGAAATGGCGGATGTGGTTAAGGTTTTTCTATAACTGAATAACGTACTTGTATTATGTTTTATCTCTCTCCTAATCTAACGAATAGTAGAAAGAATCTATTATTTCGCGAAGAGATCATAAGCTATTAAATATCAATAGAAATATAATAATATCAAAACCAACTGTTTACTAAAATACTACTTAATATATTATAAAAAAAACAAAGATCATTCAAATTTCTGAACAGATTCGATTGTCCAAAGCACATTTTCTTATTTCAAAGAATACACCATTCATACATAATAGACTACAAATAATTATGATACATTTTTCTACTTTCTATAAGTTTTAATCTTTTAATAAAATACAAAATAAATATTTAAAATGTTTCACATAGTGAACAATAATTTTACTCACAGCATTAAAACAGTGTTAGAGCATAAAGCATTTTATACTGCATTTAATGCCATAGTTAGCAATTCTCATTTAGTCCTGTTACTTTAACTGTTATTATTTGTAAATGTATAAAAACATATTATTATTTAATAATACATATCTTCAAAATTTTTTATCAAATCACACACAGCTGGTCTTAATTTTACATCATACTGAAGACACATTTTCAAAGTGTTTACAATATTTTGCGGCACCCAGTCAAGTTTTGGATATTCGATTTCATGCTTAGGATCTACAATTACACTTAACTTAGCAAAGCTATGTCCTATATGTTGAAATGGTGTCTTTCGAAATACTAATTGATATAAGATACATCCAAGAGACCAAACATCCGATTTGTAATTTATCTGACAACAAAATTGTTGAAAAAATTTTAAAATTTTATTATACCTTTTATTATCATACCTTATATTTTGCGACTTCGTTTTCTTGATTATTGTTAAGCAAAGCCTCTGGGCTTATGTAGTTGAGAGATCCGATTTGTACATTTTTTACCACTGAAGTCATATCATTTTGAAGACTTGACGCAATCCCAAAATCAATAAGTTTTAACTTGCTTGAAACCATCAGAAAATTTGATGGTTTTAAATCGGAGTGAATAATGCCTACAATATCATCATTATTGCACAAAAAAAATTAGACAATCGACTTATTACCATTATCGTGTATTTGTTTTACAGCGTATAACATTTCCATCCAATAATAAATGAGCATATACATGGGTAAATGTTCAGTATTAGTAGATAATTCCTTTAATATTCTAGCCAAATCCTTTTCGCCCTTTTCAATTACCATTAACAAAATGCTCTCCTTCTTCCTGATTTCACTAAAATTATGGTACAAAAAACTAAGTGTGTTATGAATAATATTTGAATGCTAGGTACTATAAATAGTTAGCAATCAACTTTGTTCTTCGGCACCTTTAAAACGTGTGATTACTGTAAACTTGATACATTTATAAACCGTTTTATGTCAGAAACACATTTGGACTATGCATTGCATACTTTTAATGGTAAGTGCAGCTACAGCAACCCAGTTTATGACCTCTATTGCTTGTTATGATTACCGTTACAGCTATTGCTGCACAAGTTAGTGGGTATAAAATTTGTCATGGTTTTGTTCTATCTCCTCCAAACCCCCAATTTATCAGTCAGCCTACTTACTGCTAGAGGGTATTAGAAATTAAACAGATTAAATAATATAGTAAACAGTAAAGTTTTTAAACAATTGAAATGCGACAAACTTTACTACTTTAGATGGAGCCACTATATTTTCAGCATCAATCGGAAGTAAAAATAGAATTGACTATTACTTTTTATAAAGCAGAAATGTCGTTACAATTGACTTAGTGTTGGGAAACTTGATTTAACAATACAAATAAGAAATTTTGTTGTCTATATGTAGTTTCAAGTGACATAACATGAAATTCAGATAAATCTACTAATTTTGATTAAATTAGAGTTTAATTAATTGATAATTAATAAGAATTCATTTATCTGTATAATTATTTGTGCGATTGTCGACTCAGTTGTTTTAATTGAGTATGTATTCAATAGGGCTGGGCGATACTGACATTTTCAGTATCGAGGTATCGATACTTACACATGTATCGGTTCCGTGCATGGTATCTATTCTGAGTATTAGAATCAGTTAAGTATCGACACGCTGTTACCATTAACTTGACTCGATACTATGGTGTCGATACCTAGCACTGGTTTGTAGGTATTGATTTTTTTAACATCAATTTCAATAAATATATTAACTTGACGATTCTAACATATATAGGGTATAAAGTTTGTTATATTTCAGCCTTTTTTGTAATAATTAGTTATTGCGGACGAATTTATTCTTTGAGTAAATATAAGAAAAGTAGTTCCATAACTATTTGCCTAAAAAAGCTTCATTTCCGAGATGAGTCAGTACCTAAAAGTTTTTCTTTCTTCTATTAATAATTGAAAACCGTTTTGACGGATTTCAACGACATTTTTACAATTTGTTGGTATCTTAATACTATATCTTTTGGAACTATTACAGCTGATCAGTAATTCCAGGTGAATTGTGTAAAATTTTATACAAAAAATAAAAATAGCACCGAGTACGGTTTTTTTTCAATTTTTATAATCTTCTTGAATGAAACAACTTACAATGTAACCTTTTGATTCTTCGTTTATTATTATTTGTCGTTTTGTTTTGCCAACAAAATAGTCAAAACTAAATTCATTTGACAATGAGTAACAATTTTTATAACTTTCTATCGCACATGAAAATTGTTTCGCTAAACATTTTCACTATCGAGTAATAACTGAATCAATTCTAACAAAAACCTGGAATGCTGGAAAAGTTTTTTTGCCGGATTCTTATTGTTTTATGAAACATAAATACAATACTATTCCGTTTGGCATTACTAAGTCTAGTTAATAATTAAAATTGCCTTGTTTTCTAGTCAACTTAATACTTTCCGTATTTTTATTATAGAATACACTTATAATCAAATATATATGATATGCATTTTACATATCAATATGTAAATTGATAAGTATGTTTTCTAAAAAAAAAAAGTGGATTAGAGAATGTGTAAGCAGAGATGTGAGTAAATACCGTCTGTTGAGCAGCAAACAAGAATAATCAGCAAGAGTTGCAAGAATGAAAATGCAAACTATTCATATTATTCAATATTTAAAATGCCAACAGAAAATTTAAGAATTTTCACGTTTCTTAGTCACTTTTCAAAAATTACTTGTTTAATGGAAACTTAATGCAAAAGTAGCGAGTACGTGCAGTGCAAGATATAATTTCGGTAGGGAACGTCAGAACGTCACGGTAACTCGACGTGTAAACCAAGCTACAGACGAAAACCTTCTGCCACATCTCTAGCGTATACGTTACTGTGACCTTTTGACGGCCTCTGCCCACTTTTGCTCCTAAAGAAGCCGTTTACATTAAGCGGCCCATAGACAATCAACTTGGTCAACATCTGACTCCGCCCACTTAATATCCAAACTGTTTGAACTTGCACCAACCGTTATTTCAACATGAAATATCAACCGCCAACCTGCCTACAGACGTTCAACTTTGTCTTCAACATGGCAAGTTGACAACAACGTTGACGACCAAGTTGATTGTCTATGGGCCGCTTTAGTGACGAAACGATAAGTTTAGTAGATTTCGTATTCTCATACTTTTGTATACTGTGCTTTTGTTTTATTATTTATTTACCCAAGATTTCCCAAAGATCCTACACCTCCGCTCCAAAATCCAGGAGTATACGAGATTCCCTGCACTTGTGGAAAAGTGTACATCGGTCAAACAGGCAGAAACATCAGCACCAGATTAAAAGAACATATACGAGATACTAAGTACGAATATACTGTCAAATCAGCAATAGCAGAACACTCTACAAACACCAAACACGGAATCAATTTCGACAAATGCAGGAAACTAGCAACGGAACCACATTACTGGAGAAGAGTCTACAGAGAAGCCATCAAAATACAGAAGAATCCGAATAACATCAACAGAGAAGACGGACTACAGCTACCCAGTATTTGGAAAGGATTCTTCCAACCACAACGAGGAACTACGGATACGCTTCAACAAACCGGAACGGTCACGCCTCAAGCAACGCACTGCTATATATAAACCCGATCCTCGACCAACCAGTCACTTCACTTCTGAAGATCACGACAAGATGATCGAAACGTTAAGTACCACAACTTTTCTACACGGCAGAGAACCCGAGAACCGAAGAGCAGCCATCAACAGCGGCCGTGAAAGCCTGAAGACTACATTACTACAATAGTTATAATATAAAACGAATATAGAACTAAGAAGAGATGGATAATGCATCAACAATATAACAAATAATACAAAAAAATAACGAAAATATACCCCAACACAAGATTTCACAATGTTGAGATAAGTTTAAACAATTACATGGCCGACGCTTTTATTAATTTTTTCAAATCATTAGGTACTTCAAGTTATACGAATTTTTGGACAGAACTATATTGCAGCTTACAAGTTTCATCAGTTATATACGCTTATAGACTCACCAAAGAGGAGCAAGTTTCAGTGCAGAAAACAACGTGGAGAGGCTGAACAGCCGTATCAAGCCGAGCGTCCAGTAACGTTTGCGTACTCGCATCATTTACATGTGTTATGAGGGCTTCCGGATTTTGACCAGGTCAAGCACATATAAAGCACATATATACAACACAAATTAAAATAAAATGAAAATGAAAAATACAAAAAATATATATACAACTTACTCAAACTCGACGTTTCGCCACTAATGTAAGTAGCTTCTTCAGGAGTAAAACTAGGTGAGGAGCGCCAGAAGGTCAAGGTAACTCGACGTGTCAACCACGCTAGAGCCGGAAACCTTCTGTAAAGGAGAAGGTGGACGTGCGGGGGTATATATACCACTGAGATTTTGGGGATGTCTCTGGATCTCGATAACTTTCCTTACCTTTCGTGGAAAATAGCGATGAGACTTGCTTACAACAGATACCTGATGATCAAAACAAATTTTATGGCCCATATCAATACAGTGTTCGGCTAAGGCTGAGTGTGTTGAAGAATGTGACTTAACGTACCGTTGGTGTTCTTTGATTCTAGCTTGAATAGAACGTCCAGTTTCGCCAATGTACACTGAGCTACAGTCACAGGGAATTTTGTAAATGCCTTTATGGGAGAGAGCAGGGCGAGTGTCCTCTTGGATCTTGGATGGGTTAGATATTTTGCTTACGAAGAATTCTACCGATGTGATCTGTAACGCCGTGGATGTAGGGGAGCACGATGGTACTTAGCTGATTACTAGATTCTGGTGCTACCTTAGGAGATCGTGGGTGAATGTACCATTCTGTAGACGAGCAGTTTTCACATGTTTCAATTCTTTGTCGATGTTGGCGGGTTGGGAAATTGAGATCGTGCGATGTACTAGAGAGCCGATTACCGATTGATTTTGTGCCGGGTGATGATGTGAGCTGGCATGAAGATATCGGTCGGTATGTGTGGGTTTCCTGTACACGGAGTGACCTAAACGACTATTTGGTAAACGAGTAGTAGTGAGTGTGGGTGTCTAAAGAAATGTACTGTTATTCAGCTGCAAAGAGTATTGTATATTGACATGTCCCATTGCTATTTAATTACTCTTAATCCTATAGTATCAGTTCCTCGGTATCGGTACACTAGATACGTTGTATTGATATCGTCACATGTATAAATACTTCGCTCAGCCCTAATAAAAGCATTCAAGAATATAAACAATAATAATAATAAACAACAATAATAAAACAAGATTAATAATTACTCCCTCTGTTCAAATATCACTGAATCTGATAGACAGTGTTGATAGTAAAATTCTATGCAGAGACTTCGAAACCACAGTGTAGCGAATGTAACGTATCAACATAAACAGTATTGTATGGATAAAAATTGAAGTAGTTACTAAAGTGGTGCTCTGTTTCATTCAGTGTCGTAGTCATGTTTACAGTTTTTACAATTATATTCACGTCCAAAGGGCTCGAAAGCAGCCACTGACTGCCAAACTAAATAAGTTTATCTGGAATTTCACCGTCTGAACATATACTAGTGCCAAAGTAATTTGTAAAGTGTACAACAAAGCTTTGATGTAAATACTGGGACGAAAGAGACCGCAGAATACACATAAACAGTGTAGAATGTAGAAACAAAGGAACTCACTAGACGTCGTATTCTAGATTTGTTTCACTTGACACTCATATTGTTCACTTGCAATTTATAACTTCTTTTAACAATTCGGATAATATTATGTAAATATGTGCCATTTATATGTGAAAAAATTTAGAAGAAAATTAGATATGAATTAGCAAGCAAACAACTATGATCAAGGATGAATGAGAGGATAAACTAGTAGCCTGAAATATGTTTTAAAACACTCATACTTCGAACAAAGATTCAGATTAAAATGAATTTGGGATTGTTCATTCAGAGTTTTGTTAAATACTTTTAAAGATGATTTCAATTATGCCGATTTTGCAGTACTGGATGTTACACAGTAATATTTTCCATACAAAAATGTTTTCTAATCATAGTGAGCTTCACTGAATTAAACATCGACGCTTACCTCCTGCAGCTTTCTTATCTGATTCTATCCAATTAATCGTAATGATTACTAATGAGACTACTTAAAAAGATAAGTATTTCAATTTATTTCATTTATAATTTATCATATTTTAATAATTTTATTTTTTTTGTTAGTCAATGGTTACTTTCTAGCCCTGCTACTATAATATGGTGTTCTCATAAAATAATAACTTAGTTATACTTACTAAGAATACATTCTAATAATGCGATCACACTTCTGCAACTTATAAAGCATCTTTACTTCATTAATATAACCATCAATACAAGCCTTATCTCCTGTCAAGTTAACTCTTTTGATAGCTCTCTCTACCTTTTCAACTATATTATAACAATGAAATACAACAGAACTTCCACCACGGCCTATTTGCTCCAGTATCACATATTCTATATTATTAACAACAATTTTTTCAAAAGGGTCTAATGTAGGCTTTTCTACTGGTATACTACACAAGACTCGCTGTAAACTTTCATCTTCTTGTTTATCGATATTTTCTTTGTCCTCAATATCAGTTAGAGATTCATAAATAACTTCTGTTATCTGTTTACTCTGTGGAAAAAATAATGCCTTTTTCCAAGAAGTAGAATATGGTATTGCATTTAGTGTATTTGAATTCTTCACAGTACTACCTCCATGTTGGATACGAAAAGAACTCTTATCTGGAATTTGAGTATAAGAACCTCTAAAGTCAGTTCTGAAGTTTTGTGCATGAGGTGTTACAAAACTATTAAACTGTAAAGATTTTGCAGGTGTGATTAACCATTTTACATCCAAGGCAACATTGGATTTATTCGATGTATCTAATTCTAGTACTTTTGATTTATCTTCTTGGGATTCAATTTCACTATGTCTAGATAAATCAACATCATCCACTTCTGAGAGCTGTTCATCCTTAACATTATCTACTTCATCTTCGTTTGGTATTTCGTTACTACTTGAATATTTAATATCAGGTATAGGTTCATTTTCAGCTTCTTTCAACTCCCTGAAGAATGCACTCAGTCGAACTGGCTTTTTCAGAATGTTAGAATTTTCTCTAGAGCAATTTGTGATGTTTTATGAGTTGACAATTCATCTTGTACAAAAATGCTTACCTTAAACTAGTTTCTGAAGTATTTTCAGAGATTATTTCTAGTAACGTCGAATGTCGTCCAGCAACTTGTGTATTACTATTAGTATATTCATAATTATTTGCACTCATTGTTTACACATTTTACAAAAAATCTGTTACTAACAACCGACATTTAAATCTTGGTTATGGATAACAATTTTAAATGAATTCAAACTTCAAAACTGTCAAAATTATAAACATACGCCTACAGTAATACCAAAATTAGTATATGTATATTATCAGTTATTACTAAAGTAACTAGACAAGACATGAAAAAATAATTTTATATCTATAATTTTTGCCAGTTGGTAAGATAGTTTTCGTTGTTTCCAAGAGTAATCTAACCAATCGACTGCGATCAACAATACAAACGGAGCAAATGTCAAAGAAGACATGTCAAAAACTAAGAGAAAAAATATAAATGAACAATGAACTATTTATATCTATGGCAATATTATTTTTTTCTTTGGTACAATATAATTAAACTAGCAGAAACTCACACTCCGTATAAAACGAGTAAGTATACTTTTTTATAATATAAGAATTAATTATGGTAATAAAAATTTTATTAGTTGCTCTCGAAGATTTTGATGTATGTTCTGAAGTAACCAGGCAAGGAATAAATTTCGAATTTACTTATGCGTTAAACTTAACGCAAAGTCGCTTAAGTTATCACCCTATACAATGGGCAACTAGTGTTAACTGCAATTTTCGTTTGAAAGTAAACAGGAGAGGTGATGGTATTATAGCTGTTATACAGGAATTATCTTTTCGTGTAAATGAATCTACAGGAGAGTGCATTGATTATGTTCAATTTAAAACAGAAAGAGGAAGAACAAGTGATAAAATATGTGGTAATAAAAATGCTAATCATATCATGAACCTGCAGCCGGATAATTTTGATACACAAGCAACAGATATTACATTTATAAGTGATATTGGTCATTCACTAGATGTTTTTGTACATATAGCAAAGAAAGCATTAAAAGCTGATGAAGCAACAAAAATTAATATTATTTTTACTATTTACAATTGTAAGTACTCATATACTTAGGTATATAACATGTCCAACACAAACATTTATTAAAATTTTCAGACTGTATTCGATCGCCAAGTGACTATCAACCATGTTTAGAAACCAGAGAAATTTGTATTAATGAAAACTATTTTGCTGATGGAGTTATTAATTGTCCATTTTTTGGGTGTGTGGATGAAGGTGGCTGTAATGAATTGGTAACAAGTATAATGTAATTATATTGAAGATCACAATATAATAATTGCATATTTCAGATAACAGCAAGCAATTCCATAGGAAAAAAAGTGCTTATTGGTTCTGCAACTACTTTAGTATTTATTTTTATTGTTTTTATTGTATGTGTGTATATATGTAGGAAACAGAGGAAACTGTGTTGGTCTGATAATTTTGCCAGTCCAAATACTACAATGCAAACACAAACGGTTTGTATGAATCGATTTATTTTAAATGCATACTTTATATAAGTTTCTATTCTAAGATAATAACAGGGTAATTTAAATATTTGATTCCCACCATATCTGCAATACTCTTCCCAGGTTTGTGGATTACTGGAATGAGCAGCTTTGTAATTTTACAGTGCATATGTAGTGTACAGGTACAGTGACCCAAGAAATTAACGTCTCCCCCTTTCAATACGCGTATATCAATATTATCTTCCATTTGGCGGCGAAGGTAGTTCGGTGAGTCTCGGACATATCCTACCGCCTAAGCCCTGAATATTAAACAGCAGAACAATTGTAACAGGTACAAATATTTCTACAGGAAAAAGTTTTCAATGCAGTAGTATCAACTGCCGCTGAATATGTGTACGATGATCAAAGCATGATATTCAGTATTTTAAAATATAAAGGCTCTGCATATTCATATCACTAATGGTAATTATATCTAATACTAAGAATAAAATGAGTTGTAATGGATCTGTATAATAGTTTCCTGTCATTTCAATATACAATTTGTACTTACTTAATTACTCTTAAAAATTTTATTTTCAATAAATGAATCTCGAGATAAATATGTAAATACCTTTCTTGCGCTTTGTTCTAAACACACATCTATAACTATTAATGATGTTTATACCAACAAGTTTATAATTTATAATGTAAAAGCAGAATTAAGTGATACCTACACAATATGCATACTATGAACTATGAAATTATTTATTATCCACATATCGTTTCTACAGCTAAAATATATTGAAAGTTACAAGTCAAATCTTCCTAAATTATTTAATACATAGCATTTATCTTTTTATTCCTGAATTATTTCCACTTGTAGGTCAATAAAACCACAAATAATTAACGTTACCGCTGAAACTGCTTTATCTAAGCACTCTAAAGATAGACGACGTAATTTTGGTTTTCAAAACACTAAAATTTTAAAAAAGGAAAATAATTATAAAAAAAGATTAATTTACGAAATGATATACATTAAAAAAGATGAAAACGCGTTAAATTTTAGAACGTATATTGATAATTTAAGCGTTATTTACTAATTTAATTCACGCCTGAATTTTATAAATTTTAAGCTCTTGACTAGGTTTTTTTGCCATGTTTTTCCCTAGTCCTTGAACAGAATTATTAGAGCTTGACCAAAAAATAGATTGATATACGAATAATTCAAATCATTTCAATTTTTATGGTTGTATTAAATCAATATATTCTTCATTATTACTTGCGAATATAATTAAAATTCGATATATCAATGAGTTCTTTGTTTTTTTAATAATTTTGTTGATAGGCATGGCAATTTATATTTGTATTATTAGTAATTTGACACATATTAAATGTCAATTTCTTCCACTGAAGAAGTTTTTTAACGAAAACATATATGTTCTGGAATAAATTGGTATTTAATTATTTGTTGTTTTATTGACCTACAAGTGGAAATAATTCAGAAATAAAGAGATAAGTAAATAAAGATCAGAAAATAGATATATTAATTAATAGCATTATTTTAGAAATTAAAAAAAAATACTGGGATATTAATGTTTAATGAAATACTATACAGAGTTTTTCAATTAGTTAGTAGTAATTCCCTGCAATTACAGTTTATGAGAGAAAACTACATAAATGTAGTAATTCTCTGTATATAAAATTCATTAGGATTAATGAAAACGTAAACTATTTACAAAACAAACGCATTCACAAAGTACTCAAACTCTCTACTTACTATTACACATATAAGTTTGTTATCCGTAAATGGAAACAAATTACCGAACCTTAATTTTAAATTAAGCTAAATTTAAATAAATATTAGGAAGGGTTCAATCAAATATTTTGCGACAAAGGCCTCCAATATAATAGAAACTGATCGGAATTTTACGTAATGTTAATAAATGTATAGTACGCAATACAAGCATATAAACTAATTAAACGTTACACACATTAGAAGCATTATTCAAGAAAAAGATAACAGTACGAACGCAATATTGCAAGATGTGAATTTCAAGACAATTGAAAAATGCAAATTGAAATTGACAATTCTAATATAGACACAATTATTAAAAGATATCGAGGGAGAAGACCGATATAATGAATCAAAAGAAACGGGAGACAAGTCGTACATATTATAATATACGAATATTTTTATAACGTGAGCTCAATTACACCGAGAGCACCTTGGCAGGAGAAGATAATATTGATATATATTCGTCTACGGAGACATTAATTTTTTGGGTCACTGTACATTAAATGATGGACATTGTATTTTAGTACTGATTGTTTCCGTCTTGCTCGCCAAATAGAAGAAAAATATACAGTGAGGTTTTTATAACACCGTACATAGCCCTATGTTCGATTTTATTTGTCCCATGTCAACTCATGGGCAGTTATGCAACCAGCATTACTCCTATATATTATTGGCTTCTACATAAACATCTTATCGATAACTGTCAAAGTCGTGACGAGATAAAATAATCCATAAAATGTATTCTAAAGATGAAAAAATTGAAATTATAAATTGGTATCAAGTCGGAAACAGTATTAGAATTATACGAGATCGGTTTGCTCCAAAATATCCCGACAGACGTAGTATCAACGAGATTACTATGTATGTATACGGCCTCTGTTGGTCAAGTATTCAACACGTAATATCCCATGTTTGTAATGAGAGTAATGTTGGTTGTATAACTACCCATGAGTTGACATGGAACAAATAAAATCGAACATAGGGGCTATTTATGTATTTATATAATGTATGATCTACTACTGAAAAATAATGTACATAAAATTGCTACTCATACCCCAGTATTTTTATGATTCTTATAGTATCCAGAGTTAAGGAGATTAGACTATTTTTTTATTTTTCTTTTATATTACTAGAATACTAAATTTTGAAGATCTAGTAATAATGCTAAATTAACTGCTTCATTTAACCCAATCTATATCTCTTACCGTTTCTAATATCACCATATTAGAACGCGTTATCTTGGACACTGTGTATATATATGCGAGGTAGGCGCTATAAATTCTCCAACTAATGTAGAAAAAATAAACGTTGTAAAATATAGTAATTTTTATTTTTATACCGGCTTTGCAAAGCTCGTTTAGCATAGCTCGTTAGCACAGCTCAGCTGCGCTAATTTTTCGTATATCGTCTTGGCGAAGTTTGGTTGTTGATGAGTGAAGCGTTTCAATACATACAACATAACATATATGATATTGCAAATGAAATTTCTTTTTGAAGTAATCACAAAATAATCGTGAATCCACAACGAAGGAAGGTGTTAAGTTGATTAATTTTCAATTTCATTAATTTTAGCGAAATCAAAACAGTGATATAGTCACGATCTTTGACATTTACGATTTCACTTAGCTCGTTCGGCTACAAAAGTTAGATTTGACTAACTTTTGTAGCCGCGCTATGCTACGCTGAATACGTGATTATTTGACGTGCTATGATGGGTTTCTCGTTAATTTCGTAGCCGGGCTAAGCTAAATGAGTTGTGCGAAACAGTCCGCTAGGACGCAGCTTTAATCTTCCCTATTTGCTATATATTTATTGCAACGATCGATTACTAATTCTATACCCTTATAAAAATAATGTAAAGTTTACGTCTTAAAATCTATTACGTGCCTACGACTCACAATCATCCTTAAAATGAAAGGCGACTAAAAACTAGTAATCTTCAAACCATGATATATAGGTACAGACTTATTCAAATATACTGAGATACCTAAATATTTTTGAAATCTATAAATATTTAAAACATTTTTTAACTAAAGTTTGTTAATTTTAGTCAAGTTATCGTTAGAACATATTTCGAATATAAATGTAGCTTTTTAAAGTGCCTTTGTACATACAATAATGTCTGCATCATTCTGAAGATATTGGCTCTGCTTTGAAATTGTTACAAAATGTATGTATATCTAGAGAAGCACAATTTTCTTGGGCCGACATTGAAGTAAAATCGTGTTTGTTAACAAAATGGGTTATCCAAACAATCGATTCAAAGTTTCAGTTCAGAAGGAAAGCATTTTTTAATGGAAACATTTTGTTATTTAAATAAATCTCAGTGGAAGGTTCTCAAATTATTTGCAAATAATCGTCTCGGTAACCCGCTGCTGCCAACGCTATGCATTGAAAGACTATACATTTTCCAGTTTTGAAATAATCCACATTTTGCATGATTATTTGCAAATAGCTTAACTTAAACTTAGCTTAAACTTTTCAGTTTCGATGAAAAATAATTGTAAATTGTTTTTATTTGGTTTTTCATGGAGATTAAATAAATAAGGTGTGGATTTCGATAAAAGAAGATTTTTTTTCGATTTCAATTTTCAAAGTGAGAATCGACTGTTTCGGCACCTTATGTGGCATTTTAAACATCTTTGGGAAAAGACGAGCTTCTGCTTCAATATCGGTCGAGAATGCTGCATCCCTACACGAACGACATCTGTATTATAATTGTATTTTAATGATAACATGTTTAAAACCAACAAACTTTTATTTGAAAATTTATACCGTCTCAAAAATATTTAGATGTTCCGGTACACTTGAATAACCCTATATAGTGTAGGCCTCGCGCATGTATAACTATCTCGAAACAAAGTTTAATGCATTTAAGACTATAAACCTGGTGGATCGAACGCGTAGCTTATATCTACAATTTGACATTTTTTATTAATATTTATGATAGTGTTCTTTTTTTAGGCAAGAGTAATCGAAATGAATGATTCTCCAACACAGTCACCGAATACAAGCACAGTAGCTCAACCTAATGATCAAGAAGATAAAGATCTGCCACCATCATATGAAAGTTTATTCCCTTCAAGGTAGTAATAACCACTATCAAGAATTCAAGGCTTATTTATTTTTAACGGATATTTTTGATATGATATATTCAATATTACAAAATGTAATTTTGTGAACAGAACAAATTTACATTTTTTCGTAAAAAAATAGGTTAAGTATTACTAACAAATCGTGCTCATACACTGTTGAAACTCATTACCAATACTGTGGATATTCTACAGGAAAGGATCATTCAATTTCGTATATGAAGTATTAGAATGATAGCGAATTCTCTACTTAAAGTAAAAGAACCATTTTCGATCAATAAGAAATGCGTGACACCATAGTGGAATAAGAGATGTACAAACTTGGTAAATACAAGAAAGGATAAAAGAATATAGAAATAATTGTAGTTGGAGCAATTATATGACATCTCAAAATACCTTAACATATTCAAAGAAACTTCTTAAATAAAAAAGAAGCACAAAAAAGGCATTTATATAAGAGTAATAGAGAGACTGCAATTTTTATTAAATATATATTTACTTAAACTTATGCCAGATTAGGTTACTCTGTGGATTAGCCAATTTCCTTTTACTTACTTTAGAAGAAATAAATATATATTGCTAGAGCAAAGGAATGATTCTACTTCTTCTAAATGGTATGAGGTACAAATATTAAATTATCTTCAACCAACAAAATTAACAAGTCTTTTTTCCAAATTTAATGTGATGTGATTAAATAGCGAACAAATCCTGGTTTTTAAATATATAATAGTATCAGTATTCAAACTTAACAAAAACTCTATATGTTAAATACCATAGCTCTAACACATTGCGTTACTTAAGTATAAAAACATATAGTCGAAAACAAGTTAGAATCTCTCTCAAAGCTCGAATCCACTGAAATCTTACCTACAAGGCAGTATAGTCTTAGTACCTCAAAATATATTACGGATGTATTAACAGAAGTAAGTAAAGTGATGGACAAATGTTCTGGTATAAACAAAAACCAATCGTGCGTACGTTGTTCGATTAAAATATGTTTACAGATCAGTAAATATAAATTTACTAACAGATAAGATCTAAAAGTATTGTACAAGGATTACTGCAAGAGTCTAGTTTGAATATAATGCTGTTTAACATGTATACATTGAACGTGCCTGAAAATATTGTACAATAAGTGAAAATTAAAGGTAAATAAAAGCGAGAAAGATCTGAATATAATGAGAATGGTGTCAACAATTAAACACTACATATCAAAGTAATTATATTTCAAACTGAAGCAATTGTATATTACTGAAGTATGGAAACAATGTAATGCACGAGATCTGTCTATTATAACCAATTCAGCAAGGATAATGTAAGCATTTCAAACAAGGAGCAACCTATTCGATATACAACCCAGCATTTTTGGTATTATTAAAATATTAGACCTGACACTAAAATCTCTGCATAAAACAAAATATGGGATTGGGCATTATTGAAAATAATATTGTTTATGAACTGAAATAACCAATAGGAAAAACGTCTATTTTCCACACGTAGCTCGGTATGACAAATTGTAAGACTAATAGGAATTCTGCAACATTTCGTTGTATATAATATAGTAAATGTTTTATATGTTTTAATTATTTATAGTACATACGGACTCCTTTCCACAAAATTAATTAAAAATTAATTTAATTATGAAATTATTGGTGTTTTTCGTAAGGTCTCTCTCTATCTCTCTCATCAGTTAACAATTTCAAACAAATGTAAATCTCTCGAAAACGAATGTGTACACATAACAATGTATTATGAGGTATCTCAACCATCGTCTATAGCACAAATCCGAACGTTTGGATAGACAAGTTTTTCATTAGGTACAACATGCTGTATTTTTTAATGAAGGCTACTAGAATTTAGAATAAAATCGGTTACAATGAGCTTTTTACTACTATCAAAAACAACGGCACGAAAGTAGTTTATGTAACTTGGGTGATCTGTGGGTTTAGTCACAACATCAGTCAAACTGCATAAGTTTTGCTTGTTAAGAAGATAAAAATAAAATGGTCAATATTTCCTGAAACTTTAACAAACATTTAGAAATAATGGAAATATGTTAGCTAAGAAACCGATTGTATAATTAGTAAATTATTAGAAAAAGCAGCTATTGGTTATTTCGAAGAGTATATCAAGAACTCAATACAAAACATTGTTAGAGAATCTAATTTAAGTTTTGTACAATTCACAAAATACTGTAAAACATTTATTTTTCAAGTACAATATCTGTATAAGCAACTATTATAATCAATTTTTAGTAGGTATTTAACAAATATTTAATAGCTTACTTCTAATGATCTAGTTATCGTGCTTTTTTTTGTTAATAATAAATTTGCTTAGAATTTCTTGTCCATGCTGTTAATAGCATTTTAGATACTAGAAACTTTTTTCGCAAATTAAGTGATGTAAATATTTTTATGAATATGTGCTAACATCATGTTTTATGTATGTATGTACTGTCCAAAAACTATGAAAATGATGTATTGGAGTTTAGACTCGTTTTGTTCTTAAAATTTTCAAAGAACTGCATTTTGTTATTAAAATAGATGGGCATCAAAAATGTATAAGTAAAAAAATAATATTGTAAAAGTGCACCACCTAAAATGATACGATGATGATTCGAATAGGGGATGTGCATGCGTTGCAGAATGTATTTATTTACATGGTTTTTGAGTAGAATAATGTTTCTTATTACCAAAAAGTAATAAACATTTGACAAAAATTAATACTGCAGCAAATATTCAACGATTTAATTGTTTGAAATATGTATTCAAAAATTATAAGTCGTCGCAAAACAGACATGAGGTCGAAAGGCAGTTCGCCAAACTATCAGATTACACGTGAATTAAAAGTGAAATCTTATTCTAATACCGGTGTCAAGCTGACAAGCACGATATGTTTACTGCCAATCTGCGTCACAGACGACAGCCATATTCATTAATAAATTTTAAAAAAAATTTTCAAAAAAATATGATTTTCCCTTATTGTAGCCAAGAATGTTATAAAATCAATTTACATTCTTTTTTAATGGGATGTGCTACTTTTTTATAATGTTTTAAAACTGCGTACTCTTCACTTATACTCATATAATATGATCATCTTCTAATAAAAAATAAAGTTTTTCCAAAATGTCAATATTTAAAATTTTGAAACACGCAAATGTTATTTATACCACCACCAACAGATACGGTGCGTTCGGTTCTGCAAGTTACTACTAACTGCCATTGCGCTTACGATATACTGTAGATAGTCATTTTTCTTTCATGTGTCCTTAGTATTGACTCTATAACATTATGGACAGTGCATATGCGACAGAGAATTGAAATCAAGATATATGTATGTACAAAGTGATAGAAAGTGTAAGCCCTGAACATTCATGTGTATACTTGGAATGAATAGTTGAACAAGTTGTGTCAAAGTGTGGCAGTAGGGAGTAGCAAATACTAGTTGCATTTAACTGATTGGCATACTAATGTAATTTGAAAATGATTTTTCTTTAATCCAGTTTTCTATGCGGTCGAACATTTTTTCATGAAGAAATTTTTCTCATTACGGTAACGGGTTATGATCCCGGGAAGACCGAAAAAAAAGAATAGTTATATCAATCGCAATATGTTATCGATTATAATTGACTTTCAGATTAAAATATGTACATTATTATTATAATGTACAATAATTAATTATAACAGTTCAATAAATAACAAACAAGAATCTACAAACAATTAAAACATCGATATCACCAAAGACGCATGAGATTTCACCATCAACCGAATACTCCAAGAGTCTACAGTTAGCTATTTTATATATAGTATTAAGATTACGGTGGAGCAGTATTATTTTTAATGATCTAAATATTTTACAACTCAATTGCATATTTGATATTCATATTATAGAGGACAACTATTTAATGTAAATTTTGTAATTATATATTTTGTATATAAAGTGTGCCAATAAATATATATTTATATAATCAGTCGCAATCATTGCATACATAGGTATATTATTTTTATCCAATCTTCAATATTTAACTTGAATTGAATCCATATTTAAAGTAAGTACGGAAAATTTAGTTATTTACTTTCGTATAAAATAGTAAGGGTATGCCGGTAAGCTAATACCAACCATTAATTCTAACTAAGACAAATCGTATTTGTCAATTCGATCATATAAATACATCGTTATTCGAACTCGCATCTCAGATTGATCGAAAATTAGATCAATTTAAAAATGTGAGCAAGCATCAGATTGAGCTGAACCCAGGGACATGGTATACACTGTCGGCCCCGAGAGAGCTTCAATCCTACTAGTAATGTAAAATATCGACATAGTTGCCACAGCGTTATACTTATATATATACATATGAACAGCTAATACGACGTACGAGACAAGGAGCCAGTGTCTACTGGTGTCGCTTTGATGTTTGACGGAGGTTGCATGTTGTCGAAGAAAAAGCATGGCGCATGCGTGAAAAATGCGACACATTAAGAAAAGGAATTACTATTGTGTATTTAATTAATTATCGCGCAATGTCTTGACTCATTATTTTGGTATCTTTAATACAATGTACTAACATATCCATTTTTTTTGTTTTGTATGCTACTACTATTAAGCTTTTTACTTTGATTTTGCATTATTAAAAGCGTATTCTAATAAATTGCTGTGTCTGAATATAGTATTGTCCTTTTTTCTAATCTGCTTTATAATTCTTTCGTTTACTTGCGAATATCAATCTTAATAGGTTATTAAGACATTGCGCAATGATTAATTAAATACACAATAGTAATTCCTTTACTTAATGTGTCGCATTTTTCACGCAATTTATGCGCCATGCTTTTTCTTGGACAACATGCAACCTCCGTGAAACATCAAAGCGACACCAGTAGACACTGGCTCCTTGTCTCGTACGTCGTACTTGCTGTTCATATGTATGTATATAGTATAACGCTGTGGCAACTATGTTGATATTTTACATAACTAGTATGATTCAAGCTCTCTCGGGGCCGACAGTGTATATACCACGTATACCTGCCTACACGCAAAATTGGAGCGATCATGAACATAGTACTATTACACCGTCTGCAAATAATCGTCCGGACGACGGACGAGCAGTATACGACTGGGCTACATGATCGAGAGAATCAGAACGTATTCTTATATTATGTCGCTACATAGTAAGTGTAGAATGCGAGCAAAACCACCGAACTTATTTCACTCATGTCGATTAAAGCAACTAACACAGCAACTAATAAGATCGTGTAATTCGGTATTTCCTTCACTAAAGGTAAATGTTAGAAGGCACGAGGTACAGCAGCAATTCTTAAAATAAAATAATAAAAACAACCTTTTTACTAAATTTGAGTTATATTCCACTTATTATGCAAAGTAAAAACTTGAGAAGTAAAAACAAACATGGTTCATAGGAAATAAAGCAAAAATTTCGAATAAAATTGTTTTCGTATAGCTACTACGGAAGAAAATAAACTGTGAATTGTGCAGTAATAAATAATCAATTCTATAATCACTAAATAATAATCACTATCTTTTTTTCGAATGGAAAGACATTCAAGTGAGACGATCTAGGAATAAGTCAGATTTTATGTATATGGAAGCAACAGTAATATGTACAGTAGTGTGCTTTAGTACTGACTCAAAGTGCCATAAAACTTTATAAATATAACCCTTATGTAGATGTGATAGATAGCCGACTGCTCTCCGGGGGTGAGTCAGTACTAAAGCACATCACTGTACATAAAAGCACATAAATATAAAAATAGGCCCGAATTATTCTCTAATCGTGAAATTCGTCGATTCTGATAATTTCTCGGTACGGTATGTGTATGACTTTGGTTAAAGTGCCGTGTATTGCTGGAAACAACCGGACGATGGGCATCAAATGCGTTGAAAGGGAATAAAATACGGATTGCGGTGAGAGTGTGCAGGATAGAGAAAAGCTTTCCTATATTTGGCCGATTGCACACACCTAGATTTGAAATCTCTCCCTCCTTAACATGAAGAACCGTAGAGGAGATGTGAGTATGATTAACAACCCAGATAGCATGTAAGCTTACAGCAAGCTGCATTTTGATTCGATTTTCACTTGTTTATCCAGTTTAACGTGATTAGTTTAAATCAAGCTTACTCAACGCTTGAAATTCTAACAAACTGCAATCGCTTACGCAGCAAAAGATGAGTCAAGTATAATATAAGCTTAAGAGTCGGTAATGCGTAAAACTTTCGGCGCAAGTTTACCATGAGCTTGTAAAGCAAGTATATTTTAAGCTTGTCACGTGTAAAGTAGGATGCTTAATTCAAGTTGAATACAAGCTTGCAGCTTTCGGCGACAGCTGGAAGTAAGCTGTCACTGTTGTTATGGCAACTTTTATTCCAGCTTAATTCAAACTATTTTTGCTATCAGAGAATTTACCGCAGTGGCAATAGTATATCTGAGTACTATTATTAACTATATCTGTTTACATCTTGGCTTCAAAATCTCCACGATATGCATCTTCTACATAGGTAGTGTATATATCATTTCTCTGGCTTAACCGCGCTAGAGTATCTGTATATTCCAACATGCCAACGTAATCAGTAATCAATATCAACGTTGACGAAATAAAGTACACTAAGCTTTTTGTGCTTAGCATATAGGTAAGTAAGTGGTGTTGACATTATTTATGTCGTTATTCGTTGTTATTCATGTAAACAGTTGCTAGAACAAGACTTATTCCAAGTCACCATAATTGACCATAATGCGACTTTATTTGAGCTCGGTCTGAACGTATGTAAGTACAGTGAAATACGTTTAACACGAAACTGACAGGACCGAAATATTTTGTCGTGTTAAAAGATATTACAAAAAGTGTATATACAGGATGTCCAGACCATGCGTGGACGGAAGATTACGGTTTTATTATTACAGTTAGAGAAAAGTATTTGAGACAAAAGTTGTAGCCATTCCTAAAATACACATTCTAAAATTATTTTCAACTATACAGAGTGGTGTGTAAATGAGTGACGATACAAACTTATGTTTTTTCAAATGGAACTCCCCGTATATTTTAGCATATTTTGAAGGTCCTCTTAAAAAGAAAGACGTTGATATTAACATGTGTAGGCGTATCTCTTACCGCTGTCGTTTTATTTGCAATTGTGTGTTTCAAAACATGTCCAACTTTGTGGAGACACAGAGACGAAACCTGAAAGAATTTTTGAGATCTGTTTAGACAAGAAGTTTTCCACTTTCGTCAAGTTTAATAATCTATAATCATTTTATTTATTTTTAAATAACTGAAATTGCAGCAATAACAAACGCAAAATTAACAAACGTTTCTTCAAAATTAACATTTACCATGTTTTCCCTATCTACACTTAGTATTTTATAACTACTGGACATCCTGTATATGTAGGTACATATACATACGTATATATTTTACATTTTATTTACATAGATATAGGTATGTGTATGCATGCTTTTAACGAAAATCAATAAAACAAAAATATTAATTAATATTATAAGTTACCTACTGAAATTTAATACACAATTTGGAATTAAAAAAAAACAAATAAAACGTTAATGACTTTTTTGAAAAATAATCTGATATATTTTTTGTATTGTCCTTTTTAGATAAACAACATTGTCTCATTCGTTTTGATTTCAAACCCCCTTTAATTCTTGCCGCAGCTGTTTTCATATTTTGTTCATTCCGAGAAACGATCTTTTCGTATTAAGCGATTTTTGTTTCGTGTTAAGAAAAAAAATGTATGCAAATACATAGTAGTTTTTCGGGACCGCTTTATTGTTTCGTGTTAACAGATATTTCTTAAGCGTTTTCATGTTAAACGTATTTCGCTATATATGTAAACATAAAATTTAGAATAAACGTATGTGAATGCATATTTATACCCCATGTTCATAAATAATAGAAAGGCGTTTGAATCCCACGCGCTTTTTTGTGTCGGAAAGTAGGGTGCTTCTCGGTGACTCGGCAAAGAGGAGCAAGTTTCAATGCTGTACGGAGAACAATCTGGAGGAACGAAGTGCGTGGCACGGAAACTCAAGGGTCCATATCATCAAAGCACACTTGTTCAGTATTATTCCACTAGTCTTTGTGAGTGCTTTACGTACGTTTCAAAAACGGCGTATTTCGAAGAAACTAGAACACGTACTAGCAAGTATGTCGGATTTAGAATACGACAGTGATAGAATTAAATGTGTAAGGTGCGACAACTATGACTTGTAACGGCAGGTGGATTTGTGAATGCCACCTAAAAAGTATAAAACACTGTTCTGCTATCCATGGCAAACGATACAGCGAACAATTAACATTTCATATGTAGGTGTTTGTTTTATTCTATATAATCTACCGTTCACTTTACTAGACCAGGAAGCATTTGTCTCCTTCTGGAGCAAGTATTAGGATGATACAATACCAAGTCGAACATCGATAAGAAACGTTATGCCATCTGCTCGTGACTATGTTGAAAGAAAAATTATTGAAAGTGGTATTGACAAGGATTCAGATTTTCTCATACTAAGACAAATTTGTGAAGGTGCGTCGAAAGATCCGTTAAGTTGTCACAAGGAACTCATTACTGCTCGTTACAATGAAAGCAAGGCAAAAATACAAAAGAAATTAAATGAGTGGTAAGATCTAGTGACATAAGAAAATCAACTGTTGGCAGGAGCGAAGTATTTAGGAATACTTAGGAAATGTTAGCAGTAGAAGTTGCCGATCTTAATTTCTGAGAAATTGTAAATGTCATGTTTTGTACAGTTGTCAAATAATTCGTTATTCAAGTTGCAATTGAAATTACCCAAACAAAACATTTATTGAGCATTATATCTTCGTAGTTATAAAATGTTATATAGTCATGGAAGCTAAAGTATCAAATGAGGACGTAGTCAACGATATTATTCAACAGTTTCAAACATCTACTATGTCGCAAGAAAGACTTCCAGATGAAGCACAGGCAGAAGAAAGCCCATGTATTGTTGAAGGCGGACGTGATAATCGTAGCAATGAAAACACTGAACAATTAAAATCGTGTAACGAAGATTGTTTAACTGCTGTCGATGTAGATGATGAAACATTACAAAATCTGGAAATATCTATGTCACAAGAAGATAAAGAAAAATTCAAAGAGGAAGCTGTTAATTTAAAATTAGAAGGAAATAAAATGTTTAGTACTGAAAGATATATGGATGCAATTAATATTTATACACAAGCATTAAATACATGTCCGTTCAGTTATAAGAACGAAAGGTCTATATTTTACTGTAATCGAGCAGCTGCTAAGATAAAATTAAATTATAGTGAAACTGCAATTGAAGATTGTACGAAAGCTGTAGAACTTAATCCATATTATATAAAAGCATATCTACGAAGAGCTAAGTTATATGAGAAAGTAGATAAGTTAGATGAGAGTCTAGCGGATTTTAAGAAGGTTGTAGAATTAGAACCTTCCAATAATGAAGCAAAAGCATCATTAATAAGATTACCTCCCATGATAAATGAAAGGAATGAAAAATTAAAAGAAGAAATGTTAGGTAAGTTATTCTTACATGTATATAGAACAAATCATGTGTATAGTCGCTTAGAAGATTGATACTGGTCGGCAGCAGTGGTTGCTGTATGTCACTTTTCAGCTAGGTAGCCGATGTGCCGCTAACTTCTGCGCCCCCGAACAGGGGCACGCAGCAACCGCTGCTGCTGATCGACCCACTCAAATAGACATATTCCGCTACTGTATACAGTATGCTTGTTGGATAGTAGTAGTTGGGCAAATATACATAAGAATTCAATGACCATATACAGTGTATGTAAAAAAATTAATCGTATCCTTGTAAAAATTTAGCTGCTCATGGCGAATTATCTTAAATAAAAGGGTCTACAACAATGATACAATGACGAGAATTTCGTGGCAGAACCATTTATTATTGTGTAAATAACATAATGAAACATAAAATTCTATAACAAAAATTTAATCCTACTCTGGAGGCTAATATTTAGTATGGCCGCCTTGAGCTGCAATTACAGCTTCACATCATCTAGACATCGATTCTACCAGCTCCTGACATATTTTATTGTCAATTTTCATCCATTCAGCGCTAACAATCATCTTGAACGAATTAATTTTAGTAGGTCCTTGACGCGAAATGGCTTGTTTCAAAATGGACCACAAATGTTCAATAGGATTAAGGTCCGGCGATTGTATAGGCCAATCCAATACTTCTATCCTATTGGTATGAAATCAATTTTGCACAATCTTGGCTGTATGCTTTCGATCTCGATCCTGTTGCAATATTAACTCATTTTTTCTGCAGACAAACGAAGTTTTGATTTAAGAATATTCAAATACTTTTCTTTAGTCATGATTCCATCAATACATTCGAATTCACCACACCCTTCCCATGAGATTGAACCCCAAAATATTAGTCCCCCTGCCAAAATTAAACGTTTTTGTAAAAATAAGATATCAATAAAGTTGTGAATGTAATTTACCATCACCGTGTTTTATGGTGGGTCTCAAACACTGCTTTATATTTTTCACTTGCTTTTCTCTAGGTACGAATTACACCATCTGATCCAAAAAGTAGGATTTTTGTTTCATCTGACCATATTTGTTTCCATTGGTCAACAGACCAATTTATTTTATTTTTCGCCCATTGCAATCGAATTCGTTTATTTTTAGCTGATATAAAGGCTTTTTAACAGCAATTCTTCACGTTTATCAAAGGATTTGTGTGCGCACAGCGTTCGTGCGTGTAAATTTGCTCAAGTCAGTACGCGGCTTTAGAAATAGGTTAAAACGACCGTTAAGGTCTTCTAGTAATATTAATACGGGAATTTCGCGGAAATGCCATAAACTTATTTAAATGCTTTTTACAAAAAAATCTTTTTCACTTACTTTTTCCGTTCTCAGCACAAATTTATATGGCAAAAATAAACATGTTTATTAAAATGATAATATAAAATGCAATATTTCTTTTCCGTACAAGTCGGTATCAGGCATTGCGATTAATTAGATTTTTCGCAAGAGGTACGATTAATTTTTTTGCATACTCCATATAACTCACTATCCAGTTTCTTCATATAACAAAGTAACTATGTACTGCTGACATAACTTGTATAAATATTCATGGCTAATCTTGTTATAGGAAAACTGAAAGACTTAGGAAATCTAGTATTAAAACCGTTTGGTTTATCTACTGAGAATTTTAAACTACAACAGGATCCTGGTACTGGAGGATATTCTGTAAACTTTCAACAAAATCATAAAAGATAATATAGAAAATTAATTGTATATACATATATCAGAACTACTTCTGTAAACTTATTCTACATTTTATATTTATTTTCACAAGATATCTATATCTGACTTTCAAAAGCATTTAGCTACCTAAGTGAATAAATAAAAATACACAAAGTACGTAATTTATTATTTACAAGCTTACTCTTCAAAGGAATCTTGTGTACAACATCTGAATAGTTACGTGAAATGCTGTCCAAATTCTTGTAATTATGATTTTTTCTTATTTGCTAATTTTTGCCAAGTGTATTACTTAGATCAGAGAGATGGGGATTGGAATTAAAATGTGTTATCAAAAGTTAGAAAGATAACCACTGTTATTTTTTGCTGCAATGAAGCAGACATTTCATTGCAGCGACTATATCACTCACATTTCTGTCAACCAATCACACAGTTGGAATTCCTTAGCAACAGCCAATGACATTCATTTTATAGCGAAAAAAATCACGTGTGAATTTTAATAAGTGATAAAATCACTCGTGGTTTTATCAATAATAATGAAGTACTACCAAAACAGCTCATTTTCACTCAGAATACTCGCAGTTATTACACAAAGCAAATCTTGTTTTTTTTTTGTTTCCCGAGTTACCAGCCAAATACATGGCAAAATGAACACAACCTAAGACAGTAAATTACGAAAACATCCGATAACTGCGGAACTTACTAATAGCAAACTACATTGCAACAAATTTTGTTTGTGATATAGTCTTTTTAAATACAACGCGTGACCAAGATTTTTCTTTGATAGAATTGATTTGGATAATTTGTTCGTGCTTGTTGATCTTAAATAATTTCACTCGCCCTTCATGCTCGTGAAACTATTATCTCAACAAGGCACTTGCAAATTATCCAAATCAATTTTATCGGAAAATCTTGGTCACTTGTTATATTACTTATGAAAAATAACTGCGCATGCTCATTTGCAACATGACCTAAAGTTTCAGAAAATTGTATATACCTAGTTCCTAGCAAACCACATTCAAATTTAATAGAAGTGTTAGATAAGCTAGTCCGATAAAAGTTCATTATTCGCAACGTAATAAGTAAATTAAACAAATTTAAAGTACAGATAATTTCATAAGGTGATATTGGTTACACCACATTTGCTAAATGTTACCGTCCAAAATTATCATATTTGGTTAAACAAATATATTTGACGAAAATTCCCAAGCCAAGTTAATTTTTGATATTTTATCGATTTTTTTTATAATTCAATATAGGTATAGAGCGAATCTTCTTCGAGGACGTCATCGACAATAGGGGATGTGCATGCATAGCAGAGTGTATTTATTTACATAGTTTTTTAGTAGAATAATGTTTTTATTGCCAAAAAGTAATAAAAATTTGACAAAAATTAATACTGCAACATATATTCAATAATTAAATTATTTGAAATATTTTTATTGGACATTTGAAATATGACATAGAAAAAAGTAAGTATTCGCCAAACTGTCACATGACAAACCTGTTGACCATAACTACATTCACAAACTACGAAAATTCACCGGTGTGAAAAGAGCAGCCAATTTTTAATTTTTTATTAAAGTGGTCTTAGGTAATGTCCCCCTGGGATCCTTTGCAAATCGATTATATTTGCAGCAAACATCGACCTGGTAACGTGTGGCAGGTGTGCCGCGTCTGTATGTGTTAGCTTGAAAAAGAATATAATTTTTTTAATTTTTTAGTCAAGTGGTCTTAGGTAATGTCCCCTGGAACCCTCTGCAAATCGATTATATTTGCAGCAAACATCGACATGGTAACGTGTGGCAGGTGTGCCGCGTCTGTATGTGTTAGCTTGAAAGTGAATATAATTTTTTAATTTTTTAGTAAAGTGGTCTTAGGTAATGTCCCCCTGGGACCCTTTGCAAATCGATTATATTTGCAGCAAACATCGACTGGTAACGTGTGGCAGGTGTGCCGCGTCTGTATGTGTTAGCTTGAAAAAGAATATAATTTTTTAGTAAAGTGGTCTTAGGTAATGTCCCCCTGGGACCCTTTGCAAATCGATTATATTTGCAGCAAACATCGACCTGGTAACGTGTGGCAGGTGTGCCGCGTCTGTATGTGTTAGCTTGAAAAGTGAATATAATTTTTTAATTTTTTAGTAAAGTGGTCTCAGGTAAAATGTCCCCCTGGGACCCTTTGCAAATCGATTATATTTGCAGCAAACATCTATCTGGTAACATCTGGCAGGTGTGCCGCGTCTGTATGTGTTAGCTTGAAAAAGAATATAATTTTTTAGTAAAGTGGTCTTTAGGTAATGTCCCCTGGGACCCTTTGCAAATCGATTATATTTGCAGCAAACATCTATCTGGTAACAAGGTGTGCTGCGTCTGTATGTAGAGCTTGAAAAAGAATATAATTTTTTAGTAAAATGGTCTTAGGTAATGTTCGGGACTCTTTGCAAATCGATTATATTTGCAGCAAACATCGACCTGGTAACGTGTGGTAGGTGTGCCGCGTTTTATGTGTTAGGTTGAAAGTGAATATAATTTTTTAATTTTTTAGTAAAGTGGTCTCAGGTAAAATACTGGGACCCTTTGCAAATCGATTAAATTTGCAACAAACATCTAGTTTAACAAGGTGTGCCGTGTCTGTATGTGTTAGCTTGACAAAGAATATGGTTTTTTAATTTTCTATTAAAATGGTCTTAGATAATATTTATATTAGTACGATGTACGTTCGGGTATAATCGGAAAAAAAAGAGGTCGAAAATTCAATATTTTGTTCCGTTTATAAATTTTATAAGAATGACACCTAAACCGATATATTAATTAACGAATGATAAAAGAAAAGATGTATTTCCTTATCTATTATTAATTATTTTTTGTTATTTTTATTCAACAATGTTCCTTATAAGGGCCGGTGCCTATATTTGTGTAATTAATAGACTCGGCAAAGACGAGCAAGTTTCAGTGCAGTGCGGAGAGTAACGTAGAGGGCGGAAACGCTTGGCATGGAAACTCGAACGTCCGTATCAAAACACACTTGTTCATTATTATTTCACTCTCGACGTGGTGAGTGCTTATCAGTACACATATCCTTAGAAAATGTCGCAGTTATGTACGTTTCGGAAACGGCGTATTTCTAAGAAACTAGGAAATGTAATAGCGTGTATGCCGGATTTAGAATGCGAAGACGATAGAATTGAATGTGTAAGGTGCGACAACTATTTGACGTGTACCGGCAGGTGAAATTGTGAACGCCGCCTGAAAGGTATAAAATACTTTTCGACTATCCATGGCAAACGACACATCGAATAATTAATATTTCATATAGCTGTTTATGATACATGGTGATAAAGGATACCATCAAGGGACAGACTGCGGATCTGGTCATTGAATGTGGAAACCGAGTCTATAATATAGAGAAGACGGAACAGACGGAATACCTGGGAGTGACGGTGACATCTAAAGGAGACGAAGAAAAGGAACTAGAGAAACGGCTACCAAAAGGAAGTAAAGCAACAGGAATGTTTTCAAAGATGTTGAAGTCGAAAAACATCTCAAGAGCAGCAAAACTAGAAGTGTATCAGACTGTACTGAGGCCTACAGTTACCTATGCGTGTAAGACGTGGAAGCTTACAAAGAAAGAGGAGACGAAGTTAGAGCTTTGGGAACGTAAAGTTTTGAGAAGGATTTTTGGAGGGATTCGAGTTGGAAACGAGTATACATAGAAGAAGAACAATAAAGAAATAGAGGAGCTATACAAGAAGCCCAACATTGTCCAAGTAGTAAAAGCGCAGAGAGCTAGATGGTTGGGACACATAGCGAGGATGTCTGACCAGAGGTGGGTTAAATGGAGGGAGCGGGTGGAAAGAGAACGAGAGGCCGCCCAAGGAAAAAATGGCTGGAAATGAAGGATCTGAGAGAAGTGGGAGTGGCAAAGAAGAGTGAAAGATCTCGCAGCCAGGGGGCACGCCCGCCTGTAGCGATTTCATATATATATAGCTGTTTGTTTTATTCTATGTAATCTACCGTTCACTTTACTAGACCAAAAAGCATTTATTATTATTATACATTACCAAGTCGGACATCGATAGAAAATATTATGCCATCTACTCGTGACTATGTTGAAACAAGAATTACAGCAGAATTGGAAGATAAAAAATTATGGTTGTGTGGACGAAACAACCAATCGACAAAAAATTCTGTGGTGAATGTGATGGTACCTACAATGGAAGAATTTGAACCGTCATCCTCTATTTTACTTGCTTGTCACAAGAATTACTTAAAATTTGCAAATATGACTCGATGTCGTTTTCATCATTAAGAACGCCGGCGTTGTACTTATTTGATTGAAACAAGCGTGGAAACATATTTAATGATTCAAATATTTAATAGATGTCACCCAGTTTCATGGAAGCTTCTTGAAACAGTATTTCAGCACGTTACATAATATACAGTGGTAATCACGAAAGATGATCCCTGCGTCATCAATTAGATTTGTATGAATCAAACCAGTACTTCGGTGTCATGTTAAATACTGTAAATATCAAGATGAATATGCCAGCTATATTTTTCATTTTTGGGTTAAATGCGTGGAGATTTATTGACAGACCGTAAAAATTTAAAACAAGTTGTTGCAATTGTACCTACCGTAATGTTCTACTATGTATTGCCATTTAGTTAAAATAAAATTACTTCAAAAAATTGTTAAAGGAATACGTATTTGTAAGGACGAAATCAATGACAGTTCCATCAAATGTCTACGGAGATGCATTGTCAAATGTATGTCAAATTTTTAAGTGAAGAAGCGGAAATATATAGCTTAAGCGCAGACAACGAACTAATCTCGTCTTCGTCTTATTTAAGTGAATTGTACGAGCCGTACGTCTGTGCTAGGCAAAGTTTCGAAATACAAACTATCATCCAAGCTGTCCTTGTCATACAAATAGATATTTGAATATGAAAATTATTCTTCGACTGTCGTTGATTGAGTTCTATGTAAGTAACGCAGGGATCATCTTTCGTGATTACAACTATAAGTACGTTGTGTCATTGTTTTATGTGAAAATATTCATGCATCCGTATCACCTATGCTCACTCATGAAAGTCACAAACATAAATGATGCGAGTACGTAAACGTTACTGAACGATCGCCTTAATACGGCTGCGCGGCCTCTCCACGGTGTTCTCGGCACTGCACTGAAACTAGCTCCTCCTTACCGGCTCCATTAAGATACTAATATGGTTAAAAACAAACACACACTAACAGCTTGCATGGTATTCTTCCAATTTATTTACAATACTAGGTGTTATTATAAGAATCTTATGCAATATATGGCATGTATTTACTATTATACAAAATAATAAGCAACAGATTATTTTTATTCAACATAAAATAGATTACATGTGTATCAGCCTTTTCCAAATATGTATCTCAAAATGCAACAAATATACTTGTGCTTAATATATTTCTAAAATTAGTCCAATGCATCATCATCTGTTGTACTAGGCGGTGCATTTGTCGCTGAAGGATTATTAGCTCCAGCAAAGCCGGCAGGAAATGAACCAGCACCAGGAAAACCTGGAAAATTAGGTCCAATTTTTGAGGATAGCTTTTCTAAAACCGATTTAATTTTAGGATTATTTTGATACTTTATGAAATTGGCAGGATTAGTAGATATGTCTTGGAAAGCAGCTGCTACATCAGGATCCTGGAACAAAGTATAATTATAAATTGATATTCTAAGGTTTATTTTAAGGTTATACACGGTATCTCACGACAAAATTTGCGATTTGGAATTTTCCAAGAAATGACTGTGGGCATTAAAGGCAAGATTTGTAAATCTTGCCTTTAAAATGAGCCTTTTTTGACTTATTTTCTTTTTTTTTTGTAGAAAAAATATCGCTACAAACACCTACGTTTCTAAAACATTCATACACGTACGGATTTAAATTGCTAGTTAATTATTTAGGAAAGTCTGTTGCATAATAAGCGGTAGTATAAGTGTTACAAAACAATACCGGATGTTAAAATGCAAAAAAATCCAGAAAATACCAATAGCTTTGTTCGATTTGGCTTGGCAGTTAAAATAAAAGGCACGCTTATGCGCATTCACGCTATAACTGTTTTGTTTGATGCGCATTAGTTTTATGCCACAAACTTATTCGATCTGGAAACAAGTTTTGCAGTCTGACGCTAATACATGCAACGTTAAGAATTTTGCATCTACTTCGGGAGTACGTTTTCGCAGTAAGAAAAGAGATAGCTCGTTAATAAAGTAATATAAATAATTGTTTCACTTAACCTTACATTACAAAAACTCGTATTTATACCAGTACGATCAGTTTGTTTATCATAAGTAATATAACAAGTGACCAAGATTTTCCGATAAAATTGATTTGGATAATTTGTAAGTGCTTGTTGAGATAATAATTTCACGAGCCCGAAGGGCGAGTGAAATTATTTATGATCAACAAGCACGAACAAATTATCCAAATCAATTTTATCAAAGAAAAATCTTGGTCACGCGTTGTATTTAAAAAGACTATATCACAAACAAAATTTGTTGCAATGTAGTTTGCTATTAGTAAGTTCCGCAGATATCGGATATTTTCGTAATTTACTCTCTTAGGTTGTGTTCATTTTGTATTTGCCTGGTAACTCAGAAGAAGAGGAAACAAAAAAATAATGTGTAGTAATTGCGAGCATTGTTCGCCTCGGTTGATATACAAAAAACGGTGATATACAGATGCACAGATTTCGTAGGGACAACATGGGCAACTTCTATTTGAAGACATAGAGGGACGATTAAATTAGCAAAAAGGTGCAGGTTCAAAAGCTCAGTAAAAATTCATTTTCAAATTTTTATGGCTCTTTTAAGAGATTTTTTCCTGAATACAATCATGTATCGCATGATATGGAAATCTCGTCAACATTTGGAAAATTAAGCTTATTCTGATTACGAGCAGATATTACAACTTTTCGTTTATCGCATTATCTGTGAAAACAGCACAGTTGTCATCATACGAACCATGAAGTATGCATACGATTGCTATTTTATAAAGTGCTTCTGCAAATTTATGGAATAAAATTTTGTTTTTTATCTCTAACCTTGATTAAACATAGCAATTGTCAACAACGTAAGACAAAATACCTTACTTTTCACAAGCAAACATTTTTTCTGAAAATTAAGGTATTTTATTTAAAAATAAACACATCACAATTCTTCATTACATGTTTACTCAAAAACTATCTTCGCAAACAAGAAAACTGCGCATTCAAGCCTTGGAACACTCGAAGATATACAGTCGCATCCCTGCTGCTATCCCGTTTTGACTGCGACTACCATGAAAAGTAAGTATTAATATATTAATCTTAAATGTATGGTGCCGTATCTACAATACGTTGAGTTTCTCCTGCCAACTTGTGCAGATATACCAATCTTATATTTGAAAATAAGCTAGATATTTACTGCGAATTCAATAACGCACATCAGACAGTTTCTTAAATATCTTTCAGTAGTGTTAGAATGTCGCGTCTACTCTGCAGCTGGTGTTAATAAATGTAAGGCAGCGTCAAAATATTAGCTTCTTGCTGTATAACGCAAATGTCCATATCGAACAAATCTAATATCTTCTTATTTTCAACTTTCTGTTGCATAGTACGTACGTTGAAAATTAGGGCAAGTGTACTAATTTCCCTGTTATATCATACTTATTTTGGAAAACATTAAATATTTTGTCGAATCGATTAGTTTATGGGAACTAGGATGAATCAATAAAGACGAATAAACGTTGAACACAATAATTACTGTGCTATATCAGGGAAGTATATGAGCAAAAATCACTTATGCCATACTCCCAGTAAATTTTGTTGTGTTTTAGCATATTTTATGGTAATTGCCTACTTTTTATCACCTTATTCTTCATTTGATTTATATACAATGTAGAAAACAAACGATTAACGTATCGCGCAGAAAAATTTCTTATTACTCATACTTACTTTTGAGATTTTTTCTGTAATGTATATTTAGAAAACATCATTATTTTCAATTTCAAATTAAATTAACATTCAAAAACGAAGTCAAGAGATTTGCGTTTTTTATCAATGTTGATATATTTCGGTAGTATCAGTTAAAGTTTAGTAGTATGTATTGGGATTTGGGAATATATTTGTGAAAAATTACACGTACACTTTGTTTTTAAAGTAATGTCTCCCTCCCGTCTCTGCTGCCGGATTCATATCAATAATACTTTCCGCTTAGCGTATTGTATTCATCGGATAGCTTCGGCTAAGAAAGAGGCCACAGGGGATACAATACAGATCGCACGTGTATATAACCTGTGTAATTATAATTTTAAATCTCGATATGTGTATTTACCTACTATAGAGGTAGAATATAGGACATTATTAAACACTACTTTTATACCTGTGATGGTCAGTTTTCCTACATTATTTCAGAAGCGTATACTTTTAGTTATTGTTAGTCTTCCAGACTTTTATTAGAGACAATTTTTAATCTATATTATAACAACATACTTATTTGGATATTAAAATAATATACTCATTTTATTGAGGAATACACGTTTATTGATGGACAAATCTTACAAGAAATCCGTCCCAACAAGGATCTTTTTTATCCTCCTTTAATAAAGAGTCGTTTCGAAGAGTCTGTAACATCGTTAATCTATTTCTATTTACCAAATGTAATATGTTGTAATTATGGATTTAAATACTGTAGATAGATAATAACGCAGTTAGACAATAAACCTACTTACATTAATGTCTACTTTGTCATTATAAAATATAATATTATAACATAATAGTGCTTAATCTCTAAAATCATTGAATATATACAGTTGTGGTCAATAAAATAGGGACACAGTATATTATCGCTTGTTTTACAAAAAGAAGCTGAAAAACGATTTCTTTCACCACAAATCGATCATTAACGACCAGAACAGCTTAAATGTGGAATATTTCTCTAAGAAGTTAATTGTTTGATAACTTTGGAACCGCTGCAGATAATCAAACGAAATTTTGAATGTTGTATGAACAAATCATACTCTTTCTTTTAGTGACACAAATTGATTTCAACTTTCACCACAAAGGAGGGGTGCATTTTTCCATGTGTACTTCAATGCTTGTAACTTTGTTCATAATTAACTTATTAGAGATACTCCACATTTAAGCTCTCGATCGATTTATGGTGAAAGAAGCCGTTTTTCAGCTTCTATTTGTAAAACAAGCGATAATATACTGTGGCCCTATTTTATTGACCACAACTGTACCTAAATATTTGAATTACATATTGGTTAATTTAAATTTTCAAACATTTTCTGTGTTTAATTATAAGTGGATTAAGTGGTGGAATCTAATGTGAGATTTTAATAAACAATTGAATTTACTGTTGATTATTGTAGGGAAACATTATACAATAGACAAAATGACACTTTCTTTAATAGATATGTTAATTATTAGAAAAATCTTGTAGACTCAACACTTATAAGAGCGCTCGCGAATCTTCAAGAGGCTGTTCATAATGTTTGGGAAAATCTTCGTGGGCAAAATTATTGCAAAAATATCGTGAACTCTGTATTATGTTTGTATTATTAAATTTTTGAGAAAATTCTTAGTCTAAATTTTTTACACTGAGAGAAACGTATTGTACAGAACGGACAACAATCTGTATGTTGTTATAGGTAAAATAAAAATTACAAGAAATACTAAGATTATAATATGTTTTGTAACAAATACAATAATTTCTTATTGTTGTAAAATAGATTCTTGTATTGGATTGGGCACGATAATTATTATACCGGTGCAGATATATTTCTCTCAGTTATACGATAACGACTAACCAAAATGACAGATGTCAAAATAAGTACTAAGTAAGTATGTAAAGAAATAAGCTAAGCACCCTTGCTTCTGTAAATTACGTATCTGAGCACTTTAGGTACAGAGGCTAATTAAATCGGTAGGTATAGGAACACCTAATATAGATTAAAAGATAATCTTTTGTAAAATCAGAATATCTAAGAAAATATACAGATTGAATCTCTGGTAACCAAATGGGTGGGGAAGCGGTCGACTCCCACTACCATTGTAGAAAACATATTCATGGATATACATAACGATACGCTCGTATATATGTCATCAGTCTGTCACCTGTAAGTTTCTCTATTAGCATATTAATGTAATAATGACGAAATACACAGAGCAAGAAAAACTTCAATTGCTAAAATGGCATTATGCTGGTAATAGTTTCCAGCAGGTCCGCGATTTATTTAGCGTTAAATATCCAGATAGGTCTATTCCGTCAGTATCCACGATTTTTGACTTACTTAGAAAATTTGAACGTACTGGCATGGTAAAAAATTTAAAAAAAAGCTATCCCACACGCAAAATATCTGCGGATACATTGCTATTGGTATGTGCGTCGATTGAAAATAATTCAAATTTATCGCTACGACAGATTGCAAATGATGTGGGAACATCAACATCATCTGTTAGTCGCATTTTAAAAAGTAATGCGTACAGCAGTTTTAAGGTGTCTAAGCATGAGCAATTATTTCACGACGATGCATTTAGACGAATGGAATTTTGCGAGAGGTTGATGGAAATGGTGACGACGATGATTTTTTAAATAATATTTTATTTACGGATGAGTCATCATTTCCCATTGTAAGATCCCACAACCCGTCAATAGTTAGGTATTGGGCTAGAAGAAATGAATTTCGCAGTGTAAGCACGCGTACCCAGTATCAACAGAAAGTAAATGTATGGGCTGGGTTGTTAAATAATCGGGTTATAGGTCCCATATTTATCAATGGCAATTTAACTAGCGCTAGTTATTTAGCTCTATTGGAAAATGAAGTTTTGCCGATCATAGAACAACTACCGGACATTAACCATCAAAGAATTTACTTTCAACAAGATGGTTGCCCAGCCCACAACGCTGCAGTCACTCGGGCTTTTTGAATCGTGTATTTCAAAATCGTTGGATTGGAACCTATTCGCAAGAAATATCGTGGCCACCCCGTTCGCCCGATTTGTCTCCTTAGATTTTTTTATTGGGGATATTTAAAAGAGTCCATTTACGCGCACGCAGATATCAGACCAAATACCATAGAGGAATTAAAAAATGCTATTACAAATACTTCTAATAATATCACACCAGAAATGCTGTATAATGTAAAAACTAACTTTTACAATAGATTAGGGTTTTGTTTATTTAAGGGAGGCGGTATTTTTGAACCATTTATTTAATTTATACCTATGTAATTTTCTATAATTAGGTCAAGTAATAAATAAACAGAATGTTTTTTCCTAATTTTTTTATTTTACTATGACTGAGCATTACAGGCTTAACCTTCGCCAATGCTCGGCCTCATCACCCATCAATGTACAATAATCAGGTGTACATCTGATTATTTATTTATTTAATTTCTTTTTCTTGAATCCTGACTAATTATTTTTATTTGCCAGAGGAAGGTCTTTGTTCTATTTTTGAGAATTCGCTATCTTTAACTTATTATTCGATTATTGAGCATAATCGTTATTTCATCGAAGAATAGTTTTTATTTTCTCTCGTAGCATATTATTTTCTTTAACATAATTGCGTAAAATGCCTGGCTACTTAATCATATTTGGATTAACCTTAAATTATTATTCATTGATTGTGAATTGAAATTGGCTGACGCATATGTCGAAGTTCTACTGTCACTGTCAACTGGTCACACGTCTATATCGGTGTCTGCCGAGAAAATGGTGGGGAAACATGGCTGCGTTCTCCTGTCATTCGGTTACCACAGATTCTACCTGTATACCGTTGTATTAAAAAAAATCGACTTTACGAAGTTTGAAGTTATTTATAAGCAACTGTTTTTAAACTCCCTGTATAATATTACAGAGAAGAACTTCAAACTCTGCATAACTACACCATATCAGCTGTGTATACACAAAATTTCATTTGTCTCTTCTGCTCCTATGTGACGTAATATCACTATAAAGTAAGATCGGTATCTGTCACTCTTTTTCTTTAATTGCAAATAACTCAGAAGGAATGGTATCATATTTAGGTATAGCGTATGATACATGAAATATGTGTAAAATGTATCGTAGAAGCTGAATTTGTAATTAAATTCATAGCATGCTATTTAAAATATCTACGTTGATGCCCACTTCCGGTTAACCGGAATTCAAATTTAATATTTTTATTCAAAAATATGTTCACGTAATAGTTCATATTCAACCATATCCGACCACAAAATTTGGTTTTAAAATTCCGTTTCGTTTGTATAGTACTTTTAATAGGACGTTCTCACCAATATCCCTGTATATCAGTTATTTGTTTTTACTATAAAAAAGATCCTTGTTGGGACGGATTTGTTGTGAGATTTGTCCATCAATAAACGTGTATTCCTCAATATAGTCGAGGATTTTTAGATATTCGCTGCGCAAAAATCCTAATAGTTGATTTTTCGATTGGATTATGTCAGAGAGTGTCCCCTAAAGTATAAAACCAAATTTGTGTCGTCCAAAACCGCGAGCGTTAGCCGCCATTTTGAAAAACGCATTTTTGCAAATATCTCGAAAACGGTGTTTGAAAATTTGAAATTTCTAAAAGCGATGTTTTTTCTTAAAAAAAAGTCTGATCAACGTTATACTGGGTTTTGGGGCTAATTTGATTACTATAGAAAAATAGGCTGAAACTTTATATTAGGAATCAAAATAGCCCCATTTCAATATCATAATGAAGAATAATTATCCCAGAATTGTTTTTACCTACCTCCTTCTATTTTTTTAGGAATAAAAACTATTACGATAGCCTATTTTTAATTTTCTTGCAAAATTTCAGAAACACTTTAAACGAAACAATGTAAGTAATACGCAAGATATAACAACTCTATATTTAAAAACTAAAACATATTATCCAAAAATCTTTCAATATTTTTAAAAATATATTTTTCCTTTCAGGAAGACAGTAGTGTAATCTTCTTTACAACTTCCCGTTTTTGTACAACACAAGATGTCGCGTCTCCTTACACTTGTTCTTGGCATGCTAGAGCAACGTATTACCAATAATCGCTGTTTTCCTAGACCTGACGGCAACTTTCAATGCGCTATAACTCAGCAATTATCGATTGAACAAAAAAAGTTCCATACAAAAATTGTAGAAAATGTTATGCTCTACAACTTCGATCACATTTTTTTTCGTATTTCCAAAAATTATCGAGATATTTTCCAAAAACAAACAATCGTCTTCTTCAATCGACTTATCTCGGCAAATATTGACAATTGAGAAAAAAGTTTCGAACAAAATAAACGGCAAATGTTATCTTCTACAAAAAAGGTCCTTGCAATTTTCAACGTAAAACTCACCGTTTTCGAGATATTTGCAAAAATGCGTTTTTCAAAATGACATGTGACTACAACTCATGGCCAGAATATGTATATTACGAAAATTTCATGAAAAATAGGAGGTTAAGAAAAAAAGAAAATAAAGGAAAGACAAATCAAATTAAAACAGGAAGAAAAACAATTTCAGTGAAGTATATTAAATGCCTATAAATATAGAATAAATGTGTTAAAAATTGTTGTAGCGTCACACATAGATGTAATTTTTGACAATTATATCTCGAAATCCAAATGCTTATATTAATACATTTTAACTGATTACTGACATTGAGTTTGTTTAAAAAGCCTCCTTCTGCGCGCACTGGTAGTTTACTTTTTTCTTCCACTGTACACGGCCACACAATTGTAAAGTGGGCCTTCTTAAAAACCTTAAAATTACCTTTGCAACCACTTTAGAATTCACTAATTTACAATTAAAGTAGTAGTAATTCACGTCAGAGAACACCTCAACACGAAATAAAATTAATTACAAACTCACAATGTCTTGCTTCGCATGTTTAATTGGAAATCACACAACTGACTGTTGTGATTGGCTGATACTATTGAAAAAATATTTAAGTTCTGTTGCTTAGTTCTCATAATACACTGTTTAAAAGAAACTATAACATAGAGCTATTTGTCGCAACATACATTGGCATATGATGGAGTAAGAGTTAAGTCTATGCAACTGTCTTGCTTCTCTGCATAGCCAAATATACTTTGCTCAGGATCAGCGTAAGTTTGATTTTCTGCGCCGTACGAATTTCCACACTACTTTTTACGCCAAACGGTAAAGATATCTCTATGCTTATATACTCGGTTATGATAAATTGGCGGAAAATTTGAAGCGCATTCATATTTATGTTTGCTTTGAGTGCATTGTTTCGAGAGTAGTCTATGGAACTAAGTGAAGAAAAGAAAAGGCTTCACAAGTAGTATCAGTGCCACTATGAGTCAAAAGCAAGGTTGAATAAAATTAACTTATTAACATACTTGTTAAGTAGGTATTTCTGATCTGCTTCTCTAATAAATGCATTGTTTTAGTCTAGTGTAATTTAGTTTCTTGTAAGTGGTAAGTTGTAATATACACTTCAAAAAATGTGAAATCGAATTGTCAAATATCAACCAATATTCAATTAAAACCATCAAATAATCGTAAACGTCATACAGTCAACAAAAACAAACAGATAATTTAAATAAGAAATTATAAAGCAGAAAATGGTAAATGTAATAATAATAAGCAAAGTTATTGTAAACATAACATGTATAACTAGAGAGAGTATCGAGATAAAAGATTCAAACACTACAATTAGTTTATTTCTTATTAAACCCATAGCACCCGCACACGTTAATATGCTATTCATATCATTCGGTACAAGCAGGTAGACACTCAAGGTCACATGAGAACTTATTATGGAGTGCCTCAACGTATTGCCAGAGCTGCTTATCAAACTGGTTGGAAACATTTTAATACGTAAGGGAAGCAAAAAAACTGATAGATTAGCCAGAGATGCGTGAAGGACACATTTAAGGCTAGAACCAACCCGTGGATGAACCGAGTTATCAAACAAGAAGCAATCAGAACATGAGTGTTGGTGGAGGATCATTGGACAGAAGACTACCAAGACTTTTCAAAGGAAGGCATGTAGCAACTGGACAATGAATCTACTTACCACTAATTGAAAATATCTCAAACAAGCAATCAAGCACTGTCCGCTGATTTAGACATTGTATCTAATCCCACTTGCGGAGGATGTTAGCAGAATGAAAAAGTAAGACGCCATTGTAGCACATCCAATGGCAATAAAAAACAAACCGTCGGCAACCGGCGTCTTATGTAAAAAATAGGATTCTTTAAGGAATAGCAGTACAAGTATTATTCAATGATATCATTCCTTGAAGTAATCATAATAAAAAAACAAACATAAAAACTGTTTAAGAACAGTGACCACAACCCATGAAATTTCCTTAACTAGTTCTAAAAACAGGCATATTGTTATTGATTTTCTTGAATTTTATTACTACTATTCCAATGCAAAATATAAATGACAATAAATCTGCAATATAGTCTCAAATATAAGAATGTGATGGTTGTAAAAGGTGAGAAAAATTAAAGTTACAGAAGTGCTTTGCAAATTGGAAGAATAAATCTCCAAAACAAATTGCATTACTAATTTGACGACAGATAAAATAAAAGCATGAAAATGTTATATTATACAACTACTATATGCTCTATTGATAGAAAAATGACACATTTCACAATTATCGGGCCATCTTCAAATGTTTTTAAAACTTGATATTAATCGTAATGTAAACTTAAATTATCAGTTCTAAGTGCATTAATCATAATCTGGAAAGCAAATTTAATTGTTGGAAAAATATCACCTATCTATCAACAGAATCATGTGACAAACAAATATTTTACCTGAAATGCAGCCATAATTTCTGGATCCTGCAGTAATTTATAAATATCACCCATTTCAGGTGGAGTCTCAGTTGTACTTTTTGCATGAGCTTCCTTTGCTTTACGTAGTCTTTCTTGTCGTTGTTTCTCTTCTTTGTCAGCTTTTTTTCGTTCTACTTTCAAATTATGTTGCTCAATCTTATGAGCAATTGGTTGTACTTCCTTTAACCATTCATCAGACTGTTCATCGAAATCAATTTTAACTGCTTGCCTTAAATCGTGGGCTGACTTTTCCCATTCCCCTAGTAATCGATAAGCACGGCCTCTAAATTTATAAGCAGGAGCAGAATCACAATTTAATTCCAAAGCTCTCGAGCAATCTTTTATACATGCGTTTGGTTTATTTAATTTCAAATATGCTTGGCCACGTTTAGAATATAACAATGCCGAGCCGGGGTTCAATTTGATTGCCTCACCATAAAATTCAACAGCTTTATCAAAATTCCCTTCCGAAAACTGCTTCATAGCCTCCATTCGCTTCTCATCAGCTTGATCTTGTTCTTCTTCAGTCACCTCTTTGTCCAAATCTCCCATTACTTGAGTCTCTTCATTAACAACATCAGGTTCAATACAACCTGATGTGTCAAACTCCAACACTGATTCGGGATCTGATTCTACTTCTATATTTTCGACTTCAGGTTCTGGCGGTTCTGTAGGTATTTTCTCTTCAGTAGTACTCATCTTTGGCTCTGGAATTTTACCTCCTAACGATTCAATGTAATCCTTGAAAAAGTTAAGTTCTGGAAATGTGAAGATATCAGGTTTTTGGATGCATATGTCAATAAATGCTTTCAATTTTGCAAGGCTATCTTTATCCAATGGACAACTCATTTTTCGTTGTTTCAAAGAGCGAGTTTACTTTGATTAACAAATTAAATACTACTCTTAAATTCTTCGACGGGTGTTGACCGGGTGATTTGCGTTTTTATTGTATCGGTTATGATCGGTTACGTCTTGTTATGTTTTTGGCTTGCTTAAAATTACCGACAGAGCATAAAATTGATTCCCGCTTCTCAGTTTTATTTATCTTAAAAAAAATTAAATTCAATAATATATGAAACGTAGACTTCTAGAAATACTGGAATTCAGATTCTAATAGTAAATTCTTGAAAGTACTATATAATTTGTAACAAATTAGAAATCACCATCAGTGAAGCCATCACGCGGAGTCGACTTTTGCAGCCGAAAAAAAGCGCGTTATTATAAATTTATACAGTTATGGTAGTTGTATCTTACATATACGTTTACTATATAAATAATTTTATTATTATTTTATTTATGGGCATAATTTTTTAACAGTTTTATTCAGTATAAACCGAGTAAATTATTTGCACGTAAGTATCTATGTACATACCTCTGAAGACAGTTATCCGCAAAAACAGAAGTTTTTGTCTTCCACATGTTTTCAATTTAGATAAATTCTTATGTACGCAAATTTCATTACATATCACATCACAGACAAATTTGTTGCATAATTTCATCAATCATAAAGTCCCCGAAATAATTTTAGGGAAGTTCGAATACATCAGAACCGGATTTTAAATCCTTTTGGGAAGAAACAACAAAAAAAAGTGTATTTTCAAATACCAAAATTTGTTGATTTCTATTAAATTAATCAAATTCTATGGAAAGAAGAGGAGAGAATTATAAAAATGACCAGTGATTTTTGATAAATGAAAATGAAAATAAGAGTTTTCATGTAGGGGGACTTCGTTAAATGTGAAAATTTTGTGATTGGTTGAAAAGTATAAATCTGACTGTTATCAGATCCTATGACTCAATTACGAAATGTTCGTAAATTATTAGGGAAATTCAAGTAGAATATGAAAAATCGACATGATATCAGAAAAGTGCAAAAAAAGGAATAAATAATATCTATATATTGAAGGTGAAAAGGAGAACTAGCTGTACAACGTTAGGTGTAAAGCGAATTAATGGGATTGCAGCTATTGGCGTTAGAATTAAGACGTGAACTTTTTTATATCTAAGGAATTCTTTAAGCTTCTTCAGAGAACGAAAGTGGTAATCTTAAAGTACGGCAACATCACAAGACTCCCCAGTTAATATTGAAAACATTAATATCAAACCTCAAACCACATTTTTCAAAATATTTAATATATATATTTAAAATATTACGCTAATAAAGAGCTAAGTGATTGTTTACGTGGAATAATATCTAATATACTTAAATCTTCGATCAATCATGATTCATCGTTAATTGTTAACCGTCACTATACAGGAATAATCTCTGTTGAGAAAGTGGGGCAAGTCGGGTTCTGACTTTCATTGAAAACGTTTCGTCACCAGGTAGGTTTATTAGTGTAATCTGAGGATGGAAATTATAAGAGCTAAGTGAATTGAATGCTATGCTAATTTACTTCAATTCGGTATCATGATTTTAATTATATCCTAATTGCGTTGAGAATTCTGGAGTTCTGACTTTCTCTACCGTTTCGTCCCCTGGGGGGTTATTCTCGAAACAGTGGAAAAATAGCACTCCCAGGGAGTAACTTTCACCGCTCACTCCTCGATACTAAAAATGTTGTATTCTCGAACTAACAGGGAATAGTTCCGACTTTCATTCCCTACCTTTACTCCACAGGAATTGTAGCGCATTGTTGTCAAGTCTTAAGTTAGGAAGAGACCAATAAAAACTCAGGATGTGTTATTGATTTTATAACAGCTGTTCTGTGACGGCTATTTGAATTGAAGACACAAATACGGTTTCTTTAAATTGATTCTTCAAGGCATTTTCAAAAACAAAAATTATGGAAGACAAAAAATCTAAACACGTTACTGCTACGCAAAAGCAACGACTAATAGAATATATAACCAAACATCCCGAAATGAACAGCTCGAAATTGTCGCCATCATTTACCCGTAATAATTGTTAATTGTTGCTTACTGTGGCTTTATTCAGCGAAAATATCGTTTGAACAAATTATCGCTTAGTTGCTCAAATGCATTTACTCTGGGTAGAAACTGCCTTGGTGGGGCTGGAGTTACACCATCTTAGAGTTATTTCCTCACATTCGTTACTGTTGGCTTTATTTTTAATACGAAAATATCGTTTGAACAAATTATCGCTTAGCTGCTCAAATGCTAATTTACGCGAATATTTGGGATCTACGAAAAAAGTGGTCAACTCCAGAATAGGAACTATTGAAATTTAGAATTTTTTGACAACCGAGGGAATGGAAATTTCAAGAGAATTGTCAAAAAATACAATTTCAATAGTTCATATTCTGGAGTTGACTTTCTCACTTTTTTGCTGGTATTTTCTCCAACAAATTAGTAGGAGAAATTTAGAAAATAATAGGTTCTCATTTATTCCCGAATATAGAAGCGCGTTAAAAATAAAATAGGCATTATATTATATTATTATAAAATATATGTACATTGTACTAATTACAACCACTGATACGATGGATGCTGAGGAAATATTACTAGCCGACCAAATATTTCAAGATGAAGTTCATGCTGAAGACCTTGCTGCAGCCCCACCAAGGCAGTTTCTACCCAGAGTAAATGCATTTGAGCAGCTAAGCGATAATTTGTTCAAACGATATTTTTTCGTATGAATAAAGCCACAGTAAGAAGTGTAACTCCAGCCACATCTTGCAACAATTATTACGGGTAAATGATGGCGAAAATTTCGAGCTGTTCATTTCGGGATGTTTGGTTATATATTCTATTAGTCGTTGCTTTTGCGTAGCAGTAACGTGTTTAGATTTTTTGTCTGTCATAATTTTTGTTTTTGAAAATACCTTAAAGAATCAATTTAAAGAAACCGTATTTGTATCTTAAATTCAAATAGCCGTCACAGAACAGCTGTTATAAAATCAATAACACATCCTGAGTTTTTATTGGTCTCTTCCTAACTTAAGACTTGACAACAATGCGCTACAATTCCTGTGTAGTAAAGGTAGGGAATGAAAGTCGGAACTATTCCTTGTTAGTTCGAGAATACAACATTTTTAGTATCGAGGAGTGAGCGGTGAAAGTTACTCCCTGGGAGCGCTATTTTTCCATTGTTTCGAGAATAACCCCCAGAGATTATTCCTGTATACTTGCTGCCGTGCGAATTAATTTTTAGGAAACTTGTTTCTAGGGCGCAGGCACCGTTTTGATTAAACACGCATTTATGCACATAATATGTACACTCGGTTGATTTAGTATCGACTCAAACTGCCATAAAACCCGATAAAAGTATGCTTTATTGCGGTATCCAAATGCAAAGCAGTAATAGTATGGTCAACTGTATGTAAATTACTATTTGTATGTATATACAATATATCTTTGTATCAAATCCAGTTTCATATGCAAGGGATCTTATAAATTACTAAACATATAGTTAAATCGCTATCGCATACAATTTCACTATATTTCTATGTATTTATGTAATTCAGCAATTACATGAGTAAGAATATGTATGGGCTATGGGGGCAAAATATAAAAGTCTATTACATATACTTTAGAGAATGAATGTTCGCATGATGGTGGAGAAAATATCCTTCAGAACCAACCAATAATTAAAAAGTTTTTTCTGTGTATTAATTTGTTTTCAGTTTGACTGTCTTTTCGTTTACCTTCTTTATTATTTGAAATAAATTATTATTTGTTTACTGTGTGTTTTATTATTAATTCTAGATTAAAATCAGTGTTTTTAACGAAACAAACTTAAGATAAACATATATTCCTGTCTATCTGCTTTGATAAATAATTTTTCTTATGGTTCTAAAATTGATTTGTAGCATATTATTACATTCAGTTAAGTAGGGATAAGAAGAAATACAATAATAGACAACCTATGTACTTTGTAACTATTCTTTAAATTTAAAGATAATCATGAGAAATAGCCATTCCTTTTATTCCCAAACAAAAAAATATATTTTTTCACCTAGAAATCGGGGAAGAAGCACGATTACAGCGCTCTCCCAAAACGCGGCGTTTACGTGAACTAAAAACTGTGACGTATGATGTTGTGTATTATGTCAGTCATAGATGTCAGTTTATGTTATCGAAATCTATTGTATTTGGACGATTTCTTTTTACTTTTTAAATTTTAATTTTGAACTTTTGAAGACAATTTTTATCTTGTTTTGACTAAAATGTCTGTATCATATAAGTATTCTGCAGTGCCAATGTGTAAAAGTTCCACCGTGAAAACCCCTGATAAATAGTTAATCACAATCCTCAGGGATGTAACAATAAGAAAAAAATGGTTCACTGTCATGACGAGAGATGTACCTTCGTCAGAGAAGACTACAAGATATTGATGTACTGATCATTTTGATGTAAGTACAAGTACCTAACCTATACAAGCAGTATGGTATTAAAATTAGTGTAGGTACTATATAAGACAAAAGTCTTGCATCAACTTTAGCGTGGAACGTAAATAAAGAGAGAAAGATATATACCATCAGTGAACTGTGCGATTATAATATACCTACCTAAGCACTTGTGGTCGAAACGGCGGAGCGTGTCCCCTTATGATAAGAATATAGAGAAATGAAATAGAATAAACAAGGGAAAAAAGCAGACAAAAACGTCTATTCAATAGATGGCTTACATATACAAATGTATACAGAGAAAACGCGCTTAATGCGAATATACAAAATTATATGATTGGCGCTTTACGATAGGGGAAGTAAGTGGGGCGCTGTTAATTACATATTAGCATTGATTGAAGGAATATATAAAAATGTCATAGACTGTTTACGTTTATTTTTTGTATAGCGATTGTCCATTTTTTAAGTTTGCATTTAACTACGTATTTTTAAATATAATAAGGCATTCAATAGGTTTTTTGAATTGCTTTTCAATAGTTTGTTTTATTGATGAATGATTTTTGTATAAAAAGTAAGAAACATGAATAACACGTATGTACGTAAACTCAATTTTTACATAAGAAAAATATTCTAAATTAAAATGAACGGAATATTAAAATAGAAACACTGAATATAAACACTCAAGGTAATAAATGTTCAAAGCGTCCTCCTCCAGCTTCCTTTATACAGTGAATTGTACTTAAAGAAGGTATTGGCCGATTTTCAAATGAAACAACAAACATGCGAATAGTTTCTGCAAACGAGTGCCCTCCATAAGACCATTTCATTATCTGTACTTTTTCTGCAGTAGAATACTTCATACTTAAATTAAAAATACTATTAAATGATAATTTGAAAGTATTTCGTGATCACAATTTGACAAACTTCAAAACACAACTGACATAAGTGAATGTGACTTATCGTGCGACCAATCTACTTACATCCCCACTACATCCCCACTACATTCCCTATTTCTATATATTCCTACCTTGCGCGATTTCACTGTATATTCGCATCGCGGCAGGGTGTGTCGGTGGGTGCAAGAAGACACTTCTTGTACCCACCGACACTTGTACATTTCTTTTCTACCACATAAGCTTTAAAAGTGGTGTTCTTTGCAATGGATAAGAGATATTCAACCGACTATGTTAAAGAACAAATTATTGTTCTTTGGCAAAATGGCTTTACGACAAGGGAAATAAGTGAGCGAATTAATAAATCGGTAAGTAATCTTTTCTTTTAACTATAAAGATATGGCGAATTTTTCAAGCAAAATTAAATAACGCTTAAGTGTCATCCACTAATTAATGTCAAAACATTATCATTTAGACAACATAATTATTAGGCTGGTTTAGAACTGTTTTGATAAGATGCATTGCAATAAAGTATACATTAATGTTTAATCATAGATTTTTTTAAATTTTAGCAGTCTACTGTATCACGGTGGATTAGAGACTACCAAATCCAGGGCAATGTCGCCGTGAAACCAAAGTCTAGTGCACCAAGGAAGGTGTCAATTGAAGATTCGAATCGATTATTCAATTTAATAGAAGAAAATCCCTTCCTCAGTGCTCCAAAATTGGTACAGGAAACCAATTTACCGGTGAGCGCGCGAACAGTAAGAAGACTGTTGAAGCAACGCGGTAGAAGATGTAGGAGACCTGCACATGTTGTGGATCTTACTGAAATGAAAAAACGTTTCGATCTGATCAAGTTAGCAAAAAAAAGTGTACAGATCCGTAAATACTAGGTTCCACACAGAATATGTCGTCAAGAATAAGACTAGTGGACGAGTAACTGCCGCGTATTGGGCTTGGATGTCCAGTCATTGGCCAGGAGAATTTATCCCAATAAATGGGCGAATGACCGCCCAAGTTTACATGGGATTGCTAGAGGATCACATCCTGCCATTGGCATTGGCAAATGATGGACATATTGTCCTCGTCCAGGATAATAGCCCAATTCATACTGCTGCTGCAGTAAAACGATGGTTCGAAGAGCATCCGGAGGTGATAGTTATAGATTGGCCATCCAAATCCCCAGACTTAAATCCCATCCAGAATGCGTGGGGATATATTGGTCGATGTTGGGATGATATGGAGGGTAACCGAAATCTTCGCAACGGCAATGCACTTCGGCAACAGTGTGAAGACGTGTGGCAACAAATTTCTCCTAACTTTTGTCAAAAATTAGTTACTTCAATGGCTAGATTAGAGGAAGTGATATCGAATGGAGGCTATTATACCAAATACTAAACAAATTGTCAAAACAAAAGTTTTGACAATTTTGGATTGACCTTAGGGTTGTTTTCCTGTTATCTCAATGTAGAGTTTTGATTTTGTAATATTTCATGATAGAAAATATTATTTCAATTCATTATTATTTCTTAATAAATAATTGCGCTCGTAGTACTTCTTTTATACTACTTTATAGTTTAGTAGAAGTTTGGCATGGAACTATAAAAAATAATTTACATCGCAAGATCTTTCGATTATAACACAATCGTTTCTTATAAGCGTTGTATAACATGTATACATTTTACTAAATATAACAAAAATATACCTACTTAATTTATGTATTTACTAAAATACGAACCCATACAATATACTATTGGAAAGTAACTATGTAATAGTGGTAAAACTTTAAAACCCGAATACATATTCTCTGAAAAGTATACTTATATGCTTAACCTTAAATCTATTCAATAGGCTTTTTGTCTGCTTTTTATCCTTGTTTATTCTATTTCATTTGTCTATATTCTTATTAGAGGACACGCTCCGCCGTTCCGACCACAAGTGCTTAAGAATATTATAATCGCACAGTTCACTGATGGTATATATCTTTCTCTCTTTATTTACGTTCCTCGCTAAAGTTGATGCAAGACTTTTGTCTTATACAGTACCTTTTGACGGTCAGATCAGTTTTCCGTTCAATCTCAGTCGAACTGTCAGTTATCTGTATGTGTAAATACCAAAAACTGTAAGAAAAACTGAAACTTACCATTTTTTTAAGTAACTTAAACTTATGCACGTTTTTATCTTCCACAACCTTATATAAAATTCCGTTGAAGGAATAGATATTTTCACTGTCCCCCATTTTAACCTACCTACTTCGTCAAGATAATAATAATAATAATTCATGCCTTAGCATCCCCCAACAGGATAGAATGAAGGGATTAAAGTGTTGAATATAACCGTTGATTGAAGGAATAAAGATGCGCTACCTATGACAGTTGACAGAAATTTCAGATCCTATATAATGCCAAATGCAAATCTCCATTTGATGGGATAAATTTCTGTCAACTGTCATAAGTCGCGCATCTTTATATATTCCTTCAATTAACGTGAATTAACGATATAACGTACAAATTAGACCGGTAACGTTTAATGAGTTTCTACGTCACGCAGCGTTTTGGTCACGTGGCTTTCTCGGGCATCTTTCAACTCAAAAAATTTCGAAAACCACAAGTCTTTAAAAAAAAAATTGTATTTCATTTACCGGCGATCTCAATCCTTTATAAAATGTTTAATTCCTGTTAACTTTTGAGAAATATAGGTTGTCTATTATTTTATTTGCGTTTATATGTCATTAATGGTAATGGTAATAATGCTTTACTACGTAATAATGCAGATATTAAAAGTATCTGTAAAAGAATATATTTCTGCAGCGATCTTCCCATTCATTTCGCATTACGTAGCTATTTTACATGCTCATAAGCAAATTGCTTTATTACTACAAACATCCAGTTAAATATTGAAAGTTTCTGTGTGCAACGTTAGGTCTACGTCGCTTCTCGGGTGAGTCGGTTTTAAATCAACCGAGTGTACAGTCTCTTTCTAAAGTAATGTCTCCCCTTGCTGATGGATTTATATCAATAATACTTTCCGCTTAGCGTATTATATTCATCGGACATCTTCGGCAAGAAAGAAGCCGCAGGGGATACAATACAGATCGAACGTGTATATAACCTGTGTAATTATAAGTTTAAATCTCGATATATGTATTTACCTGCTAGCAGTAGAATATACCACTTCATTAAACCCCACTTTTATACCTGTGATGGTCAGTTTTCCTAAATATATAATATATAACGTGTACTTTCAGTTATTGTTAGTCTTCCGGACTAATAATAATAATATTATAATAATACGGGATAATTTGAATATTAAAATAATACTTATTTTATTGAGGCATACACGTTTATTGATGGACAAATCTCACAAGAAATCTGTCCCAACAAGGATCTCTTTTAAAGTAAAAACAAATAACTGATATACGGCGTTATTGGTGAAAACGGCCTATTAAAAGTATTATACAAACGAAACTGGATTTTGAAACCAAATTTTGTGATCGGATATGGTTGAATATGAAGTATTATGTGAAAATATTTTTGTATAAAAATATTGAATTTGAATTCCTGTTAACCGGAAGTGGGCATCAACTTCGATATTTTAATTAGCATGTTATAAATTTAATTACAAATTCAGCTTCTAAGATACATTTTACACATATTTTATGTATCCTATGCTATACCTAAATATGATACCATTCCTTTTGGGTTATTCGCAATTAAATAAAAAAGTGACAGATACCGATCTTAGTTCATAGTGATATTACGTCACGTAGGAGCAGAATAAGAGACAAATGAAATTTTGCATATACACAGCTGATATCGTGTAGTTATACAGAGTTTGAAGTTCTTCTCTGCAATATTATACAGGATGTTTAAAAACAGTTGCTTACAAAAAACTTCAAAATTCGGAAAGTCGCTTTTCTTTTTAATGCAACGGTATATGTTTTCTTAGATATTCTGATTTTACAAAAGATTATTTTTAATCTATATTAGGTGTTTCTATATCTAAAATGGAAGGTGAATAAGTTCTAACGATTTAATTAGCCTCCGTACCTAAAATGCTCAAATACGTCAATTTACGGAAGCAAGGGTGCTTAGCTTATTTGTTTTACATAGGTACTTACTTACTACTTATTTTGACGTCTGTCATTTTGGTTAGTCATTCTCGCATAACAGAGAAATATATCTGCACCGATATAATAATTATCATGCCCAATACGAGAACGTATTTTACAACAATAAGAATAGTATATTAAAGTATGAGTGGACAATAGATGAGTAGCTAAAACACGCGCGATTTTTGTAGCACGACAGTGAAGCCGGGAGTGCTTGAAATATAGCAAGTGCAGATTAGTGTATCTGATTTTAAAAACCAAGGATTTAATCTTCCATATAATATCAATTGCACATTTTACATTCCTTTAAAGTAAGAGTTTTTTCGATAAAATTATTATAAAATATCTCATTGCAGTTTTTGACACATTTATTAATAACTTGTTATTTGTAAAAGGTTGTTTTATCAGATCAATTAGATGACATTTATACCTCACCTATTTTTGAATTGGTGATGTTGCCCCTAGTAACTTTAAAACACGCGCGTGTTTTAATGATCGATTTACTCACGCGTTTGCATGTTTTAAACAAGCCAAATGGTTTACCAATAAAAAAAATTATTGTATTTTTTACAAAACATATTATAATCTTAGTATTTTTTGTAATTTTTATTTTACCTGTAATAACATAGATTGTTGTAGCTTCTGTACATACATACGTTTCTCTCAGTGTAAAAAATTTAGATTATCTAAAAATTTTCCCAAAAAATGAATAATACAAATATAGCACTATATAGAGTTCACGATATTTTTGCAATAATTTTGCCCACGAAAATTTTCTCAAACATTATGAACCCTCTTGATGATTGGCGAGCGCTCATATATTTGCCGAGTCTACAAGATTTTTCTAATAATTAACATATGTATCTATTAAAGAAAGTGATATTTTGTCTATTGTATTATGTTTCCCTACTATAATCAACAGTAAATTCAATTGTCAATCTTACATTAGGTTCCACAACCTTAAACAGAAAAGAAACCGATTTGATCCGATTTATTTAATCCACTTATAATTAAACACAGAAAATTTAAATTAACCAATATGTAAAACTAATATTTAGGTATATATTCAATGATTTTAAAGATTAAGCACTATTATGTTATAAAATTATATTTTACAATGACAACTACACAACTAGGCAAGGTTTATCGTCTAACTGCGTTATCATCTATCTACTCTATTTAAACCCATGATTACAAAATATTGCATTTTGTAATTAGAAATAGATTAGCGATGTACCGGACTCTTCGAAACGACACTATTAAAGGGATAATAATGGATTTGCAATATATCAGTTATTTGTTTTTTCTATAAAAAAAGATCTTTGTTGGAACGAATTTCTTGTAAGATTTATCAATAAAGGTGTATACCTCAATAAAATGAATATTATTTTATTATTCAAATAAGTATGTTGTTATAATATACATTAAAAATTATCTCTAATAAAAGTCTGGAAAACTAACAATAACTAAAAGTATGCGTTATATATTACATATTTAGGAAAACTTTCCATCACAGGTATAAAAGTAGGGTTTAATAAAGTCCTATATTTTACCGCTGGCAGGTAAATACACATATTGAGATTTAAAATTATAATTACACAGGTTATATACATGTTCGAACTGTATCGTATCCCATATGGCCTCTTTCTTAGCCGAAGATATCCGATGAATGCAATACGCTAAGTGGAAGGTATTATTGATATAAACCCGACGGCTGGGGAGACATTACTTTTGAAAGAGACTGTACATATATGTATCTACTGCGTCTGCGACAGTCAGTGTCAAAAGAAGTGTTTGACGAAAGTAGGTTATATTTTGGGTGTTTGCAAGTTGTGTTTAGTACATACATAAAATTTTGTTTCTATTGTCCGTCTTTTTCTCATATCTGTCACCCTCTAGTCCCGACCACTGACGGTTGATCGAAGTTTTACTGTACCTAAAAAGTATAAAGTTTGTTTATTCAGGATTAGGTACTTGCAAATTTCACGGTAGCAACTGCGATTTTCTGTTACTGTCTGTTACCATTATAGCAGAATAACTGTATTGGAAAAGGATGAAAATAGAAATTAATTCATGATAAATAAGTCACAATATAAATTGATTTGTGATACTGCAGCGCGTTATTTATGTGCGCTTCACAGTCTATCCGCTGACGGATAAAGTTGGTTGAAGTTGAACGTCCGTTTACGAAAGAAGTGAGGTTAGGTTTATCATAACAAAATGTCATCATCAGAGAGCGGACTTACGCCGGCCGTTTTCGATATAGTCAGACGCTTAGACAGTGTCGCTCGCTAGCGATAATAGGCGGAAATAAATACGCAGCACGTGTATGTATCAATCGCACTGAATCAGTTCTGTGGACTACTGGAATATTGAGTTTTATATACGCTCCAGTAGAACAAGTTGGTATTGATAGCGATGCCGCGTGACTTTTATGTACGCTATGAATGTGTTTGTATCGACGCATCTCCTACTACTGCGGAAACGAAAACAGCCGGCGTAAGTCCGCTCTCTGGAATCATACCTGATAGTTCTGTTTTCAATATACGCAATATGAAATTAACAGTAGTGAAATTGAAATTGATTTCCAACAACACCATTATTCTTTTGCGGCGTAAATAATGCCTTGTTAACAGCAACAGCTTTTCAAATATTTTGTTCTAAATAAGTGAGGTTAACTCTTCAAAATGGGTACGTCAATGTACACTCGGTAGATTTAGAATCGACTCAAAATAAAAGTGTTAAAAGTATGCTTCATTGCGGCCCCCGAATAAGCAGTAATAGTATGGTCAAATGTAAATTACTATCTATGTATATACAATATATTTTTCTATTAAATCCAGTTTCATATGCAAGGGATCATTTATAAATTTAAACCGATAATTTCGACTAACAAATCGCTATCGCATACAATTTCACTATAATTTAAATTTATGTAATTAAGAAATTACATGAATAAGAATATATATGGAGGCAAGATATAAAAGTCTATTACATATTAGAGTGGATCGAAAAACGCGTTTTTTCTGCAATACAATTCTAATAACGCGGAAAACTTGCGCATAGGCGTCATTATAAATGAAAAAATTAAAAAAAAATTTTTTTTCAAAATTTGAAATCGCGCAGAAGGCCTAAAGTTACCAAAAAAGTCAAAATACCGGTAAATTTAAAAAAAATGCAAAAATTACAAAAAATACATTTTTTGTTGTAATAGTGAAAAAAGGTGTTTTTAAGAGTATCCTTAACGCATACAAAAAATAATTAGACCCATACTTGTTTTACTGAATTTGCGCAAAAGGTCTAAAGTTGCGGGTTGTATCGCAAAAAAAAACTCCTTTGAGTTCTGACTTTTAATTAAATGTGGGCATCAGCTGTCTTGATTTTAAAGTATCTCTAATATAACCATCCCGATTTTCATGCCCGCACACTTTTTCTGCTGCTTCTGTAACCAGTTTTACATACCTCTCAACTGACTGGGTGTGGCATAGGAATTTGAGGTAGTTAAACGCTGATAGCGCTTTGTCTTTCAACGAAGAAGCAATGTGTTCAGTTGGCATCTTGGACAGTAGTGGCGGCGGTGTTAACTTGCAGATTGACCAATCAATTACTTCGGTATAATCGTTTGCACTAAAATTTATTGAAGGTGTTTTGAAGTCTCTTACGTAACCTTCAGCGGATGGCTCATTTCTGGATTTAAGGATCCTCCTGTAGCCAAGTTCTCTAATGTGTGGTCTCTCATCCATTATCATAGCCAACATAATATTTTCAGGGCGGCAACCCTGCTCGCAACTTTAGGTCTTTTGCGCGAATTCAGTAATACTTTTTGTATGCATTAAGGACACTCTTAAAAACACTTTTTTCACTATTACAACAAAAAATGTATTTTTTTGTAATTTTTGCATTTTTTTGAATTTACCGGGAGTTTGACTTTTTTTTTGGTAACTTTAGGCCTTCTGTCCGATTTCAAATTTTGAAAAAAAATTTTTTTAATATTTTTTAGTTATAATGACGCCTATGCGCAAGTTTTCCGTGCTATTAGAATTGTATTGCAGAAAAAAACGCGTTTTTCGATTCACCCTATTACATATACTTTAGAGAATGAATGTTCGCATGATGGTGCAGAAAATGTCCTTCAGAATCAACCAATAATTCAAAAGTTTTTTCTGTGTATTAATTTGTTTTCAGTTTGACTGCCTTTTCGTTTACCTTCTCTATTATTTGAAATAAATTATTATTTGTTTACTGTGTGTTTTGTTATTAATTCTCGAATAAAAAATGTTTTTAACGAAACAAACTTAAGATGAACATAGATTCCTGTCCATCTGCTTCGATAAATAATTTTTGTTATGGTTCTAAAATTGATTTGTATTATTATTTTATTTGCGTTTATATGTCATTAATGGTAATGGGTGTTGGCAAACGCTATACTACGTAATAACGCAGGTATTAAAAGTATCTGAAAAAGAATATATTTCTGCAGTGGTCTTCCCATTCATTTCACATTACGTAGCTATTTTACTTGCTCATAAGCAAATTGCTTTATTACTACAAACATCCAGTTAAATGTTGAAAGTTTCTGTGCCCGACGTTAGGTCTATGTCAGTCTACGTCGCTTGCCGGGTGAGTCGATTTTAAATCAACCGAGTGTACGTACAGTGGAGAGCACCTTAACCGACACCATTATGGAATTTACGACGAATTTACGATTTTATGACCATATTATTAAGGTTAGAGATTTATGATTTTAAAATGTCACTAAATTAATCAAGTTAACTTTACTTTTACGCACTCGTGCTTAAAGTGACTTTTTACGCACGCAAATCAAATTGTGATTTGATAAGCGAGTACAAAAAATAAACTTTACTACATGTTCAACTTGAAAAAAAATATAAAATCGACTATCCGAAATTAGGTTCCAAGCGACCTAACTTCGGACATATAATAACTGTGTGGAGAATAGTATTATAACGTTGAATTCGGATAATATGGAACACAATCCATAACTTCGGACAGATTTTCCAAAGAATGCGCGAAATCGGAAATCATTGAATGCTGTCTACATTAGCAATGTCGACAGATCTGTTGCGAAACAGGAAAGGCATCTACTAAGATCGAATAATGAATTTGTCCACCCACAGCAAGTTTCGCTTTGACTACATCAGCACTTATCTAAATCGTTGCTATTGATTTGTCCGAAGTTAGGAACTTTTACGGTATTTAGTTGTTCGTTTATATAATACATCTACTACAATCTCGTAAAATGTATGAAATAATTAAAGCAAATAAACATAGATCTAATACAAACTAAACAACTCATACTTTATTACTACTATCCCCACTTTAAAATTTGAATAAAGTGCGGCATTTTCATTGATAGTCGCGTGCGAAATTTCGCCTGAATCGCTTCCCAGGCAATTCAAATCAGTCGCGTACAATTTTGTCGCGCCAAAACTATAACCGTCTCTGATTGGTTGAATGAGCTCGTCGCTCGCTCGCTCGCTCTTTCGAAAACCTACATACATATACCGGTTAAGTTGTTTTCATATAAATTTCAAGAGAGAATGATGTGCTAAATATAAATAAGAATTTTATTATTATAAATTATAATGCAACAGTAACAAGTTTCATGGAAGCTTCTTGAAACAGTAAGTATTTCAGCACGTTATATCATATACAGTTGTAATCACAAAAGATGATCCCTGCGTCCACCCTGCGTTATCAATTAGATTTGTATGAATCAAATTAGTAGTTCGGCGTCATGTTAAATACTGTAAATACCTATCAAAATGAATATGGCAGCTATTACATTTAATTTTTGGGTTAAGTGCGTGGGGATTTATTTACAGACCGTAAATATTTAAAACAAGTTGTTGCAATTGTACCTACCGTAATGTTCTACTACTACTATACTACTACTTATAGTTTTAAAAAAATGACAAATACGTATTTGTAAGGACGAAATCAATTACAGTTCCATCAAATCAGACAACGAACTAATCTCGTCTTTGTCTTATTCAAGTGAATTTAACGAGCCGTACGTCTATGCTAGGCAAAGTTTAGAAATATAAATCCAGGCTGTCCTTGTCATACAAATAGATATTTGGATATGAAAATTATTCCTTGAATGTCGTTGATTGAGTTATATGTAAGTGACGCAGTGATCATCTTTTGTGATTACAACTATATAAACCGTACGCAAGGGTATACCGTACCGGGTACCTGCGAAAATACAGCGGACCATTTATGTATTCTCCCAAGCTAGGATATCTGTTTTACTCCTTGTTACATATGTACAGTGGCCAGCTTTTAAATCGACACCACCGCAAGCTAACGTCGACCTTATCTACTAATAATAATATCTACTATAAATCCTAACTGAAGGCCACACAATGTAACCCCCTCTACATTGTTATTAAGGTTTAGGAAATTCCGTAACGGTATCGATTATGCTGCTGGCCACTGTACATGCTCACATAGACATGCGCGGAATGTACACTCGAACGTTTTAAAACCGACTCAAACTGCCATAAAACCCGATGAAAGTATGCTTTATTGCGGTACCTGAATGCAAAGCAGTAATAGTATGGTCAACTGTATGTAAATTACTAGATATTTATATGTATATACAATATATTTTTCTATTAAATCCAGTTTCATATGCAAGGGATCATTTATAAATTGCTAAACCGATAATTTCTTAATGCGAGCTTAACATATGTATAGTTAAATCGCTATCGCATACAATTTCACTATAATTCTAGGTATTTATGTAATTAAGAAATTACATGAATAAGAATATGTATGGGGGCAAGATATAAAAGTCTATTACATATTAGAGTGGATCGAAAAACGCGTTTTCTTCTGCAATACAATTCTAATAACGCGGAAAACTTGCGCATAGGCGTCATTATAAATGAAAAAATATTAAAAAAAATTTTTTTCAAAATTTGAAATCGCGCAGAAGGCTTAAAGTTACCAAAAAAGTTAAAATACCGGTAAATTTCAAAAAAATGCAAAAATTAGAAAAAATACATTTTTTGTTGTAATAGTGAAAAAAGTGTTTTTAGAGTGTCCGTAACGCATACAAAAAATAATTAGCAATTAACATTAAATTTCATCAGTCATGCTGAAGATGTTACGTAGTATGTAACGAAATGGCCATTCAATTAAATACACATTCAAGTGAAGTTGGGTTTTATTATTTTTTATATTCAACTGTATATTAAATTTCATGATTTGCGACGATTTTTAAACATGTGCCAAAACCCATAAAAGTTTTATTTTTAATTTGTAATAGTGTAAAAACCATTCAAAATAGTTTTCCCAATTCAGAAAAAATACTTTCAGGCCTGTTATTCCTTAACTGTATTCGTGCAAAAGGTCTAAATTATACTATAAGTTAAGTTATAGTCCCGTAAAAACGCCGTTTTCCATATTTCAAATTTTGAAAAAAAAAAAATTTTTAATATTTTTTTATTTATAATGACGCCTATGCGCGTTTTCCGTGCTATTACAATTGTATTGCAGAAAAAAAACGCGTTTTTCGATTCACCCTATTACATATACTTTAGAGAATGAATGTTCGCATGATGGTGCAGAAAATGTCCTTAAGAACCAACCAATAATTCAAAAGTTTTTTCTGTGTATTAATTTGTTTTCAGTATGACTGCCTTTTCGTTTACCTTCTTTATTATTTGAAATAAATTATTATTTGTTTACTGTGTGTTTTGTTATAAATTCTCGAATAAAATCAGTGTTTTTAACGAAACAAACTTAAGATGAACATATATTCCTGTCTATCTCCTTCGATAAATAATTTTTCTTATGGTTCTAAAATTTATTTGTATTATTATTTTATTTGCGTTTATATGTAATTAATGGTAATGGGTGTTGGCAAACGCTATACTACGAAATAACACAGGTATTAAACGTATCTGAAAAAGAATATATTTCTGCAGCGATCTTCCCATTCATTTCACATTACGTAGCTATTTTACCTGCTCATAAGCAAATTGCTTTATTACTACAAACATCCAGTTAAATGTTGAAAGTTTCTGTGCGCGACATTAGGTCTACGTCGCTTGTCGGGTGAGTCGATTCTAAAACGTTCGAGTGTACATACACGATATATAGAGAATACAGTAGTTAGAGATAGGATAAGTGAATAAACTATTTACTATACACCTTTTGTATTAATAATTACCATTCGTGCACCTCAATACACGACAAAAGTGGCGACGAGAAAAAAAAAAAAGGTGAATAAAATACCTAATTCAAGTGCAATTGGACAACACGGAAAACTACCGAGGTTAGGGGTGAGTGAGAAAGTACTTACATATTTTTCAATGACATTTACGCAAATACATGCATAATTACTCACATACAAATTTACAAAAAATTACAATCCCGAGTGATCCTCTTAATTATACCCGTCGTTCAGGGGCCTCTATAACCAACGCCTTGACAGCCCTCTAGGCAATTCTGTTTTCCCACATAAAAAAAAATCCTATTTTAAATACAAAATGGAAGAAGCATTAACACAAATAGCTAATGTATTACAACAACTACAATCTATGCAAAGTAAAGTAATTGATAAACAAAATACAAATCAAGCTGATCTTAGGGGCATACATTTACAACAATTTGATGAAGCCAATGAAACATTTGATTCATACGTACAGAGGTTAGAAAATTACTTAGAATTGCGAAATTTAAACGATAATACAGATGAAAATGATAAAAGATGCGTTCAAATCTTGATTAGTTGCCTGGGACCAAAACACTATCAAGTTCTATCTAATCTTACAGCACCTAATCTTCCAAAAGAAAAGAAATACGGTGAACTAATTGACCTATTACGTATACACATATCGCCTAAACCAAGCGAAATTGCGGAACAACATAAATTTTCAGTAAGATTACAGCATGAAGGCGAAAGTATTGCGAATTTCCAAGCAGAATTGAAAAAATTAACAAAAAATTGTAATTTCTTTTGCGAAAACTGTAAAAAGCCTACTTTAAATACACATCTCAGATCGCAATTTATTAAAGGAGTTCGTGACAATGAGATACGAGTACGGTTATTGCAACAAAGTACGAATATTACTTTCGAAGAAGCCGTAAAGTTAGCTTTAGCAATTGAATCGTCGAAACAAGAATGTAAAGAAATTCAAAATCCGTTACAAGTTAATGCTATTAACAAAAACAAAAATACAGTTCAAAAGCAAGATATTAAGCAGAAAACATCACATACGAAGCCAAGTAGCGCGAAGTTTAAATGTTTTAAGTGCGGAAAGAATAACCACAAAGCTAATGAATGCAAAGCTAAGAATTTACAATGCGAAACCTGTGGGAAATCTGGTCATGTAAAATACGTTTGTTTTAAAACAAAAAGAGGAAAGCAAAATCAGTTAGAAGAAATTTCAGAAGATCATACGGATGAGACAGTTACTTACACCATTAACTCCATAAATCAAATAAACAAAAAAAAATGCGATAAATACATAGTTGAAGTACAAATTGAAGATAAGAAATGTGAGATGGAGGTAGATACAGGAGCAGCTGTTTCGACAATATCATTGAAGCAATTTAAAGCTAAATATCCTCAAAAGCTTATTCAACCAACTTCGATTTCACTACGGACTTATACGGGTGAAGTTATTAAGCCTGCGGGAAAAAGCAGAGTTAAGATCAAGTATGAAGATCAAACTACTGATGGTGACATTTACATATTACATGGTAATATGGACACTATATTAGGTCGAGACTGGTTAACTAAAATTAAAATAAACTGGAGTCAACTACATAAATTAACCACTGGAAGTGAAGATGATTACAAATCAAAAATGCAGAATTTATTAATTAAATTCAATTTTTTGTTTACAAATGAATTAGGGAAGATACCTAAAAGAGAATGCAAATTACAAACTACGGAGTGTCCACCGATGTTCATGCGGCCCAGGCCAGTTCCATACTCATTAAAAGACAAAATAGAAGCAGAATTAGAAAGATTAGAGAAACTCGACATAATAGAGAAAATTATATATTCAAGTTGGGGAAGCCCAATAGTACCTGTAGTTAAGAAAAACGGTGAAATACGTTTATGTGCCGATTACAAGGCTACAGTAAACAAATTTTTAAAGGATGACAAGTATCCTATACCGAGAGTTGAAGACCTGTTCGCGGAAATGAGCGGTGGAAGATATTTCTGCACGCTTGATATAAACCAAGCATATCTACATATGCCAGTTGATGATGAAAGCGCCATGTTACAAGCTATCAGTACGCATAAAGGTACATACAAGGTGAAGAGATTAATGTTTGGAACAAAAATAGCGCCAAACTTATGGCAACGATTCATGGATCAATTGCTGGTAGACATCAAAGGAGTTGCATGCTTTTTTGATGACATCATGGTTCAAGGGTCCACTTATGAAGAGTTGTTATACAACCTGGAAGCAGTGTTCAACCGGTTAAAGGAAAATAATTTACACTTAAACAAAGAGAAGTGCCAATTTTTCGTCAACTCGATTACATACTTAGGTCACAAGATCGATAAAGATGGACTACATCCACTTCCGGATAAGGTAGAAGCCATAGTGAATTGTTCCAGACCAAAGAATGTCAATGACGTAAGAACATTTTTGGGACTGGTGAACTAGTATCAGAAATTTTTACCAAATTTGGCATCCAAATTAAATCCAATCAACCGATTACTACGGAAAGATATACCATTTATATGGAATTCAGAATGCGAAGAGAGGTTTAAAGAACTGAAGAAAGAAATTAGCAGCAACAAGGTACTAATTCCTTATACGCCTGAATTGCCATTAATATTAGCGACAGACGCATCACCAACAGGTTTAGGAGCAGTCATTTCACACGTACTGCCAGACAAGACTGAGCGACCCATAGCATTTGCGTCAAGGTCCTTGACCGACTCAGAAAAGAACTACAGTCAAATTGATAAGGGGTCGACAGCTATTGTGTGGTGACTTAAAAAATTCTTTCATTACTGCTACGGTAGAGAAATCATCTTAGTGACAGACCATAAACCTCTCACGAGAATACTAAGACCTGAAAAGGATTTACCGGCGACATCAGCAATACGATTACTACATTATGCAAGTTTCATGGCGGGATTTAAATACGAGATCATATACAGAAATACGAAGGATCATGCAAATGCCGATTATTTATCACGATTTGCTTTACAAAACACCAAAACAGAGGCACTAGATGAGGAAGCTACGTATTACCTTAGTCAAATACAAAAATTACCGGTGACGAGGAATGAAATTAGAAAAGAAACAAGGAAAGATACAGAACTAACGAAAATTATAAATGAAATTCAAGGAGAATTACAAACTACAGATCAAACATTAACGCAATTTACTCTACAAGACGGATGTTTATTTAATGGTATACGAGTAGCCATACCAAGAACTTTAAGAGAGCGAATATTAGAAGAATTACATACCGCCCATACTGGAATTGTTAGAATGAAGAACCTAGCGAGATCGTACGTATGGTGGAGAGGAATCGACAACGATATTGAAAAAGTGGTGAAACAGTGCCGACATTGTCAATTTAACAGGAATGATCCGAGAATAGTTACACCTACTCATCCTTGGGAGTATCCGAAGACACCATGGCATAGAATACATGTAGATTACGCTGGACCATTTCAAGAACGTTATTTTCTAATTATTGTTGACGCTTACACCAAATATCTTGAAGTGATACCGACAACCTCAATGTCCAGCAAAATCACGATTGCAAAATTACGAGAAACTTTTACCCGATTTGGATTACCAGTATCGTTAGTCAGCGACAACGGACCAGCATTTAGATCACACGAATTTGAAATATTCATGAAGTCTAATGGTATCATACATAAATTCATAGCGCCGTACCATCCAGCAACTAATGGTCAAGCCGAACGCTACGTTCAAACTTTAAAACGAAGTTTGCGAGCTATGACTTCAGAAGGAGGAGATATAGATCTGAAACTATGTAGATTTCTCATGCAAAACAGGAAAGTTCCAAATACAACAACAGGAGAGAGCCCTGAGATGCTTTTAAAAGGACCATATAGAACAGTACTAGACTTGGTTAAAAGGAATTTACATGAAGAGAAAAATGAGCAGTTACCTTTATCTACAAATGAACGTCAATTAGGGATAGGCGACCGAGTTATGGTTCGATTCTACGATAATAAAGAATGCAAATGGAAAGCAGGAACGGTAATAGACAGATTCGGACGATTACACTACAAGGTACAAGTTGATGGTCAAAGTCATCGAAGACATGTTGATCAAGTAAGAAAAACCGAGTACGCAGGACCTAATCCCAGTACCAGCCTAGCTATACCTGAAGTGGAGACAAACCGGAATGACCCGAATGGCAAAGGAGTACACCCTGTACCAGAACCAGTGGACGGGGCACCAGACGTAGAAACAGTTACCCGACCGAAGATTGAGGCTACAACCACTCCAGAGACATCAATGGCTGTGCCAACGCTTCGGCGTTCAACCAGGAACCGAAGACCTCCGACCCGATTGAACCTATAGCGAGGAGGAAGGTGTTACATATGTACATGCTCACATAGACATGCGCGGAATGTACATACACGATATATAGAGAATACAGTAGTTAGAGATAGGATAAGTGAATAAACTATTTACTATACACCTTTTGTATTAATAATTACCATTCGTACACCTCAATACACGACACTCCTATACATTGTGTTGATAAGGTCGACGTTTGCTTAGAGGGGTCTCGTTTTAGAATCTCTCCACTGTACAAACGCAAAGCTATGAACCGCTAGGAATTGTTTATCCTTCAAACGGATCAACGCAAACGTACGAACGGATAGCAATGAACTAACCTTTAGTGCTTTTGTTCGAAATCAAGGTTAATTCATAGCTAGCCGTCTGCGTTGATCCGGTGACCAATCGTAGCGCGTTATTTGTGTGCGCTTCAAGGTTAGCACAAAGGTTAGTTCATAGCTAGCCGTTCAGTTCGTACGTCTGCGTTAATTCGTTGACCAATCGCTGCGCGTTATTTGAGTGCGCTTCACAGTCTATCCGCCTGACGGATATACAACCTCATATTCACGCCTCATATAACCAAACGGATCCCACTGCCATAACCGCCATAACCTGTCTTATGCACGAATTGACAACTGTTCTCCAGTTACGTTTTTTACGTGTTTATACCATTTATACAACTAATTCACTTGTAATTTCAGGATAAGGTATAGAAAATAGCAAACTTATATTGTATAACAAATGAACAAAGAAGAACCTCCAAAGAAAGTATTTTTGTTTAAATATTGTCTAAGAATGCATCACTTTAATACCTATTCTTGTAGAGATATCGCAGAGATGATATTGACAAAGAAAACTCCGATTCTGATGACAACTATGTTCCATATATTCCAGTTAAGGAACGCAAGAAACAACAGTTAATTAAACTTGGAAGAATTGGTCAGGTACGTATTATACATTATTTATTTAAAACATTGAAAGAGTATTGCATACACAGTTGAAAGAAGAACAAAATAAGCCAAAATCATCAAGTGAAAATGAAACAAATGAGGAAGAAGAGGATGAAGAACAGGTTTGGGGTCGCAAATATAACATATCACTACTTGATCAGCATACAGAATTAAAGAAACTTGCAGAAGGTATGATATATTTTGTGTAATAATAAGTATTCATTTTCATATTTGTCTTGTTTGTAAAAAAAAATAGCTAAAAAAGTAAGTGCAGTTGAAAGGCAACTAAAAAAGGAAGAAGAAATATTAGAAATAGTTGCAGAAAAGAAAGCTTTAATGGGTGTTTCTGAATTGGCAAAGGGTATTCAATATAACGAGCCTATAAAGACAAGGTTAAGATTGGTAGATTTGACTTTCCCAAATTTTATTCTGCTTTTTTTTTTAGCTGGAGAGCTCCTAGATATATCTCACACATGCCAGAAATTCGACATGAAATGATCCGTAGTGAAATGAGAATACTTGTTGAAGGTGACGATATACCAGCACCATTAAAATCTTTTAGAGAAATGAAATTTCATAAAGGTATTCTGGATGGACTTAAGGAAAAAAATATACGTAAACCAACACCAATTCAAGTACAAGGAATACCAACTGTGTATGTTAAACACTATATCCATGAGATAATTTCAAAAATGATTTTTATCTTTAGACTTTCAGGACGTGACATGATAGGTATAGCATTTACAGGATCGGGAAAAACTTTAGTATTTGTTCTGCCTCTAGTGATGTTTTGTTTAGAACAAGAATTTAAATTACCATTTCTTAAAAATGAAGGACCCTATGGATTAATTATATGTCCATCTAGAGAATTAGCAAAACAAACATATGATATTATACAACATTTTTGTAATAGTCTTCAGAAACATGGAATGCCACCAATTCAAGTTGTTTGGCTATTGGAGGCATACCCGTTTCAGAAAGTATTGAGATTATTCAGAAGTAAGTACATGCGTTTCAATGATATTAGTAAATTAACCATGTTTATTGTTTTAACAAGGGCATGTAATCTTCCATGTTATTCAAATTATACAAAGAAAACATGGATATAGGTACAATTTTTAACTTTAAAACCAAATTGCAAAGTATTTTGCCAATTAATTAACTTCTCTCTTTTAAATGTATCTGACAAAAATAGTAAGTGTAGTTACTTTGAAAAAGGAAAGTTTACAAATTGATTTAAAGATTGAACATTACCGTTATTGCACAATTTATAAAATGAGATCGGAAAATAGTTATATTTTTTACTGTAGGGGAGAATAAGGTAAAATGCCGTAAAAAGCAAAACGACACATCAATTGTTTCTCCGCGCTTTTTCGATGAATATATTTGCTCTATATAGCAACACTGTGTCTGTGTAACGCGCCACATTAGATTTGTTAGAATTGATTTCCATTGTTATAACAGCAATTTGTTGAAATACACGTTTCAAGATCAGGACAAGTTGTCATATTAATTTTGTTACTAATGACAGCAACTTATTCCAGAAGAAGCTATACAGGCAGAAGAAAAGGGAAGCCACAGAGAACAAGATTGAGAAAGAAATGAAATAAGAAACTTCTATAGGGATGTTAAAGTTTGGCTTACCAAACAAAGACAGCTTGAAATTTACGAAAGTAGATAGTGGAGGTATGTAACTCGGAACATTAGCAAACAACAAATGTAACGAAGAAGCCGAAATAGATCTAAGAATGATCAAAAGTACCAGATGTGCTAGTAGATTACATAACATCTTAATAATAATAATTCATGCCTTAGCATCCTCTAACAGCTTGCGCCAATTACAGGGGGCATCGGCTGGCCATGAGTTATTATTACGCCTGCGGCTGTAGACCGACTTAAGATGTTACCTTTTCGCATTTACCGTGGAATTTGGAAAACTACAGAAAACCAAACTCAGAAAGGAAGGGGTCTTAGAACTAAAAGAAGTTTAAAAAAAAATAAGGGTATGGTATACAAAACGGTCTTAAGACCAAATTTATTACACGGTTACCGGACCAGTACCTCCACTTACAACTTACTGTTAGCGGAGTTTGTAACAACTACATACAGTTGAAAACTATGCGTTATCAATTTTACATGACGACGCGAGCAACATAAATTAGTAGTCTCTTGAAATTGATAAGAAGGGTCACATCATATTGTCTTATCTAGCAGCTCCTACACGTCGTATTATTTTTAAGCTTTAACTACCTACGATAACCAAGCACACACGAAATGGCTGAAGGTACATATGTTTAGCTAGAACTGTATCAATATACAATAATAAATAAATAGCTTCATTATTCAGAAGAGATTACAATAAAGCTGATACCGTTGGAATAGGTCTCAGTGGATTTAAAGCAATTGGCATTTCTTCATTAAACCCAAATATATTCCCTCACCGCTATTATCGATATCCCTGAAGATGACTCAATAAACAAAGAAATGAGGAACAAAAGATCGCTTATCCATTAAATGATAATGTTTTTCTCAAAGGCTTTTCCCGAAAACGAAAGTGTGTTCGTATTACTAAACGAATTGTCATCAATTCCGGTATCAAGTCAAAGTGTTTTTACCGAGAGTGCATTTTTAAATGTATTACAAGCAAAGAAGAATTGGAAGACGTATTTGTAGACTCTTCCAATGATAAACAACATTATTCAATGTTGTTCATCATTACTGATTCTGATGTTAGCTGTTTGTAAGGCGACGGACTGTTCACCCAATTTAGACACCGAAAGCAATGGGTTTAGTGCCAGCAATGTTGTCAGTTCACTTATGCTGAATAACTAACTAAACAGTGATTTTAAAAAATCAAACAGTTAATTTGTGATTCTTGCCAGGACTAGTGTTTCAACAAGTGGAATTATTATTATTATTAAGAAAATATATAATTTTAATGTACGCTACTTAAATATAGTATTTTTTTAAATTAGAATTATAAATTAGAAAATGTATATTCTATCTCACAATTTATATTTGTTCAAATAGGAAATCTACATGTTTCGGCTATATGCCAGCATCAGGAGAGAATAGTCAATTAGCGAAAATTAGAAAAACTCAAATATTGTAAAATAACGTAAATTATAAGTTACGAGAGTGCACACGAACTAGCGACGGGTCGGATTCGTATGATTCATACAATTTATACGACTCTCATGCGTGATTCGTACGGTACGAATCTTTACTATTTCTACGGATTCGTATAATCCTATACGAATCATTTACTTTATACGAATCGGTATCATTTTGGAGTCGCACCGCCGCTTAATATGAATCGGAATCGGAGTCAAGTAGTATACTGGTAGCAATTGATCGTAGTCGTATGATTCGTACCATTTTACGAATCTATAATTATACATAACTTATATGAATCATTTACTTCATACGAATTCGTATATCTTAGATACGAGTTAGTCAATTGGTACGAAACTAAATCGAAGTCAAACAGTATATATTTGTTTCACACTTGTAAATTGTAGGTATGTTACGAACAGTCGTATACGTATGACTCTAATCAGTAGCATGAATATGAATCGTTACTATTTATCCTACAGTGGGATGTCATAAACATATTCGTTCGCTAGCTTTATAGTTAGTAGTTCGTGTCTATATCACGTCGATACATATAAAAGCGCCAATAAGAAATAATTTTTATCGTATTTTTAGCAAGGTAGACTATTTTCATGAATGTAGGTACCTATGTATTTAGGTTTGTTTATTTTACTGAAATATAAATCTTAATTAATACTATTTTTCGATATTCGCAATGGTAAAGCGACTGATCTATTCACCGACTGAGTACCACTAACTGCTGTGAAATAATTAGCGCAATATTACTGGCGGCGAGGTAATGCTTAGAAAACACATAGATACATAAAAATTCACGGCAAGAACTGTATAGTAATCTGGCTAATGATACAGCATACAGTTTCTGTTAGTATTTTATGAAAACATGACATACTAATTTTTGTAGAGGTGTTCATATCATGGTAGCTACGCCGGGAAGATTAATGGATATGTTAGAAAAGAAGATTGTAAAACTTGGAGTTTGCCGATACTTGTGCATGGACGAAGCTGATCGGATGATAGATTTAGGTTTTGAAGAAGACGTGAGAACAATTTTTTCTTATTTCAATGTAAGTATTCAAATTTTAAAATGAAACTAGCTTAAGTACACTTATGCCTTAATTAATTCGTGTTTACAAGAAGAAGGGCAAGAAAAACATTGGATTTAACCCTCGTTAAGCTTGATATTAAGATTTCTCTCTTTTATTATTTTCATCCACAAGTGATTACGTTCTCCACACCACTTACTCGTTCTTTTGACTTTATTTTATGCAATATAAATATTAAACATCTTCATATAGTCTTTGTTTCCTTCGTTAATGAGAGTAAAACATACAGTAAAACCTTAACAGCTTCCGGTTTGTATGTGCAGGATGGATAATCACTAGACTCGGCAAAGAGGGGCAATTTTCAATGCAATGCAGTGAGCAACGTAGAGGGGAGGCCCGGAAACTCGAGCGTCCATATCAAAGCACACATGCTCAGTGTTATACCACTGGTCGTTGTAAATACATACTATATATCAGTACACACATACATACTTATAAAATGTCGCATTTAGGTACGTTTCGGAAACGGCGTATTTCGAAGAAACTAGAACACGTAATAACGAGTATGCCGGATTTAGAATACAACGTATCCGTATCAAAACACACTTGTTTTGTATTATTCCACTGGTTGTGAGTGCTTATCAGTATATTTAGAATACGAATGTTGATACATGTATGTACATGTATATATCTCCAGTAAAATCAAGTTGTAGTAAGAACTCAATTCACTATATAAATAAAAATTAGCTTTCGTTTTCTTTTATTTGTCAAATTATACGTAACATCTCATACACAACCTGGATATTATCAATGCATATTACAAGCAAAACCGCAATCTAGATGGACAATAAACTTCAAGTACGTGGAATGCATGGAGATTTTAGCAGAAACCATTTAGTTGGCGAAAAGTGTAAGGTGCGACAACTATTTGACGTGTACCAGCAGGTGAAAGTGTGAACGGCACCTAAAAAGTATAAAACACTGTTCTGCAATCCGTAGCAAACGATACAGCGAACAATTAACATTTCATATAGCTGTTTGTTTTATTCTATGTAATCTACCATTTACTTTATTAGACCAAGAAGCATTTGTTTCTTTCTGGAGCAAGTATTAAAATGATACTGTGATGAGTTAGCGCCACGCGTGATTACGACGTCACTCACTGTGACCGGTGACCGATGAGTAATCCTCACGAAATTGTCCAGGTCGATATAGAATGATTGAGAAATAATCACCTAGGCATATACATATATGTATATATATATACAGGGTGACATAGAAAAAACTACAATGCATAGCAACATGTGATCGAGGACCAAGAAATAACAAAAAAGTTCCTATGGACACATGTCCGACTGCTTTTTGTTTTCAAGTTACAAGCCGTTTTTTATATTGTTCTTGTTGGGAAACATATTAGTAGCAGACAAAAGCAAATGGCTTACAATTTATGTTTGCAATTAAGAAGAAATTTATCACAAAATGTTTGTTATACGTGGTTGACACTTATATGACAATTGATTTTACAAACACAAAAATTTTTCGGTGTGATACGGCCGCCGATCGCAGCGCTAACTACTGTTTTCTTAAAATGAATGGATTATAGTTCGTGTTACTTGTTTTATAGTTAGTATTAAGTGTTTACGATTACGACGTCACTCACTGTGACCGGTGACCGATGAGTAATCCTCACGAAATTGTCCAGGTCGATATAGAATGATTGAGAAATAATCACCTAGGCATATATATGTATATATATATACAGGGTGACATAGAAAAAACTACAATGCATAGCAACATGTGATCGAGGACCAAGAAATAACAAAAAAGTTCCTATGGACACATGTCCGACTGCTTTTTGTTTTCAAGTTACAAGCCGTTTTTTATATTGTTCTTGTTTTTTACTTTACCTAGGCAAAACTTTCTGCCATTAATTTTGTTTACCGATGAAGCAGGTTTCAGTCGTGATGGTATTTTGAATATTCACAATGTGCACCAGCATTGTGGGCAGGTATAATCGACAATTATCTAATTGGTCCATTTCGAATGCCTAGACGATTGACGGGCGAACTTTTTTGGAAAATGAACTGAATACTTTATTAGACGTTCCATTGAATATTATAAGAAGAATGTAGTACATGCATGACGGAGCGCCAGCTCATTATTCTAGGAGGATAAGGGAATTTCTGCAACGAAAAGTTGGAAATAGGTGGATTGGTCGTGGGAGACCTATACCATGGCCAGCTCGTAGTCCCGACCTTAATCTCCTCGATTTTTCATTTCGGGAATTTATGAAATGTGAAGTGTATTTCGCAGAAATAAATAGTGAAGATAAGTTCTGGTACAGAATTGTGGAGTCTGATGATAGATTTCGTAATAGTACTAACATGTTTCAAAGATGCCGTCAGTCGTTAACAGGAAGACTGGAAATGTGTATTCAGGAACAAGGTCACCAATTTGAACACCTTATGTAGAACTAATATGTATCTTATATTTTTTAATGTTGTTTTGTTTAATAAAAACCTCTTAACTTCAACAGCTTCTAACTTGAAAACAGAAAGCAATCGGACATGTGTGTATAGGAACTTTTTTTGTTATTTCTTGGTGCTCTATCACATGTTGCTATGCATTGTAGTTTTTTCTATGTCGCCCTGTATATATATATATGGGCCATCTAGGAGAGGAAGTCAGTCTTGATCGAAGAGCGTGCGCGTCGCGAAGACTTATATAAATAAATTTTTATAAATCGGAAATATAAATAATCTGTACATACATAGTTATAATCCATTCACGTTAAGAAAACAGTGTTAGGTGAGATAGGCCTTAATTTCTTGGATTCTGATTGGCTAATAGCCCAGCCAACTTTACTCCACAATAAAAATCCTACCTTTGTATCAAATTTAAGTTGGATAAAATGAAAAATCAATGTTAGCTATTATTGAATTTGATTCGCTGTCACTTGTCAAATTTTCTTATTGTGGTTTAGTATTGTCCTTGTAAATATATAATGTCCTTATAAATATATAATTTGTATATTGCTTGGTATTTTCATTGAGTTTCTCTTTGTATTTTGTCGTGTTATATACAAATTTGACTAAAAGCACTTTTTATTACAACTAAATCATCGGTTATTTTAAATAAGTTCAGGTAATGTTTTACTAATGCTATTTTTTAATGGTAAGTACTTATATGCGGATCCATAGCTTGGTACAAGTATGGATGACGACGAGGTAGTTTGTCGAAATGTTATAATTCGTACTGGTTCATCAAAGAATCCTCAAGGGAAACATATTAGTAGCAGACAAAAGCAAATGGCTTACAATTTATGTTTGCAATTAAGAAGAAATTTATCACAAAATGTTTGTTATACGTGGTTGACACTTATATGACAATTGATTTTACAAACACAAAAATTTTTCGGTGTGATACGGCCGCCGATCGCAGCGCTAACTACTGTTTTCTTAAAATGAATGGATTATAGTTCGTGTTACTTGTTTTATAGTTAGTATTAAGTGTTTATCTAATTAATATATCGTTTTAAACCGAATATCGTTTGCTTTGAACCCGATAACATTACAATATGCCATCTGCTCGTGACTATGTTGAAAGAATTAAAGTAGATTTTAAAGATAAAACATTGTGGTTATGTGTTATTTAAAGGTGCTATTCACACGGATTCAGATTTTCTCATACTAAGACAAATTTGTGAAGGTGCGTCGAAAGATTAATTAAATTAAATTGTCAGGGATTACTTTAAATTTGCAAATATAGCATCTTAAAACAAATATTAAAAAAAATATTTATTCCGCAGGCGTACTCATTTGACTAAAACAAGACTGGAAACGTTTTTAATGATTCAAATATTTAATAAATGCCACTCAGTTTGTGATTTCATGGAAGATTCTTAAAGCAGTAAGTGTTTCAGCACGTTATATATATATTTTTTAATTATTTTATGTATAAACATTTATGCTCACTCAGGAAAGTCACAAATATAAATGATGCGAATGCGTAAACGTTACTGAACGCTCACCTTGGTACGACTGCTCGGCCTCTCTACGTTGTTCTACGTACTGCACTGGAACTTGTCCCTCTTTGCCGACTCTAATAATCACCAATATTTTTTTCATCGACATTTGTCAAAGATTTCTCTCCGGAGATTTTTTTTATTAGTATTTGTGCGAAACGAATATAATTGGTCACTTTTGATTAAACTTTGGCTAAACAGTATTGGTAATAGCCGACTAAACGAAGTGATTCTAAAGCTCGAATACATATTGCTGATGTGTGTAATTAGGTTCATTTGATCATAAAAAATGGTCAAAGTTAATGTGCAAAACACAATCACACTATTGTCTGCAAATGTTCTTAAAAAAAAGACAACCACATATAAATTTACAAATTGAAAACAAGGTATTGCTAAATAGCAGTTAAATATACATTTTTAGGAATGAAAATGAAGAATGAAAGATTCGCGTTTAGACCATTTTCTAATGTAGTGTTTTTCTGCCCACACAATCCCAGTGTCATAAAACAACAGTACTTTGCAAACTGCAGACCAAGAATAAGTGCAATAAACTTCAAATCACTACAAATATTCTGTTCACATATTGCATATTGAAGCTTCTCCGATAAAAATTTAAAGTTTTAACATGTTTCCTTCATAGTAGCAGAGTGAGTCACCGGTACTGATGAAAATTTATTGCCGTTATGCAGAAGCACAACTGCTAAATTAACTTCAGAGGAATCAATGAACAAGCGCCATTTTGTTAGGTTACTTTTAATACAAATTGTCTCTATAAGATAAGAAATATTATTACAAAATATTAAGTCATTTCCTTCAGATAGTTTTTAAATAAAAAAATGACGATTACGATAAATACATATGTTTGTATTCTTTTAAAAAAGATTCCATTCTTTTATCTGAGAATTAAGCGATTCACAAAGGTATGGACTGATTAAGATCTTGAGTCACTAAATAAGGCTACAATGAACAGCTTATATTCAATATTTTTGAAATTTTCTTTAAATATATAAAATAAATATATTAACCGAGTTATAAGGCTTTCTTTTTGGCGGGGTCAGGGACATGCCAACCCCGCCACCCGCTATTTCTAAATTTCATACACGTTATCTTTTTGTGCCGCAAAAAGACAGCCCCGCCACCCATTATTTCGCAATTTCGTACACGCTGTCGTTTTGTGCCGCAAAAGGAAAATTTTGTGCTTCTATATCGATTACTATGGAAACAATTTTAAGTGCAGCCCTGGCATGTCCACAGACCCACCACCTCAACATGTCGAAATTTCGATAATTTTCGAGATATTTGAACTTGTTTTCGAATTTTTTATAAAATAACGGTTGATTATATTCTAAAAACTAAATGCTACAAAAATACATACATTTGTTATACAGATCCAAACTAGACTGTATGTGGTTACGAGTTGATTTAATCTTACTAAAACTAAAATAATCTCACTAAATAAGATGATTTTTTGTAGTAGTATATGTGGAACTAGTGGAATGTGTAGAACCTCTAATAGAAGTATGTGTAAGAATATTAATGTGCTTTGTTGTTGGTGTAACAGTAATTTTACTTTTTTGAATTATCAGAAATATGTAATTACTTGATATTTACAATAATGTGTTATTTATTTATTTATTTTCTTTCCCTTTAATTATTCTATATGGACTGCCTGTTTAATTTATTATTTTGTTGTTGTTGTAATGGGTAGTAATTACAGCGGCTTTTTACGTTTTGTTTCTATTAATTATTATGTATATCCCGTTAGAATATTTGCTTATGTATTTGTTTTATTTACTGCTGCATTTTGTTTTAATATTTGAGTACATTTTCTCACTTCGTGCGTACTAACTTTAAAGATAAGTAATACCCTTGTTTTACAAAGTGTACACTATGACCTGAGACAGTCCAGGTATTCGAGAGAAACGATTTTAAGGCCTCTTCTCCAAATAGTCGAATTTCTGCCAACCAACTGCTCGCTTACTATAAGCAATAAAATGTCCCAAAGTTTGGGCAGTCTTGCTGTCTACTATATTTGACAGTTAATGAGCAATATTTCATGAAACAAGGTTAACTCCATATCTATCTATATCTATCAAGGTATGCGTTTCATAAATGATATATGGTGGCTTGTTGTTGTAAGTCCGGTTAACTTGTTGAGAAATTGCGTTGAGCATTTTTCATGCAACTGAATCTTTGGAAAGACTCGGTGGAATCAATAAAGATTACTGAATTTTGTGTGAAGAAAGCATTAATTTTGTTGAACAAATCGGTAATGCAGTTGCAGTTAACCGTTTGGGTTAATTAATTTACAACTGAAGATGTTCGTTAAAATTTTTGCATTCATTGTGTATATCTGTTTTGATATTCCATTTTTTGTTAGTGTACTAACTATTTCTGTTAAAAGATTACTCTCATATTATCTATATAATTTCTAAAATGGATGCTATCAGAAAAACAAAATAAGCACAAAATGATAGCGTATACGAAATTTCGAAATAGGGAGTGGCGGGGCTGGCGACATGCCAGGGTCAGATTTTTTTTTTGATGTGTGGTGGGTGCTTAGTTGCAGTGACTCCGTAAGCTGTATTACTTGTCTGGCTATCACCGCAACTCTTGCGGTGTAGTTTAGTGTGTGTAAGTTGTGTTTAAATGGCTTTGTGACAGCATCATATCGCCTTTTATGATGCCGCGCTGTTAATCACTTTGCTCCCAACAGCAAATGGCAAGTCGATCCGGGATTAAACTCTTTGAAAAAATGTCACCGTCCCTCCAGAGAATTGAACCCCGGCACCTATCGTCCTCTCACAACAATAGTCAGCCGCCTAACCACTGCGGCCATCGACCCGTTATAACTCTGCTGATATGGAAGCACAAAATTTTCTTTTTGCGGCACAAAATATCACAAAAAGATAGCGTGTATGAAATTTAGAAATAGGGGGTGGCGAGGTTGGCATGATCCCTGACCCCGGCAAAAAGAAAGCCCGTAACCTAACTCGGTTAATAAAAATGTTCTTTGTGCAGCACAAAAGGCGTTTTCGAAAATCTAACCCAAACAACCCAATCCGATCGCTAATATCACGTGACAGATTACATGTATTTTCGAACGTTAAGATCACAACACAGATTGCTATACGCTACATAACCTAAAAGTGTTGTATGGTGTGGTATCGTCTTATCTCAGATTGTATTAATTTATTTCGACAAAGTAGTATGGCAATGATAGACAATTTTGGTTATGAATGGTTTATAGCTCACAGTCACTTTTGCGGATTCGTCTCCAACTATCAGCTGTGTGTACATCGTGTATATAAACAAACGATTCGTACGATATCTACCAATCTCTACATTGCGCATGCGGATCCTTACTTACCCTGCTCCGCTAGTAGAGTAACTTTACAGTGATCTGGATTGCTGATCGATTCACATTTTCAAACAAGGTTACACTTACCGGATTACATAAATGAACGGCTGGATCGCTATCTGACGTAACCCGATTACATTTTCGAAAACGCCTAAAATAAACACAAAATCATAGCGTGTTCGAAATAGTGGGTAGCGGGGCTGGCGACATGCCAGGGCCGGATTTTGAAATCGCTATAACTCGGTTAATATGGAAGCACAAAATTTTCTTTTGCGGCACAAAATAGCATATACAAAATTCGAAAGTACGGGGGTGGCGGGGCTGAGGACATGCGCCCGACAAGCAATGGTTTAAATGTTGTTAAGTTGAAGTTTTCTGTTGAATTTCTTGCATATTTTGGCGTATGCTTTGTCCTTTGGTCGCATCAATATGCTATTGAGTTATAAAATAGTTTATTAAAATAATTAACAGTAAAACAAAAATTTATAGGTGCGTATTGACAATGCGAGGCTGCGCACTCCGAGCAGCTCGCGTCACATGCCTCAAGTTGAAGCAGCGTAGAGTGACGATCGCATGCGCAAGGCGAACCGGACGAACTGTCAAAGAACAGCGCACACATCGAATCTTTTCAACATGGCGTCTTCATCGCGAAAGGTATCTATTGCTGCTGCTGCGTACGTAGTAATACATTCAATTATGAAAAAGAAATAACGACGTAAGCCATGCCCCGATCACATCTGTATTAGCAGCAAGTTACTTCGTAGGGCTATAATCGATTGGCCCCGGAACTACTTTCCAGCGGTAAAATATAGAGAAGAGGTTAGAAGTATTATTACAACCAATTGCACAACATTTGCGTACCATTGGTTATATACGCAATACCGATAAAACTACTAATAAACATATAATACAATTTCATACAAACAAATAGGCATATAATTTTTATTTTAATATCACCAAACACAGGAAAATACCATCAGAGATACATCTACCATCACAACACGCAAGTGCGCCAACGGCGCCAACTAAACCCGCGTGTTATGAATATTGGTGGGAATTTTTAAAAGTGGATAATAGCACCTCTCGCGATTGGCCCTGGAATTGTAATAGATATCGACTTTGGGCTATAATGTGAAATCCGCATGACGTAAGCGACGTTGGTGGGTCAAAAAATTATATCGAGATCGTTTAGGTGCATTCCGAAATCTGTTGAAATAGCTGTTACTGCTTTACTGAGATCACAGAGCAGAGATCGTTCCGTAATAATTCAGTAAGGTAATTGAGTATATGCCGTCACGCAATTTCGGAACGATTTCAGCCATTCACTATAGTTCGGTTGATGTATCAGTGCTTGACAGCATATAAACTCTACTACAATACACAGTCAACAGCGTACACATTACACATGGCACACCCAGTTCAACCAATATCAAAATGTGAAGAATCTAATTAGATAATAGGATGTTTTCTTTCAAATAGTTGCCAGTCCGTTTATATGTGACCTTGACTTCACCTCATAACCAGCAGTTTCAGCAGTAACTTGTGACGTCACTCTTTACTGAAATGGCGCTTTGTATAGTTTCCTTTTAGCATGCATAAACTGATTACGGAACGCTAATTCAGTACTGTCAGTAGTCTCAGCAGATTTCGGAATGCACCCTTAGAATATGGGAATAGACTTCTAGAGGACGAGAGTTTTGAAATGGATAACACGAATTTTACACGCATATCAACGGAAGATTTTCTTAATTTACTTCATTTGATAGAGCCAGCAGTAAAAAAAGATGATACATATACATATGCGAAATGCAATTACTGTTAAGAAAAGGTTAGCTATTACATCGCGATTCTTAGCCTGTATGAGCCTAATAGCGAACTATATTTCTTTTTCAACTCCTTTACAAGAATTTTTACTTTTCATGACATATCACGCCACAAATCTTCCCTCGTGCATTTGTTATAATAATTAGGGTGTTGAGGATCGCACAATAAGCGAGATTCTTCATATAGATGTACAATTTGTCGTAACACACCTTCGTTCTCCATAACTAAGCGTATCGAGCCAAAAATAAACCGTCCTCATTTGGCGAGCGGCTCTCACTGGATCTTCTTTGAGCAGGTCGTTTTACCGACAACCGTACGGTTCGCAGCATTCAGTAAGACACGAGCAGCTCGGGGTGGGCAAACCCGGTCTCCACATTACAAGCATGTGTCGCGCGGCATTCGCTGCGCGCTGCCTTGCACTGTCAATACCACCTTATGTCGTATATTAAGCGATATGATCACAATAAAAAATTTTCTCTGAAAATATTTAATTCATTTTTGGTTTTAATAGGGACAAAGACAAACGTTATTGTTCTCAGCTACAATGCCTAAAAAAATACAAAATTTTGCTCGGTCTGCATTAGTAAAACCAATAACGATAAATGTGGGTAGAGCTGGAGCTGCTTCAATAAATGTTGTTCAAGTAAGTATAAAATAAAATATCTGATTACCATAAAGTTTATTGCGGTATTCATAGGAAGTAGAATATGTGAAACAGGAGGCTAAAATAGTATATCTCTTGGAATGCTTGCAAAAAACTCATCCACCTGTTTTAATATTCGCGGAAAAGAAACAAGACGTTGATGCTATACATGAATATTTGCTATTAAAAGGTGTAGAAGCAGTTGCCATTCATGGTGGAAAAGGTATAGCAAAATTATCCAATAGATAAAATATAAATTTTTCTTTATATACTAGACCAAGAAGAACGATCTCGTTCAGTGGAAGCTTTTCGCAGACAACAGAAAGATGTTTTAGTGGCAACGGATGTGGCTTCTAAAGGTTTAGATTTTCCTGAAGTTCAACATGTCATCAATTATGATATGCCTGATGATGTGGAAAATTATGGTAAAAATTTAATGATTTTTAAAAATGAAGGTCATCACTCTATTTACCTATTTGGTTTGTTTAGCAGTGGCGTTTGTTCAAATTTAAATAGGCTTAGTGAAATATCTGTAACATTGCATACGTCACTACACTTTGGAGAAATGTTACGCGTGTAAAAAGCTATCGAAACTGTACTTGCCTAATTGATTCGAAGATAAAGATGAAATCAACCAGAAGTTCGGCACAGGATTTTTAATTTTTTGTGTACTATTTACAAATTTTCCACAAATTTATCTAAACATAATCAAGTTTTTACCATTATATTTTAAGCCTGCGAATTGAAAACACCATTTTTGCAGTATGCAAACAGCCGAATTAGGCTTCTGGTTACTTTTGATTTTTTTAATTCATTCACTCAGAATTGCATGTATGACTATTGTTAATAAGCAACCGCTTCCAGCTGATTATCAATGTCGATTTGTAATCCCGCTCCCACTTCTCCCGTTCAACGCCAGATGTTAAGCAAACAAAAATGTGTAACTCCAGTCATCACTGAATTTAATTTTATCACCAATTTTTTATGTATAGTTCATAGAATTGGTAGAACTGGTAGATCTGGAAAACAAGGACTAGCTACAACATTTATTAACAAATCAAACGACGAATCTGTACTGCTCGACTTAAAACATCTGCTGATGGAAGCTAAGCAGAAAATTCCGACATTTCTCGCTGAACTATGTTCAGAAAGTGAAAAATATCTCAATTTGGGAGGTAAGATTATATTTTGCAATAATTAGTTGAAATTCTAATAGAAAATTATTTTATAAAACGCGTAAGAAAATTTATATTTTTCCAAACAATTAAGAAACTGTTTTTTTTATTACAGATGAAAGGGGTTGTAGTTACTGTGGTGGTTTAGGACATAGAATTACAGACTGTCCCAAACTGGAAGCACTACAAAACAAACAGGCGTCCAATATAGGTCGTAGAGATTACTTAGCAAATACTGCTGCCGATTATTAAACCCTCGGATAATATTTTTATATTTCTCATGAAAAGTCAAGTTAAAAAATGATATGTTATAGTAATTCTCTTCACAAAACACAAAACTTGATGGTTATTAGTATTCTCTTCTTTCATATGTTCCAGCCAACGAGTTTTCATTATAAAATGTACACAATTATTAAAAATAATACTATAACATTTACTTGAAAGATTTATTATAACAGTATAAAGAAATTAATATAAAATAGAATATATTTCATAAAAATCTGTATAAATATATTAACATTTTGTATATGTATAAACTATATATATATATATAATTTGAGACTATTAGTTCTAAATATGACATATAATACATCACTCTGATCTTTAACATTACATGCTGAAGTCAGAAGGATACACAAGCTGTATAAAATTTCAATTTCAGTAGTGTCACAATGTAATGTATATACGTTCTACAGAAATAGGCACTCGAAGATGAGAAGTTTTGGAGTCGGTACATATACAGTATATTGTAATTATTATGCTAGGATGCACAAACAAATCAAAATTTTATGAAAAAATGCATATCACATTCAAAAGTAAGCTAAATTTTGCCTTACATTTTCACTACTACTAAAATCTGTTTCGCCATTTAAACCATCTGCCAATTATTCAACTACACTTATATATTAATACAAGTCGTTTTCCCGTCGTTTATAATTTCATTCTACACAATCTGAAATTATGACATAGACGACAGACAACAGACAAACGGAGCATTAACCAAAGTGCTTTCAAAATTCGTGTTGAAAATTAGTGAAGGTATGGTGTTTGCAAAAGAACTAATTCTGATGTTGGCAGCGGTTAAAGCATGACAATTTTTTGAAAAATCAATTGTCTAATATTTTCTAATTAATAAAAGAACTTACCGGAAGTAAGAAAAGATTTAATATCTAATTCACGTCTTTTAGTATACCGGTCGTTTTGAGAAATAGGATAAATAACGCCGGGAAGGGGTAAGGTGTACGAAAATTCGCTAAGAAGTGAAGTCTCGTATGAGTATATCACAGCACTGTAGACTAGACTGTGACAGACTCATACGCGAATTTTCGTATCCTTTACCCCTTCCCGGCGTTATTTATCCTATTTCTCAAAACGACCGGTATATGCATGTGATGTATCAATAATTAATTTTAGAAAAGCCGATTGGAATTTCAAAATGTGTATGTAGTGTATATTTAGGCACAAACGAAGGGTACAATTCTCTTTATTTTTTCTAAATGGCGCTGCAATCTGCTCACGATTCATACAATGACAAAAAAAAATACTGATAAAATGATATTGTCAACGCCACAATAATTATACTGCTATAGCTACCTAATGTTCAATACGCTCAATTTGAGCAAAATCTAAAAAACAGATTCTACGATAACTTAAAAATGTTGTTTTAAAAGAGAGTACTAGCAGCATTTACAATGTGGTCCGGTTTATCTACACTTCCCAATAAATTACCAAAAATATTAGATAACAGAAGTAAAAACTTATAACTAGTTAACGTAGCCGTTAAGGTTCTTTTTTGTTGTTGTGGTGGTACTACGCCTAATATTTATGCGAAACTGCATGCCGGAAATTCTTGAATTTATAATTTATAACAATTATCTTTAAACAACATGCAAAATAGTTACGTTTCTTCAATTAAAGTGCTATTCTACTTCACTTGCTAATTGTATGTACTCGTATACTGCCCTGCATCTTACATACAACATTGCTATTAAAATATAAACTGTTCTTCTTTGTCATGTTGTTAAAATGCAGTTCTATGGATAAAAAATCATTTAGTTTCTTCCCTGAGCTACCAGTTCAACGTCTAGGTATGAACACTACTAAACATGTTTGTAGCCATATGGAAACACTTCTTGAAAAAAATTGCTCTCAACGAATTACAAAAAATGTTAAAATAAATTTGGTAGAGAATGGAGCAAAGTATAATTAATCATTTAATTGGCAGGGTCTCTAAATGTGTGAGCACACTGTGTAAAACTTGATGGAGTATCGCATATTAAGAATTCTCTTGCTTTAACATTTTATTTTTCTTTAACAATGAAGTCTGTTTTCTAAAATCCATATGTCCACAACTTTCAAAACTGTGTTCTGTAAGGAACAAAAATATTATTATTATCAAAATATCTTAATACTACAATGTTTACATCTGGGTCTTCTAGATCATTCAAACTGTTGCAAAAATTACAACGATGGAATCCCCTGTCTAGCGAAGTATTTCTTTAACAAATATTTAAAATTTCTACAAAGTTTTTATTTTTGTTATCATGAATTAGAATTAAATAAAGTACCTCTAACGTTCTAACGCTCACAATTCATGTAATTTTTTATTTTAATTTCACATAATTGTACAATTTTTATATCACAGTTTGATAATTATGTTATTGCAGCTTTCTGGGACCAGTTGTTGTTAGATGAATAGAACTTGTGCTATTTAGCATTGCATTTGGTAGTTACCTTACGGTTTATACGTTCATTTTACCGTGAATTCCTTAAAGACGTATGGACAGAATTTAAGTGGTGGTTATTTGTACACTTCATAAGGTTGTGATGTAAAAAATTTGCACTTTCATAAAATGCTGGCAAGATGCTCCAGTATTTCACTCATTGTGCCCTTTGTTATTTGTTTCATGTATGTGATATATTAGAAGATGAAGGCAATCAAGATTCCAACCTGAAATATGTGTAGAAGTAGCAGTTATTGCTAATGAGTTACGGCACAAATAATAGTACCATTCATTGTTATACTATGCAAGTACGTCTTTTGTCTTTAACATATACACACATACACAATGCCTGATTCGTATTAGCTGCCTTATTATATACACTACACTACTAAGCTGGAAGTTCAGAAAATTAAAAATAAAGTTCAATAGTGTGTACACTTCAGCATCATATAAGTATAATATTATTCTAATCAAACTGATAAATTGTTATAAGAAAAAGCGATTACTAATACAAGAAATTACAAGTATAAGAACAACTTTATGTACAAAAACATATGTAAGATGTTTTTTTTTACTGTCACAAGAAATTCGTGTAGTTCTGTATAGACTTGCAAAAAAGTTAAGGCATTTAATACTCGGCAATGCGATTGTAGAATAGGAATTTGTAAAGTCAGTTTAAACCCCTATTTCCCCAAAGCGAAAATTTATAATGTACACTTGTTTCCATTTATCCCCCCTTTTAATTAACAATTTAACTTAAATGACAATACCCACAACACAGAAAAAGGACCTTGATATAAAAACACGTCTTTTTAGTAACAAAATAATGCTTTTTGGTGCCCAAGCGCTTTCATAATTTACATGATTTTTGAACGACGCGAGGTCTACAACGTGTATTTTAGAAAAAGGTGCTCACCTAATATCTCGGTTTCATCAAGATCTGAATTTTTAAGTTACCGATGTTGAAAAAATTAATAAATTAAGTAGTTTTGGTTTTACATTAAATGTTATTACATTTTCTTCCACAATAAAGAAATACTCTTCATTATCCACAGATTTTCTGCAACTGTCTGCTGTAACATGTGTATAGTGTTTCGTATTTTACAGAAAATGCATGGACACACAGTATACGTTTGTTTCCTTTTAGTACAATATACAGAATCTTGTCTGTATCACTTAACCTTGAAAATATGCAACATGACAACTGTAAGCTTGCGGACAATATTTATAGTTAAAAAGGAAAAAAGAACGATGTTAGATACAAGGAAAAAAAAAATGTAGATTACATGACAAAATTTATAGAAATATATGCTACTATCTACAGTATTGTGAAATTGAACGGCAACCCTGCTAATTTATTGATATAAACGAGCTATACGAACTTACCATATTTTGGACGAAAAGATAATTAAATATGGTAAAATCCAAAATGTCGTATATTTATTTGCAATAATCTAAATATTCAGTAATAAAGGAAAAGCAATCAATATAATTCGCTAAAATGCGCAAAGTAGTCGACATCTGTTGGTAAAATCTGAACTATTGTAACGGGGAAAACAATATTTGATTCGGCTCGGTTGTACATGTTGTATATATCAGCATAAATTTCCTCTTAACTTTAATAAACTTTGCACAAAGAACGCGTACACTGGCTACTTCCTGGCACACACACTTGTAAACGGCTTCTATTTGTTTTCCCCGTTACAGTCAAATTTGACATAACGATACCAACGCCTCTACCGGAAAAATTTTGGCGAATTAAATAATAGGTACTACACTATCAAACTTACAATTGTCAAATAGGATGTAATGTCACCACAACGTCTTGATTCTTGTTATCATCACACTATACACGTATATATATTATTACAAACGTTTGATAGTAAACGTAATTTTGTTCTGTCATAGAACTAGATAAATGATTTTTTAGGCATATGTAACATTTGATGTACCTGTCGAAATAAATTTGAAAAATTAGAGATGTGCCATTGATTAACGACTGTATACTTTCGTCAATACTATACTTGCAATGTGGGCGTCTCTAAGCTCACAAAACTGAGTCCCTGTTACTTTCTACTTAGCTATTGCATATCTAACCGCACGCAATGTTGCAGTAATCCAAAGTACCGTGCCGAATTCATTATCCTTTCGCTATAGTTACTAATTAAATAAAACTCACCGGAATTTATATGAACAGGAGAAAAAATTAACATTCTGCTATTACTATAACACGAAACACCAGTAAAAAATAACTTTTAGTTAAATATCTTTAAATTAACTATCACAGTTAATTAAAAATATTCCCTACTTAAATGATCTAATATATAAAAACAAAAAAGTTCCTACATCGTTCTCAGAACTTTAGATTATTATAAACCAACATTAATAAAAAAATATATGTCTCACATCCCTACTTTTAAAACGTTTCAAGAACCGAATTCTTCCGTATAATCATCTATCGGTTTGAACGTATAATTTCCTCTCCCGTCTAAATACAATACATGTTCGTGATGTTGCCATAATGACTTTCTGTGAGAAACCGTAAACAATGAAATACCTACCTCTCGACAGTATTTATACATACTACCTTCGACATCTACTGAAACGGCACTGGTACATTCATCTAAAATAGCAAATTGTGGAGCGTGGTAGAACAAACGCGCCATAGCAATTCTTTGCTTTTCCCCGCCACTTAAAACATCTAACCAATCAGCAATAGCATCTAATCCTCCTTCACGTTTAAGGAGATAACCTAACTGTACCAATTTAAGATGTTCTTCCAGTATCTTATCGGAAGCACCTCTTCTTTTAGCTTCTGCGCTAGAGTGTGGATATGTTATTTGATCTCGTAAGCTTCCTAGAGTCATATACGGTTTTTGAGGAATATAGAATAATTTTCCTCTTGGTGGTTTTGTTAATGTTCCTCCGAATAATGGCCATAATTCACCTAGGATTCTAAACAATGACGATTTTCCAGAACCATTTGGTCCACAAACCAGTACATTCATTCCAGATTTAACTTCAAATGTTAATTCATTGATTAGTATATCACCATTTGGTGTTATTAAAGGTACTTTATCAAACTTAATAATGTTATCTCTAAATATTAATCTGCCGTTATTGGGAATCAAATTTTCTGATCCAGTAACCATTGTACGCGTATACTTTCCAGCGTTTAAGTCACTCAGGACTAGTCTTAATTGAGTAACACGTGCCGTAAATCCTGCTAGTCGTGTCAATTCTCTACCAGCTAAAACTAATCTGCCAATTGCTTCAGCTAACTTCACTAACATTCTTCCATAAGTGTAGTACAACCTAGATCTTTCTTGATTATTCATACCAACCAACTCGTGAGTTTGCGATAGAAACGGTAACGATACAACCCAAAATCCAACGATACTAGCAAAATACTTAGCAACAATATTATCTATTACTCCCATAAATACTCTAAAATGAAGAAAGCTTCTTAAATGATTCAGTAGTTTATTGAAACTAGCTATCAAAGTGACTTTTTCTCTTGCGTTTCCATTATAGAATGCAATTTCTTCAGAGTATGTAATTAATCTAGCATTTATATGCCGATATTCTCCTTCTAATTTTTGTTCTTGAGCGGTCATTTTACCAGTAGGTCTGCGTAAATGAGTTAAAAATACACCTGATACAAGCAAGTATCCCAACATAGCCATAGGTGTTTGGCCACCTAAAGTAGTCCACAATCTATACACATAAATACCAATATCTAAGATTGGTTTAGCGGTATTACAATAGAGTTCTGCAATACTTTCACAAAACTTATCGACATCGTTGGTCAATAATTGATCTGCGTTAGCGATACGATTGTCTAAATTTGACATACGATAATATGTGTAATTTTTTAAATAATCATCGATTAGCCTTCGAGTCATATTCTGTCTGAGTCGCAACTTCAATTCACCGATAGAGTATTTTAATACGTTGTTCACCAGAGATATTAGAGGAATTGCACATAAAAACGTTGTTAAACGTTGTATGAAGAGCTGCTTGTTGCTTGAAATTATCGAACTGTAACAAAACAATATATTTTAGTGAGTTTGACAGTACACATGAATTACAAAATTAGTATAAATATACAATATGAAAAGATAAATGCGTATACTTACATAATTTTAAAAAGCTAATTATTGCATTTATGTATGATTCAATATTACTGCAGAAAGCGGAGGAATTAAAAAAACTATAGTTATTGTAGAATAAAACAAACAACTTATGATAAATGTAATCAATGTACCGTTGCATATTTGATTTATGAGACAATTTAAAGTAGTCTTATATCGGGCTATAAACCCAAATAATATAACTTAATTAACACAGTAATATGGGAACTACATTACTATAAACTTTTGTTTTAGTGTTCATCTTTCAAATGAAGAATTTTTTTATATGTAAACTTCTATACTGGCCTGCTACTTTAATAATTAAAATTGTGGAACTTATTGTACATCAATAGACATGACATTTCACTACTTTACCTTAGAGCTTAGAGAGCTCAGATTCTGATAAAAATAATGAAGAGAGATGGATCTGAGATTTCTGTCAACTGTCATAGGTTGCGCATCTTTATGTATTCCTTCAATCAACGGTTATATCACCAAATTCTATCTCTTGCTCTTCATTATTTTTTTATGCAAATGGGATATCAGGGACAGGCAAAAAACACATTACAAATAAATAGCTTAGACACAAACCATTCATCCTGGACAGAAAAATGTTAAATGTAACGCATTGTGTAATTATAAAATGTGTATTTACCTCCATTACATGTTAAACTAGAATTAATGAAGAATTTTGTCATGGACAATACTCCAGGTTTCATGTACAGTACTGTGCAATAAAATCTGGGACAACTCTTATCACAGATCACTAACATCTATAGATACCCGACGCCCGTGTATTAGGTTTAAACCGAATACTGGAGCGCCTCTGGTGTTTGAAGGAAAGAAGTAATTTAATTTAGCGGTAAATTCAAACGGACGTCAGTAATAACTTGTGAATGATTTATAATAGTTATTTGTGTATTTAGCGAAAAGTGACACATTATTGCGCGAGAGCAATAATGTTCCTTTCTGCCTGTAATACATACAACATTTTTTCTAGAATCACTTAATAAAGCAAAACTAAATTATAAACTTTATTGTAAAATACTTATAACAAATGGTCAATAGAATAGACTGCAATAATTCACTTATCGGCATTATTTGCAACCTGGAACCTGAAAGTGACGATTTTGGTGCCTTGGCTTTCTCGGGAAAATAGGCAACAAATACGGTTTCCAAACATTTACATATTTTCTTCGCATTACACCATTCTATGAAGTGGTCGCTTCTCATTGTCTTTGATTTTTCTGACAAAAAAATTCAAACTTACGGCTCGTGCAGCACTTCTGATCTCAGGAAGTGTACTCAGAATATCACTATCACTATTTTCTATAATTTTCTTCAAATATATTTTAAGTTAACGCGCCAATTGCGAGAAATTATTGTGCTTTGCGATATGTCAATTTGAATGTTATATACTGGTTGCTATTGACAACACGCAATTTTCAGGCTTGATCTCTCTAGAGCGATAAAGTGACAGTCAGTGACGGTCTTCGGTACCTAAACATCAACTTTTCGTTGTCAATGATAAGCAAAAAAGCATTCTTTGTCAAGTGATTGCAGAAAAATATTATTATATTTATTATTTCATGATTTGGTATTATGAGTAAAGGTAGTCGCTTAAGTGATCACAATTAAACCTCGAATGGCTCCATCTATTGTTTGAAGGAGCAAACCACCCAGCTCGTACAATCTGGTTCCATTTAACTGAAACGTCTATAAGTGTAAGTGGTCTGTGACTCTTATGAGCATAAATCCCAAGTTTTTATCTGTGTAAACGGATCTGCCGCGACATACAGCATATTCAGATTGTCATTAAGTCAATTGACATTCCATGAGTATGACATCTTAATTACACAACTTAAATATGTTTGTCCCAGATTTTCTTGCACCGTACTATACGTATGTACATACTCTTATATCATTTCGGTTATAATATGTCCTTGAAAGTACACTTTCGGCACTCCTGCACTGGAAAATTTTTGGCGGAGAAATAAACATGCGGAATACGTTCATCGGGACATTTCAATTATAGGTATCAAAGTAAATGAAATCCTGATATGCTGGTAGATCATTGCTGAATCGTCAAGAGGGGTCTCCATAGGCAAAATATACCAGAAAATCGCAGCAGAAAGTGTTAGATTGTTTAAAACGACAAATACCTGTCTCTCGCACACCTTGCGCGAGGAGGAGAACCTATATCTTAGTTGAATTCAAGAGAGAAACTGAGAAACCGAATGTTTTTTCTTTTTGTGACAAAGAAAAGTTTTTTTTTGTTCCTTCTGTCCTAATTCAACAATCCCATGAATTTATTAAAATAATATCAATAACTCAAAATTATTAACGAATTAGGTAATTTCTATTTTGCAGTTGCAGTTTCAATTACATACTACAGTATACTCGAATAGCAACTGTGAAAGGAGCGGTAAAATAGAAGTTTATTACTAAAAGCAAAATTTTTAACATTCCAAGTAATTTCAATTTCACTGCACAATAGTATGTTCTGTCTTTTAGAATAGCCCACAGTGCAAATCGTTTACTTACATAATACAATCTTGACAGTATTTTGGAAAAGGCTCGAAAACCGTAAAAGCTAGTATGTCTAATAATGAATGATACAGAATTATTAAGTGTCTTCAAAAATGTAATAATATATAGGGTGTTCCGTTAAAGAAAGTGGCTTTCAGCGATGTGAACTTAGGTGAAATAAGCGTTACTTTTGGAGGGCCCTGTATACATAGACATAATTTTGAAGGCATAGAAGTTACTTCAATTGATATGGCACATGTTCCAAAAATACTTTCACTTATACAGGGTGTTCCCTTTTTACTGAACAAGATACAACTTTGATATTTTAAATACAATGCTATAATTTTTTTCAATGCAATCGATTCTACGCATTATTTGCAAATGTTTTGTATTAGGGTTCCCTATCCCTAAATTCAACTATTTCGAAGATATTTACAATTTTTCTTAATAATTTCTTATTGCACCATCTTAAAGAAAATTGCAATACAATTGAAAAATATCAATTCAAGTAACCTCCGTGCAATTGTTTTTCAGAAAAAATATCTACAAAGGGAGATATGATACTTGGATGCACTAGAGAGACACCCTGCACATCCGTGTGGCAAATAATACAGTATATTTCTTCAGCAGGGTCGTATAACACAAAAAGAAAAATTCTATATAAAGAAACACTTGCATAGTACGGCATAGTAATATGTAATATTTTTTAATACGCTAATTTTTAAATTACGGGCACTAAAGTGTGTCGGTAAAAAATTAGATTTTTTTGTGGTGGAAGTAAAGTTAAATTTGAATTAGTAAAAGAAAGAATGTAATGTGCTAATCCAATATTCAAAATTTGGTTTGATTATCCGCAGCGGTCCCAAAGTTATAAATTTTTTAAAATTGTTCCCGCCGCTTTGCTGGGTGGGGCGGGATGTTCAGTTTTCCATGACTCTGGCGCATAAATCAGGCTGAATTTGACCGATGGCTTGGATTATGTTGGTTTTGTGGGCCACTGTGGTTTGTGAATTATTTGCATAGACCTGCGATTTAAGAAAAATCCACAAGAAACAGTCTAACGGGGTCAAATCTCACGATCTCGGTGGCCAGTTCACATGACCTCCATGTAAGATGATCCTCCCCTCAAATTGCGCGTGCAGAATGTCCAATGTGGCATGAGCCGTGTGACACGTAGCGCCGTCCTGTTAAAACCACATGTCATTGATGTCCATACTTCAAGCCAAAAGAAGTTGGTAATCATCGCCCTATAGCGCTCGCCGTTGACGGTGATGGCCTGGCCAACATCGTTCTGAAAGAAATAGGTACCGATGACTCCGCCAGCCCAAAATTCACACGAAATAGTGACTTTTTCGGGGTGCATTGGACGCTCTTGGATCTCATGTGGATTGGTATCCTCCCGAATTCGACAATTTTGTGTGTTGACGTACCCATTCATCCAGAAATGGGCCTCATCGCTGAAGATGATTTTTTGATGAAAATTAGGATCAATTTCCAACTGCTCTAGTAGGCAATCACCAAACACACGTCGGTGTCTCTGGTCATTTATCTTCAGCTCCTGTGTCAGTTGAATTTTTTACGGGTGCAGGCCCAAGTCACGACGCAAAATTCGCCAAGTTGTGGTCTGCGAAAGGCCACGTTCTTGTGAGCGACGCGAAATCGACTGCCTCGGATTCTCCTGCACACTCTCGCGAACAGCGGCGATGTTTTCGGCAGATCATGCGTTTCGTCGTCGTACGGGTGTTTCCTTGATAACTGAACCAGTAGTCTCAAATTTATCCATCACACTGCGAATAGTCCTGTCGGTAGGACGATTATGACCACAGACCACTTACACTTATAGACGTTTCAGTTAAATGGAGCCAGATTGTACCAGCTGGGTGGTTTGCTCCTTCAAACAATAGATGGAGCCATTCGAGGTTTAATTGTGATCACTTAAGCGACTATCTTAATAATTATAATACCAAATCATGAAATAATAAATATAATAGTATTTTTCTGCAATCACTTGACAAAGAATGCTTTCTTGCTTATCATTGACAACGAAAAGTTGATGTTTAGGTACCGAAGACCGTCACTGACTGTCACTTTATCGCTCTAGAGCGATCAAGTCTGAAAATTGCGTATTGTCAATAGCAACTCAGTATGTAACATTCAAATTGACATATCGCAAAGCACAATAATTTCTCGCAATTTGCGCGTTAACTGAAAATATATTTGAAGAAAATTATAGAAAATAGTGATAGTGATATTCTGAGTACACTTCCTGAGATCAGAAGTGCTGCAAGAGCCGTAAGTTTGATTTTTTTGTCAGAAAAATCAAAGACAATGAGAAGCGACCACTTCATAGAATGGTGTAATACGAAGAAAATATGCAAATGTTTAGAGACCGTATTTGTTGCCTATTTTCCCGAGAAAGCCAAGCCACCAAAATCGTCACTTTCAGGTTCCAGGTTACAAATAATGCCGATAAGTGAATTATTGTAGTCTATTCTATTGACCATTTGTTATAAATATTTTACAATAAAATTTATAATTTAAACAGTTTCTCTTTGTTAAGTGATTCTAGAAAAAATGTTGTATGTGTTACAGGCAAAAAGGGACATTATTGCTCTCGCGCAATAATGTGTCACTTTTCGCTAAATACACAAAAAACTATTATAAATCATTCACAAGTTATTACTGACGTCCGTTTGAATTTACCGCTAAATTAAATTACTTCTTTCCTTCAAACACCAGAGGCGCTCCAGTATTCGGTTTAAACCTAATGCATGGGCGTCGGGTATCTATAGATGTTAGTGATCTGTGATTATGACGACCGTAAAATGGTCGAACGTTGCCCGAATAGAACTTTTGATAAAACAATGTTATCATTTGCACGTTTTGTTAAACGCTATATTCATCCATGGTGATTTGGTAAAACAGACTGAATAAATCACAGCCAATCTGACAGATGTAGCTTCAACAATATGACCGCTACCAACTGTCAAAGTTCGGAAGTCCCTGTTGGAAGACCCGTTAGTTAGGGATGCTAAGGCATCATTTATTATTATTATTTACTTCATACGGAATAATGAGACGGATCGACTGTGTACAATAATTAAATTTTAAGTTCTATGTTTAAATTTGGTATCATAGTACCCCTGAATCGTTTTATTAATACAAAATAAATTTAATTAAACGGCTGTAAATATGTCACCTTACGCTTCCTTTTTTCTTCATTTCACAAGATATTTAGCAAAAATGTAATTTGCATAAATTTTGTATTTGTGCCCGTTTCTTCTTATTGTCTAATTTAAAGCGAAACAATTAACTGTACAGGGTGGGCAAATTTCGATGTTTTAATAGGGGATCTCGGTAACCCTAAGAGCTATCAAAAAACGGACCACGCATCCTCGATCTGTTTTTTCGAGAAGAGAATGATGGTGAAAACCAAATTTGTCTATCGGATTTCGGTTTCGAGTTATCCCTGAAAATTCGATTTTTCCCATTTTCGTTTTATCACGATATCTCGGCTATTTATGAAAATGGACAAAAATGACTTATACGTTCTTGAGGCACTTTTTTGATTAGAATGCAATGACGTTAGAGAATTTTTGAAAAAATTTTCGAAATTCGAGGTAGGACAAAGTTGTATTTTTTTATATGGAATATATAGTTTGGCTATATCATTAAAAAGAGTTTTTTTTGTCATTTCAATGATATATATCATGTGGGGTCTTTTCGTTCATTTTCACTGTATTATAGCAAAAAATTAACATTTTCCATTGATTTTCATCATTTGCTTTTTGTTAGTAGGCGTGTGTCATTCAATATACATGAATCTGTCAGTAGGTTTATAAATATAGTATCCATAGTTTAAGTTAATTATTTGATTGTTGCTTCACCTTAAAATTATAAATTTGCGATGGCTTATGAAAATTACGAAAAGTATGATATGTTGGAATGCTTTATTCACAATAATAATAATGCTGAAGCTGCATGTGAACCATATTTTAATCGTTACTCGGAAAGAAGGCAACCTAATAATTCTATTTTTGACTGAATGAAAGAAAATCTCATTAATTTTGGAACTTTTAACAAATGAAGATCGACGAATCACACATATTTTAAATTTCATGTTGAGAATAAATTAAAACATGATTAAAAATTATTTACAATAGATGTTCGAACTGGCGCCCATTATTTACAATACCTAATTCACACCGTCTTGAAACGCTCCGAAGTGCATTGTGAATATGAATACAAGAAACAGAATTAAGACACTGTATAAACTTCTCTCTCAATTCGTTAATGTTATTATGTTTGTATAACCGGTCTTTAAGATGTCTCCAGAAAAAGAAATCTAGGGGTGACAAATCCGGCGAACGTGGTGGCCACCTTACTGGTCCGCCCGTGCCTATCCAGTTGTCTCCAAAATTTTCAGTCATGGGGCGGTGCCCGTCTTGCTGGAAAAATACATTTCTTATCTCGTTCAAAGGCAGTTCTTCCAAAAATTCTTCTACTACATGTTGGTTTATGATGTTATAATACCGTTGACCATTTAATTTTTCTTGATAAATTTGGTATGCCAGAATACGATTGTCAAATAGGGCACACCAAACGTTAAAGCCGAATCGACCCTGATTTTGAACATCGACGGCACGGTAGGGGTTAACATCAGACCAACAATGTTCATTGTGTCGGTTAAAAATTCCGGCACTGCTAATGTAGACTTCATCCGTCCAAATAATTTTTCTAAAAAATGATGGATCTTCCTGAATTTGTTGAAGATACCAATTGCAGAATTCTAAGCGTCATTCAGGATCAATCAATAGGAGCTGCTGTTGTTTCCTCACTTTGTATGGCTTAAACTTATGTTTCTTCAAAACTGATAACGCACGTCGTCGTGATATACCCAATTCCACTTCAATTTGACGGCTTGAGATTGAAGGATTTGCCACTGCCATTCCAATAACATTGACCGTAACTTCCTCAGTATCTTCTTTATTATAATTCTTCGATCTTGATTTGTTGAATGTTCCAAAATAATGAGATTATCTTTCAGTGTTCCAAAAATAGATTTATTAGGTTGCCTTCTTTCCGGGTAACGATTAAAATATGTTTCATTATTATTGAGAATAAAGCATTCCAACATATCATACTTTTCGTAATTTTCATAAGCCATCGCAAATTTATAATTTTAAAGTGAAGCAACAATCAAATAATCAACTTAAACTATTGATACTATTTATAAACCTACTGACAGATTCATGTATGTTGAATGACACACGCCTACTAACAAAAAGCAATGAAATGATGAAAATCAATGGAAAATGTTAATTTTTTGCTATAATACAGTGAAAACGAACGAATAGACCCCACATGCTATATATCATTGAAATGGCCAAAAAATCCTCTTTTTAATGATATCATAGCCAACTATATGTTCCATATAAAAAAATACAACTTTGTCCTACCTCGAATTTCGAACGCCATTGCATTCTAATCAAAAAAGTGCCTCAAGAACGTAAAAGTCATTTTTGTCAATTTTCATAAATAGCCGAGATATCGTGATAAAACGAAAATGGGAAAAATCGAATTTTCAGGGATAACTCGAAACCGAAAGCCGATAGCCAAATTTGGTTTTCACCATCATCCTCTTCTCGAAAAAACAGATCGAGGATGCGTGGTCCGTTTTTTGATACCTCTTAGGGTTACCGAGATCCCCTATTAAAACATCGAAATTTGCCCACCCTGTACAACTGCGTTTGAACCTCTAATGTTAGGTAACATTAGATCGCAACCCATACTTCACGCAAAGTCATGGCCCTGGAAATATCTTTCAATTATATTATGTCACCAAAAGTAAATCTTCAAAGATAAAGTATCAACAATATGAATATAATTAATAACAACATGAGAAACTCAGTAAATGATCTTTGGATATTTACTTTTACATAGAAACAATGTTTCTGTACACTTGTAATTTTTATGGGAAAAGTAATAAGAAATGTGTAAACTAGGTGAAAAATACACGTTCGTCCTATAAAAACTTAATCATTATTTATTAATATTTCAATATTTTTTAAAATTATACAGACAAATGTCTCAATAAAAGTTTTTACAGCAGAATTATGATCATGATTGCAATTCATTTTTTTTTATTAAAACTTAGCTGGCTCGCTTCCTATATTTTATAAGTAGAAACAGTAATGAATAAATAAATAGAGGTATATTTATTATCTAATATAACCTGTATCTTTATAACTTCATGTTATAATTGCGCTGTCCTTTATTAATAACAAAGATTAATTGTTCGACTTTTGATCACGTTTGTTACTTAATAAATTTAACTCTAATTTGAAGTAATATTACTAGTGTAATCTACAACTAATATCTTTGGTTTTCAAACGATATTGAAAGATAATCAAAATCATTTCATTGTTTTACTGAGAAAAGCAGAATAATTAGATAAAATAGAATTGGGTCGTCGAGCAAAATTATGTAATCTCATTGCTAAAATTAGACTTTGAACTTTGGACTACTTGTCTTTAGTTTTGCATATTTCTCTATAATAAATATCGCTATTGTATCGAATATTATTACATAATTATCTTTAAAAAATCGAGCTGTAATAATTAACAAAAATAATGTGGTAGAAAATAATTCTGGTCATTTTCTTCTAGAGCACCTAATTCACGTCTAAAAGCGAAAAGAAACCAAAATTCTATACATTGTAGATCAATGATCTCACATGTTACATGACAAAAATATCCAGTGACACGCGGGTAAAAGTACGAAAGCTTATTGCTTAGAACGTTATTATCTTTTGTAACGTATTTACTTTAATTTTTGTGATCAAAGAAAACCTTGCAAAACTCTAGATTGATAGATTAGATGTCCGATGTAATATCAAATAGTGTAATAGAAAAGAAGGAACAAATGTTGCTTTAGTATTGCACGGGCACTATTACTTAACTCTGCATCGCCTTTCCTTTGAATCCTTTGTTTTTTCATTATATAAATTTATTTATTAATATAATAATTTATTAAATGTCCTCAAAATTAAAATATTCACGGTAGGCATATAACTAACTATTATCACATTACATCCTAACATTTTAACAGAAGAGGCAGTTTATAACAATTTACTAAAGTTGTACACAATAAAACCGCGAACTTTAATGTGCTCGTTGATCAATATCCAAAAGTTCAGCTCTGCGACTATTATTACTGAATAGAATCATCGCAAACAATGAGAATTCATTTGCATAGCTGTTATTGATATGCTTGAAAGCTATGATCTGTACTCCTTTACCTGTGCCGTATAAAAAATCGTGGAATACAAATAAATGCCCGTATGAAATGGATTCATATTAAATGACACCTAGTATCATTCAATGACGAACCACTGATTTACGTTGCAATCAAGTAATAGGTTTATTCTGAGTTGGCGTGGACACAAGTTATGCAGTAACCTAGGGAGCAGGACTTTAATGTAATAATATTGGTTGGGATAAACACTGGAAGACACAGTGACCTTTATTTTCAGTTTATTTTCGTAAAGAATGCAACTCTCAATGCCTAGAGATATCTGTATGAGATTTTGCATGAGGAGAGCGATTTATTATCATTGACAATAATGCTCATCTTTATCAACGAAACATCGTGAATGGAATAGTCAGGTTCTTTCTCAATCTAATACAATACTTTTGGAATGCTTTCGGAAAATGTGTAGCTGCATAAAATATCCAACAAAAATTCTTACAAATTGTTATCAGAAAGAAATGATAAATAAGTTTCCATATTAGTTAATATTTTTTATAACAATTCTTACAATAAAACTTTTATTAAATTGAATATTCCTGTGTGTTGTTAACAAAATAAGCGTTTTTGTAACTAGTAATTTGTATATACATAAGTGCTACAAGAGCATTCTGGGTTAGTATTTAAACATCTTTGAAATTATTGTTGGTTGAGTTCCACTTAAATGTGTCAGACAAATAGCAACTAATCAAACTTTACTATTTACTAAAATTATGTTTATTTTGAAGTTAGATCCAATATTTTTTCAGTTGTAAAATAAAAATAGGAATGTGTTACATCATAGTACTGATAAAAAACAAAGTTATAAAAATGGTAATTTCATTCCAATGATGCCATTAAAGAAAAAAATCAGATAAAAAAAAAAAATGGTAATAAATATATATATCAAAATCTTTAATACTCTACTTTGTATTTTTTACATATTCATAGTGATAGCCACAGGCATGGCGTCACAACTGAATCTATTTGCATATTTTCAAAAAGAGGTAACTGTAAAATTGATAGGTCAAAAAAACAAGCAGTGTAATGTTATAAATAAAGAATATGCTTCTTTAAATTTCAAATTTCATATACGTAAAAATAAAAGTTCTTATTGTATAATAAACGATTCGATTAACTATTTGCATAATAATGTACAGTACTGTAGTAATGTATAATTATGACATTAAACCCTAGAATAACAATAAAATAAATGATGTCATTTTTTAACAAAGAAAATTAAACTATGCCTTTATGTAATCTTTGCAGGTTTAGATTTTAAAAAGCATATCGAAATTTATAAATGATTTGACAAATGCGGGTACAAAAATAAAATGAAAATCCAAGAACTATATCATTTACCTCTCAATTTTGGTCCCATAACTAATGATCCATAGATCACAAATTGATCTAGCCACAAGACTTCCTGCAATCATAAACAAAAATCCAGCTTCTGGGGAAACCCATGATGGAACAACAATACGAAATAGCTCACATATTTGTTTAAAAAATAATCTGTCCACATGAGCTTTTGTTATGTTTTCTTTTTATCACTTATAAGATATTTTACTTCGTCTTCTGAATATCTGCAAAAACATTACTACAAATGCCTGCAGGAATTGTATTTTTACGCACCTTTTGGTTGGACATGTTTTCTTCTTTCTTCTATTTTTTAAAATCCATATTAGTGTAACTGCACTTGCTGTTAATAGTATATTATTTCTTGTTAATAATTTACTATAATTAGGAGCCATGATAGAAAAATTCACAATACAATCAAAAACTGTCAACTGGATGTGATGTAATTAACCAACTTCATCAGCCTATTTTACAATTTACAATTAGAACTCCACGATTTCAAGATAGATATCCAAGAAGATTAGCGAAGCCGCGCACCGGAGATCTACTATCTCATCGTGACTCACCAAAGTGTTTAGTGTTGTATTCTAAAGTATGTATGTATACTCAGCATACTCAGTTGTGTCACAGAATAACCAGAAAGGACAACAGCTGATTTTTCTATTGTTATCGAGGGTGCGTCGTTTGAGGACCTTGAATTCATTGTATTCGAATCCGCCATATTGTAAACTCACAATGTTTATGTTTTGATAGTTGACAGTTACCATAAAAATGGTGTATTAATTTTTTTTATAGGCAAATATACGAAACAATTTTTAGTTTTTTTAACGTCCAATGTCCAACGCATTGCATTTAACTGCTTTGTATTTCAAATTAAGAATAAGCGAAAGAAAAAGGAATATGAATTAGTAAATTCATATGTATTTACATATGTACGTGGATATTATAACTATCGTAACTTGTAAGAACGGATAGATGAAAACTACTTGAACTTATATGCACACTTGAGAATTCTTAGTTCTTTATAATAAAACAAAGGCTATTTACGTAACATATTTATTACAACAATCTGAAAACATTATAAGTGCTCTAATAGGTACAGTCTCATCCATCTCTACAATACACTTTGTCGGTGATGCATCGACTGTAATATTTTACAATAAATTGGTATACTTTCATCGCTCAGTAACATTAAGCATAAATTGGTCAAAAGTTATTATTTATAATTCACACCTAATTTTATAGCTGTTAATGGTTTCACTGGATCACAAATAAATAATGTTGGCATGCGGTTTCAAACGATTTTACGTGAAATTTAAAAACATTCTATCTTCAAAATGTTTTCCACATACATAGGTATTATATAGCTCTCCAATTAATACCTCTTTCTAACAAATCTTCACGCTTACATACTTTTAGCCATTCCAAAGCACTGCAAAAGACCAGAAATTGAAATAGTTGTCCAACGTAACAAAACACTTACAGTTTATCATTTTTAGGGTACAGGAAGAAGCTATATCCCTCTGTTAATGTCGTATTGTTTTTGCAGGAGCGAACACTACACCACCGGGTGCCACCGGCGATAAGATTTTATAGAAATTTAGAATAAATTAAAAATAACTGTAGCCTTAGTAAACACACGATACGTAAACATAAACATTGTGAGTTTTCAACATGGCGATTTACGGTCATGCGCATAAATTCCATGATCGGGTCGTGTCCCTTCTGGTTATTCTGTGGTTGTGTGTTGTGGCGGTTGTGTCCAAGTGTATTCGAATGATTCGAATGGTATTCAGTGGTTGTGTGGTGGCATTAGTGGTACTTGGTGGTACGTAGCGGCGTGGCAGTTGATGGTTATCAGTTGTTGGTGGGAAATTTAAAATACAATTATTGCTTATAATTTATAAACGAATTAACTAATTAAAATTCAATTATAGACGAGAGAATGAAAAATAAATGAGCGAAATAACGTCTTTATACAAGAAAATAATTATTTTATTCTTGAAAATGATAAATTTTCAGAATTATTTACTGATTCGTGCACTATAAAGCTCGATATGTTATTCTTAAGTGCAATCCTTTGTATGGCAATAAAACAGGAATGAATTACAAATCAATTTATTCTAGAACACAATTAATTATGTTTTTATATAACCCTTGTTTATATATTTATACATAGTTATTCAACCGGTTGGTAGTTCGCGTAAGTGATTGATAGGGGGCGCATTCGGTAATGTGTCGCGTGCTTTATGGTGATATCAGAGATTGAGGTAGATCATGAATCTCATATCCAAACAACGGCAATCTGATTTTTCCTCATTTATTTTAGATGGTGTTAAACAGTGTTGATGTTCAATATTTTTGATAGACTTTTTAAGAAGTTTTTTTGTATTGGATAGATTCGGTTAAGTGTTGTGAATCATTCTACATAATCTTAAGGCCGGTGATACACCGGAGAAACTAATTTCATGAAATTTGTATGTGAAGATATTATATGAAAAAAATTTTCTGATTAGTACACATCAGGAAATCTTCTTATATACACTTGTTGCGTATACACATTTATGTAGAGTATTTGAAGATATGCCTTTCGAGGAAGATGACGTGCTTTTATTGTGGTGGGCAAAGCGCAGACAGCAAAATAGAGTCATTCGGAGAAACAGACAATTTTGGATGTACCCTACTAGTGAGAGAAATTTACAACATAATGCTACTGTTCTTGGAGACGAACTCAAACAACTTCCTCGTACTGTTCGTATCCTTTAGGCATTTTCATAGGTGTATATACTACAGAAAAGGCACCTCATTTTCTGCATTAGCCAACTATTAGTCGGTGAATGAAACAAGGGTAAGCCGAAACAAGTTACAACAAACAGAGTACGTTGCATTTCAGAAAACTTGTTTACGAAATCATGTCTGCCCTCCTGTCTCAGAAACACCAGGGTATTCCATTTCATTCGAATGTAGCGTAGAACGTTTATAAAAATAAAAATAATTTTGTTGTATTTTTATATTATTTTTTACTACGATGTAAAATAAGAAACCAGTATATCATCATCTAAGTTAACTTCGTATTTATTATTTTGGTTTTTGGCGTTATATTTATGTTGTTGAATAAAGGATTTACTTTTTACTGGACTTTACTTATTTTAATTTTTAATGTCTACGACTGCTTACTATTTTTGATAATATACATATTTATATCTTTCTACTCATTGTGAAGTATCTAAATATTAGTGCACATAATTTGTAACTACCATTTACAATGTAAATATCGCTTGGCAATACATTCGTGATGTTTATTATTCTGGAAAAACGCACTTTTTAACAGAATATATCTTAAAAATAATTTTCCTGTCTGTTTATGATATAAAATAAATATATTCTGACTGGGCTGTCAGGTTGTAGTCCAAAAAACAGAATGATGAAAATAGTTATACAATAAAATAGTATATTTTTGTAAAGTTCCTTTTTAATTTAATTTTACTTAGCACCTGGAAGAGGGGATTAGATTAAATTAATTGTGAAATCATATTGTAACTACATAACCTATTGCTGTCCGATGAATTTATAACATCACCTCAACCATCAATTCATCATAATCTGACTTGACAAAAACCGAATAGCACCATAGCCAATGATTAACCCTAACCATAGCACTTTCTGAATTCAGGCATTGTAGTTACTAACTAATCCTTTATAAAAGAGATCTCCAGATCTATATAACATTGTATATAATGTGAACATTGTTGCTACAGAGCCGCAATATTATTCTTTTTCTACTTACTACGACTTGCAGCGTTAAACAAATTTAGTTAAGATAAACGCCTTTGGTAGTCTCTTTGCATATATTCATAAAAAGAACTGTCAATTCCCATTATTATAAATTATATCTACGTTAAAAGGATGAAAATAATGCCTCAATTTGGACTAAACGTCAAAGATATTTTTCACTAATTTATTTTACAAATCGTACTTTATTCGTAATAATATTAATAACCTTATTCGATGGCATTTTTTTAAAGAAAATTGCATTTGAACTATCGAAAATTGCAACAATAATGGGCTGCATGTCGCCAGCCCCCCCCCCCACAATCGATTTTTTTAATTCTTTCTGGACTAAAGTTTTGTACCCATTTTGTACCGTTTTGTGCCAAAAATAAAAAATTTTGTACCTCGCCCGTTTAGAAGATATACTCAATTTTAGATGGGGGGGCCAGGGACATGCCAGCCCCCCCATGTCAGAATTTCAAAATTTCACTTATGCCATCGTATTGTACTAGTTTTGTACCGTTTTGTACCACAAAGCAAACATTTTGTACCTCGTTAGTTTTTGAGATATAATCGATCTTAGGTAGAGTGCTAGCCCCCCATATCGGAATTTCAAAATTTCACTTATGCCATCATATTGTACTAGTTTTGTACCGTTTTGTACCACAAAGCAAACATTTTGTACCTCGTTAGTTTTTGAGATATAATCGATCTTAGGTAGAGTGCTAGCCCCCCATATCGGAATTTCAAAATTTCACTTGTGCCATCGTATTGTACTAGTTTTGTACCGTTTTGTACCACAAAGCAAACATTTTGTACCTCGTTAATTTTTGAGATATAATCGATCTTAGGTAGAGTGCTAGCCCCCCATATCGGAATTTCAAAATTTCACTTGTGCCATCGTATTGTACTAGTTTTGTACCGTTTTGTACCACAAAGCAAACATTTTGTACCTCGTTAGTTTTTGAGATATAATCGATCTTAGGTAGAGTGCTAGCCCCCCCATATCGGAATTTCAAAATTTCACTTATGCCATCGTATTGTACTAGTTTTGTACCGTTTTGTACCACAAAGCAAACATTTTGTACCTCGTTAGTTTTTGAGATATAATCGATCTTAGGTAGAGTGTTAGCCCCCCCATATTGGAATTTCAAAATTTTACTTATGCCATCGTATTGTACTAGTTTTGTACCGTTTTGTACCACAAAGCAAACATTTTGTACCTCGTTAGTTTTTGAGATATAATCGATCTTAGGTAGAGTGCTAGCCCCTCCATATTGGAATTTCAAAATTTCACTTATGCCATCGTATTGTACTAGTTTTGTACCGTTTTGTACCACAAAGCAAACATTTTGTACCTCGTTAGTTTTTGAGATATAATCGATCTTAGGTAGAGTGTTAGCCCCAATCACTTCGGAAGCAACGTTTTGTAGAATTTCAATCGATTTGTCCTCGTTTATGTTTTTGTGATAAGAATGTACAGTGAAAACACTATCGTCTTTTAAAGTACAGTGTACTGTTACGGTCCAATTTTTCATTACGACCCTGTATTTATAGAAGTTCGTTTAATTACTACGCAATGCATTCGAACATACTACTAATCAATAATTTCAAGGTTTTAATGTAACATCTGTGAGAAATATATAGTGTCTTTGTATAACTGTGTAACCTGTATTTTCGTAAATTTGCAACTTATCCTATCATTTTAAAACAATATCCTCATATGTGATTTTAAGTCAAATATTTAACAATTCAATAATTTTGACCGGCGTAACTGCGTAGTGTCTGAAACCCAGGTGCGCGGCGGCACACGTGTTACTAAGGAAACAAGCAACTTGCCGGCTACTACCACAGAATAACCAGAAGGGACACGACCCGATCATGGAATTTATGCGCATGACCGTAAATCGCCATGTTGAAAACTCACAATGTTTATGTTTACGTATCGTGTGTTTACTAAGGCTACAGTTATTTTTAATTTATTCTAAATTTCTATAAAATCTTATCGCCGGTGGCACCCGGTGGTGTAGTGTTCGCTCCTGCAAAAACAATACGACATTAACAGAGGGATATAGCTTCTTCCTGTACCCTAAAAATGATAAACTGTAAGTGTTTTGTTACGTTGGACAACTATTTCAATTTCTGGTCTTTTGCAGTGCTTTGGAATGGCTAAAAGTATGTAAGCGTGAAGATTTGTTAGAAAGAGGTATTAATTGGAGAGCTATATAATACCTATGTATGTGGAAAACATTTTGAAGATAGAATGTTTTTAAATTTCACGTAAAATCGTTTGAAACCGCATGCCAACATTATTTATTTGTGATCCAGTGAAACCATTAACAGCTATAAAATTAGGTGTGAATTATAAATAATAACTTTTGACCAATTTATGCTTAATGTTACTGAGCGATGAAAGTATACCAATTTATTGTAAAATATTACAGTCGATGCATCACCGACAAAGTGTATTGTAGAGATGGATGAGACTGTACCTATTAGAGCACTTATAATGTTTTCAGATTGTTGTAATAAATATGTTACGTAAATAGCCTTTGTTTTATTATAAAGAACTAAGAATTCTCAAGTGTGCATATAAGTTCAAGTAGTTTTCATCTATCCGTTCTTACAAGTTACGATAGTTATAATATCCACGTACATATGTAAATACATATGAATTTACTAATTCATATTCCTTTTTCTTTCGCTTATTCTTAATTTGAAATACAAAGCAGTTAAATGCAATGCGTTGGACATTGGACGTTAAAAAAACTAAAAATTGTTTCGTATATTTGCCTATAAAAAAAATTAATACACCATTTTTATGGTAACTGTCAACTATCAAAACATAAACATTGTGAGTTTACAATATGGCGGATTCGAATACAATGAATTCAAGGTCCTCAAACGACGCACCCTCGATAACAATAGAAAAATCAGCTGTTGTCCTTTCTGGTTATTCTGTGCTACCAAGGAGCATATCATATAAGAGTGACGCATTCCACGTTAAAAATTGGACCCTTACGCTAGCACACTCTGACGGGCATATGGCGTACTAAATTCGTAAACAACCACGATGGCGGCATTTTTAAATTACTATAATATTTTCTTTTGGTACTAAATATGCTCTAAATGCGTGTTTCGATCTTATTTGATCTCATCAGTGCGATATATCTATAAATATAGAAATCACAGACACGTATTTACGTGCATATAAATAAAAATTAATTGAATTACTTAATTTGTGTCTTAGACATGCATACGCTGCCTAACCTTTCTCGAGTTTCGATTCTTGGATCTATCATTAGAAGACTAACAAATATCATGAAATTTCCTGATAATTAAACTCATAGATATATTTAACAATTGTTCTTGAACTAAAGGTTGATCGCTGTTAACACAAGTGTACCATGAAAAACTAATCTTTCGCAAAGTTACCAACAATTTTTTCTGATTAGAATTTACATGATCAAACGATTTCAACAACACAACCATTCTATCGTAAATGTTATTAATATGTAATACCAAACTAAGAGTGGGATAAAGAAAACTAAAAGTATGATGGAGTTCTACATTAGCAGAAAATAAAAAAGATTTACAAACCTATCACCTTCAGGTAAATTAAGCTTTCTTAGAAAAAATCCACATATGTATGTACATAAGGTGACAACTTGATAATTTAAATCATTTTATCATTAATTGGAACATTTAGAGAAGAATCTTCTAATTCATTCTTATTCAACATACTATTTCTACCACTTTCAGGTTCAATCCCAGCAAACAAAATTCAAATTTCGCGCAATTATTTTTAGTAACTACAACATAATCGTATAAAAAGAACTATTAATCTGAAACAAATTTATAGGTCATTTCATGTTTCAGCGTTGAAGTTACTAAAAATAATTGCGCGAAATTTGAATTTTGTTTGTTGGGATAGAAGTCATATATGATTGTAGATGAGATATGTCCACTATCTTGCTCACAATTGAATCCGATACAATGAGAAGACACAAAATTATTTAAAATACAAGTTTTAGAATTGGCAATAAATTGATGAAAACTTGGATTTGTATTAAGACCATAACACTGACATAATACACCAAGCAGATTCTCTAAGCGATCTTGATTAATGATCTTGTTTGTAAGTGTCTAGTTTATTGCACAAGAAAATAAAACCTCGAAGAATATGAATCCAACTCACTTTCACTGATAGTGATTTTATGACAGTACTGTAGGTAAGTTTCAAGTACGCTGTGCTACTTAAACTTACGTAACTTTCAAATTGATAGTGCTCAATTTTTTCAAGGCTTTCATACTGCAATTTTAAGTATTCTGATTTACAAGTAACACAACAAGTCTATGATTGGAGCCTAAATCTGCATAACTTACAACTTTGAATAGAGTTTAACCATGCCTGTTCTCTATCATTAGAAGGAGGGTAAAAAAATGTCTATTTTGATAACCCGAATCAGGTAAAATATTGAAATAATATCGACTTTCGCAACCTGGAATTTTACATTTGTATTTGTGTACACTTGAAAAAGTCTTAAAAATAAATTTTTACCTAATTATTACAATGAATTATTATTACTCCAGCAACAATTAATCAAATAAAACAACAAGTAAGAATAACAAAACTTACCCAAAACTTCTTACTGTTTTCTTTATAACCATATAACCTCACAAAATAATTTGTAAACACTACTAATTTGTAGATATTTTCGTTACCATGCACTGTTGCCATATCGCACACTTTTATAGCTAACCATATTTATTCAGATTTCTTGTTAATAAGAACAATAAAAAACGATTTTTTCACAATAACGCTAAAAACTTTCTCATTCTTCATATTAAAACCTTCTTTGATGTTTGATTATCATCCCTTTAGATACAAAGCTTACAAAGATTTGGTAACAATACAATATTTAGTACTCCATATGAATCAAAGATAGCGCGCACATCTTGCCCGAAATTACAAATTTGAACGAAATACCCGTGTGTGCTACTACGCATCGAGGATTAACGCAGCTGAAACTCGACGACTGCGCACCCAGATACCGCCATCTGTGTCGGGAAGGCCGATTACAAACACGCCGACAGCACACGTGCAATAACAAACGTCGCACGCAGCTGTACATGTATGACGGTGTGCTTTTCTCATAGATAGTATGATAAATAAAAAGTTGAGATGCTTCCTAAAAAGAATAAGCTTAATTTTTCAAATTTTTGAGAAGTTTCCATCATGCGATACACAATTGCACTCAGAAAAAAAATACATAGCTCAAATGAAAAATTGTGCAGGCTTATTTTTAGTTTGAATGTCCCGCCTCCACTGGCTTGGGTTTAAAAAAAAAAAGGATGTAACGGACAGTCGTTGGTGGGATCATGTTATGTACAGTTATGGAAATAAAGAGAATATGTTTTAAAGTTTAAAAAGTCTTATCTACATTTTATTTTGACAAGGTAGAGGGTAAAAAGGACTACAGTTTTCAGAAGTGGGATTCGAAGTATCCAATTGTTGTTGCTGTTCTTTGAAGGATCGTGCGTAATATCGATACTGGAATTTGGTTAGACGGGTTCGGAAAAGAACATAAAATGTCTACCGAAGAAGTAAGCAACGCGGGTACCGGTCAGAGTGACCAGGTACAGTATGTACTTGATAACAGAGATTCGTCGAGGTATTTCCATAATGTTGAGAAAGTTTTGCCGGATTTTGATCCAGTAAAAAATAATATTGGTATAAACGACTGGATCGCAAAAATTGAAAGTTTTGCCGAATTGTATGAGTGGGACGATGTTGCCATTAGACACTATGGTTTATCAAAGCTAGTGGGAGTTGCTAAAACTTGGCGCGACAGTGTTGCAGAGCCACCGCAATCATGGGCGGAATGGTGTGAATTATTACGGGATAACTTTCTGTTTGAAGATAGTAGTGTAACATTACGACTTGCTGCACAAAACTATAAACTACGACAAGGGCAAGACATAATAGAATATTATTTTGAAAAATTATCACGATGCAACAAATGCAAAATGGAAGAGAAGGAAACAATTGAATGGATTGTACACGGTTTGCAAAATGTTCGATTTAGGGATTTTTTAGGACCACTGTCAAGGTATGAGAAACCTAGTCAATTATTGAATGATTTAAAAGCTGGTGCTAAGTATATTACAAATGCCAAGCCAAAACATCCAATCGCTACAACTAAAGATGTTGATAAACAGGAACAACCAACCCAAAGTACTGTCGATAGTAGGCAGCGTAAAGGAATTTGTTTCAAGTGTTGAAACCAGGACATTATGCGAGAGATTGTCCATTGAAGAAACGAAAAGAAGATGAAATGGTTTCTAGTACTGATAATACAATTTTAAAGATTGGAGATGATACACATACAAAATATTTTAAAATGGGTTACCTTAATGATAAAGAACTTATGTGCTATGTAGATCTAGGGAGCAGTTGTGTTACTTTACGATGTGATATTGCAAAGGAATTGGGGTTTACCTATTATGAAATAAGCGCAGAACCATTAATAGGATATGGAGGCGGATTAGTGAATCCAGTAGGTATTTTTACGGGTAGCCTTACTATCGATGGAGTTACTGCAAAGGTTAAAGTGCACGTGGTACCAGAGAATTGTCAGAAAATACCAGTCATTGTAGGGCATCCATTTACGGAACAGGGACATATTAAGATTACTAGTACGAATAAAGAACTTATCATTGAAAATTGTCAAAGTGAACTACCAGTTACTATGGTTAGACCATTATCAAAAGGTTTAGTATGTACAGATAGTGACACTGTTATACCAAACAATTACCTAGGACATATTGCAGTGCAAAGTGACTTTAAAAATCAGGAACTATGTGTGGAAGGAGGTTTAAGAAGAGGACATGCGATACCTAGATGTGTCATTCATACAGACAACGATGGAAAATCTGTGATACCTTTACTTAACATATCAGGTTCAGATTTGGAATTAAAAACTGGTGAGCGAGTCACCCGAGCAGAGGTCTGTAAGGAATCTGAAATTAACAAATATAAAGAGTTAAGTAAGAATGAACGACAGGTAAACACGACAGATATTGTTATAGAAGAAGTCGACACAGAACTGGAAGGTTCTGATGCTAATAAATTATTGAAGCTACTAAATGAATATAAAGATGTAGTGGCGCGTAACATGCTACAGTTAGGTGTTACAGATAAGTTGAAAATGAAAATTGAACTAACATCAGACAAGCCTATTTATTACAAACCATATAGACTATCGTACCATGAGAGGGGACAAGTGCGTGACATTGTTGATGAACTAAAGAAGGCCGACATCGTCGAAGATTCCACTTCTTCCTATACTAGCCCGTGCATACTAGTGAAAAAGAAAACAGGTGAGGTAAGGTTATGCATAGACTATAGGGCGTTAAACAAGTGCACCATTAAGGATCATTATCCATTAGCGAGGATAGATGATCAGTTAGATCTTTTGTATGATAAGCAGTATTTTACTAGTTTAGACTTACGTAGTGGTTATTATCAAGTACCAATGGAAGAGTGTTCAAAACATAAGACTGCTTTCATTACTCCAGATGGAACATACCAATTTAAACGAATGGCCTTCGGTCTGTGTAATGCACCATCTATTTTTCAACGTTTAATGAATTTAGTTTTAGGTAATTTAAAATATTCTATAGCTTTATGTTATTTAGATGATACGATCATACCATCTGTAAGTGTTGATGAAGGTATAGAAAATTTAAGAGAGGTTTTAAATGCTTTAAGAGATGCGAATCTCACATTACGGTTAGATAAATGTCATTTCTTTAAAACAAAGATAGATTATTTAGGGTTTGAGATAAGTAGAGAAGGGATAGCCCCTGGAAAATTAAAGCTGAATAGTATTGTAAATTTTCCGCGGCCCAACGATGTACGAGCTATACGTAGTTTTGTAGGTTTATCGAGTTTCTTTAGGCGATTTGTCAAGAACTTTGCCATTATTATGAAGCCATTGACAGACTTATTAAAGAAGGGATCAAGCTTTCATTGGTCAACCGAACAGGAAAGTGCTTTTAAGTTAGTCAAACGATGTTTAAGTAACGAGCCTATTCTCGCCATTTACAACCCTTCGGCGAGGACAGAACTGCATACGGACGCAAGTCAGGTTGGACTTAGTGGAATTCTATACCAGGAGCAAGCTGATCGACGATTGCATCCTATTAGTTACTATAGTCGAAAGACAACTCCAGAAGAGTCCCGATACCATTCATATGAACTTGAGGCTCTTGCAATTGTTAATTCTGTAGAACGGTTCAGGGTATATCTAATTGGAATTCATTTTATAATTCGTACAGATTGCAACAGCTTAAAATTGCTGCAGAATAAACGTGACTTAAATCCGCGAATAGGCAGATGGTTTATTAAATTGTCAGAATATGACTATCAAATAGAGTACCACGCAGGTTCAGTTAACACAGTAGCTGATTCTCTTAGTCGTTACCCTGTCGAGGAAGGCAAGGAAACGGAATTAACAGGATTGCCCATTTTACATGTAAATGTAACTACAGATTGGATAGCTGCAATGCAAAGAACAGATCCAGAAATTCTTTCGATTAGCGACAGGTTGGAAGCCGGAGACGTCGCAACGCATGCGAAATTTACTATGTGTAGTGCCCGAATTTATAGATCAAAAAATAACCGATTACGATTGTATATACCAGAAGAGTTACGATATGACGTTGTGAGTGAAGCCCATCGAAATGTGAGTCATTTAGGAGTAGACAAGACACTTGAAAAGATTAAAGAAACATATTATTTTCCAAAGATGAGGGAGTTTATTACGAAATATGTTAATCGATGTATTAGCTGCTTATATCACAAAGTACCAGGTGGAAAATCTGTGAGACGATTGCATCCACTAGAGAAGGGAGATACATGCTTTCACACAGTGCATCTAGACCACTTAGGACCATTTAAGCGTTCCCAAAACGAAAACAAATATATTTTAGGATTAGTAGATGGTTTTTCGAAATACTCAGTGCTCAAGGCGGTGCCAGACACAAGCGCGGCTGAAGCTGTAAGATTTATGCAAGAATTTTGTTGCCATTATGGTAAGCCATTTCGGGTTATCACTGATCGTGGTACTGCGTTTACTGCTCACTCATTTGAAGAGTTCTGTAGAGCATATAACATTATTCACGTTAGAGTTAGCGCAGGTACACCAAGGGGCAACGGACAAATAGAGAGGCTAAATAAAACCATTCTTAATTGCTTGTCAACCAGTCTAGACTGTGAAAACGGAGATGATGCGTGGGAAGAGAGGTTATTTGATGTACAGTGGAGCCTGAATACCACGATGCATCGCATAACAAAATGTACACCCTATGAATTAGTGTTCAGATACCAGGCAATAGGTTTGCACGATAATCCTTTAACAGTGGAAATAGCCAAAATAAACGCGAGCACTATTGAAGACAAACGGTTGCAAGTCAGCAATTTACTGAAGGAAAACCAGAGGAAGATGTATGAACGTTCTAATGTTGGAAAGGATAATCAGCCTAAGTTCTCTGAAGGTGACCTAGTTTTGGTCAAAATCCAGATACCAGCTACAGGAGACAGCCGAAAGTTAGAGCCAAAATATAAGGGGCCTTATACTATTGTACGCGTGTTAGATAAGGATAGATATGTTGTTGAAGATATATTAGGAGAACAACAAAGTGGAAGACTTTACAAGGGTATATTATCAGCGGAAAGATTACGACTTGTTTCTGAAAATAAGAGTTAGGTATTAAGAAAATACGTGTACGGTATATTATGTGACGATCAAGTTTTGTTAATGTTTGTTACAAATAAGTATTAGGTTAGGACATGTGAAGACTTTAGTATGTAAGAAATACATTTTGTAAAGTGTTTAGAGTTAATTAAACCAAGGCAGTACGAGGACGTACATTTTCTCAGGAAGGGCCGAATTGCAGGCTTATTTTTAGTTTGAATGTCCCGCCTCCACTGGCTTGGGTTTAAAAAAAAAAGGATGTAACGGACAGTCGTTGGTGGGATCATGTTATGTACAGTTATGGAAATAAAGAGAATATGTTTTAAAGTTTAAAAAGTCTTATCTACATTTTATTTTGACAAGGTAGAGGGTAAAAAGGACTACAATTGTGAGGTGTGATTAGGTTACTAATAATACGCACACATGAAATTTGTGTTATTAAATGTTACTTTTACGCTCTTCAAACTTTTACATACAAAATACATTTTTCAAAATTATCCGTTATAAATTGAAGTAATAACGTTGACACTTCTGTCAGGTTCGTATCATTACAACCGTGTTGTTTTCACAGATAACGCGATAAACAAAAAGTTGTGATGTCTGCCCGTAGTCGGAATAAGCTCAATTTTCCAAAATTTGACAAAATTTCCATATCATGCGATACATGATTCAGAAAAAATCTCCTTTTAAAAGAGCCATAATAATTGCACGGTTCCAATTTAAAATTTTGAGGTTAGGTGATATTATTAAAAATTTGCGCAAAAGAAATTTATTTTATAAAGCGTCACTAAAAGCATTTAGATTACAATTTGAATTGCTTCAAACCGTATCTTAATATCTCAAGTAACAAAAAAGTTACGGCAAATAACAGAAATTATTAGATTTCAGTTTTTCTTCAATATGAAACAAATGAAGCACGACAAACAAAATTTGAAGATGGATTCTTAGTGAGCTTTTGAATCAACACCTTTTTGCTAATTTAACCGTCTCTCTATGTCTTCAAATGAAAAAGTTACCCATGTTGTCCCTACGAAATCCGAGCACCCTGTATATACCAGCCCCCATTTTTTATACAGGCTGATTGGTGAGAATGTCTTATTAAAAGTATTATACAAACGGAAAGGAATTTTAAAACAAAATTTTGCAGTTGAATATGAACTATCACGTGAAAATAGTGTATTGTATTTAAACATCCTGTATAAAGCTACAGAGACGAACTGCAAATGTTGTGTAACTACATACTATCAACTATGCGTATGCAAAATTTCAGTCATCTCTTTTACTCCTACATGCCGTAATATCACTATAAAGTAAGATCGGTATCTGTTACTTTTTTTCTTTAATTGCGAATAACGCAGAAGGCACGATATTTAGGTATAGGGTATGATATATGAAATATCTGTAGAATTTATCGCAGAAGCCGAATTAGTAATTAAATTTATAGCATGCTATTCAAAAAATTGAAGTTGATGCCCACTTCCGGTTAAGCGGAAGTGATATTTATTCAAAAAATATTTTCACGTGATAGCTCATATTCAATCATATCCAACTGCAAAATTTTGTTTTAAAATTCCGTTCCGTTTGTATAATAGTTTTAATATGCCATTCTCACCAATCAGCCTGTATACATAGATATTAAATATGTATTGTTAAATAAATAAGTTTTTCTTATGCTTTAAATTCTCATCAGTTTTACTATAAATCATTTTGTTATATTTTAGTTAAATGTCATCTCTTTAAGCACTCCTTTTCACTGTCATGGCAAATATTGTCCTGCTTTTAAATTAAAGATATTCAAATTTACGAATGTAGTCTTATTGTTACTAGTATAGTTATGTACTAAAGAACTGTAATGTAATAAATGAACTACAATACGATAACATAACACAACTTTTGAAATTCTGATGTTATGACGAGTTTATCTTGTACTCGCCTCATCTAAAATCCATTATATCCCAATTAGAGTAGTACAAAACGTTCCGTTTACAGTACAAAACCCTACAAAACTACTACGAGCATTAGTGAAATTTTGAAATTCCGATATGGGGGGGCTACCACTCTACCTAAGATCGATTATAGCTCAAAAACTAACGAGGTACAAAATGTTTGCTTTGTGGTACAAAACGGTACACAACTAGTACAATACGATGGCATAAGTGAAATTTTGAAATTCCGATATGGGGGGGCTAACACTCTACCTAAGATCGATTATATCTCAAAAACTAACGAGGTACAAAATGTTTGCTTTGTGGTACAAAACGGTACAAAACTAGTACAATACGATGGCATAAGTGAAATTTTGAAATTCCGATATGGGGGGGCTAACACTCTACCCAAGATCGATTATATCTCAAAAACTAATGAGGTACAAAATGTTTGCTTTGTGGTACAAAACGGTACAAAACTAGTACAATACGATGGCATAAGTAAAATTTTGAAATTCCGATATGGGGGGGCTAACACTCTACCCAAGATCGATTATATCTCAAAAACTAACGAGGTACAAAATGTTTGCTTTGTGGTACAAAACTAGTACAATACGATGGCATAAGTGAAATTTTGAAATTCCGACATGGGGGGGCTGGCATGTCCCTGGCCCCCCCATCTAAAATTGAGTATATCTTCTAAACGGGCGAGGTACAAAATTTTTTATTTTTGGTACAAAACGGTACAAAATGGGTACAAAACTTTAGTCCAGAAAGAATTTAAAAAATCGATTGTGGGGGGGCTGGCGACATGCAGCCACAATAATGGCATCTGTAATTTAACTTAAAGATATGTAAAAACAATTTTTTACTTTATATATTTAATACATAACCTCTTTTTGCCTCTCCTTTGCATGCGTTTCATAAATACTTAACGTTTTTTATCAATATATACTGCACAAAATCCAATAAATAACGTTCGTAGTATAAAGTAAACGGCATTAATAAAAGTACCTTTATTAATCACTTTGACATATGTTTGACATTTAAAATAGTGTAATTTACACCACCCTGGTGCAGATAAACAATCCTGGTGCAGCACTGGTTTTGTTTACACCGTGCAAAGGAACGAAAATCTGGTGGAAAGTGTAGTTCAGTGCTGCACCGTGCTACACTTTTTTAGCAAAGGAAAAGGGCTCTTGTCATGACCTTGTCATAATATATATACTTGACAGTGACAGAATCGTTCTTTTTTGCGTTACTCCACAAAAAAATAGTACCGATATAAATATAATTGTTTATTAATAAAATTGTTAAAATTTTGCTCGTTACAAAAAATATTATACCTACAAACCACGTTCGTGAAGACCATTTCCAGCATTCGCCCTAATAAAATCGGCGTTCATGCTGTAAATACGTCTTCCCGAACTTGGTATGTAAATTACCTACCTACTATTTTCTACTCCGGTGCTATAAAGTTCACTTTACGACACCCGTTTTGGTTGCATAAAGTATTACTTTATCGCACGCTAATTTTACATGTCAAACAATACCAGTCATGCAAAACATGCCTCTCATTTTAATCTTTTTTGAACTTTTAATAGGTAACCGAAATAGAAAAAATAGTATAAAAGACACGTTTCATAAGCTATTTTTGCGCACTTGTTCTTTAGAAAACTCGCCTAGCGACTCGTTTTCTTGAACGCGCGCGCAAAAATCGTGCCATATGAAACTTGTGGTATCTGACGATTTAACAAGGACTGTATTTGTTAAATCGTCAGATACCGAAGAGATAACTGCTGTTTAACCGTTTAAGGTGCGGTTAAAATATAGTAGATTCCTCAGTCGGTAACTGAATTAAACTTTTATAGCTTTTGGCCGATTTAGAAAGAATTAATTGTATATTTTGTATTAAACATGACGATATGATGCCTCCGGAGGGACTAAGCTATTTTGTTTGTAAAAATAACGTCAAAATTTATTTCAAACAACGAGTAAATAGCAATGAATTGAAATAATTTTGCATTTAGAATATAAGGAAAAAATCGTAGATGAATGCCAAATTGCGAAAATTGTAAATAAAGCATTCGTTTTTGCAAAAGCTATGTCAGTAGCTACAACAAGTTATATGATTAATATCTGTCAAATTAACTTTGGCACTTGTCTGTCGATAATTGATTGTGCGTATTAGGTTGCCTAATTTGATAAATTTAGGAAATAAGACAAAGAAAATATTTTAGTAATCGCTGCCAAAAACAATGTTTATAAGGGTAAGTTGAAAAAAATCATAACTCAAGTTATCAAATTGTACGTTTTCTATTTAGTGCAAACAAAATCTTATGAGAAAATACAAAAAGATTAAATCCAAAATTGTTTACATAATTTTATGCAAGGTTGTGTATGTATGTATTTGAAAGTTTACCTGTACTAAAAATAATTTATTTCGTTCTGCATAAATTATACATATAGTAAGAAATAAATATCAAATACAACAAACTTTTAAATGTATTATGGATGAAATAGAAAATTTGTTCATTTTTAAAAAACAAACGTTACAAAGAAATTAAAATGTTTGTGTATTTCGTTGAAAAATATATTTTTTTGTAGGAAAATAAGACAAGTTTGATATACACTATTATGTTTATTGAAACCAGGAAATATGCTGCAGATGTTAAGCAGTGAGGTAGCGTTCAAAATACCTTACACCCGCTACACCGAAAGAATTGTATTATTATATGGGTACTTGATCTTCACAATATCCGAAATCAAACCGTGATAGCACTGTATGCAGCTGCATAGGTATCTATATCTTCGAGTATACCAAGGCTTCAATGCGCACGCGTCACCTTTTTTTCCAGATTTCTTGTTTACAAAAATGGTTTTTGACATGAATCCACCCTTGATTTTTTACAGTTTTAGAATAAATATGTGAAAACGTGTGTATTTATTTTTTACCTTGGCTAAACTTCCGTATGTCGACCACTGAATTGACAATTTATATGCAGTTTAACGGAAAGTACACGTTTTACTGAGTTCAAAATGACCCCCCTTTTTGCGGAGATCAGTCTAGGAAAAAGCGATGTAAAAAGTGCTATTTCTAAGTTATGTTTCACTGGTGTTTTGACATTTCTGCGAGGATTTTCAGCTCATCCAGTCAGAATTATGAAAGATCGAGCGGTAATTTAAAACGTCGTTTGGGAATGAAAAAATAGTCATTTATATTTTGTAGTATCTTTTAATACTGAAAGATTTCAGCAACTAAAAAACATATCTCCTCGTGTATTCTATTAAATTTAGTGCAAATACATTATATAAAATAGGAACGTACCTATCTAAAGAATTAGTTTAGTTTTAATGGACCGGTTGCAATTAGGAAAAAATCGCTAATCGACATGCGCGGCGCGAACTAAATCACAGTGCATGAACTACGAAAGTTCTCCATGTCCGCGTTGTTCCCAATACGTTGATAACTTGTTAAAATTGAAGTTTTTTAACTTCCTCAAATCTTTCGTCCACATTTTTAATAAGAGAAACGTTCGAAGATGATGACAAGTTCCAACAACCGCATGCGATATTCACATTTGATTCACATCGTCCGCGTCCAGACTGCTACCAACATTGTAACTTCAAATAATCTAGGTGCATAACAGTCACAGTCACCATGGTTACCGGGCATAAGCAAAGAACATTTTTTTATAAATGAAATCGATGCATTGCAATTAATAACAATTAAGAGACATTTGACAAAATGTTAAATCTAATATTAAAAATATCTTCAAATTTAGCCAAAATAGTATGTAAATATTCATAATTTTTTTCTTAATATTAACTTACACATTTAATTGTGTATATGACACGTAAATAATTATTTTAAAAATAAAATGTATGCCTTAACATCAAATTTCGCTGTTTAAATTTAATAAAACACAAAAGAAGAAATGTTTTTTAGTCACTGAAATATACTTATTAATTGTATTAAACGATACTGCAAAATCAAAAATGATTATTATTTTTATATTCCTCAACGACGTTTTTTAAAATTGCCGCTCGATATTTCGTAATTCTGACTGGATCAACTGAAAATCCTCACAGAAATGTCAAAACACTAGCGAAACAAAACCTAGATATAGCACTTTTTAGATCGATTTTTAGGTATCTTAGACTGATTTCCGCAAACAAGGGGTTCGTATTGAACTCAGTAAAACGTCTACATTCCGTTAAAGTGCATATAAATTGCCAATTCAATGGTCCACATACGGAAGTTAAGTAATCCTCTCTCTTCAAAGCAGGGCTGTGCCATCACTCAAGATATCAAAGAAAAATACGTTGAAAGTTTATTTTACATACATATGTGTTCGTCATACCCGTCTGCCCGTATCCGCGTACATTTGCTTTAGTAGGTCCATTGAGAGAAAGACAATACAGAATGTTGTATTTTCCTTCCTTTGATACTTTCGGTAAATTTTAACATAGGTGAAATATAAAATTATCCATATACCTATTTAGTAGTACTTTATGTACTTACATACATAGTATATGCATAATACACATTTCTTGTAAAACGTAGTCTAAACGCATTCTAAACGAGATATTTGCATTTTTTTGCTGGAAGTACAAAACCGATCATTTCTTACAGCTTGAGAATAGTTTATATTCTACACTTACGTTATAGATCCATGTAATGAAAATCTGAAATACAAATATTGTAAAATAAAAGAAATAATACTTTGCTTTGTTAATTTAATTAAAATTAAATGGTTTAACAGTATTTACAGTATCAAAGAAACGGCTAAAACCGTCGATTATATTGTAGATATTTATAATTAATTGCAACAAGTTTATGGTATCTATAATACGCGAAGGCCATACACATCGTACGATTACATTCTCAACATTTTCTATTACCTGATAGGCAGGTACGCAACCGTGGAAGCGGAGATGTATATTTCGAAACTGATTTTAGCTAATTTAATATATTTGTTGAGATTGATATTGGTAGAGTCCTCTATATATTGCTAGATGTTTTAAATCGGCCATTTTTTACGTGATCATCTGTTACGAATCGTCTATGGTATTGTGCCCACCTTAACGTATCAGAAACCGGGCATAAACCTGTGGGATTTTATCAATACCAAAATATTGGAAATTTGGAATTAAATATAATTTGTTGTTCTCTGCCTAAATTATTTCCAGTTGTCTAGAAGTTACCAGAAACTTTATTATTTTAAATAGAATATATCGGAATCACGAAAGAAGAGCCCTGCGTCTCAAATTGCCGCGTCTAGTAACAACACACATTTCGACAATTATTAGTCAAGATCATAGATGGTCAAGATACTTTAAAAGATAAAGATAACAACATAAACGCATGTCATTCCACATTCGTCCGTAACGTATCTGTAGGACAGACGTTTCATTGACTTGGTGTCCCTAGCAATGTACAAGACAAAGATAGAAATGTACCCAAAATGATTATACCAACTACAGATAACCGCAGTTCGGGACGTAATTTGATTAACGTTGTTTTACTCGTTGTCGAATTTCAAATAGGTAATGTTTATAATCAAATCACTTGTATTACAACCATTCTGACGATACCCTTATAGCGTTTTCCACTCGGACATTTAGAGCGCACTAAAAGTGCACTAACTCGGTGTTGGCTGTTCCACTGGTCTTAGCACTCACTGCAAGCAAAAATCATATGTGTTCCATTAGTAAATTTCGTGCTGCTTACGTAGAAGTGACGACATGTGAGCGTCACTACATTTGACCTTGAGTGCGAAAAACTGGACCTCTCAAAATTGACGGGGCCACTTGTAGTGCAATCTGAAGTTATTACAAGTTATTCAGTTTATTGTACTTTCGATAAGTGGGTATATAAATGCATACAGTCAATATTTTATCGGGTAATCTTTATGGACGAAAATATTCAGCAAATTACTATTAAATTTTGAAACATACTACTTTATGATATTCTCAGATACAGATAATGATACGAATTGTTCCTAATCATCATCCATGAAATACGTTGTTGCGTATTTTATACATCTTGTCTACTAAAAGACCATTTTCAGAAATGAATAATAATTAAACAATCATTGTACGTAATAGTTTCTGCCTAATTCTTCATCTGCTTTTCCTTTATACGTATTACTAAGTATTTACTTTTATAAAGATTTTCATTTTTTTTGCGATGAGCAATTCATCTCGACAAAGCATTAAAGCCCTAACGCCAGTTTTATCGACATACCTATGTTACACGTATTGCACTAGCTCTGAGCGAAGGCAGAATCAGTGATTACGTCATATGATGCTACTCTAGGGCAGTGTCGGTGCAGCACGAGTTCCCCCAGTGGAAAACGCTATTAAGTTGTATGCTTAAAGTTTGACACTTTGATACACCGTGTCCGTAAATGTTTGAAGCTGACGTCTGTCAAGATGTATGCAATATCTGTGCTTAAAGTTTACCACCCTGAGAATTTCAGTTGGTTTATTCCTCTATGGCCATAGTCGCGCGTCTGTAATTTCGTTGGGTTTGTTTTGTTGTCATTGCAATGGTTTCATAGCTGTAATTTTTTATAATTATTAATTTTAATTAGCAATAAGCGTTTGCAAAAGGAAGCATATTGTGTTTGATTTTAAGAAACAATTTTAATAATTATACTGAAAGTAACTACCGCGTGGGACGCTAATGTTAATTCGTACGATCGAAATCAGATGTAGTGTGCATGGATGTATTATATATGGATAGCGTCTAATATACTAAACAAGTGCAGCGCATTGACTCCAACATTAGAGTGAGAGGTTGCACAAGTGAGATAGAGCTAGAATAGGCAAAGGATTCATATACGCCCATAAGATTTACATTGTTATTTTGGTTTCGTTTAGGTATTTATCCGTTTATCTCCTTTAATATTGATCGGATACCGACTTAAATATATGAAATGCGTAGCGGAATAAATAGAGAATAACTTGTACTTTGGTTTTTATTATAGATACCTAAGTAAATACTATTAAATATATTAAGAAAGCCCATGAATGCGTTTCCCCATATAGGTATGAAATATATGTTAAATCTTCCGCACAAATAATATATAATACTTACCTTTTAGCGTTATATGGATAAGGTGGTGCATAAAAAATATTCGTAAGCAAGATTTTCCCAATACATATATTAAATGAAATTGATTTTTAAAGTGATTTATGGGATATTGATAATCTTTGTGCCAAAAATCACAAAACTATTTTCAATATCTTTGTCTCAGGTATTGGCGCGTGAAATATACAATTACAGACACGTTAAAATTGGATAAAACAAGACATCTAGATGTCTTGTTTTATCCAATTGTAGTTTAATATTTTTACATTCTTTTAACTATAGAGATAAACCACTTAGTCAATTAACCAATTAGTCAATTCCCATTTTGGTGATGTATTCATTTTGAATCTGAGAGGTCATTTATTTTCTGGCTATAAAGATGAACTAACAGTTCGAAACCGGTAGCCTAAGGTTTTATTAAAGAAAATTGTGAGAAAGGACCATAATTCTTTTACTATTTATTTAAACATTACCCACACAGAGTCCACCATGGAATCTCATTAATATTTTAATGTTTGTTTAAATTTGAGCAATATATTTTTTTCTTTGTTAATAAGAATTAATTTTTAATTTAGTGTATTTCATGCTCATTATACGATGTTTATATATTCCTTTAGTTTATGGTAATTGTATATTTCACGCGCCAATACCTGAGACAAAGATATTTAAAGTAGTTTTGTGATATATTATAATAATTTACCATAAACCATACCATACCATAAACTAAAGGAATACATAAAATTCGTATAATGAGCATGAAATAAACTAAATTAAAAATTAATTCTTATTAACAAAGAACAAAAATGTATTGCTCAAATTTAAACAAACATTAAAATATTAATTTATTAAAACTTAAACTAATACAAAATTATTTATTGGTGTTTAAATATTACCATCTTTGTATGCATCGGCCTAATTCTTACGCCTCCTGCATTAATGGTGTTATTGTAGTGATGCAATCTCAAAATGAAATAATTGTGTAAAATTAGTTTAATTAATTGGTAATGGTGCGAATTTAATGATTGTTGTTCATAAAAGTGATTCTGCAAGTTTTTAAAATAATATAACGCTAAAAGGTAAGTATTATATATTATTTGTGCGGAGGATTTAACATATATTTCATACCTATATGGGGAAACGCATTGATGGGCTTTCTTAATATATTTAATAGTATTTACTTAGGTATCTATAATAAAAACCTAACTACAAGTTATTCTCTATTTATTCCGCTACGCATTTCATATATTTAAGTCGGTATCCGATCAATATTAAACGAGATAAACGGATAAATACCTAAACGAAACCAAAATAACAATGTAAATCTTATGGGCGTATATGAATCCTTTGCCTATTCTAGCTCTATCTCACTTGTGCAACCTCTCACTTTAATGTTAGAGTCAATCCGTGAACAGAATGCGCTATCCATATAATAATACATCCATGGTAGTGTGACAAACTTAACCAAAATTTGACAGTAGCTGTCAGCTTCAAACATTTACGGACACCCGATATATGCGCCCCATTGCAATTATGAAATACCGCGCCTTCAAAATCTTTCCTCATTAGAGTCGGCCATGCTTTTGTTTAATGGTTGGCCAGAGTGCATGTAAATCTGTCAGAAATGCATCATTTTCACAGTTTGGTTATGTTATATAAATGTGTATCTAATAATTATAGAGTAATTAAGTTTTCGAAAAAATATTTATTACAAAAGCCAAAATTGATTGAAAAAAATACTAAAGCAAATGTTGGAAATGTTGACCGTTGTTTTGTAGACAAAGTTGAACTCTACGCTTCATGCTTTCAAAGCCATTTATTAAGATTTCTTCGGTGATGCCAGCACAAGAATTAACAGCATTACGAAGCTCTTCGATTGTTTGATGTCTGATCTTGAAAATCGTATTCTTTAAATATGGAAAAATAAAATAATCTAATATTGTCAAGTCTGGAGATCTTGCAGGAAAATTAGAAATTCTTGTATCGAAAAATTGCTGTAAAAAAGCCATTGTTTCTCGAGATTTGTGCGCTGGTGCATTGTCTTGCTGGAAATATCCTACCGTAAGTTCATCATCATGAAGTTCGTTGATAAACGGTTGTAATAATTCGTTTCGATATCTTTCAGCAGTTACGTTTTGGTTAAAAAATATAGGCCCAATAATTCGTCTTCTTGAAACTGCTAGCCAGACACCTATTTTTTGCGGATGCAACGAAGTTTTAGTGAATTCATGTGGATTATCTGCAGACCAAATTCTCATGTTTTGCTTGTTTAAATAGCCAGAGAGATGGAACCACGCCTCATCAGAAAAATAACATTTGTCAAGAACATCGTTATTATTTACGTTGTTCAAAAACCATTGCACAATACTGTGTTCTCATACCAAAATCTATCTCTTTAAGTTCTAAAACTGTTTGAATTTTATAAGGAAACAATTTTAAATCCTTTTTTTTAAATCGTATGACATGTTCCCACTGACAAACCAACTTGTTGCGATAGTGTTGCGACAGATTTTTTGGGTGAGTGTTCCATTCGCTGTTGAACCTCTTCGATTAAATTTGCTGTTCGTTTTTGAGTTGCTCCACTGCCAGGTTTACGTGTTACTGCACCTATTTTGCCAAATTTAATAACGCAAGCTTGAATGTGTTTTAGCAGTTGTGCGTAAGTAACTGGCAAATTAGGAAATTGTTGTCGGAATTTTTCTATGCACCGATTAATGGAATACATCCATTCTCAATTTTCTAATTTTTGCCCAGTTCTATAGTAACATTGAATTATAAATATTTTATGTTCTAATTCTAACATTATAATAAAATAATTAAAAAAAATATATATTGACAACTGTCAGAATTTGAAGTTTTGAAAAGCATCGCATTTGCACCAACCTATGATAACTAAACTGACAAAAAAAAGCCTACTCTGATGAGGAAAGATTTTGAAGGCGCCTACCGGAAGTACGATATCAATATGACGCTGAAGTACCGATTTGATTCGTACCGTTGCGACCAATATAATCTGGGCAGTGATTTGACATTTCATGATTTTTTCATGAAATTTGGTAAATCAGGCTTTGCTACAATCTACGTTACTCTGGACACGCACTTAGGGCACGAGCCATCATGTGATGGTTATCTCAATAATCAATAGTCCTTACCTTAAAAAGTGTTGTGTTTTAACTGAAATTAGTTTGGTTTTGACCAACCATATTTATTTATTTATGCTTTATTTACCTGTGGTATTTAGCAAAATACAATACACATTATAGACCTAGTACGCACAAAACATCTAGTTAAAAAAAAGACAAAGATACGATACTTTAATAACAATAATACAACACAGTGCACTCATTATTCTTAAATTAAATTGAAAATTTTGTTGTTTATTTTAGAAACGAAAAACATAAGCAAATGATATAAAAAATTAATATTTTGTAGCAGCTCCATTTTTTTCAATAACATTATTTAACCTTCCGGGCATTGATGCTACTAATTCTGCAGTATAATTTGGAATTAATTCGACCCATGCTTCTTGAACTCTTTCCCATAACTGTTCTACATTTTGTGGGCGAAAATTATTACCTCTATTAATTTTTTTACTGTCAAACCCCACATATTTTCAATGAGGTTCAAGTCCGGGCTACGTGAAGGCCAAGGTAGAACTTGTATGTTCTGTTGCTGCATCCAGTTTGATGTCACTCTAGCTGTATGAATGGGGCTATTACAGTGGCGTAGCCAGAATTTTGGTTTGGGAGGGGCCCAAAAGGGTTGAAGAACTAAAGTAAAACGAAGTAAATAATAAAATTAATCAAATTAAACGCAACCTGAACAATTTGAAATAGCTCCATTTGCGACTTGCGATTTCTACAAAAAAGTAGTCGCAATTTTGTGTTAGAAGTCGCTCAAATTGCGATAAATCGCCCAACCTGGCAACTCTGTGTGTGTGCAGTGTTGCAATAGATGCTTGATTTCATCAGATCTATTTAGATTTATCGTTTCTACCAAAAAAAAAATTATTTTAATATTTTTCAATAAAATTCGAATTATGGATACAGTACAATTTCGGAGGGGGCCCGGACCCTCCTCCTGGCTACGCCACTGGGCTATTATTATGTTGATATATAAAATATTCCAACATAGACCTCTGCATTGCATCTACCTCTTATGTGCTCCGGGTCTTTGGGCGCTCATCCAGGCCCAAACATTGACAGAAAAACGAGCGCTTGTGTGTGATTTATGGGTATAACGTTCATCAAAGCGAGAGTTCGGAGGTCTATAAACTCTTAACGTGTCCGTCAAAACACGATTTACAGCTGGAAAGCCGTACGTCTTGTTATTGATTGTCTAGCATAAAATCATGAATAGGTATACAAAAAAATACAATATATTTTCATAATAGGTACATCATATATCAATATTATGTTGTTTATAGAAAAGTAAGTTGGATAAAAAAATGGAAAAATTGTATTCATGTAATTCGAAACGAAATTAGACGTTTTTGCAAACAATTGAAAGAAATTAGAAAAAATCGCAATAAATAAAAATTTTCAGCTCTTCAAAATGTTGCCTATTTAGAAATCATAGTCTACAAGTTGATTAATAATAAATAATTTTTTTAATTTATTTCTATGTATATTTATTTATATTGTTTCCTCATTCTTTGTTTTATTTAAAAATTCAGTTTGTTCTTTCCATAATATCCCAGACAACACAAAGACATCTACTATACGTTCATAAAATCTCTGAGTCCGATATTCAGGATGTCTGTTAACGCCTAGCAGACGTCCATAAGATGTCTTATAGACATCGGATGGTAGAAATGTCAACGTTTATAAGACATCGTTTTACAACGTCGTATGGATGTCTGCTTTGGACTTATAGCAGACATAGTTTAGGGAAACATCTCTTAAAGCGCTACTATCACTTAGGTAAGAAATTTGAAATAAGCAATTCTTGCTTACGATAGTTTTTATTAAGAATGATTATAAACTATAAGATATCATTTACGATACAAAAAAAACCTAAAATGAGACGAACACGTGAAAGACCTAATAAAGAAAAACATTATAACTAGAGCGGGCATAAACAAACAAATTAGATAGAAGCACACCGACAACAGAAGTTTATAAGAGAACACAAGAACTTAATCTCAAAGAAAACTAAATAACCAATTTAAGAAACCTAGTACTGATACATAAGATGAAAAATGCACTAATAAAAACCAACACCAAACTAAGAAACAATAGTGAAACGCATAAACACAATACAAGAAAACACTCACATAAAAAACAGAAAAAATCATAGGCAATAAGTATACAAAAATCCCAAACACAAAACCAGTAACCCAGTACAATAACATAAGAAGAAAACAGTACGGTAGTACAACAGTAAGCAAAGTAGCATCTACTCTCTACTACTAAAATACGTCCGTTGTGTGAAATTCTTGTTATATATATTGTCATAAAAATATAAAAATGATGCAAAAGTACAAAAAGAGACTCGTTTTTTAGAGAACAAGCCAGTATAAGCATGTACCAATGCCAATCTATATTTTTTATATTTTGTTTATAATCTACATGAAAAACAAAAGGCGCTTATGTATGGCAATCATGAAAAAATTTACGGCTTTTAGCTTACTATATTTTTCTAGTAAATATTCGTCAATCATGATATTGCAAATTTTTCAGTTACGCTAATTAACAGAAAAATATCGTTTGATCAATTCTGATCGTTTGAAAAATTCGCAACTAAAAATACTAATCAACGTTTTTCTGCAAAATAATTACCTGTATTTTAAACGAATTTGTTCCTTTCAATGTAGTAGGTTACCGTATTTTAGCAGTTTCTTTCCCAGCAGAAATCAAATTGAATTATATTCTAAAATCAAAACCTGATTACTGCAATTTCTTTATTTCAAATCACATCATTGTGTAAAAGAGAAAATAATGAATACTAATCACAGCTTTTATTTCAATGACACCAAAGACGCAAATGACGTTTTTCATTATAAAAAAAAGAATCTATGGTATATCAATATAATTTAAATATTATTTCATAGTACAAAATTAACAGTCTTTATGAATTATCTATACAAAAACAACAAATACTTGAAATCGTACACTCACACACACACACAGACATACGTTGAACTTTCAGGCACATTTGCTATTACAATTCGTCGTGCTCTTCGTTTTCTGCTTCAACTTCTTGGTCTACTTCTTCTTCAGGTATACCATCTTCCGGAATGTCTTCTTCCTCTTCAACTTGTTCGTCAAGAGAGACGCCAAGAGTTTTTCTCATCATCATTTCAATACTATGCGCAAAATCATGTGTTTCTTTCAGCATATATCCGGATCTCAACGTAGCAGTTTTGAATAGCATAACTGCCATATCTTTTGCTGTCGGATCTGAAGGATCATCATTAACTCTTTTCAGAAGTTCGCGCATTAATGGATGTCTTGGATTAATCTCTAAAGTTTTCTTTTGATTAAGATAATACGATCGTTGCGGATCATCCGCTTTCTGGTGAGCGTTCGAAATTGCCAACCTTTCCATATTACCAGTCCACCCGAACATACTAGCTACTAAAGCGCAAGGTGAATCACTGAGACGTTCAGAAACAGTTGCTTTAGCAATGTGTTCTTTAAGAGCATCATCGGATAACCATTTAGTTAGCGGCTCAAATTGTGATTCATACTGTTCTAATTGTTTTTTGCCTCCTTCAGCTTCCGTGAGCGAAAATCCTTCTTTTGCAACATTCTGGAATTTTTTACCTTCAAATTCAGGAATTGCTGATATCGTATATTCATCAACAGCTTCAACTAAGTAGAGAACTTCATAACCTTTACGTAATAATCTTTCAACAAAAGGAGATTTTTTAACTTCATCTTTGGTTGCACCAGCAATGTAAAAGATTCGTTCCTGTTTAGATTTCATGCGCTTAACATAATCACTAAGTGATGTTAAATTGTCGCTATTCGACGAATGGAACATTAGTAGCTTTGCCAAACGAGTACGATTGCTAGGATCTTCAATGGTACCCAACTTAATATTAGTAGAATATTCTTTCCAGAATTTTTCATATTGCTCATCGGGAATTTTTTTAAGCATATCTAATACTTTCCTTACCAATTTCTTCTTAATTACTTTAATGAGTTTGTGTTGTTGAAGCGTCTCTCGAGATACATTCAAAGGCAAATCATCTGAATCAACAATACCTCTAATAAAGCTCAGATAGTTAGGCATCATATCGTTAAATTCGTCTGTAATAAAAACTCTCCTGACATATAATTTAATATTATCTGTTTTAGTTCCATAACGATTAAAACTTTCGGATGGTTGAACTTTTGGAACAAACAAAAGAGCTTTGAATGTAACTTCGCCTTCAGCAACAAAGTGTACTCTTGTAAGTGGCTCTGAAGAATCTTTAGTTAATGCTTTATAAAATTCATCATATTCTTTATCCTCAACTTCTGCAGCTTTTCTAGTCCAAATAGGTTTACTGTCGTTCAGCAATTCCCAATCCCAAATGGTTTTGTCGACTTTCTTGGTTTTAGGTTTGTCTTCTTCTGCTTCTTCTTCTTCAACAGCAGCATCTTCATCACCTGTTTCGGGTTTCGACTTCTCTGTTTCTTCAACTTCCTCTTCAATCACCTCTTCTACTTGCTCAGTACGACTCGCCCATAAGTAAATTGGGAAGTTTATAAATTGCGAATATTTTTTTACTAAATTCCTAATCGTATCTTGTTCCAAAAAGTCTTTGGCTTCTGGTTTAAGTTGAAGGGAAATGGTGGTACCTATGTAATATAAAAATTATACCAAATATATAACTTAAAATTTAAAAATTGAATTACCTCTTTTCAATGTGTCACCTCTAGGATCTTCTACAATACTAAATGCCCCGGCATCAGATTCCCAAATGTATTGAACATCGTTGTTGTGTTTAGATGTAACAACGACTTTATCAGCAACCAGAAATGCCGAGTAGAATCCAACACCAAACTGTCCGATCATATCATTCATGTCAGTTATAGTAGACGCATCTTGCATTTTACTTAAAAATTCTGCAGTCCCTGATTTCGCAATCGTTCCCAAATTACTGATGAGATCTGATTTAGTCATCCCTATGCCTGTATCAGTTATATGTAACATGTTTCCTTCTTTATCAGCTTTTATTCGTATGTTTAACTCTGAATTTGTATCCAAAACATTGGGATCGGTTAATGACATTAATCGTATCTTGTCCAAGGCATCAGATGCGTTTGATATCAATTCTCTTAAGAAAATCTGTAAAAAAATAGATTGATGAAATAGCTTATCGCCTTTACAAGAACTACAGTTAACATTTCCACATTTTTATATGTGGAATACAGTGCGTAAATTCATTGACAACTTCCCGGAACTAAAATACGATCAGAATTTGCCATCCCTAGTCTTAAGTGAAATTATTTACGCACTTCTCTCATTTCTGGTTTACCGAAAGTTCACATAAACTTTCTTAATTTAAACAGCTTGGTAGTATAGAGATTTTTAAATTGAGTATACAATTCTATATAAAAACTGACTGTGGTATCCTATACCAAAAACCAACCATTTTTGAGTCATTAAATTTCTTTCAAACATACGGCCAATTACAACGTTATGTTGAAAATTATCTATTTCAGCATTGCAACTGCAGGCGTTACAGATTGACAAGTTCAAAAAATAATGTATTTTACTAAAAAGAAAAAACTCAAGTTCACATTGCAACACCTTGTATTTCATACTTTTTCCTCCAAATTAATAACTGTTTTATCTATATGCCAATATTTAGTTTGTTATTACTAAAAATTCTCAATTATTCATGTAGTGATTTCTTCCCTTATTACTACTTTTATTACGACAAGACATCAGCTTTTGAAACTAATATTTTGATTTTTTACAACAGGACATATTTTTAACACCGAAGTATTTATTTCTTGGCGTAAGTACATGTATATAATGCAATTTCTCCAACCGCCAATTAATTAAATGTATTTTTATTTTTTTGTAATATGTCGTCCGGAGGTGGAGTCGAATCACCGAGCATGGCTATCGCGGCCCACTCGCAACACCGTTTATTATTTATTTTTTATTTAAAAAAAATAAAAAATACGTTTAATTAATTGGCGGTTGGAGAAATTGCATTACATACAGGACATATTTTTGTCAGTTTATTTAACATAATACTATTCCTATTAGTACTGATTATGACGTGAATTGCCTTTTATTTTTGTATACATGATAAGCAAGGTGTTGTAAAAGTGGTTGACTTTTTATACACACTGCACAGTGTGTTGCCGGATAGGTGTCCCAATAGGAAAAACTTTTTTTATTATGGATGTATGGAAAAAGATATTCTTTTTAAAAGTTTTTGCTTGATCTGAAATACATAAATAGTACTAGACTGCTAAATTAATATCATAATAATACGTAAAATAGTTGGTTTTTGTAAATTTTGGAATCACATTTTTCTAAGTCCGTGTGATGTACTCACATCTAGTTACATTGAACGTAATTTATTGCATCGTGTTAAGCATATGTTAGATGAACTACTGTCATGCAGTATTTAATTGTCAAAATGATGACACACAAAAAGTTTATGCGGTACAATGCTATGGTATAGGCCAGGGGGTAGATACTTGACTGTGGGCGCAACCTATAGTTGACGCATACAAATAAGCCGTAAGTTTCAGAGTAGATTTCTACATTTTCAACTGATGTGGAAACATGTCCTTTCTACTTTCTTTTTGTAATTTGATAGATAACCTCAACGATGGACGCCTTTTCTGAAGTTTTTTTATTTGATGAAATTTCTTTAATATTTCTCTGTTTATTTTGTGTTTTGGTAAGAATTTGTACGATTTAATTTCCGTGTAAATATTATTATATATACAATTTTGTTTTAGGTGAAATTTCGTGTATGTATATAATTTTGATATTGGACACTTTTGTGCATTACTTATAAGCAGTAATTATACAGTTGTTTTAGCTTATTTTGTACACTATTTTTCATTTTAAAAAATGAGACGTTGTTGTGTTCCAAAATGTGATGATAAATCTGCTCCGAGGTAAATGCTGCCACCAATAATATCTATATGGTTTAAAAGGTAAAATTTTTAAGGTAATGAAAGGAACAGATATGCCTCTTGATATTGTATGTAACGAGTATAGAGCACATTCATGTTTTGCTCAGAATTATAATAAATATTGTGGTTTTTAGTTATTTAAAAAAGATTAATAGCTCATTGAGAGGTCGGGACACAAGAAATATTAATTTCGATTCGATTGTAAAATCCGCACACGAGTTGCATTTAAAAACACGCAAAAGATAATAATAATTTTTGAACATTATTACTGTCTTCTTATATTTCAATGACAATTTGTAGTAAAATGACTTATTTAGTAACATTATCTTTTAGTTTAGTACGTAGGTATATTTTAGAATATGTATAAAGTTTAGTTTGAATTTATAATAAAAGATTTTTTAAGATTTTTACTTAAAAAAGTTATTCAAACCTAATTATCCCACACTTGAATTTCCCGCCTTGACAGAGGATTTAATTCTAGTTTGATGCGGCAAAAGTAGATGATGCTGTTTACGTTATGCCGGCGTTCCAAGTTTCCTATCTTTACTAGGGTTAATCGTTGGTATAGGCGAAACATCAGCAAGATATGCAACTGAAAAATTTAACGACAAGTATCCTGATGTTGTCATTCATTCTAAAACCCTGCTCAGACTGGTGAGACGATTTGAAAAAAAACGGTAACAGGCAGTTATATTTTCAACAGGATGGGTGTCCGGTTTGTTCAATAAACGCTATTAGAGAATGGTTGACATTAGTTTTGATACAGGTGGATTGGGAGAAATGGGCCAAATTTATGGCCGCCTCGTTCACCGATTTAACCATTATGGATTTTTTCTTTTGGGGGTACCTTAAGCAGAAATTGTATAATGACATTCTACCCAATGATGAAAATAGTTTAAAAATCCGAATATCACAAGCTATTAACACTAACACCTCAAATGTTACACCACTGTTACAATGAATTTCGTAAAAGAGTAGAGTTACAAGTATGTGCTGTGGAAGGCGGAGATATTATAGAATAAGTAAAAAAAAATTTTGTGTTTTGTTGTCATGCTAACTATATTTAGAGTTGATAAAAGTTAGAATATTGTACGGACTTAATTAAAAACGTTAATAAAGAATATCTTTTTTGTACTCGCTTATCAAAACCTGTAATTTCACCATTCGATTTGCGTGTGTAAAAAGTCACTTTAAACACGAGTGCGTAAAAGTAACGTTGGTACTTCCTGGAACTTGATTAATTTAGTGACATTTTAAAATCATAAAAGCCTAACCTTAATAATATGCTACCTAGTTCGTTGTTTTTCTATGAAAATAAAAGGAAATGAAATAGAAATTGTTATATTTGGAAGGTATGTAATTCAATGTCAGAACAGCAACAAATATTATATAAATTACCATTTTGAATTTGATAATTTTAAATTAAACGTCATTTCAAATAATCAATACTGCCAACTCAATTTTTTTAAATTAATATCAAGAGATTAGTAGTGTGTCATACACGATTACGTATTTAACAATATGTATTATTATTATAGTTCTCGTACAAAAAATATTGTACAAACTTCGTGCGTGAAACATTTCGCGAATTCGTGTCTGGTCACTCATTCGCGAAATATGATTTCACGCACTTGGTTCGTAAATAACTATTTTATAAACCCATAAAGTTTTTTTCTACTCCCATCTCTAAAACAGCACATTTTACACGGCCAATCGATACACTAAATATCAGTTTAAATACGACAAATCATTAAACATTGTTTGAATCATATTCAGATGACTTGTGCACAAATCTTGTGATGACCGAACACAACGTCAACTTTTGACAAGCAGTTATTACATTTGTAAGTAAAAAAAAAGTGATTCGTAATTTGCAAGATAATGGAAGCAATTGAACAAGAAAATGAAGAATTTACCGCTACATCCCCTTGAAATTAGAGAACAAGCGATTAGAGCCACCGATAATTTGCTGCCCAGGTTGATGGAAAAAATTTGGGAACGTCAATGGTTTCTCTCAATAACTGTAGTAATTTTTCTAATTTAATTGGCAATGTGTATTTACCTAAATAAGTTAATTTAGTAGGATTATATTACATACATGTTTATGTTATAATTAATGTTGTGAATTTCATAAAACACACCTAAACGTTTCAATTTTCATTGTTGTGATGGTCGTAGAAAAAGTATAGTATACAACTCGTTTTATAAACTCTTCTAGACACTCGTATTAAAAACTCGTGACTAAAGTGTCGTTTATAAATCTTGTTGCATAATATACTATTTTGTGTGCGCATTTTGACAATTAAATACTGCGTGACAGTTGTTCATCTGACATATGCCTAACTGGCCTAACACGATGCAATGCATTACGTTCAATGCAACTAGATGCGAGTACAATATCATACGGACTTAGAAAAACTGTGACTCCAAAATTTACAAAAACAAACTATTTTATGGATTATTATGATATTAATTTAGAAGTCTAGTATTATTTGTGTATTTCAGATCAAGCAAAAACTTTTACAAAGAATATCTTTTTCCATACATCCATAATAAAAAAGGTTGGGATACCTATCCGGCAACACACTGTATATTGTTTTAATATAAAATGTTCCTCTCTATTACTCTATTAAAACATAGTGAAACTGATCCACTAGATATAAACTTTTATGTGACATCATACATATAATCTTACAATAACCTTGACTGGTTAATCCAAGGCTTAAGTAAAACAGCTTATTTTTATTCTAATTTGTAGCAATGAAATTTAATCCTGCAGTAGAAACGTAGTTTTATGTAGTAATATAACTCAAAATCTCGCTTTTGCTTGAAAGCAAGTGAATATAATGTATCATAAAGCACAAAACATATTGATATAGTTTTTTGTATAATAAAAGGAACCTTCAATATACATACATATACAAAAAAATTGAATTACACTGGAACCTCGTCTATATCAGCGGTTGCGAAACGTAAACATTCACTCATATCCACTCAAGAGGGGTCCCCACTCTTATCCCGTTAGCGGAGAGGAAACGCCGTGCTACGCGCTGATTGGCTTATGTGAATACGTGCACTATCGGGTGGTGGATGCCGAGCGGATGTAAGTGAGTGCTATACTGCGGAGATAAGTGAGGGTGGACATAAGTGCGCGCGGATATAGATGAGGTTCCAGTGTATTACCAGACTACACTAAAATACGCACAGGCACGTTCCTTGTGCGCATGCGTTAGCTTAGAATTTAGCGCGGTTTTTGTTCTACCGGCACTTGACATTTTGTCATTTAATTGTGTGGCTGAATTATTTGGCAAGCGCTAATATATTTGTCATATTATTATTATTAAATCTGTTCGCTAGAACAAAATAGTTACTTTAGTATATGTATTATAGTCTGTTATATACAGATTTAGTCATATTTCTCATATTTTTAAAATTATAGTTACAGTTGTTTAGGATTGTGTGTCGAAGTTTTAGACATTCTTGAGATATAAAGAATGGATTGTTCATCATCAATGCCATTAGGAACATGCCCCCATTGCAGCAAAATATTTTCTACAATAAGATTGAGGAACCGGCACATCAAGAGAATACACAAGGTAGAAGTGGAAAGTTCCCGAAGCAATCACATTTTGTGTCCCATATGTGGAGAAGGAAACGAAATTAAAACATTTGAAAGTTTGAGAACTCATATAGAAAATACTCACGAGGTAAGTATAGAGTACGTGACCTATCAATTTTCTTGCAGTCATGATTACGAGGTATGGAGAACTTCAGAAAAAATTGAAGTCAATTATGCAATAAGCAGATGCACTCAACGTAAAAAGTATAAAGAAGTACACTACGATTGCAACAGAAGTAATATTAGAGGTAAAATAATTATATTATTTTTACATATATATAATAAATGAATAAATCATTTAGGATATCAAAGCAAGAATTATAAGAGGACTGAGAAATCCGGTGGGACAATCAAGATATGTGGGATATGCCCTTCCAAATTAATTGTTAAAATTGATGATAATGGTAACCAATATTTATATTATATAAACCTCCTTTTATGTTTAATTTTTGAGTAGGTGGACAAGTAAATGTAATGTTTTGGAAAACACATGTTGGCCATGACGAGAATTACCTTAGAGCGAAACACCTGTCAACAACAGAAAAGGATATGGTGGTAGAAAAATTGATGTCCGGAGTACCAACAGACAGAATCTTGGAAGATGCAAGAAAACTTAAAACGCAGAAGCTGGAAAGGATTAATTTACTAAATAAACATGATGTGACGTATTTAGTGAATAAATATAATATTGAAAAAGAAGAGATAACAATGAGATGGTGGCAGCTGCTTTAAAAGTTCAGGAGTGGAATACAGGCGGCAAACAATTTGCTTTTTTTTTTAAACAGCAAGGTAACCTGAGTGTTTTTTTATGTACATAGATAATTGTGAATAAAGAGAAATTGTAGTAGTTTAGTTTTGGTAATGGTCCCGCTTAGTAATTAAGCTGTCACTTTTTGCCTAATGATATTACAATGTTATCATGCTTTTTGTTTTTTTTCTATTTTCTACGTAATATGCATTTTTAAAATAATTATTTGTACATATATTTCTTTCATAAGTATTTTTATCTTAAGAGTGTTTTTATTATGGTGGTGGTAGCATAATTTATATTGGTGATGGTTTTGTCATAGGAGAAACTCATGATGTGCTTAAAGAAGAGGATTTTGCTTTAGGTTTTATGAACTCTACAATGGAAGACAAACTTCGAAATTTCCCACAGATTATTTGCATGGACGGCACACATGGCACTAATACGAAAAAAATGGATTTAACAGTAATGCTCATCAAGGATGATAAAAATGCAGGATTTCCAGTGGCTTTCTTCTTGTCAAATCGTTTAGATCAACAAGTACAAGAAGTGTTTTTAGGTGCTCTTAAGGAGAAACTTCAGCAGGAAATAAACGCAGAGTACTTTATGAGTGATGACGACCCAAAATATTATAATGCTTGGATAAAAACAATGGTAAGTAGGCCAAGAAGACTATTGTGCACGTGGCATGTAGTGAAGAACTGGAATATCCAAGGAAAGAAAAAAATCAAAGATGCAAATTTGAAGAACCAAATGAAAACTGAGATGAAGAGGATTTTAAATGAGACCAACAAAGAGAGATTTCTACAATTAACAAATGCCTATTTAGAAAAACTGCAAAAAGCAAATGAAGTAGAATTTCTAAACTATCTGTTAACGTATGTCATATTGATAACATTATAATTTGTCTTAAATAATTATAGAGATTTTTTTTTTTGGTTTAGGTATTATTTTCATGGAGAAGAAAGAATTGAAATGTGGGCGCATTGTCACAGGAAAAATGCTGGAATTAATACAAATATGGCAATAGAAAGCTTCAACAATTTACTGAAGACCAATCAGCTAAAGAGAAAAGCTAAAGTGACAGTAGAAAAATTACTGGACACAATTGAAGATTTAGTAGACATCAAAATGTGGCAGAGGATTTTGAATATTGAACGACCTAACGCTAATAATTATCAAGATAGAATAATTATCAAAGCTCACAGGAAAGCAGAAGCAATGAAAAACGATGTGAACGTATATGAAAAAGAAGAAGGAAAGTTTTATGTAAAATCTTCAAGAGGTGACAATTTTTATAATATTCATTTGAAGCAAGTGTGTGAAAGTGAGTGTAGAACATTGTTTTGTAGAGTGTGCAAAATATGTATGCATCGATATCAGTGTGATTGTCCGGAATATACAGTAAGAAATACCATGTGCAAGCACGTACACTTGGTACGAATGCATGAGGAGCGAAAGGGTACTAATTCTGTTTTAGACAGTGTTGCTGAAGCTTTAGGTCAACATTCACAACTCAAGGTCCATCATCAACAGGAAATAACTCAGTTTATAGAGAAGAAAAGTACAGAAGAGGTTCAAGATCAGGTAAACAGACGAAGCATCCAGGAAGCACATCTGTTTAATTGGGTGAAAGATTTAGATGATAATAGTTTTGAGACATTCATGAAGAACATTCAAGGGACCATGAAAGATGTGGATCGTAGAAGAAACACAACAACGAGAAAAAGGAAAATGGAAAAGCAGGGATATTTTCCTGCTAAGAAACGTTAAGTTTTTTAGGTATGTTGGTGTGTAGCATTACAGGTAAAAAGTAAACAAAAAAAAACTTTCAGATCCAGTAGATTCATTTGTTGGAAATAATGTTTCACGAATGTATGGAGAAAAATTGTAAAGTGAATTGGTAAAGGTTGAGTAGTAAATTCATTATTGAAACCATGATTATTCCACTTTATACTTATTTGCTTTAATATTATTATTATACGCTGTGTGGCAGAACCAAACTGGTTTTACTGTCCTTTGAATTCAGTTTTTTGGTTTTCTCTACAAAGTGTAATTATTGCCATGTTATGTCATTGTTAATTTTAGTTAAATTATTTTATTCCTTGCAGTAGAAGACAAATGCTGTTATCATTATCATTACTATTATTAATTAGCTTAGTAACAGTAGTAGTAGTCAACACATATAGCAAGGTGGAGGGTTTGCTGGTATTTTATTTGCACCTGAGGGTGCCTGGGAGAATAAAGAGCAATAACGACAATAATTAATTAATTAATTGAGTAATGTAACACAACCATATATCGCGCTACCGAGTGAAGTCAAGTTCTTGATTATCAATAAGAAATCTACTTTGCTGAATTTGTGTATTTAAAAATTAAATATTGGTAAAAGGTACTACGTTATAGTAGTTAATTATTACCGTTTATTATATAGTTATACTAATAGTCCCGCAATTAAATATATTTGCAGAAAATATGTATTATATTTTTGTATGCTTGATTGTTATTTCCGTTATTTATTTAATTGTAATTATTTTTTTTTGTAGGTACCTAGGCATTATATATAATTATTATATATATATATATATATATTATGATGGAGGTTATATAATTACGTATTATATTCATTAATGTATAATAAATGCATATATGTGAATAATATTTATGTATTTTATTTAAAACGAAAATAATTGAACAAAAACCACTATAAAGCTTTGAATCTGTTTTATTTGAAAACGTTGATAAATAAGGAGAATAAAAAATGTAAAATTTCACAAATAGAAAAACCCCAACTTTGAATTTAGCAACAAAATTCGATATACCTATCATACAATCTCAAATATTAAGAATTTTCAAATTTAAGCGCCGAACTCTGGCGCGTGCGCACAACGAAGGTGCCTGTGCGTTTTTTAGTGTAGTCTTGTATTACCAACCTCATTTGTTTTTCTAATATTGATGTGGATGCAATATGTGAGAAACCATAATAGTGTGATTATTAGAAATTTTAAATGTACTATAATTGTTGACATAAAAGCTGCTTATTTTTTATAGTTTTAACAATACACAACAGAACCGTCTATGGCATTATGAATTAAAAAAATCACTATCAAGAACTATTTGATACTGAAATATTTATAGTTACCTCTTTGTTCCTATACAATGAGTTGATAATTAGCTTCATCATACGATTAACTTCTGTCTGAAATTGGAATTTTTCAGATTTTTCCCTTAATTCCTTCATTTGAGCTACATTAAGTCCATCCAATTTGATTGCTTCCTCTTCTCTTTTAATAACCTCATCATCTGCAAATATAGTAAATAGAAAAAAAAATACATATAAACATATAAAAAGTTCTAGTTCGTTCAGATTTAATATGTATTAGCACATGCTCACTATGAGCATCTTCTTGACAACATAAATATATTGATTAAATAGTTATAATCTTAAAATATGAATTCTACACCATCCGAAAAAGATAAAAAAGTTGTTAAAGTTGTGCCATTTAAATTATGTTTTGTAGCGAAAAAGAACCAGGTCGATCTAACATTCAAATAGGCAAGCCACTAAATTATGGTAAATATCTTAGTTTTTCCCAAACATATGTTATTTAAATCACATTGATTATAGTTCCGTACTGACACCGAAGTTCTACACTCTAAAAGACTCGCATTACCAAAATATTAATGAAAAAATTCTAATGTTAGTTTCTAAAGAGCCAAAAGAAAAGTATACCTCACCTGTAACTCAAAATCAAACGTAATAATCACATTTTCAACATGCTTATTACTTGCACTGAAATATATATTTTTGAGTTACAGATATGGATGGTACGAAGCAAATTTTCGAAGGGATCCTGTACTAAGACAACTTCTAAATTTTAGAAAAGCCGAGAAACAATTTATAAAAGAGCATCTAATGACTTACGAGAAAATTAGGGATTAACTATACATATCTTAACATTTATACATCTTACCGGTTCTGGATCCTTCTCTGCTTGCCCCTAAATCTATATCCACTGCTTCCACAGTTCCTTCACCTTCTGCTGCATCACATTTTACATGTCCTGTAAACAAATATGCAGGAATAAAATATGTATATGTACAAGAAATGTTAGTAGAGAAATTTACCGATGAAAATAAATAAACCTATTATCAGAAAAGCCAATTGCTTCATTTTCTTAAAGTTTGGAGAAAACTAACGCTATTTTAATATATTTCACAAAAAACCGGGCGCTTAAAACATTATACAACGTACATAGGAACTCGTCTAAATTCAATCTGAAATACGCCAAATTACACTTTCCAGAAATACTTCTTCCTTCATCCAATGAAATGAGCCCACGCAAGGTGACGTATACACAACAGCCAATGAATAGTAGCAAAATCAAGTAAAATACAAATGTCTAACCGCTACTGGTCGACTCTTTTAAACACACACGTTAAGACAATTCAAAAATTTTATTGTGAATATCTCATAAACTTTTACTATATTAATACTAAAGATATTTGTAACATTTTAAAATAATTTAACGAAATAATACAAAATAGAAAATAAAATGTTGTTTTCAAATAAATAAATTTCCTCGTTTCAATTTTTAATATTACAACTTTTAAAAAGTAAAAAAATCACGTGCGTATATACTTATCAGTAAAGAATCTTAAACACTAAACACTTCAAAATGATGGATAACAATTTTATAGCTTATATTCTTGTGAAAGTCTCTTGAAATATCTAGGTCTACAATAGTTGTACTTGGTAGGTATAAACAAATAAAAAATACGCAGAAAAAAAAAACAACTAAAACCCAGAAATACAGTATAAATTAAATTCATATAATTTTTATACCTTTGGTTGCTATTAAGAAAATCTTACATGTATAAAAAAAATTCCGATGGCCCAATTTTAATACTGTTCAAAAATTTGTTCTTTTTAAGGAAATTTAAGGTTGTACTACATTTATCTAGCCACGCCTGTATATTTGTCCCAAACGTGGCTTGTATACACATATTTCAGAAGATATCTTGTGTATACATCCTTCGGAATATTCGCCATGTGCGACAAATATACATACGTCCAACACTTATTCAGATGAGGGAAGAAAGATTTACGATAGATGTTTTCCATATATCCAGATATCGCTCTGTTTTGGCATTTAATCTCGACATTATGAATCCCTCTGCACAGCATGAGCAGGCCCGCCGCTAGCTGTTTGAACTCCCGCGTGCAATACCGATTAGGCCGCCCCTTGTACAATTGTAGACATGCAAATTATGACAATGTTTTGTTTTCCTTTCGATATGATTTTGTCGCCGATGCCGCCCCCTTGAAAATGCCGCCCTTCCGCCCCTGTACAATTGTAGACATGCAAATTATGACAGTGTTTTATTTTCCTTTCGATATGATTTTGTCGCCGATCCGCCCCCTTGAAAATGCCGCCCTTGTGCGGTGCACGCCCGCACGCAGAATGTACTCTTCCCATAATGAGAATATTTAAAAACACAGAACTATGACAACGAATGTCAGTATGACCACGTATGACCAACATTTACACTACAGAAAAATAAATGTCAGATTATTGCATACCTATGCATAGTATGAAAAATACAAATTTGAAAAATAGAAAAAATAGTAGAGAAAATTCCTTTGATAAGATGTTTTATTGCACTTGGTTTAGACGGGAGCAACAAAACATCCTCTTATGAAATTAATAGTGTTAATAGTTTTCTAATGAAATATACATATGTACGAGGTGATCATAATATAGTGTCCCGAGTTGTCTACACTGATTTTAATATGGGAACCAATGGGAACACTGTAATTGGCAAAAATGTTTATTTTGGTACTATTGACATTTTACTTGTGACAGATGTCAATGAAATAACGTTAGTCTTAGTTGACGAAAAATATGAATAAATTCAAATTCAGTATGGATAGTTCACCGAAGTATGTACATACATATATACAGGGTGTTAGTAAATAAGTGCGACAAACTTCAGGGGTGATTCTGCATGCAAAAATAACGACAGTTTGCTATATAAACGTCCGTCCGCAAATGCTTAGTTTCAGTTATTTATTCTCAATAAAAGAAAAATTAATTACTTATTAACAATAATTTTATAGCTAACTAAAATCTTAATAATGATGAGTTGCTATTTTGACACTTCGTTAAAATATTTATATTTAACAATGCATTGATATTGAATGTCGACAGTAGCCTACTAGTTAATCTATTAAAGAAATGAAAAATACACGTTAAGATGTTTTATTTTTTTGCATAAAAACGGCGCCTCACACGAAAAAAGGCAAGAGGTTTTTTATCACAAATTGAATGGAAAATTCAAAAATGATTTTTAACTCGAAATATCTCAATGGCGTACCATTTTTTTCTTTAAAAAATTAAGATCATTGCCCGTATACACGCCAATGATGAATATAAAATTCTTGGTTGGATGTCAAGAAATGCGCAATAACCATCTCTTAAAACCCACCAAATTTCATTTGCCTATCTCGACCGGTTTCAGAGCAATAAATAAATCGTCAGTTTTTAAGAAAAACTTTAACACCCTATAACTCTGAAACTAAGCATTTGCGGCCGGACGTTTATATAGCAAACTGTCATTATTTTTGCATGCAGAATTACCCCCTAAAGTTTGTCGCACTTATTTACTAACACCCGGTATGTACCTTAATATTTAATAATTCTGAGACTTTTTGCTTATCAACCCTGAACAGATCAAAATAATCACTTTCTAGATTTCCCTAAGCATTAATTTTATATGCTTAAAAGTGTTGTAGAATAAGCAAGGCAAGCAAAAAGCGTTAACACACCTATTCCCGTTTATAGTAGTTTGAAACAGCATTACAATAACACACGTTTGTAGTATACAGCACCTATACAACAGAGAAATACATATATCAGTAATATTGTTATAATTGCTATTTCTTAATCCAATCAGTAATATTGATGAAATATTTCTGTTGTATGGATGGAAACATCTCTCAATAGTTCAGAGTACCACGTAAAGAATGATTTCTATTTAAGAGATTCTTTTGGTGAAAATAATTCAGTAAACCAATTTATCTTAGTACGTATTGTTTCCTTCAAAGAATTTTCATTTCTGTTTTTACAGGAGATGCTATTACCTTCTACTATTTTTTGTTTTCTTTGAGGGTAGTCTTGTATATAGCCAGCACAGCGGTAGTTTCTAAATTTAATATTGTATATATTTCGTTGAGTTGAAGTTTATTCATCTACAGAATGGCTCCATATCAGCTCGATTTTCGAAACATATCATCAAACGTGTTTTTAAAAATAAAAACCGCCATAAGCTCTTGCTCATAAATGTGTCTTCTATTTTACTATTAATCATCTTATGTACCACATACAACTACCTTGTATAATTTTTTCACTTGGTTCGAACACTTTTATAGAAGAGTCTGTGATGAAGCGTTCCGTCGTTAATTCTTTGGTTTTTTTAAGTTGTTTTGGAGAAATAGGCAAAGTAACTAAAAAAGAACACTTCAACCTACCAAACACCAAAAACTTTTAACTAAACACCGACGCGTTTCGACAGCAACGCTGTCATTATTAAGGCGATAATAAAACTAAGTTTTATTCGAGAATAAAACTAAGTTTTATTGTTCAGTTAAAAGTTTTTGGTGTTTAGCGGGTTTAAGTGTTTAGTGTTCTACTTTTGCACCAAGAGATCCAGTGAAGAACTAAAAGAAGTTCGCATTGGCATAATGGGGGCATATTAGGCATGTTCTTAGTATGACTACTATTTTCGTATCGCTTTGGTAAAGTTAGTAAAACACTATTTTTAATATAAACCTTAATTTATTAGACAATTACAATATAGTTATAACATAAATTTGTCTTTATTCTGCGATAAAATTTTAGCAGACGCCTTAGCATCCAAGAAAAGAGAACTAACTTCATCCACATCAGATTTTGTAATAATACTTCTACCGTTGGTTTTAGCAATCAGGGATGCGGGCGTTAACAATTGCACGGCATATCGCAGCGTTGAACGACTACCCACTTCGCCTAAAGCAGTTAATGCATCAGGGTTAATTTCTAAACCTTCTACGGTTACGCGTAACTTAAGTATCTGTTCCAAATCTGCTCTACCATATGGAAGAGTTCTTATAATCACTAAACGATCCAATAGATCTAGAGGTACGCCATGCGGTGAAATGATATCGTCCGTCCCTCTAATCACACAGCGGCCTCTGTTTGTAGCAAATATTACTATTGGGGCAATAGCGCTCTCCAATGCTTTCGATGAAGATAAGTAAATGTTTCAATGTCCAACATATGTACTTCATCAATAAATAATACACCAGGTACAAGCTCCGCAATACCCTGGTCTATATATTTATCAACAACTTTGTTGATTTCTCTACGAAGTTTATCTGTAATCTCCGTTTTTTTTGGTTTTAGTAGTTGACTCATCATCGATAAAACATCCTGACCACCTTGAGGTTTCGCATTAGCAACATCTAAGTCGTGCAACGTTACATCCTGTAATTTAAACAGATATAAGCTATATATAAAAATATAGGATATAAAGAAAATGGCATTTTGATCGAATGGTTTTTTCTGATAATAAAATGATTATGCGTATTATAAAATATGATAAATATAAAAAAGTTCAAGAAACAAACCTGTACAACTTCCTTCTTCTTATGTACATCTCCTTTTGGTAAAGGAACATACTCTTCAGCTTCTAAATCAAATTCGGTTGCAAATGCATCAGATCTACCCTGTCTCTTAACAGCACCACTGTTTGCTTCTATATAAATGACATCCCCAACCTCAACTTTTTCTTTTTGAAGAGCTTCATAAATACTGGGATCTAGTTTTAATTGCTTACTTCCTTTAGCTGTGCGCAGTCCTATGATAACATGGCTTACTGTTTTACCATAACCTGGTAAAAATACAATTATACAAAATTTCCATTTATAAGTTATATTAAATAAGTAACCTCCAGCTGGATTTTCCGTCTCTACTGGTGTTAATTCACAAACTTCTCCTTCATAAACTTCTTTTATTTCACGTATTCGTAATCCAATTGCCCTTCTGAAATTTTCCATTAATACTTCTGTTTTCTTAATTTCGGTACTGTAAACTTCTGAACCAACCATAGGACAAAATGGAACTTTGTTTCCCAACTCTTGTGCTATAGCAAGTGCAATAGCTGTCTTACCAGTACCTGGTGGACCAGCTAGCAAGACAGCACGTCCTGCCATTTTTTTGCTTCGAATCATATCAACAACTATTCCAGCAGCCTAAACAAATTATATTTATATATATTAGAATTTTATACAAGATCACTCATGCGAAACAGTAATAGTAGATATAGATATTGTATATATATAGGTGACAAATAGTTAAAGGAAATGGATGAAAGAAAATCATCATTGCGGTTTTCTTGGACTTTAGGCCAGCTACATAAATGGTATGATGTATGTTACTCAAAATTGTGACATATGTATGTGTGCTGATGATATAATGATATAATAGTGTCGAAACATGATGAATACATTGAATGATAAGTTAGAAAGATTCTATGCACGGCTCTATAAAAACAGTTTCTACATTAATATCGATACAACTACGTTTATGTGTATTGGAAGTAGGCATACGTTAATTAGTGTAAGTACATTTAAAATAAAAATAAGCGATATCGAGATTGAGTTGATGGATCATATTAAATACTTACCTGCCATAATAGATAAACATTTAGAATTTAAGAAACATGTAAAATATATGGTTAATAAAATGAATAAAATAGTTAATCTTTGGTATAGGATAGGAGAATAAATGTCAACAATAATTGTCGCAACTAAAATATTGTTCAATTATTTTGCGGATGTTAAACAAAGGTAAATTACAACATTTTTTTTTTTGGGGGACTGCACGGGCGGACGAGCCGTAGAGGCAAACTCGGCCAAAAGAAAGACCTATTGTGCCCCCGTGCTGTTTTACTCCTCTTAGCCAGGTTGCACTCGGACGAAAAAGTCCGCAGCCTGGTCGAGAGTTAATTTTCTTAGTCCAGGATCGTCCAGACGCCCGACCCCGAAGTAACTCCGCCTCTCCCTGTCCACTGTCGAGCAGTCGGCAAGAAGATGGATTGGAGTTTCCTCCGCATTCCCACAGTTTCTGCATAGGGGAGAGTTTACTATGCCCATGCGATGCAGGTGTTTGTTCAGTGCGCAGTGACCGGTTAAGATTCCTGTGAGTAACCTCAACCTGACCCTGCTCATGGAAACTGCCTTGCGCAGTTTTTTCATCATACGGGCGAATCTCGAAAATTTTGCAGTGTCTCATGCCGGCAAGTGCATTCCAGTAGGAGCAATGCCTAACAGCGAGTTCAGATCTGACAAAGGCTTTGATGCTGCCATAGGAGTTCCCACATGTAGGTTCTGGACCCACGAGTGATCTCTCACTGGCGCCTCTAGCTAATTTGTCAGCCATTTCGTTACCTCTGATTCCAGAGTGACCTGGCACCCACCTCAGTGTTGTATTGAGGCGTTCCGCTAGTTTTGCGAGAGGCTTATGGCAGTGTAGCACTGCCTCGGAATCGAACCTGACAGCCTGTAATGCCCTAAGGGCAGCCTGACTGTCAGAGAGAATTTCCACTGCTCCATTAACCTGCGGGCAGTTTAAAATGCCTTCCGCGCAGTTCTGGATTGCGATCACTTCGGCTTGGAAGATGGACGCGGAGCTCCCTAGGCTGAAGGCTTCACCCTCGGTTTCACCATCTTTCCAAATTCCAATTCCCGTGCCGTTAGGCGTTTTAGAGGCGTCCACAAACCAGCGAGATACCTCCCGTCTCGGTTTGTGGGCGAGAGTTTCGGCAATCTCTCTATTGGAGATGTTTACGTTGTATCCTCCACTGAAACTGAAAGTGGGCGGTATCTTGTCCGCCCTCATGGACAGTGGTACTGTCTGCTCTATGTAGGTGAAGATGCCGGTATGATCCCCCGTTCTACCGGAGAAGCCACTGCATCCACTACATTTTGCTCTGTAGGCCCCTAAAACTGCCTCCGACCACAAAACAAGCTGCAGCGGAGGAAGCCAAAGGATCACCTCCATCGCCGCAGTCGGCGTCGAAGACATGGCTCCAGTGATGCCTAAACAGGCAATCCTCTGGACTTTACTGAGTGCGTTGGCCGCATAGCCCAAACTAGCTTTGTGCCACCAGACCAACGCTGCGTAAGTTATAGAGGGTACTATAACTTTCGTGTACAGCCAGTGTACCATCATAGGTTTCAGGCCCCACATTTTGCAACATTCCTCTGCCCTCGTGGCTTTGTTTGTTACCTGTTCCAGGTGTGGTTTGTACGTCAAGAATTACAACAATTACAAAAAGTCCAACAGAACAATGTAAGTAATATTAAACCAATATTATAAACTAATGTTAACCAAATAGAACTTTATGGCATAGGATTTTACAGCGAATGAACAGACTGTATACAAGACGACAGCATTCACAAGTTTATCAGATTAATTATAGATAAGTATTAAAATGAATTGAATATATAATATTAGTGTTTGATAAGTAAAGAATTTTATTTCTACTCTCACCTCTCTTGCTGCCTCTTGTCCTACAAGACCAGCAGCCAAAGATATTGCATATCCAGTTTCATCAAGACCAAGTCCTTTCACATGACTATGTGCACTTATTCTTTGTGTTTTTACCGTGCTTTTCACCTCCTCTACTTTCATTTTGAACTGTGTAAATGTCAACTCTTATTTGATCAATTGTACATAAAACAGCTTGTTGATATGGAAACTTGAAATTTCAAAATGCTGCAATTAGCCGCAAACTATAACCTCAATCTCAATTTTAGATTCCAGTGATGCCAATCTAAATTCTACAATGGTCGTGTTCAGTTAGCACATCCAGATTAGTGAAGTAGTGAACTGAACACGGTAGTAAACCTGAAAACTGAACACGGCCAATAAAATGGTCGTCCATTAAATTGTGATGTGTATGATTGTGAGACCTAGGGAAATTTTTTCCATGTGTCATCACCAAATGTCACGTGTCAGATATGAAAAGTCAAGTGCATATACAAATTTCAGAAATAATGCACATATTTAAAATTTGAAGTAATTTTGTTTGTAATCAAAAGAACCCTTATCGGTTATGTATAAACTATGGTCTAAATTTAATTCGTTTTTCATTTGTGTTACAATATGTGGTTACTGTATGGACGGTTATTTTTCCCTAAAAGACTCCAAGAATGAAGATTATATGTGCAGTAATGCTTGCACAGATAGTTTCTTATTACTGACAATGGTTAATACATTTATATAAGGTCTCAAGAATAATATTTACAATAATATAATCATTATTATAGGTAAATGATGCAGAGGCTATATGTGAAAGAGGATGTCGTTTATTTAATATTATATACTTAACTGATGGGCATGACATTAATACTACAAAACAACAATGCTATTTATGTAGGTATTTAGGTACATTACTTTCAAATACATTAACTACAAACGTATATACGTTCTTACAGCATGCAAAGAGGCGTACTTAGATACTCAGAACAGAATGGTTTGCATTACAGGATGTAATACCATGGTAAAACAAAAAGAAGTATAATTCATTGTATTACATATTATTTATATATCGATAATTATATATGTTTTAGGATAATTTGATGAATGTTTACGCATTTATGAAACAAGATAATTCAAGAAATTTATTTTCTGAAAGTGATATTGAAGTATTTGAAACTGATTTATTTTCTGATCCAATAATAAAGACTCACTTGCAGTTAGGATATAGTTTCAGATACAAAATACCTGAAACAAGAGTTAAGACAATGCCAATTTTGGAAATTATGGAACAACGAATATTAGAGTCCAAATCTCAGTTTCCTGGAAATTGGCTAGACTGTGCATCTAGAAATTCTGGCATTCCAAAAATAGTTTTATTAGTAGCACTATCATTTGCCAGTATTACAGCTTTATTTTTGCTTATATCATCAATAAGATACAGAGACACAGCACAGTTTCCATTTTCTATGGAACACACAGATCAAGGTTATGATGCCAAGATAAATTATACTGAGAAAGTGAATCTAGATAGTAAAAAGAAGGAAACCGAAGAATTGGTAGCATTGGCTGAAAATGAAATTTATTTTTCAAAGCCTCCTCTATACGAGGTTGATAATGAAAAGGCTTAATTTTTTTGTATGAAGTTTCAAATTTATATTTTTATGAAATTAAGTAAAGTTTATTTATGTCTCTAGAACGGTCAGTTTTATGATTTTTACTTTTGAAAACGTACATTTTTCTTGTGAACTATGTAGAGACACATATACATCTACGCAAATATACCAAAGATATTTATAGTCTGTACTGAATTTGAACTTATATTGTCATATGTACCTACACATCAGCATTTTCTGTGAGAGTGAAGTTGATAATGAAAAAGCTTAATTTTTTTGTATGAAGTTTCAAATTTATATTTTTATGAAATTAAGTAAAGTGTATTTATGTCTCTAGAAGTGTCAGTTTTATGATTTTTAGTTTTGAAAACGAAAATTTTTCCTGTGGACTATATACAGACATATACATTTACGCAAATATACCAAAGATATTTATAGTCTCATCAACATTTTCTGTGAGAATGAAGTTTTTTAAGATTTGATAAAAACTATTTGTTAAATTTTCCTTGTGATATTGAAACGTATAGTGGTGTACCTAACTAAATAGGGACACTAATGTTATTAGACTTATAGCAGAGCCAAACACGTATCCGTATCCGTCAAAACTGACTGGAACGCATGCGTACTTGCAATATTTTTCCTTTACGTACGTATGTCGAAATACGTTATACGTAAAATTGCGCCCTCTCACGTAGATAGTAAACGTACGTATTCAGTCAAACGAAATGTGCGAAGAAAGTCGATATAGCCCGATTAAAACAAATTTGTAAAACAGAAATGACAACAAATGACTCAAAATTGAAACGACCATATAAACCAGCTTTATTATCTATAGTTATTCCGCATTTTGTAAAATATAAAATATAAAAGCATAATAAATATCTTCATTATTATCGTTTAACGTATCTATCATAAGAATTTCTTCTATTATGAAATTATTGAGATTGTCGTAACTACCTATTATTTTTCCCTTCATACAATAGCTCAATGGGTTATTTGCAGCACGACAAATATCATCAAACTATCTATATGTATCATGCTGCTATAACTGTGTTTCTCAAGCTTTTCTTACAACATACGTATCTGTCGTTTCAACGTTTACGTTATACCAAAGATTAGGTTATACATTTACAGATAAGTGTTTGGCTCTGCTGGAAGTCTCTATTATGAAAGAATCTACTAATACCTACATACAAACATACATTTTCAAATTAATCCATACTAATACTGCCAACACTTGAATAGAAAAATCGCAGAACCTCAGTTGCAGATTTAAAACTATGTCAATATCTCTTGTACTGTCTTGTACTCTAATATCGCATCTTCTAGGCATAGAATGTATAAGATGTCGCCACCGTGTCACAGAAGTACTGACTTATATGCTGCCACAAGTTCTTGACGAAGTTCAAATCGGCCTTATAAAAACGTCATCTACGAAAATCCGTATGATTTTTAATCGTTTCCAATATGGCAGTATGTTTACAAACACTGTTTTATTGGTATTAGCGACATATGAAAATACACATGTTAATCCATAATTAAGCACACACATTTGTTTATTTCTCAGACTTCTATAGCAAGAAAGATTACTTTTGTTTACGTTAAAATCGCATAACATAAAATGAACTAGAGAATTAGTCATCCAGCTGTCATGGCGAATGCATTATCAGCAAAACTTTAAAAGCATGGAAATTGTTAAGGATTCTTTAAGTTAATAAGAACAGAGTCGATAATATTAGACTGCTATAGGAACTTAATGACGTAGTTTATGACTTAGAAAAGCAATCTGAGGTTATCGTGGATTATCAGTCAGTTTAGACTTACATATTTGAGGAAATCTACACCGATGTACAGGAGGTCCTGAGATGTTTGTCCAGTTGACAGGCGATCTGACATTAACGTAATACATCACCGATTACAATTCGGTCTGGATGCAGTCCTGGAATGGGTATAGATACACATTAAACATAAATGACTCAAAGTGCGTGGCTATCAGATAGGAGCCTTTTGTTTAAATATCTGAGTATATTGTTTGATTTGAGTCATACTTTACATTATCATATTAAATAAATCCTCAGCAAATTTAACACTGCCAAATCCATAGTTTCTCCATTTGTTTGTCAAGAAACATCTTGTCGCTAAAAGTTAAGCTTGTCGTTTATTTTTCATTTCTGAGACTATTTGTTACCTACGGAGCTTTATTTCTGTGGAATCTGGTGAAATCAAATTTGAAGCATTTCGGCACGTTTCAAAACCAGTTACTTTGACTCATTACTGGTGCTCGTTGGTTCAATAGGAACCAGTAGCTAAGAGAAGATTTAAGCGTTTTTTCAATCAAACTTTTTGCGATCCAGCTAGCATATAAGGCGCTAAAAACGAAAGATTGGATGACAGTCGTTTTAAGAATAAGGACATTTTGCTAAGCTTACTTAAAAAAAACATTTTCCTCTGTGAAGACAAAACATTCATACATATTCACAACATAAATACATACGTCTAATCTCTATATCTCAGGCGATAAAGAGGCTTAGAGATTTTTTAATCCAACAAAAAAAAACGCGATCGTAGTGTCCCTATTTTGTTGCTCGCCAGTGTAGGTAGCATACTATGACATTCATATTGAATAAGAATATAAGCATTTTAGCTTATATCGCGTTTCAACATAAATAGAGCTTATTTCAGACGTGAGTTCAGATATTTCCGCAATATCAGTACCTATGTACCCACTGAGTGAAAATGATGCAGATTCAGGAAATAGTATACACATTGTTTACATTACTAGGAAGCGATATATTTCCAGTTTTATGAATTACAATTAGTGATGGGATTTTGCAGTTCGGAAGGAACTGTAAAAAGTTCGTTTCTTATAGCATGTTTCGTAATTATATGAAATAATTTATTGGGCGAAGGAAACAAACAAATAATGATAAGCATAGCTGTTCACTTGAACGTGTATGTAGCTCGTTAGCCTTAAATGAGTATGTCTTTTTACAGCGCATTGCGTGTCAATATAAATTTAATAAACATTAATTTCATATTAGTGTTATTTTCCTATTATACGTTAAGTTACAGGTTATTATTAAACACAGCCTTTCTTTAATAAAACAGTTATATTTTACAGAAGTTATCGACGTAGAACACAGTAGAACTTATTACATACATATTGAACTTATATCGAACTATATAGAACTAACTTGAAACATGCACACAACTAACTATATTAACAGTGTTACCAATATTAGGATATAATACTTCAACACTCCCCCTAAAACGTTTAACACTTACATAACGTTTTATCTCTAATATACACTAATTTATCTTTACATAATGGTTTGGTCATTATATCTGCAAGATTTTGATCAGATGAAACATAGTTAATTGCTAATAGTTTTTTTGATACTAGGTCCTTTAAATAATGGTTTTTAATATCTATATGTTTAGCCCGCTTTGAGTTTTGATTACTCTTTGCCATTAGTATTGAGCTTTTGTTGTCACAATACAATAATACAGTTTCGCAAAGTTTGAATTCATTCAAGATACCTCTTAAGTTAATTAGATCTTGTGCGCATGTGGCTGCTGCCACGTATTCTGCTTCTGCAGTAGAGAGTGCGACGCAACCTTGCTTTTTCGAAAACCATGATACTGGATTTTCTCCATGTAGAATAATGCCTCCACTTACGCTTTTTCTGTCGTTTTTGTCGTGTGCCCAATCTGCATCAGAATATCCCTGTAACACCACATCTGTAGTTTTGTTTTTAATATAAGTTAATCCCGTTTCTTTTGTTCCTTGTAGATATCGCAATATCCTTTTTGCTGCATTCCATGTTTCAGTTGTTGGCTTATCAAGAAATCTGCTTAGGTATGATACTGAAAAAGTAATATCTAGCCTAGTTGTTGTTGACAAATACATTAATCCACCAATTAGCTGTCGGTAAGGGACGTCAATTATTACACTATCTGGCTTGTATTCGAAACACGTTTCCATTGGTGTTGCTTTGTTATTGCAGGTTTCCATGTTAAAAATCTTCAATAATTTTTCTATAAACTTTGTCTGTGTAATTTTTATTTTATCTTCATTTCTTGTTATAGTCATTCCTAAGAAGTTTTTAACATTTCCCATATCTTTCGCTTGAAAATATTTTTGTAGTAACTTTACTGTTTCTTTTACATTTTCTTCCTTTCCCATTACTAGAATATCATCAACATATATTAGGATCCACACATTTTCACTACAATACAAGCAGCAATCATATTTTGATCTTTCAAAATTGTTTTCTAATGCAAATTCATTAAATGTGTCATTCCACACTTTTGGCGATTCTTTCAAGCCATATAATGCTCGGTTTAGCTTCAAAATTTGCGATTTAGTTTCCAGTCCATCTGGTGTATAAATGTATACATCATTTTCTAATTTTCCATTCAAAAAAGCTGTTGGAATATCTAATTGTCTAATGTTCCAATCATTCTGTAGTGCTATAGACATTAGTAACCTTATAGTCGATATTCTTGCCACAGGCGCATACACTGGATCAAAGTAACTCCCTTCTTTTAATTGAAAGCCTTTTGCCACTATTCTGGCCTTTTTCGTTCCATCATCTTTTGTCCTAAATACCCACTTCGTCTGAATTGCTGTCTTTCCTTCTGGCAAGCTTTCTACTCTCCATGTTTGCAGTTTTTCATGTGAATTTAATTCTTTTATAATAGCTTCCTTCCATTCTTTATCGTTTATTGCTTCTTCATATGTCTCTGGATCTGCTTGTGAAGCTAGTAGACAATATGCTGTATAAACCTCATATTCATTTAGATATTTTGGCGCATTCACTTTTCTTCCACTCCTCGTATTTTGTGTGTGCGAAGTGCTTATTTCTTCATCATTCTCTTGGGAGTTGTTTGAATTTTCATTTGCATCTTGTAAATCTTGTATAACTTCACCGTCGTTATTGTCAATATTTTCTTTCTCTTTATCTTTCTCATTTTGTATTATTACATATGAAGTATCACTCTTTCTAATTTGTTCATAGTCTGTTTGTTTTTCATTAAATCGTACATCTCGTGAACAGAAAATTTCGTCTTTTTTATAATCCCACAATCTATATCCTCCTCCACTATATCCGACCATTATACAATGCTTTGCACGCTTTTCTAATTTGCTTTGTTTTGGTAATACTACAGCCCAAGTTTCACTTCCAAAAATTCGTAATTTTGATAAATCATTGTTTTTATGCCATCTAGAAGCCGGAGTTTCACCATTATTTGCTTCTGTTGGCGACCTATTTAATTCATACGCTGCACACTGTATAGCTTCACCCCATAACTCTCTGGGTAGATTTGTTTCTGCAAATTTCGTTCTTACTTTGTCTAAAAGGCTTCGGTTCATTCTTTCTGCTATACCGTTTTCTTGTGGAGTATAGGGCATGGTGTATTCAAGCTGAATACCTGTATTTTTACAAAAAGATTTAAAATAATTAGAGGAAAATTCCCCACCGTTATCACATCTTATTCTCTGAGTCTTTTGATTATGCTGTGTTTTTATTAATTTAATGAAATCAATTATATTTTGCTCAGCTTCATTTTTTGATTTTAATAGCTTGACAATTAAGAAATGAGAGTAATCGTCTATCATTACTTGAAAGAATTTGTAACCTTCTGGTGTAGGTTGGCTTATTGGACCTGCAATGTCTGTATGAATCAACTGACCAATCTTAACGGATTTGCTTTTTGATTTATAAAAAGGTTTTCTTGTACTTTTACCCTCAATACAACTCTTACAAATTTCTTTACTATAAGGCAACCCTAGTAGCTTTAAACTATATCTATTAATATGACCTAATCTCCTATGCCAAATGTTATTATCAGTATTTTTCTCTGCTACATTACAGTTTTCATTTTCTATGTAATTACAGTTTTTAGATTTTAGATCTATATTTAACGAGAATAAATTATCAATAAAATTACAATAAATGGTAGAATTGTTTTTGGATATTACACATCTCTTTTTGCCTAATCTATCATTATTAAATGTTACTTTAAAGTCTTTTCTTAATAACTTGGACACCGAAATTAAATTATGAGACATACCTGGAACTATGAGTGCTTTTATTGTTATGTCTTTACCTTGGCAGGTTCCGATTAACGTGCCTTGCTTAACAGCAATTAAAACCTCATCGGCTTTTGCTGTTCCAATCTTCACTTGTGTTTCTAGATTTGTTACGTTTGACATACAACCTTCTAGTTCACCCATGACCATGTGTTGTGTACACCCAGAATCCAAAATAAAATTATCGATTCTTCTTGTTGATGTTGAACTGCTTAAAGCAATGAATGCAATTTCATCTGCTTTATTTGCTTGACCCGAATCCTGGCTTCTATCTTGAAAATTTCCTCTTCTATTTCTACCTCGATTTCGACTGTTTCCTCTTCTGTATCTACTATAGTTATTTTGTCTACAATCTGCGATTTTATGTCCTTCCTTGCCACATTTATAGCAGGTATACATGTTTGTTTTAAACGATACTTCAGGTGCCGTTTCATTAATACCTTGTTTATTTTTAATTTTTAGTTCTTCATCAAGAAGTCTCGATTTCACGAAATCCATTGTGACATCAGTATTCAATGTTTCTATTGCTGTAATGACAGCTTCATATTCTTCATTTAATGATAGCAATAAGTGACAAACTTTATCTGATTCTTGCACTTTAGATTCTATACTCTCAAGTTCTCTGATTAGTGTATCAAATATATGAAAATGATCTTCCAATTTTTGATTTTTCTTGTGTTTTAATGTCAATAGCTTTTTCTTTAATGTTAACTTGGTAAATATACTTTTTCTTTGGAAAACATCTTCTAATGCCTTCACCATTTCCTTAGCTGTGTTTGAGTCTTTTATAATATCTAGATGTTTGTCGCCACGCACTGAACTATTATTGATTTTGCCTTGGCATCTTTTATTTTAAATTCCGCCTGATCTTTTTCGGTTTCACAGTCACTTACTAATTTTTCCAATGTATTTTCTAACTGTTTTTCTTCAAGTAGAGCTTTTACCCTGAATTTCCAATTGTTAAAGTTGCCTGTGTTTAATTGCGGTACTATAGTATTATACATTTGGTTTATCATCTTCTTTTATATTTTGTACCTTTTTTTTTTTTTTCGTTCTCCCGGCTTTTCTAACCTATGCTTTGTATATACCTCTAATAACCTTTCTTCTTTTTATATCTATATATGTTTCAACTTGCATAGCCTGGGCCCATAACCTGTTATTTTCCTATTATACGTTAAGTTACAGGTTATTATTAAACACAGCCTTTCTTTAATAAAACAGTTATATTTTACAGAAGTTATCGACGTAGAACACAGTAGAACTTATTACATACATATTGAACTTATATCGAACTATATAGAACTAACTTGAAACATGCACACAACTAACTATATTAACAGTGTTACCAATATTAGGATATAATACTTCAACAATTAGTGCAGTCATATGAATACGAAGCGCGCTGGGAGAAATTAATTAGACAGTTTCGTTTGAATTATAAAAAAGAACAATTCATATAGTTCACTATAGTTTGTAATCGAACTATTCAGTAAAGTAAACTGGTGCCTATCATTAATCTATAACAACTTGCAATTAGTGTGTTGGTTTTAAAATTAAATAAAAATACTGATCCTTTGTTAATATCTTTAGTAGTTCCTAAAATATATTTGTCTATTTATTGTTGTGTTTTCTTTTGGTTATCATGTCCTCACTTATTTGTCTCATTTGCACTTTCCCGCACTTACAAACAACCAAAGATATTTGTCATGAAGAAGTCGCTAAAACCCAATCTGATAAAATGGAATTTTTTGCATATTGGTAGTGGTGGTAAAAATTTGGTATTTACCGCGACCGTAAAATTCTTTCGTTAGAAAAAAATGGTCGCCCGCCACGTAAGCTAGCTTCTTACAGTGTCACTTAACGCTGCAAAATCAATTTCTCGTAATACAAGATTTTTTGTACAGTTTACCAATACGATAAATATTGCGACGCAATTTATACAACTAGCCCATTAAATGATAGCTGTGCGAAGTTCGCTCACCCGGGTAGACAATAGATTCTACTTTCTGCATACAAACAATACACATTTCGCTATACTTTTTTCCTTTTTCGTGCATGTTCAATTCATTACGACCAAGCTGTAGTAGGCTTTGTTTTGCCGTAAAGAGTAATTTTCTTCAGTAGCACAATCGCTCTCGCAGAATTTTGTTCACTTGGTCGTAGTTTCCGCATTTTACCAGTAACACGACTATTCTCGATTAGCTGTATATTAAAATTATGTTCACAGCGATTGCTTAAATATAGAATACTAATCTTTAGCCGAAACATATTAAATTTTTGTTATGCTACTTGTTAATACCATTTTCAATGCTATTACTATTTTAAGTATGTTGTAGTTGTATTTTCTTGATATAATGTCTATATTATCGCATATGAATTTAATCAGTTTTGCTAAATATCTGCAGCGATTACTGCGATGTGTGTGCTTTTATTATAACTACTATTCTTGTGAATTTAAACAAAATCAAAATGTTTTATGCACTCTATGCTAGATATGATTTTAGTGATCTAATGAAATAGATTTATTTGTTTGTAGAAACAATAATTACGCGATGTAATAAAAATTAATATAAATAAAGCTTTTTTGATTAATACTCATGGCCTTTACTTCATTTATCTTTACCTTTTTGAGGGATTTAATGATAACAGATTTAAAAAAATGTAATTATTTTAATACACAAGGTTTATTTTTTACTAATACAGTCATCTATAATCAACAGTACTTATACCTACTCTGTATATACATATATGTAAACTTGCAACTTGGTAACAATCTATAAATAAATATATGAATCATTTATATATACCTATATAATATATTATATTCATAGTAGTATACCTTATATTATAAAGCTAGCAAAGCTATTTAGTTCGAAATTTAGGAACATTAACAATATTTTGCTAATTTTCAAGCTAAACGTACATATAACGTAGTCAAAAATATCACTTAGAATGAAGAAAACCCTATAGATTTGGGCAAAGAGAACTTGAAAACTCAGTAGTCATAGTAACTGTACTAAAACATAATTAGTGATGATACATAAAGTAATCGAAATCTAGCTTCAGTAATTAATTGATTATGTTTTAGTGCTGTCATTGCTTCACATTTATTATGGTCTAATAAGTAGAGGTAGAATTTTCTTAGTCCGCGCTTTATGTGTAGTATCAAAAAATACGAAAATTGTAGGTTTACCATCACAACGACACAGATAATGACTAAAATCTCTTTGTACGTTTATTATAGCATTTCAATCCACTCAAATCGTAGTGGTGTCTGTGTATCCACAAACTACGCCTAATGGGGCGATCACTAGAGACGGATTTTGGTTTTCTTTCGTCTGAGGTAAGAATGGTGGTTGACGATTCTCCGCGCCTTCCTCTTATCATCACATAATAGTTATTTGCCCTATTCTAAAACTTGAAGCCGGATGACTACCTGCCTCTAGTTTCGTCCCCGGATAATACATATATCCAATGTAAATACGCAAAATTAGCATAACATGAAGCATATTACTGTCGCTTATTGCTAATTCTTGTCAAAAAATTTATGCATATATAATAGATTTTGCTTCTTGCTAATAACTATACAGAAATACAATAAAGCGATGAATTCAATTAATATTTGTTGAAGCTAGTTTTTGGTGACCACATGTAAAGCTATTAGACTCTTATTTTTTGTTTTATATCTAAATTATTATATTAAGCAGAAACAAAAAGCTTCCACATTAGTGGATACTTATAAAATTGGGATATATATACAAAGCACTCAAACATGTATTTTAAGTCAGCAGATTGAACAAGATCAATTCACCGACTTAAAATATATTCTTTATTTAGTGTACATAAGCTACGTATATTAGATAATGATTGGATATTAAACGAGTTACTTATGTTATTGGTTTTATGGGTTAGTTGTGAAATATTTTTTCTTCAATGAATTGAACCATGGCTGTATGAGACATGGTATAGTTGGGACTATACCTTTTTGTGTAGAGTATATAGAGAAAGAAGCAAAAAAAAACTTATATTTTCATGTTCCGATTCTACAGAATTAAGAATTATGTATAAAAAAATATTCTTAAAGTCATTAAAAATAATAATTTTTATTAAAGTATATCCTGCAATACTTAATTATAATTTATTAAAATATAAGCTCTATATTGTCTTATTAAAAAAAATTAAAATTTTTGGTTTAGTATATAACATTAACAATTATTACATTTACATAGAACAAAATAAAAGTTTCGATAATCTGGAGGGCCAACTGGAGTTGTATAGATTACAATAACACAATTTAACTTCCATTTACATGTCATATTCAGTGAACGACAAAACAGTTTTTGCCTTCTTTTTTGTACATTTCCTTATATCGGCTGCAACAGCAAAAAAAAACATTTTTTTAATGCCTAAACAACACAAATTTATTTTCTAAGGGATTTCTATGCATTACATATTAAATTTTCTCGCATAGTATCTGGTATGGGTCTAATTGAATGTATGTACAATGTAATATGTTAAATACTTGTTTGTAATGTTTTTAAATAAATAAATTTTTATATTGGAAAAATAATTAACTTTATAGGAAAAGATGTATTGATTTTAATCGATATAAACATTTTATGAGTTTTATCTGTATAGTTTGCCGTAGTATTGTGTTACAAAAAAAAAACTATTAAACATTTTGGCGAGTCTGTGCAAATATGCATATTTTCAACTATATTCTCGTATTTTTTATTGATGCTGCGACATTTAGAAAGTACTAGGCAAAATTTCGTAGTAAGTATATGTATTATGCAACTTGCGCTTTACTTCTTCGGCGGATTAAACACGACGGCCACGTTTCGAGATTGTTTTGTTGTTATTTTCTAATGTTTAAGTAATATCACTTTTTGGTGATAGCTAATACTAAATGCATCACCTCCATACAGCTTCAATCTGCAACTAGTAAACCGTTTTCTGTAATCTGAAAAGTTGTTTAGTTACCAATCGTTTCCAAATTGCTAAGGAAATGAGAACATGTTTAGGTAATAGTTATCTTTTCATGCGGTACGTAGTTCTACAATATTTTCATTTACATTTTTATCGAACATACGACCAGCCCAAACCCCACACAATATTATTTATTAATTATAATTATTATTAATTTATTATTATTAATTTATAAGAAGTGACATTGTAAAATCCAACCAATTGGAATTCACACTCTACCTAACTTCCAAGTAAAATAGTGGAAGGATTGAAATTACAAATTCCGAAAGAATGCATTGCCAATTTATCTAATATTAAAAGACACGGAGGGTGGAAGTATACATTAGTGGCAGCGGGATATGTAGAAAATTCTATTCAAAATAAAATTAACATCGCGAAGAAAATACAGGACCGAATAGAAAATATTACCATTTCCCAAAATGGCAAATTTGTTCATCTAGAAGAAACGTCTAATATAATTCATGTTGCAATACTTAATTGTTCATTTATAATAGTGTATAATTGTACGCGGAGTAGTCCGGTAAAATGATTTCTAGGTTGAAAATCATTTAAGCAAAATGTTAGAGTTCCATCGATTGCGAAAAAATAAATTACCGTACCTATATATTTCATAGTTAATTTGTTTAACAGCAAAAGGGCAAATACTATCTTTAATTTATAGTTCATATTTTTGTTAATATCACATGTTGACACACGTTTCTTTAAATGTTTTGTTGAAATTTTATTACGTATATACACTCCTATATAACTATTCTTGAGAATTTAGATGGAGATAGGTACTTAACATTTCGTTTTCTATTTTTTTTCTCCAATTATATATTTTGTATATCCGTTTATATAAGCAGGAACTAATTAAGAAATAAATAAAATAAACAGGCCCATTTAAAAGTATAATAACAACATTTTCCTGATATTATTTGTATTTACATATTATTAGACAGCGAATTCCAATAGATCATCAAATTAATCCACTAGCGCCTAGAACAAACTTCCAAAATATATTCGGTCGGGTTGCGGTTAGTATACAGGTATTGATATCATTGAGGAACATGGGAACTTGTAGTTGTTGTAGCTGAGGATATTGATGTCATTCTTCTGACCGTTCTCACGCATGACGGTAAACGAAAATATTATTCATTTTGCTTTTTTTATGCACTCACAGGCTATGACACCATTTCTACTTTCTGCATTAAAGGGAGAATACATTTACTAAAGCCATTGAAAAACGAACCGATTTTCATGCTTATGCTATAACTGCACACACTTCATTGCTTGTTCGTGAATTTTTGGCCAAAAACAACTGTATAACGATGCCCCAGCCTCCATATTCGCCAGACATGGCTCCGTCTGACTTTTGCCTATTTCCAAAAATAAACAGAACTTTAAAGAGCCGTTGCTTTACAAGCATAGATGCTATTAAAAGCCCATCGCTGAAAGAGCTAAAGGTTATCCCAAAGATCGAGTTTGAGAAGTGTTTCGAGGATTGCAAGAAGAGTGACACAAGTGCATAGTATCTAATGGAGACTATTTTGAAGGAGAAAACATTAATGTAGACGAATAAATAAATATTTTTTTTTCAAAAAAATAAAATTCCCGTTATTTTCTGAACACACCTTCTATGTACCAATCCTAGGAAAAGAACAGGGACGTAGCAACAGTTACATTAATAAAACACGATATCTAAACTAAGAAAATTGAAAATTAAATAAATTTTATATCTTTTAATTAGGATTTTTTAGTCTATGTATCTACTGTTGTTAATTTGTTTAAATCTTGCTATACTTTTATTTGTGCATAATATAGTTTTTCGCAATTTGTACTGTAACTAATGGCCGAAGTTCATTTTGTAACCTTAATATTGTACCCCATACCAGATCTCACCTTATAACAAAACCGAATTGTTACTATAACTATCATGCAGATAACTATTATTGGTAACCGGTGTTGTTTTGGTTACAGTTTTTACTTTGTTTATTGTTTAGCTAACAAACATCTTTTCAAGTGCAAAGCTGGATATTTGGTAAAATACTGATGTTTCAAAAAATCCGAAAAATCCGCTGTCTAGTAATTGCAAGTATATCTATCATGGAATTGTGCGTAATACACTTCATTATTAGGAAATAAGTAGAAATAGGTGCCCACATAACGATTTTTAAAATTCGCGGTAGCTCCACGCTTTGTGTTATTTTTCTGGAAATCACAGTGACATAGCGCAGTGTTTAAATAGCCTTTAAAATTCCTGCGAATTTTAAATTTAAAATTTATGTGGGTGTAATACACAAACTTTATATGTATTTAATTAGTTTTATGGAGTTTGAATAGGTACTATTTTAAGATTTCGAGATATTACTGTATATGTATGCATGTATCATTCAATAGATTACTAATGTTTATTAAGCTTTTTAATGCGAAACTTTCAAAAATTGGTTAAAAATTTATCACTTTGTTTTTTATTTGGTAAAATAATAATATATAAAACATTATAATACAAGCTTAATATATTATAAAATAAGTAATTAATCGAAACAGAGTTTCAATATTTGTAAGATGCGTATTTTATCTTATAGCAAATAATATTTGTTCTATAATGAAAAGAAAACCATTGAGATCGTTTCTAAATACATTTTTAATAGATGAAAATGAAAAAGATGATTTAAATGAAGTTATTAAAGTTATTTTACTATTTTGTCTTGTCATATGTAGTCCTGTTAGCTTAGGCAGTTGAGAACAAAACACAACTATTACTCTAATAATGTACTTATATAAAACATAAATGTATCAGAGCTTCAATTCCGTTAACATTAGCGTTGCATTGATTGACGGATTGTTTGTTTTGTAAATTCAATTGAAAATATATTGCTTAACGTAATGCATGTAAAAAAATAAGATGATTTTTTTCTTAATATTTGCTAACATTGCTGAACACCCAACATTGTATTAATGTTCATCAATTTTAAATATGACGCAATTTTGAGTATACATATAGATACTATACGTACATACATATGTATGTAGGTCACGTAATAATGTAATCGATTAGCTTTGTAGATCCATGCGACGCTAGTGTTCGTAAACTCTATATCCGATCACCGATCACTAATAATATGTAAAAATATTTACTTTAGAGCAACAATTACGAATGACCCCACCCTTTAGTAAGTCTTTTCCAAAGACTCGGTTTATCTACATTGGCGGATGGTGGTTGATCTTGTCGAATTTGTTCTAAAAATCCTACATTATTTTCGGGTTGGGTATCATTGGCAGCATCGCCGATCTCCCGTAAGTCTCGCATCATCTTTTTCCTTATTGTTTTCTTCATACTAAGATGCCTTTCTAGCGTTTTATATTTATGTTTAATTTTTGTCTCAGCACTATTATCTGTTGTCAACTTATTTGGCGATTCTTTCTCTTCCAAACATCCCCACACATCGCGAACATCACGAATTTGTCGTTCGTTATTTGCGGACATTTTTCATCATCAAAACTGCAAAAAAAAGATTTGTATTAATTGGAGAAGTAGTTAGAATAATATACAGCAATATATGTATTGAAATATTAGATTAAAGTAAACTGAAAAGTTTTGGTATGTATAATAAATTTATTTACATGTGGATTATATTTATTTTTCGCCGTTTTTAACAAGACTCTCTATTTTGAAAACATTGAAAAGATTTGCCAAAATGTAAGCATGGCTTGGTGGTAGGGATCAACACGAATCTGATTTAAATGCTTGTTATACCACGCATAAGCTTTCAAAGGTTGCTAAACCGAAAAAGAGAGTGTAGCTTATGATTAGACATCAGATTTGATGCATTTGCGTATGCAAATGCATATAACTCTAATTACGGCGTTAGTGCATATTTTAACCTTTTTTCCAATCATGCATATTTTGTACATATTAGTAGCGACAAAGGCGTGTAGAACGCGATTTGACAGTTCGGAGGTAACTGCGATTAAGTCAAGCGAGCTGGCATTTCAGGTCGCATCCATTACACAAAATATCTCCCTCATCTCAACACATTTCCACAAGTTACCAGATGCCACAGAAAAACTGGAAACAAAAAGCCTGCCTCTATTTAAATTAATAGAAATACTGAAAACTATGATCGAACTCGCCAACGCCTTTCCTAATTCAATATCGGAAAAGATTCGCACAAAGTTGGACGATATTTTGCGCAAAAATCCGAATCTTGAAGCTTAAAGAACATTAATGCCTACATCAACGGCACAGGTCATATTCTGCCTAAACAGGTATAACAACGTATCCCCAGAAATGGCGCCAAATTTTTAATTTTTTCTAATGACGTCAGTTGATGTACAGAGGTCGTTTTCGGCGTACAAAGTACAAATTAATACTGGGTGACAAACGTCACAAATTTGCGCTCGAAAATTTGGAAAAATACAATTGTATTTGTCATAAAAACTATGCATAATTTTAAGAAGACTTATTTCGCTGTTTTTGTACCGTTTTTTATTAAAATATATAAAAATGAAAATGTTTCGATTTTTCATTGTGCATATTTTGGACATATCAACAGTTTTAAGTGCATATTTCGGCCTTTTTAATGCATATTTGCATGCATATTTTGCCACTTTGTTAGTGAATGTAATCCGATGTTTAATCATTCATAATCAATGCTATTTTAGTTACAGACGACTTGCATTTGTAAGTGGTGTATGTAATGACTTTTACGCCAAATTGCAACTAATTCGTTGCACAACCTAGGTTGTATTACCGTGATAGGATCGTATAGACACCAAAAATTGCTGCTTGGGAGATGTTGGATTCTCAACATTTTCAGTTTACGTTGTTCGTTATATAAGGTACTTTTCTGGTAGTATGAGCCTGTTTGTATTCATTTTGTACATTTTCAGTGGTTTAACGAACTTTAATAAGATTCTGCTCATAGTTGATTTACTTATTTGCTTATCAGTAAGTCACTGATTAAAAATTAATGCTGTTTCTCTGAGTGTTTTATAATTATCTCCAACGATTAAAACTATTTCAATTTTACCTTCTCTGCTAAGTAATTAATAGGTAAGCAATATTTAAAAATTATTTCAACGCATATGCCGCTGTTATTAGTTTTTCTTTTGTTTATAATTTGACGTGAAACCAATTCATGGATATATATTGTAACTAGAAAATGTCAAGGATAATCCATAATAATGATAGGTTGTTTGATTATGACAGCATGTTTTAAGAAATAAAAAAGTTGAGAAAACTTTTGACGGCTTAATATTTATTAAATGAAACATTCTTAAGTTAAAAACAAAAGTGTTCTCCAGTTGGCGCAAACTTTCTGGCGATCCGCGTACATACAAATAGATGCAGTTTGATCCGAATGTTAGAATCAGAATTTTTCACGGATACAGTGACTCTACATATGTCAGCTATACACAAAAATTCGAGATAACAGTGACTAAAAATATAGATAAATCGATTCCGTTCTATCAACAGATCTAATATGAACAGAAAATGGTTTTCCATCGGCGTCGGGCTAGAAATGTATGATGAAATGGAAAAAGGAACAATTGTCCAGCTAGATAACTGTGCAATTTGAGCTGCAGTGTTGATAAAATTCTTAGGTATTAATTATAAGGATGAATTTTAGGTTATTTCATAGTTATCTTATTTGAATTGGGAGACATTGTACATACATACTAGCTATACATAATTATATACAATAATTTTACAGAAGAAATGCGTCCGTATAATCTCAGTTTCTACTGTTGTACATGTATAAACAATAACGGAATCACTAAAAATGATTGTATACATTAAAATTTTCATATCTTAGCAACCGATACAGTGGAAGTCGTAAAAAATAAGTTCTAACCTAAATCTACAAGAGATTCCATTAGCTCGTGAGTCTCTAGCAATAACAATCGGGTTAATTAGCAATGCTTAACACAATCTACGACAGTCATTTAAAATAAGAGGATTATTTTATGTAGGCCAAAATAGAAGACTGTTATCTGAAGAGAAAGAGGAATTTTCTATTTTATTGCTAATCTATTGCAAAGTATGATGCCAATACGAAGCCATTGTATCTGCGGAAAATATAGTAGTTAAAAGCTGCCCAATTATCATAAAAAAAACTTAAATCGAATTCCTATTGACATCAGAGACCAAATTTTTGAACAATTAAATTTATCTTGGATATACCGATTATTTAATCTCTATTAAAATTAGTTTCTCTAACATTATTATCAGACTGTTCAGTATTTTGCAAAAATCTACCTCATAAAAGAAAACGAAACCGTTATGGCATAACAACCAAGGATTGTCTAAATCGCCTGTGTAACAAGGAAACACAGGCAAGTGGTGGTGACCGATTTAAATGAAATTTGGTGGGTTTGTAAACTGATGCAGTGTATGAACAACGGTAACTTCAATCGGTCACCACCACTTGCCTGTGTTTCCTTGTAAGTGATATGTAATTACTTAACAATTGAACAGAAATACGTAAAAACTTCAATTGAAGTTTATACGTATTTCTGTTCAATTAAACTTTTTTTTTGTAATTTCATACTATAGTGAACACACATACGGCTAGCTAGAGTTCATTTTTTAGAAATAGCAAAAGTATTATGAAGTTTAATACTAACGCAATAAGTACATAGCATAGTATATAAAATGCTAACGGATCTCAAAAAACAGTTGGTTTTTTAATTAATTCCGGAAGAAAATAAATTTTACTTTTAATTCCTTTAAGCGCGAATACGAAATGAGTCTGAATTAGAAAACAATAATTTGATAGATCTCTACGCTCATATAAAATACAAAACTGATACGAGTAATTTTTAGTTTAGTCAATTTGGCGATGGCGGTAGTACGTAGTGGCAAAAAACGCCTAAAAGCTTTGTCGGATGATACGCAAGTTGTACAAGGTCAATGTAATATTAATTTACTAAATACTCGTCAATTTATTTCTACCTTATATTGTATGTGATAGTAGATAAATTGTGTACTAAATATATTGCAATATTTTGATCATTTTTGTTTCTATATGAATACTCTCAATCTATTATACGAGTACCATATTACTAAAATAAAATTAACACAAATAGATGGAAAAAAGTTTAAAACAGTTTTCATAATATATAACATATAAAATGTGTTTAATTTGAATTTAGGTTGTACTTAAACTTTATGAACTTTTACTAAAAACTGTAGCAACACTTTCGAATAAAACTAATAAACGGCTTGTACTATTTGTCATAGTTAAAAGTGGTAATTTGAAGCAGTAGCTAATCAAATGCATGGGTGTATTACTTTCGTTTCTTAATACAGTTTGTGGTTCATTGTGGGTACCCCCATTACCCATATTTATGTATTAATTCGATAATTATTAGTAAAAGAATAATTTTTTGAATTAAAAAAATATGACACCGATAAAAAAATAATAGCTATCAGTCTGATTTTTTGGTATATTGTCCACATAAACATTTGGTTTACCTTCACGAAATATTGATTATATCTACTGTTGCTAAGTGTATTTATATTTGTAAATTGAGTTTCTTTCTGATGTAATATACAATAAAAACATTTATAAGAAATATATGTAGCTTGTGTAATTTCTTGGAGACTTCTTCTGATTGGTGTAATTTTATACGTTTTATACCCACTATGCAGTAATATAAAATTAAATCCATATTTACAATGTAAGACGTCTTTGAGTATTTTATTACTATGCATTTTATTTCCATGATTAAAACTTTACAAAGTGGTCTATAATTAAGATATGACATCTATCTACTTTATTATTTTCTTATTTGTGGTGGCTGCATCCGCTTGTTATCTGTATTACCACAGAATAACCAGAAGGGACACGACCCGATCATGGAATTTATGCGCATGACCGTAAATCGCCATGTTGAAAACTCACAATGTTTATGTTTACGTATCGTGTGTTTACTAAGGCTATAGTTATTTTTAATTTATTCTAAATTTCTATAAAATCTTATCGCCGGTGGTGTAGTGTTCGCTTCTGCAAAAACAATACGACATTAACAGAGGGATATAGCTTTTTCCTGTACCCTAAAAATGATAAACTGTGTTTTGTTACGTTGGACAACTATTTCAATTTTTGGTCTTTTGCAGTGCTTTGGAATGGCTAAAAATATGTAAGCGTGAAGATTTGTTAGAAAGAGGTATTAATTGGAGAGCTATATAATACCTATCTATGTGGAAAACATTTTGAAGATAGAATGTTTTTAAATTTCACGAAAAATCGTTTGAAACCGCATGCTAAACCAACATTTATTTGTGATCCAGTGAAACCATTAACAGCTATAAAATTAGGTGTGAATTATAAATAATAACTGTTGAGCAATTTATGCTTAATGTTACTGAGCGATGAAAGTATACCAATTTATTGTAAAATATTAGAGTCGATGCACCACCGACAAAGTGTATTGTAGAGATGGATGAGACTGTACGTATTAGAGCACTTATAATGTTTTCAGATTGTTGTAATAAATATGTTACGTAAATAGCCTTTGTTTTATTATAAAGAACTAAGAATTCTCAAGTGTGCATTATGTTCAAGTAGTTTTCATCTATCCGTTCTTACAAGTTACGATAGTTATAATATCCACGTACATATGTAAATAATGAATTAACATTCCTTCTTCTTTCGCTTATTCTTAATTTGAAATACAAAGCAGTTAAATGCAATGCGTTGGACATTGGACGTTAAAAAAACTAAAAATTGTTTCGTATATTTGCCTATAAAAAAATTGAATACACCATTTTTATGGTAACTGTCAACTATCAAAACATAAACATTGTGAGTTTACAATATGGCGAATTCGAATACAATGAATTCAAGGTCGTCAAACGACGCACCCTCGATAACAATAGAAAAATCAGCTGTTGTCCTGGATATTCTGTGGTATTACACATGACAGACTTAAGCTTCATTTACATAGAGGGTAGTGGGAATTGTAGTGTAAGAGTAGTGGAGTGCCGAAGTTAGTTCTCATGTATTTAAACGAGAGCATTTACATAAACATGCGACAGTAACGGTAGTGGAGAACTACAAAGTTCGCAAACTCCAAACATTCCCACTACACTACCGATACTTATACCAACGCGTCTGCGCAGAACAATCTATCGATAACAGCGGTTTTATGGTGTTTACATTTGACTATACATCCATTACCAACTATCGTCGATACGCATGCGCAACAAAGCAGTCGCATCGCCAATACTTTTCTTATGTAAATGCATTTCCGCACTACAATACAGCTTCCACTACTCCTACACTGTCAATTGCCACTACTCTCTATGTAAATGAACTTAAGGTCTATCCAGACACATCAGTGCTGCGTCCGTTCAGTATCAGTGTCAGTGAAAAATACTACCTACTTAAACACGTCACTGTGTCGGACGTGTGTGAACAAGTCTGGTTGAAGCAAACGCAACGATATTTTATTTTTCACTGACAGTGATACTGAACGAACACAGCACTGATGTGTCTGGAGAGACTTTTAAGCAGCTATGTATTTTAGTTAATTTTAATTAGTATACGATCTTAATTAATACCTACATTCTTCAAGTAATAAAATGGTCAAAATAGCTAAGAAAATGTTTCAGTTTAAATAATTAAGTACGGTTTTGGTTGAAATTTTGGAAAATGATAAATAAACATTTTATAGTGGAATTTTACGTTTCTACAAATGTAGGTTATGTAAAGTAAAATGTTACCGTAATAATATTCGATATTATATGATAATATACTTTTATAAAAAAATGTTTAATATGTAAAATATTATAAATTACGATAACATTTTATATTCGAAATATTTTTAAAGTGTATTTTCTTTATATCCTTCAACTCCATATTTTAATGAAGATGAATCTGTCGGGTGTTGCCGTGGTCGTTGTAACAAACTTGACGTTTAGCTGATCATACTGTCAGCTTCTTCAGAAGTTCTCTAATGACTGATGTTGATGTCTTCTGATCCTCTCGTTATATACCCAGTCCCGTGTCCGTTATCGTCCTCTGATCCGTATCCGATGCTTCTCCTCGATTCGTGTTAGGTGGTATCCTATACCCTGTATCCGTCTTCTAGATTGAAGTTGTTCGGGTTCTTCATTATTTCCAGGGATTCTCTCACTATCCGTGGGTAGTAGTGATTGCTTCTGGCTAGGATCTTCACGTCATTGCAGTCGATTACGTGACTGCTTCCGGTGTGGTAGTGTTCAGCTACTGCAGATTGTTTTTTGAGTGAGAGAATTCCTGGAAATAATGAAGAACCCGAACAGCTTCAACTTAGAAGACGGATACAGAGTAAGTACGGTATGGAAGTTGGCGCTGGAGAGCCCGGAGCAGCAAGGACCATCAAAGACGCATCGGAGACCATCTAACACGAATCGAGGAGAAGCATGGGATACGGATCAGAGGACGATAATCGACACGCCGGTTCAGCTGACTGGAACGGATACGCATCACTGGAGCGGAGCATGGACTGGGTATATCACGAGGAGCAGAAGACATCAACATCAGTCCTTAGAGAAACTTCTGAAGAAGCTCACAGTATGATCAGCGAAACATCAAGTTTGTTACAACGACCACGGCAACACCCGAAAGATTCATCTTTATCGAACAGTGGCCGTGAAAGCCTACATTCGATTATTCATATTTTAATGTTCAATTTCATGTAGAATTACTTTTAGCCAGTATAAAGTCAAGTGAACCGAATGTACGATCTCCACTCTTCCAAAGAATTGGAATCATTGTATATGAGTAAATACCTTTTTTGAACAAGACTTGCCATCTTCGCCATTCACAAATATCCTTTTATCAGAAAAATAATCGAGTACGAGAACGAAATTGGATTGTTTATTCCGAGAGAAAAAGGTTCCGTATTTTATGGACTTTATTTGGCATTTATACAGTTTAGCTTTATACAGTTTACGGCTGTATCGAGTATTCAATAGCTGATCAAATATGTAAATGAGAAGATTGTCTATGGAAGAACACTGGAAAGGGCATTCTTGCTGTAATAAAATGATTGGTTTCTAGAGGTCTCGCCTTTAAAGAATTTAATGAAGTACCTACTTGGTGCCCCACATATAATGGGCAATTCTGTAATTGTACTCGAATTACTAGCATAGTTTGATTTTTAGTTAAAGACATTGAAAGATATGCAAATCAAGGTTTAGAATCAAATGGCTATTTATTAAAAACTATTTAAGACGAATTTGTTAGCCCTGTTTGTAGAACCAGTTGGATCGTCAGAAATTTTCATTTCAACTCAAAGGTTCGGTTGAAAAGCGGTAAATATTCATTTTCTATTTTGTTGTAGCTGTGAGTCGCATATTCTATTGATAGGTACTATTTATAAATTCTGTTTCATTAAATTGCTGTTTTCACATCAATATGGAGTCTCTAAAATTATCTAACACCTACCTTCCTTAATATATGAAAAACTAAGACAATTTTGATTACATCTGCCTCTAAACCTACAAAAGTGTGGATAGTCGAGAAGAATGTTGACAAGATGAAATTCTCTTCACACCATAATGCCAGTGTACCTATCCATGATACGACAACCCTCCCAGTATTTTGGTATTTTAACAAAGCTTTTTATAACGTATGTTTAAGAAAGTCATAAATTTTTACGTGATTTGATCGTAATTCGTCAATTTCTTGATAGTCTAGAGCATAGAGGTTAAGGGATTTCGAGTCATATTAGAAAATGATATGATTATTCTGGTAACCAAAGCATTAGTAAAATTCACAATAATGAACCAAATGAAAAAAAATCGTAAGGTAGGAGAAATAAAATTTTAATAAGAATATAACATAACTAATAAAGCTATCAAATAAAAGTTTATAATTTATAACCATTTATTTTCAATTTTGGGATTCAAAAATGTTATATTGTCGACATAATAAAATGTGTGTTCTGACGTACCTATTTAGATTTTGGGTTCGGTTAAAATACATAAGCATTAGTAAAATTCACTATAATGAACCAAATAAAAAAAATCGTAAGGTAGAAGAATAGTTATTTAAGTAATAAGGAGGTAAGTAACATTTACTAGTCGAGGACTAGTTTGCGTCCGAGGGCTTGCCAGAGGACTTGCAATAGAGTTCGAGACTAGTAAATGTTACCTCCCGGAATTGCTTATAAGATATTTCCCACTCTCCAGATAATAAAATCCTCAAAAATTAAATGTAATGATAAACAGTAACGGTGAATAACCTCGGAATTTAATTAATTAGACACATCTGCAACGTTACTAGACAGTTCCTATATACAATTGTTTATAAACACACGTGTTTTGATGCACTTTTCTCCCTAGAGGACGTAAGTAAATTACTTACGCCCGGTTGTGTTAACAATCACAGTCATTTCAGTAAAACCAACTTACGTCCATCGAAACAATGTATTAATGGTATGCTTACTATAAGGGGAGTGGGGAAATAAAATCTTAATAAGAATAACTTAACTAGTACAGCTATCAAATAAAAGCTTATAACCATATTTACTTTAACCAAACCCAAAATCTAGATAAGCACGTCAGAACACACATTTTATTAATGTCGACAATATAAATTTTTTTAATCCCAAAATTGAAAAATAGTATACCTATAAGAGAAATATTTGTAAAAATATCACAATTCCTAAATATTATACATTGAGGTCCTTAATTCGAACAATATATACTGTATGTACGTTTAGAAGATTCTTTATAAGCAATTTCGAATATTTTAAGCAAAGAAGATCGATATAAGGAATATTAAGATGAACACATTTTTCTCAGAGAATTGGATTCCGATCGATCTATTATTCGCTGTTGAGAGTAAAGTCATAAACAGCGCGGCATTTTAAACGGTGATATAGTGCTACCACAAGGTCATTTGAACACAATATTATACTCACACAAAGTGCACAGCAAGAGGTGCAACAAGTACCCATCACACATAAAAGATTTTAAAAAACACTGTATATATGTACAACTGAATGAAAAACCATGGTTCATAAGCGAACATAATACAAAAAAGATCATTTGGACGATATCCCATTGGAAACATGGATTATGGCTAGTTAAATCGAAATGAAACATATGGTAACAAACTAGAAGGAAATCATGAAATGATTTGAGAATACTTTGGCGGTAGTGGAATTGGTAAACTAACAAAAGAGTTGAAACTACACAAATCTATCGGTCCTTAAAATAATTGGCAATAAATCTATCTCAGCATAATGACACTCATTCAAAAGAATAACATAATTTTTAAACAAAAGCCCGAAGAAAAACTATTCATTTTAATCAATTACACAATTCAAAATTTCAATTTTAACACAATTGGATTCTTCTAGATTAGAAGGCTAGAAAGTTGATTAGAACTATAGTATGCGAACATTTTGGATAGCACTACAAGACACATGGATCACATTATCACGAGATTTTAGAAAAGCTAATTCAGCAAATTAGTCATTAAAATAATTATTTCATTTGTTACATATGTATCTATCGTTTTTTTGGATTATTGTTTATTTTATTATTTGTTTTATTTTTACAAGAATTTTTCAGTACTCCAAATAAAAGTGCGTCTAAATTTATGGACAGTAGAATAGGTTTAGTCTAACAGAGTATTGACCAGAATATTGAATCTTTGAAAAAAAAAACATTTTCATTGTTACTAAAAGTTACTAAAATATTTAACTCCAATATATCGTATATACCTATACGTAACAAAATATTATCTATCATTTTGAGAAACCGTTATATACAATTTGAACTTTTGATTTTGCAAAAAAAATGTTGATGTCTTAAACACAAATGACGAAAACCCTGATTTATAGGGACGTCAAATGACAACTCTACTTCTGAGTCATACCCAGCAAAATAACCAACTCCTACTTTCCTATACAGTTGCTATGCCATACGGTTTATACATATGTACCTTAAAATCAATGGTGCAACTTCTAAGCATGTTCGTTATGTAAACTATTACAGGTAAACAGGTTCAAGCACGTGTAAGCAGGTTCGATCATTTTCAGTTGAACTGTTCGTTGCAATCACTAATATATAATCATTTATGAAGTGCACTAGAATGACAAATCAAGTTTAAACCTGTTTCCATTGCACTTTGATTAAATTAAAGAAGTTAGAAAGTTGAATAATCCAAATTTCTAATGTGTATAGGCATTTAAAGATTATTACATATATAAATATACATTGAATGTAAAAAAATCTGAAATAAAAAAACTTCTATTAGAATTAGCTATAAAATAATCATTTAGCAATCGTTTTCAATGTCGAATAACAATAATAATACAACTTAGAAATTTTTGGAAAGCTAAAGGCGATACGCGTCAAGTTTGACAAATGAATTAGATATTTCAATAAATGTTGTTTTCTACACTTTTTAAATCACTACGCTATTATATCTCTTTGTATTAGTTACGCAACTTAAATAATTGCTGCAATAATCATTAACAAGAAACGGATATCAAATGTGCAACAAATAAATCTATTAATAAATAAACAAACTTAGTTCTACTAGGATTTGATAAAAGGAATAATTAACGGAAAGCTATATTATATAGTATTGTTTATTAAGAGAAAAATATTTTTCTTACCAATTTTTAGTTTATCATCACGTTTTCGTAAAAAAAGCAATAATATCACAGAACCCAGAGTATCTGGGAAAGAAATAAGTTTTTGCGATAATTGAAAATGTCACGGCCTATCGATGCTAGGTACTTCACATTTCGCATAAATTCAGCCATAATGTAACTGGAAGTCTGCAACCGTTATCATTCTTCTTAGTCTTCTCCTTCTTAAGAGTTTTTCTCGGCTGGCCGTTCCGAACGTAACTGTGCTCCTCCGTTTTATGCCATCATTCATAACACCTGAGATTTTTTATCTCTTTTATAGAGTAGCTACAAATGTATACACTTAAACACGCATACACCTTTCTTGTATATACATATGATGTTGTTGTTATACTATTTCGTCTCAAACCGACTACTAACATTTATGAACTAATTTTGTTTCGAGTCAATGTAACAACAATCGCTCATGTCTTTACCAACTCAAGGTAAACTGGTTTCTGAATCTTTTCTTTTTCAGTTCTCTTCTTTACACAGGTGTCCTCCTACTAATTTTGTTTTTATATTTCAAAAAATTGTATTCGATTTTTGATTAGAGTGAAATGTAATAAGCGTAAGTGACAGTCATAATTTCTTCTATTTTGTGTTATTAATAATAACGAAATAAACAAAGACGTGTATGCTAAATAACAAGTTTATTATTTGTAAATCGAATGAATCAATGTAGAAGCGAAACATTATAGAAAATGATTCATTTCAAAAATGCATTCGCAAATGGTCAGTTTGTGAAACGATATTGCAAGACCTTCATATATAAAAACAAAACATAGGTATTATGAGAGGCTAAAACTGGATTAATGGACTTGATTTGGTCGGCTTTGGTTTTAACCTTAGAAAAGTGTATTAAGTGGAAAGCTTATGAGTCATTTCTTATAAGATATAGAAAGGTGATGACTTATATTTAGGTAACGGTATAGTGAATATGCACGCATACTATTTTTATCTTGTTAATAAATATATTGTGGATATATTGTTAACTTAAGTAGAGGTAATAATTGATAAAATTGATTTAAGAATTATAATATTAAAACTAAGAATTCATTCTGATGTTTTAACAAGGTGAGATTGTGATGTGATATAAGTTAGAAGTGCGCATATGCATATACTCTCGCGTCATTATTGTTATTTAAATAGTTTATCAAATAAAATCTAACAATTTGGCATAATTGCTTATATATGGGTTAGAAAATATGTGCACCAAATGTCCAAGATACACGTAAATATAATACAAAACAACAAAAAATTGTAATTTTTATTTGTGTCTGTCTATGTTATAATCTTTTCAACATAATACTAGGTAATCACAATATCTTATTTACAGGTTTTCTTATACTTAACAATATAAGGACTAAACATGGCATATGTACCTATACCACATACATAGCGGGAAATATTTCGAGCGTTATCCGGCTTACAATCGGTAGCTCGTCGTACGTATGAAAGGACACTTTAATTACAAATTTGTATGCAGTTGCGCCATGTATAAATATTCCACCAATGGTGAATACAGTGCGTAAATTTTGTCTTATAATTTAAATTAAATGCAAAATTGCATGCGTACGCTGCTGGCATGTGTACCGAATTTGCCATGTTTAATAATGACATATATACAGGGTCATTCACGGAACTGGTTCGTTAGAACTTTTTGATGTTCTTGAAATTCAATATGTCTGAAAACTTGTAATTATAACTGATATCATCTGGACTAATAAGCAAAATTATTTACGCCATCGTACCACTTCTGGTTTACCGAAAGTTGACGTCAACTTTCTTAATTTAAATAGCATGGAATATTTTTATGAGTTTTTTGTGTCGGGCATACAATTCTGCATCAAAACTTACTAAGACACTCTATGTCAAAAATCAGCCGTTTTTGAGTTATTCAATTTTTGTCAAATATAGAGCCAATTGCAACGTTATGTTCAAAATTCTGCATTTCGGAAGACATTACAGCTAAAGACGTCATATTTGGCATGTTATTAGCCGAAAAAGCATACATCAAATTTACGTCCTAAAATTTATCATAATTTATACGGTCTTTTACGGTATTTTATAAGGTCGTCCAAAATTAACGTTCATTTCAACCAACTTTACGTCGATAGAAGTCACTTTTTTTTTAACGGAACACCCTATATATTATTGCATTTTTGAATACACTTAATAATTCTCTATCATTGTTTACTAGACATATTGGCTTCGATCTTTCACAGTTTTCGAGTTATTAGAGATTTGTGATGAAAGTCCGAAAAATACGCCTTTTTAATGCATTTAAAATCTCAGTAATCCTTGAATGTCAAAATAATTCATATTGTATTTGTACTATAAATACACATAGTTGATATCTATCAAGCAAAATAACAAATGAAATACATTGCGGAAAAGAAACGATATTTGAGATTTATTTTCCATTCATGAAAACTGTAGTAGAATAAATTGTGAGTAGCACATGTCGAGTATATGACGACAGATATCCACATTTATGTAAAATGACCTAAAAAATATAAATACAAGAAGCCAAAAAGGAATCTGAAACAAAAAAGGTTGGAAAAGAAGTAAGTTAAGTGTGTTTTATATGTCATCGTGATCTGATCATATTGAATTTTGTCTTTTGCAACGCTATTTTGTTTAATTTTCTTGTTCGAGTTTTTGTAATGATATTGTTTTAGATCACTTTGCAAAAATGTGGATATCTGTCGTCAAATACTGTACATGTACTATTCATTCATATTACATACATACATTACATTATACATTTCATATTACATTCATTTCATATTACATTCTCCATGAATGGAAAATAAATCTAAAATGTTTCTTTTCTGTAAAATATTTCATTTGCTATTTTGCTTGACAGATATAATCTATGTGTATTTATAGTACAAATGCAATATCAATTATTTTGACATTCAAGGATTACTAAGACTTTAAACGTATTAAAAAGCATATTTTTCGGACTTTCACCCGAAAAGTACTTATAACTCGGAAACCGTAAAAAATACAAGCTAATATGTTTAATAAGAAAAGATAGAGAATTATTAAATGTATTCAAAAATGCTAATATATAGGGTGTACCGTTTAAAAAAAGTGACTTTCATCGATGGGAACTTGGCTGAAATGAACGTTAATTTTGGACGACCCTGTATAAATTATGATAAATTTTAGGACATAAATTTGATGTATGCTATTTTAGCTAATAACATGCCAAATATGAGATCTTTAGCTACAATGCCTTCAGAAATACAGAATTTTAAACATAACGTTGTAATTGGCCCTATATTTGAAAAAAAAATGAATAACTAAGTTTTGATGCAGAATTGTATGCCCAATACAAAAAACTCAAAAATATACCATGCTATTTAAATTAAGAAACTTGACGTCAACTTCCGTTACACCGGAAGCGGTACAATGACGTAAATAATTTTGCTGATGAGTTCAGATGATATCAGTTATAATTACAAGTTTTCAGAAATGTTGAATTTCAAGAACATCAAAAAGTTCTAACGAACCAGTTCCGTGAATGATTCTGTATATGTATATATGTACATATACAGTACGGTCGACCGTTCTAGGGTCAGTCGATGTCATCCGAAAGCGTATGCAATAAACCACAGACGCGTTCAGTAAGAAACGTAATGCCATGATGCAATGATATAAAGTGCAATTCTTATGGAAATAAAAACAATTTTAAAAAGGGATAAATATTCTCAAGGTGCTCTTAACAGTATGAAAATACTACTAAATACGAGTATATTCCTTTCAAAAAGAAAAGTCCTTTCACAAATAATATAAATTGCTTTAGAAAAAGTTATTTTATTTATTGTTTAAAATATAAAAAAACAAGGTTTTATGAAAAATCAGGATAAAGGGAAACTTCAGACAATAAAATCTCAAAACGATCTCCAAGCTGAAATGAACAATTCAGTACAACAATACATAGTAGTAGACAGTAAATCCATACAAAAGAGCGATACTGTCACATTGACAGCAACAAACTGAACCTGTCTGTGAACGCTTCTGTGGTGTTTTGCATAGGTACCTGTTCGGATGATATCGACTGACCCTAGGGCGGTCGACCGTACGCCTACGTAGATCATAAAAAAAAAACAGTAGTATTCAAAAGTTTTTTAGTTTTCTGTTTCATAATCAGAGAGCGGACTTACGCCGGCCGTTTTCGTTTCCGCAGTAGTGGGAGATGCGTCGATACAGTAACACATTCATAGCGTACATAAAAGTCACGCGGCATCGCTATCAATACCAACTTGTTCTACTGGAGCGTATATAAAACTCAATATTCCAGTAGCGCAGAAAACTGATTCAGTGCGATTGATACATACACGTGCTGCGTATTTATTTCCGCCTATTATCGCTAGCGAGCGACACTGTCTAAGCGTCTGACTATATCGAAAACGGCCGGCGTAAGTCCGCTCTCTATTCATAATTCAGTATCAACTATTTTCGTTTAATAGAGTTTCTCAAGGGAAGATGCGTTAACTTGTTCTAAATTTAACAAGGTTTCATGTAACAATAAATATTTCTTTGTTGATTTCGACATAAAATTAAATCAGTCTAGATACATGCGTAGGGAGTAAAGTGCTAAGACAGTGCGTATGATAAGTCTATATACCTCCACTTTAAATTTTGAACGACAAGACCGAATCGAAAGCAATTTAGCATACGTAAAGTACAACTGAAAGACATTTCTTATAACCATTAAAGATGCTAAAACTGTTTTTTTTAATGGCAACAATGTGCGAATGACACCCCATTTGAACGCTACTTCAAATTGATAGTTTATTTATTTTTATTTTGACGTGTGTCGGTTGTTTGATAAAGAATTGACTTAAATGTACGATTTAACGAATTAACAATTTATATTTAACTAAGTTATTAACTTGCATTTCTCCGTAATTCTGTTTTTCAGTATGCCAATCGTATCGAATTGTGTTGTGTACACCTTAGTTTTTAAATATCACCATAAAAACAAATCTAAAGTTATTAGATCGGGCCACTCTATTGGACCTCGACGTTCTATCAATCTATTATCTCTTTCTTCTCTACAACGATGTTACAGATGCCACTTGTTTAGACACAAAAACGACAAAAATGAAGATAGATCCTAATTGTGTCTAAAGTGCCTCAAATCGGGACACATAGCGAAAAAAGAGGGACACCACGCCAATCAAATTAAATGTCCAGTCTATAAAAAATGATTGATGAGAAGTCAATGCCAAAAAATGTAGGGCCACGAGAAATCAGCATCGATTCATGGGAATTAAAATAATGCAAACCAACCTCGGACACGCAAGAGTTCATCGTCACTTAGCGTACGCCGCGGCGATAAAAAGAAACATAGACATACTGGTAGTTGGAGAACCAAATAACAGAATCATCGAAAGTAATCAATAGGTCAAAGACAAGAGAGAGAATGTTGTAGTACTTTTTACCAACAAAAATACACAAATGTCGGATATATATACCGGGAATGGATACTTAAGACTTACGACGAGTGCCAGTTTTACTGCTGTTACCTGCCTCCGAACATGACCTTTAATAATTTCTGAGAGAAAGTAGATACCTATACTGATGCAAGATGAAGCTATCAGATGTGGGGAGAAGCTAATTAAGGGCGACATCAATGCCAAATCACCCCTATGTGGCTCCCTGAAAGAGAACAGATAATCAAGGCAGCCAGTAAGTTAGCTAGATACACCACACGAGAAGACAACAATAAATTCGAACGCTATAAGAACTCCAAGAAAGAACTGAAAGTCTTGATTAACAAATCGAAAAACAAACACTTGGAAGATCTGTGCAACGATCTCGAAACCGTTGTGTGGGGAATAGCCTACAAGATCTCTTTTTAAACTAGACGTGAATGAAAAACTCAAACTAGCCGAGAATTTGTTTCCGATACAAAAACCTGGATTAGATCAGTTACAGTCACAAATGTTGAGCCTTTCTCAACCGAAGAGTAAGTATGGGAGCACTCCGAAAACTAAAAATCCGTAAAACGCCGGAGATCGATGGGATACCTGCCTTAGAGAAGATAGAAGAGATTAGATCCACCGATACTGGATGTTTTTAACAAAAACCTTGATAATATAAATGTTATGTATCTTGCGCAAACAAATGAATGTACATATATCTAATGTATAATAGAATGTATGTATTTGTTATGTAACACCTCTATTAACATAGGTATATAGAGAGCTTTTACCTAGAATCAAAACCTACGTGACCTCTGACGTAAGATGACGTACATAATATGTTGGTAACCAAATAAATATCCCTAAACTATCTAAATAGAAAGTTGCAAAGTCGATATTTGTTTAGATAACAACGGAAACCACTTTCAACCTAACTATGTTTTCCGTTATTTAGTTGTGATTATTTACAATGTAAACCTAACCTGTAAAATTTTAATTGTCAAAATGTAAATAAAAATTTCTGCAGTTTTATTTTTAATACCATACTGTTAAATGGGTTGCATATCTAAATGAGGTCACGTGGGTTTTGGTATTAAGTAAAGCAAATTTACATAACATATGTATACATATGTTACAGACGTTACATGGCAACAAGGGTGAATATATAGCGCTCATGCATACATATTTACCTACTGTTTCTAACTTGGTTATATAACAATATAATCTAGTTGAAACACTGTAGAGATGTAGCAGACCCAGGTTGGTTTACTTGGAAGTGACATATCATACATACTTAAAAAATCTGTTCAACTGCATGCTTTCGGTCGCAAGATAGTAGCAACAATTTCTTTATGTGCCGGTAAAATAAGGTCTTCGCCTAGTTATAGTGTTTCCATTTCTTAGCAATCATTTCAGAAATTTTGAATGAGATCAAAAGGGCATTATCTTAGAGCTTTATTCGTTTTTCTATAAAGATAGAAGATGTTTGAATGGAAATACGCAGACGTTGAAAATATTCTTGCGGGTTTTTGAGATACGCTATGGTGATTTCGCTCTAAATGCTTTTACAGCTTGTTAGATACCATAGACTCATGTCACAATCCTATGGTGCACGCCAAACATTCCGGACCAGGCTTGTCCTCCTCACCTGTCCATGTAAATCCAAAGATTATATATTCCTCTTTACAATGGTTGGATCTTACTTGATCCTGGTTTTACGTTTTCCTGTTTATTATTATTGTTCTCGTTTGAATTAGTATATTCTTCTGCATCCTCCTCAGATGTAGAAGAGATACCAATGCCCAAGGCTTCCTTTTTCCGTATTACAAATCTGTCCATAATGAAAAGAGCGCATTAGGATAAAGCAAATATTATTAACAAATTAAAGAATCGTTCGTTTGAATTAAATGCAAAAAAATATATACATAATTATTATTATACAATATACATATGTTTAAATGCATATGGTCACGTATAATAATAGGCGATTTCTTGCAAAGTGGACTACTACAAGATACGATTTTGCTATAATTTTTTTAGGTTCTAGAAACTAGAACGATATCTTATCTGCGGAAGATTAGAAGACATCAAAAATCCCGACACACCTGCCATGTATTCGCGACGCACCAATATGTCGCGACACGGCGGTTGAGAACGCCTAGACTAGATGATATCGGTAAGCTAAAAGGGGAATAATATAAGAAATGCATAATACAACACCAGCTATGCTCTAAATTATAAATTGTACACCAACTTATTATACATTTTTGGACATCGGTGGCGTATCAAACCTGTGAACAATATATATTTTGTGGCAGATTCGGAAAGCCACCCCTAACTTTAGCAGTTTCGCTGTTATAACCGTTTTTTTTTTCGCAGTTAGACCGTACTCCGTTTTTTTTTTGGTAGGGGCTAAATTGTACCGGCGTTTCGGTTTAGAATTTAGGGATACACTAAGACCTCTTCTATCTACACATAAGTTCTTTTCAAGTGATTTATGGAAAGAAGATAATTTTTGATTGGGCTTTGCAAATTGTCAAAGTAAACGAAAAAACAAATAAAAGTTGCGAAAAGGTCTGGAACTCAACAAGAAATGATTAACATCCCAGATAGCACATGGACGTCCAATGGACATCCGATGGATGTCCAATGGACGTCCATTTGTCACAAACATGGCTTTAAAACGGACATCCTAACGTCCTATGGACAGCCATAGGACATCCGTACGGACATCGTAGGAACATCTTATGGGCGCTTTATGGACATTTGTTACAAACGTGCCTTTTATATGGATATCTCAGAGGATACCTTATGGACATCCATTCGTTATCTTTTGTTATCCCCGAGCATGTTATGGATATCCATAAGGTATCGTTTGGGACATCCGTAGAAATCCGTTTGTCAAATATACCATCGTTGAAAACTAAAATGAGAAAATCTGACGTAACTGGACGATCTTTCGTGTACCCAGACTATATTTGCAATAGGTATTCTTTGCAGTTAGTTAAAACGTACAATCGAATACTTTAACTTTGAAATATAGACACATCGAAAAAACCATAATTAGAGTAGGCTATGTGAATGGATTGTTACTTTAGCCATTTTCACATAATGACATTTATTCCTTGACATTTAATTTGAGGTTATAAACTTTGGTTATAATAAAATGTCAAATAATAAATGTCATTATGTGGTAGTGGCTAAAGCAACGATCAAAAACATTTACATAGCCTACACCAATTATGTTTTTTTTCGATGGCACGTTACTTTTAAGCATAGTATTATAGTAGCATTTTAAAACATAGAAGTAGGAAAATTGTTCCCATTGATATTTTTTATATTTAGTATATGTAGGTATACATAGTAAGTAGAAATTGTTAAAATTTTAATGCAAATACTTGGTACGGGCTGAAGTCTACTGCACCTAAACGTACATACGTGCAACGCACATATATGCATATTAAATAATAAACCTATAATATAATAATGTTTATATCCGTTAAAAAATTAATCAGAGATCATTATTTCTATATGAAATTAAACGCAAATTTCAAACGAGATACCGATATCATTCGTGTTGCTAGAATTTTAACGTAGCATTTTAAATAATCATACCTTCATTCGTCGAGAATGTATGTTATAAATGCTGTAACCGAACGTTATGATACTGATATATATTCGTAGGTACCTATGTTTTATGAATATCCAGTAACGGACGCCCAATGGATGTCCGTTTTACATGCGGACATAAAACGGATATCCATAGGACGTCCATTAACGGACGTCCGATGGATATTCAGTAGCGGATGTCCAGTGGATGTCCGTTTTACATCCATGGACGTTCGGACCACTTTTCGACATAAAATGGATATCCATAGGTCATCCGGTGCTATCTGGGATGGTGTTTATTCTTGTTCCAAATTCAATGTTTATTCAATGTTTCAAAAATTGTTTGTTGGCATTACGAGTGTACGCTCAGAATGTGTTCAAATCCTCGTGTGTTTAAAAAAGTATTGGATACATTTACGACCACTGGTACTGTTCAACGAGCAAAGAAAGTTAAAACGAAGCCAGTTTTGACCGTAGAAAACGAGTTGCAACTTCTGGAGGCTGCTGTTGAAAATTCTCATATCAGTGACCGTGAAATTAGTTGGAACACTGACATTTCAATATGTTCTGTGCATCGTACTCTTCTGATATAAGCAGTATAAGTTCCATCCATTTAAAATTCAATTGGACCGGGAATTGAAACCTCAAGATTTTGAAACCAGGCAGAATTTCTGCAATTGGACAATCAACAAAATCGACGATGAATCCTACCATATGCGCGTGTTATTTTCGGATTGTTAAATGTTAATCATTTTTGAATTGCGCGCCAATGTAACTTATTTTAGTCAATGGTCGCATACAGGGAAAAAAATACGCTTAAGCGCTGACGGTAAGCGATTTGCTGTATCGCTGCACACTCCCTGAACTCCCTGAACTACATCATTTTTGTGAGGTAGTGATTTGCAAACCGGTTTTGTTTTCGAAAGTTAACCTAAAAATATGTATTAAAAAGTTTTATGTAAAATGGACAGAATACGCTGCAGCGATGTAGCGGAAAAAATATACGCTGTAATAATGGCGGACTGCTTTAAGAAAGCGCTGTAAGAATGACGTCATTACTTTGTCATTCAGGGAATTTTTCCATAAAGCGCTACAGCGCTAAGCTTCTCTGTATGCGACCAATATACATAACCGAATTTTATTCCATATGACATGTATGTATGTATGCTCTAAGCATCAAGCAAAATAGTGTTCGTGTGTTCGATATATTTTAAGTAACCGTTATATTAATACAAGTGTTATAAATGTATAGGAAGTTTGTAAACAATAAAGTAAAATAAAAGTTAAAATAAATTAATAAAACTAACAGGTTATGGGCCCAGCATCTTGTTTTGTCAGATGTTTTGTTAATTTAGAAGAAAGAAACGAAATTTACACTTGTACGTAAGAAAAAATCTTTTGTCAGCTAACTTTCGCAAGGGTGTCCGAGAGTATCACTCCCCGTCAGCCAACGAGAGACAGTGCCAGGAAGATTCCGACAGTGAGCAGCAGTCATCGACAGCCAAGACTACTCGATAAGAATCGTCAGTCACACACAACAGTAATAGTAAAAGATAAGTTAGCATTTGAATTTCTGTATTAAATTATTAAATTTAGTTTGGTGAGCTTCAATATTTTTAAGTAAACATGGATTCTGTTCGATCTCAGTTAGAGTATTTGTCTGAAAATTCACAAGGTAACGTAAATTATGCATCTTGGCGATTCAAATTAGATCTAACCTTAAAATCAAAAGACTTATTTTTAATTGCGACGGGTAAAACAAAGAAACCTGAGGATACGGAAACAGACGAGTCTGTCATAAGTTGGAATAAGAAAGATATTGAGGCTCAAACGTTGATTGGTTTAAATGTAAGCAGTAATATAGCCAAGAAAATTTTAAATTGTAAAACATCACATGAAATGTTGTCAATATTAGAAACTTATTACGGTAAAAAGTCAGATCTTACCATTGAAGGTCTCCAAAGACGTTTTTTTAGCTTCAGTTACGATGTCGGCAAGTCTGTCATTGAGAACTGTTTGACAATTCAGCAATACGCTGAAGAACTAGCTGCTGAAGGGGAATCCGTAAAAAGAAAGTTGGGTTATGACGAAAATTTTGGGTATGTTGCCTCCGAAACTGCATCATTTTAGAACAGCTTGGGATAATGTGATTGGGACTGACAAGAATTTAGAAACACTATTTGAGCGCTTGAGACTTGAAGAGGACAGGCTTAATGGAACCGAAAAATTACAAGAAGAAGCCGCATCACAAAATGCGTTTATGTCAAAACATAGAAGACCAAGCCAGCAAGGAAGTTCAAACGTAGAATGTTTCAAATGTGGAACAAAAGGTCATGTAAAGAAATATTGCAGGAACAAACCATGTACTAAATACCTAGAGTACTGTAAGAATACATATCCATGCAACAACTGCAAACAAAAGGGACACTTTGCCAGGGATTGTCCAACTGATAAATCCGACAGAAACAGTAATGAGAGACATAGCAAGTCAGACAAACACGATCTAAACAAATCTAATCGTCGAGCGTTTATTACAGTCAGCCTATCCACTGCAAATATGGATAATTTGAATTCCGAACAAGATCAAAGCGATATATGGTATCAAGACTGTGGAGCCACTCAACACATGACTTTTCATAAGGAATGGCTGACAGATTATATCGAACTTCCAAAGTATACCAAAATTATTATCGGAGATGCCACTGAACTGGATGGAATAGGGATAGGTAACATTGAAGTGGAAGCCTTCGACGGCCACAGTTGGAATGAAGTCATTCTAAGGAATGTACTTTTTGTACCTCGGCTGACATTTAACCTTTTCTCAGTTAGTGCGATGCTTGACAAAGGATATATTCAGAATACGGGTGCAGCTGAGTCCATTTTTACAACAATCGATGGAAAAGAAACGGTGGCAATCTCTAAACGCAATGGTCAACTATATAGAATGATGTTTCGTCGACAGGAGTCTGAAAAATGTTTGATGGCCACTTCAATTAAAGTGTGGCATGAAAGGTTGGCACATCAAAACATACAATATGTAAGAGATATTTTAAAAAAGAACAGTGTAGATTATGTTGACGACTGGAATGATTATGTCTGCACCGGATGTGTTTATGGCAAACAACATCGCGTTTCGCATCCGGAGGATTATTAAATACTTTCTGTAATTACAAAGATGACTCTTTCTCATTTTAGGACAGTCTTATCTTCCTGACTTAGTAAGGATGAAGCATACAAATAGCTATTACATTTATCAGGT